>JAJHZJ010000322.1:6196296-6796296 GCA_023548195.1 Bettongia penicillata ogilbyi | reverse complement strand
ATCAAGCTGGGAAAGAAAACACAGACAAAAAAGAAGAAAAATAAAGTAATTAAAAGGATCTTCAATCTGCTTTCACATTTCCTCTTTTTGCTTATTTTAGATTTACTTATTTTTCCATTTTTACAGTATTTTGAATTGCAGAGACAGTTTTTAAATGTATGTTTTCAGAGATGTAATCTTTCTTCTTGGCACAACTTTAGTTACCTCTCAAAGCTTTTGGTATGTTGTCCCATGTATTTTGATATTAGTTTTCTATGACTGGTTCTTTCCATTGTTACTCTTATCAGTATCTTTCACCTAGGTATTAATTATTTTATCACTTTTTTAACTGCTTATTTCTCATGATGTCACTTTTACTTTTCCATGAAAGCTTTCACATTGTGCTTATATTCCTCGATGGGGAATGGCCCAGATGGAATTTCACATGCAATGAAATGAATTACTTGAACCTTCAGCTAAACAGATAATCAAAAATACTCAGTGATTTGAAGTATAAATCCAGAAGGAGGTAAAAGCATCCTGCAGGAAGGTTTTTTGAGGTCTCAGAAACCTCCTTCTTATTCCTTATATACTCCTTGTCCCATGAATCAATAGATGATTTTCAGTTTAACTCACCTACGGAGGAAATTATCTCTAAAGGTCTTGTCAGTTTCATGGTTCTAGGGCTCATAAACACCCTAGAGGAGGACATAAGTGATTAAGAACAGATAATTCTAATCATCCAAGGTCTGTATCATAGAATAACATCTCTATGTTAAATACTATTTTATTGTACTTTGGTATTGACCACATATGTTTAGTATCTGTGTTTTTGCATTCAATTTTAATTCCTCCATGGTGTATCATATGGTCTATTTTTAAAGGTGCCATTTTGTGCTGAGGAATATGTAGATTTTAAATGTTTCCATTCACAAACTGACATATTCTAGTTCTTAATTCTCCATCAGTTTTTTATTTCTATTTTTATTTTTGCTTTCTTTTTGATAGATATGTCCAACTTTGAGAGAGCAACATTAAATCTATAATAATTGCGCTATGTCTTTTTTTAGTTAAGTTTTTCTTTCTGAATTTATTATTCTATTTAATGAATATAATATTTAGTACTGATATCTATTCACTTTATATGGGTCTTTGGAAGTGGAATATAATTGCTTTGTATATCCCTCTTGCTATTGCAGAGTTTTGTTTTTACAATGCACAATTCAAACTCCTGCTTTCTTACAATCATCTGAAGTGTAGGCCATGTTGATCTAGCCTTTTATTTTCATTCTATACATGTTCACTTTTCAAATCTTTCTAGTAGTAGGAAGATTATTGTGTTGGGTTTTCTTATCCATTCTATCACTTTTTATTAGGTTGCTTATTCCATTCTTATTTAAAATTATTATTGTTAGACTTGTGTTTTTCTGAATTTTTTCTTTTGTGTTGACATTTCTTTTATCCACTTTTAAATCAGTATCATGTGCCACTTTGACTAGCTCTTCCTGTCTCTAGTCCTGTCTATCTGCCTTGTCTTATCTACTTTGAATTGACCAACATGGCTAATTCTTTTTTTTAACTTTATTTTTGAAACTCTTTTGACTTTTCTTTCTCCTAGATAAATGGGCAGTTCAGAATCTTCCTTGTCCATATCTGTCCCAACCTCTTACTTTCAGTATCATTATTGTCATACTCTTTTCCAAGTTTACCTTTTCTTTGCCTCATAATTATTTCTCTTACCTTCTAACATATTCAATTTATTAAAAAAAATGATCAATGGGTTATTCTTTTTGTGTACCTCATGAGGGTAAACATTGGTGACAAATAGACAAATGATAGATAGATATATAAATAAATAGATAGATAGAAACCCTAGAGATGGAGATAGAATAATGTGTAAGAGAGATACAATAGCATTTTATGTTATTTATAAGGGTTTCTCCTTATATCCCACTTCTAAATCATTGCTTTACAAAACCTACCTGATCTGGATCTCTTCTCTTAGTATAATCTTCAGTATTTCTATTATATGTAGATTTTATGCCTTTCATACTATGTGATATTAAATGTTATAAACCTATTTTTATTAACTGCATTTCAATTTTCCAAGAACAATTCTTCTCAAATAAAGATTTCTTCCTCTTCTATTTTATGTTCTCACATTTGTCAAATACCAAGTTATGGATGTTATTCAGCAAAATTATTCAGCTGTTTCTGATTCTTCTTGGCCTAGGCTGATCCATTGACCTTATTTAAAAAAAATAACCAATATTAAATAATTCTCAAATATTATTATCCCTCTTTTTCTTTTTTTTAAATTCTCTTGATGCTCTAGAATTTTATTTTTCCCAGATGAATCTTACTATTGCTTTGTCTACCTCTATAAAGTAACTTGTTTTGTATAGTTTGAAGTCCACAAATAAATTTATGCAGTTTAATCATTTTTATGATATTGTTATGGTTTAGACTTGAATGCTGCCTATCTCTATAGTTAGATACTTATTTATTTCTTCAAGGAATTCATTGGACATGTTTTTAATTCCTTTACCACTCTGATCACTCTCTTCTAGATCTTCTTTAGTTTATCAGCTTTATTCCTAAAATATGATACTTCGTACTAAATACTCAAAATGTAAGCAGCCAAACCAGACTGCTAACTCTACCCTGAAGTCAATATTCCTTCACCCATACTTATGTTATTCTCTCTGTTCCTTCTCATCCTTCAACACCTTTATTTGCTATCCTTGCTTCACTTTGTGATACCCTATCTTTGCAGATTATCTCCTACTTACAAAACCCTACAAATACATATATATATAATATGTATGTATATTTATCTCCTTTTAGAATATGAGCTTCTTTTATTTGTTGAACTTTTTATTAGGAAAAAATATAAAGGGTTTATCACTTCCTTCATCCTGGATTATTTAACCTTTATAATACAGATTTAGTTTGGGTTAGATTTGTTTTCTTTTTCCTTTTCTTTTTTTTTATTTTTGTATGCCATGTACTATGGTTAATTCATTTTAAACTTGCAATCCACTGAAACACTATACTTGTGAGGTTGAGCTTTTAAAATCAAAGCGTAGGATTGTAAATTCATTACTTTTAAATTTCACATTTTAACTTTGATTCCTTCTTCAAACATAAGATCCTTTTTACATGGTGATTCTGCTATCCAATGTATTAGTTTTCTTCCCAGTTTTGTGTCATATAGATATTAAACAACACGCCATCCATACCTTAACTCAAATTCTACAAAAGAGACAAGGACAGATCCAGGTAGCATCTCATTAGAGACCTCCTTCCAGATCCATTCAACCAATTTTGATGTAACCAAAATGAATTATCATCTAGCCCACATCATTCTGTCTTGTCCATAAGGAGAGTATGGCACAGTGCTTTGATGAAATTTCAATGAACTATACTTGTCTATAAGATTCCCTTAATCTATTAGTCTAGTAATAGATTACCAGACTTCAATTACAAAGAGAATCAAAATGACATCACTATGTTGGGGTCAATATACAGTGTATCTGTCTATGGCTGATAGACCATATCTGGTCTATCTGGCTGATAAGACCCATACAATCTCAAAAGGCTCTAGTACAGGTTAGGCACAAATATTCCATATGAACATTTGTAATGAAGATGTCTCTAAATTTGCATACCTCATTTCTTTTGATCTCATGTAATCATGCTCATAGAGAGCAGTGCCTTCTTTCATATAAGTATGCCATTCTGGGCAGTCATGTGCCAGTGTCTCCCATGTTTCACAATTAATTTTGAAATTCTTCAGGGAGACTTTGAAATTGTCCTTGTATCACTTCTAACTTTTTTGTGTTTCAACCACAGAGTAAGATCCCTGACTGCCACAGGAAGTAGGCCAGGGTTGGGCTAGGTGAAGCACACAATTTTTAAGACACTTTTCTAACCTCTTTCTCATGTTAGGAGATGAACAGGTCAGTCCTTAAAAAGGTTTCTCAGATACACAAAGGGCTACTGAATCTCATTGCTACTTCATTCTAGTTAGAAAATTACCTTGGTAATCTGGTAGAGATAACAGAAGCCAAATGATATTTAAGTAATTTTGCCTTATGTTTATTATCATTATTCTGTATTCTCTCTCCTTTCCCCTAACAAAAGATCTTTTGAATAAGTACCTGATAAATACAAGACCATCAGACAGTTCCCTATTTTCAACCACATTGGTCTTTAGATTCCTTTCCATTTTCCTCCTCCTGATCTTTGTGGAGGAATAGATATAGAATGACCATATAAAAGTGTCTTCTTATAATCAGATATCAGTTGATAAGGTAGTGGAGGCTACAGAGTAGTGACAAGGGTATTAAAAATCCTCCTTTCATTTCTCTAGTTTATATTCATACAAACCATGTTCTGTAAGTTGAGGGAAGAGTTGAATATTTTAACCTCCTTTTCCCATTCAGTGACCTTTACTGGGATTTTCATAACAACTATAGTAAGGCATAGAAGAAAATGAGGATGGCCACCAGTGTATTTGCATATAATCCCCATGTGCCTACACAGACCATAAAGCCTGCTCTGAAGGAAAAATGTCAGATTTTACAGTTGTTGTCCTGGGAGCTTAGTGGCAGCAGAAACACACGAACTCTGAGGCTCTGCTCAGCCATGCTGGTTAAGTTAGTGCTGCCTGCTTTGGAAGCTGCTAATTCCAGGAGAAACAAACAGTGGGAAATAAATGGATAAAGCTTCTCTCTCCTTTGAACTCAGAGAATGTGCAGATCTATATTTATTTGACTCTAGTCAAGTAAAAAGCCCTCTGTGTGACATATCAGAACATTGAACAGAAAGATAAGAATATTCATATCTTCCTGGCTGTATCACTGATGATCTGTGTACATCCTTGTAGATGTCTCTTCTACCTCTACTTCCT
This sequence comes from Bettongia penicillata ogilbyi, assembly GCA_023548195.1. NCBI lineage: Eukaryota > Metazoa > Chordata > Mammalia > Diprotodontia > Potoroidae > Bettongia > Bettongia penicillata. Next base: position 6,791,402 of record JAJHZJ010000322.1, on the reverse strand, counting down.
CATATTAAAAATAAAGAAGGCATTTTTTGCCTATTTCATGTAGATTTTAAGAGGTTTAATAAAATATTGGTCATATTCTGCTCTAAGAAATGACATTACTCTAGCAGTTCTCGTCATGTGTGTTAACCTAACCACAACATGGCTATTATGGATTATATAAATTTAATTTCTTGAGTACTTCATTTTGAATTAAGAGAGCCTGTTCCCCATTTAATATGTTGATTTAATCTTTCTATCAGAGAAAGTTTCAGAAAAGACATTTGAATTTTATTTCTTCAATTCTGGAGCTGGTTCTATAAAAGGAAATATTTCCTACAAAACCAAACAGAGAATGCCAAAAGGACTAGTAAAGCAGTAGCAGTCATGCTGATCCTACCTTTTATATCAACAACAAGAGGAGGAAAAAAAAAATACCTTGATGCTTTCAACCATTTTTGAATATAAGAAAGCAGCTGGGAACTTGAAACTTCTTTCATCACCTCAGGGTGTGACATGATTATTCAGGAAAAAAAATCAAATTGACTTTATAACTTTGGAAGGCTACATTGACAAAGAATGGAGCAGAAATGAAAAACTGTAAACTGTGATTCTCTACTTGAGCAGCCCATAAGATTCACCTTGAACTCAGAAACATCTTTAGTGCCACCAGGCTGGCAGCATGGTGTCTGTGAGAGGAAGGGTCCCATAAGTGCGTGAACATGGATGGCTTCAATTGTCTTTTGTATTGGCTTTTTCCTTTATAGAAGATCTAAGAAACCTATTTGAAAGTGACATAACCCTCCCTAACTTATCTCTCATAAGATACAGATTACTTTGGATAAAAAGACTGTTTGAATAGCTTACTGAAAAGAATGTCAAAGCTTTAACAATACTAATTCCTAAATCCACAATGCAAATCATAGGATAAAAACTCAGGTATAACTGGCTTGAGCTAATCCATCTCAACAATTTCCAGGGGTCCCCCTCTTGCTCCAACCAATGCCTGAGAAGGAAATAACAGTTGGGAAAATGCTTTTCTGTCCTTGTTTTTCCTCATTAATCTTCTCATACCTTAGAAGTACCTAAAACATTTCATTGCCATAATAACACTAATCTTTAGTTTATACAAAACTCAATCATTTAAAAATCTTCCTTCGGCAACTGAGATACTGAGTTTAGAATCTCAGTATCTTCAACATTTGCTAATTCCTGGGCTAGATTGTTTTTGTTTAACAACTCTTCCTATTCATGAAAAATGTTATAAAAAGAAAACAGCCTTATGCAGGTAACTAAGACTATCAACTCTTCAAATATTTAGTGATTTGCATGAGAAAATGCTGAGTTATTACCTGAAATAATTTAATACTGCCCTCTAGAGGCTCTATTATATAATAAAATTCACTTCTGATATATTTTCAAAAAATTAAATTTCCCGAGATTGAACAATATATCTTGTCAAGATGCCTTATAAACATCATTGACATGAATTTTTAAAGAGTAGCACCGGGTTCTTTTCCCAGTACACATGAACTTGTTGTACATTCAACCAAAGTAAGATATGTAGTAAAACACAGTGGGATATTAAGAAATGTGTCCTGTGAACCTAGATTTTATTTTTGAAATGTATTAAAAGGTCAAACAATTAAACAAAAGAATAAAACATGAAATAGAATTCATTATTTTCAAATTATTCTTCTGTAAATCCCTGAAATAAATTGGGGAGAGGTCATGAAAGGACAATGATGCTGAGAGAATCAAGACTAGGAAAATAAAGTTTCCTTAGCACCAACCAGATTGAACAGCAGCATGGAGAACTTGAAGCTCTTTTCTAAGCTATGGACAGGGTATCATGACTAGTTATCTGTTTGGGATATGATTATATGAAGAAGTGATATAAACGGTTATTGACTTTGTCATGTGTACCTGAAAAAATACAGCAAAGAGAAATTGAGACTCCTAACTATTGAGAAGTGTTGAGAAAAATTCTTGAAAGTAAAACATGTACTACAGTAGGGATTTCTTTCTTCCTTTTTTTCCTTTAATTTTTATAAGTGTTTCTTTTCTCTCCCTCTCCCAACTGAATAAAAAAAAGGTAAACATTCATAAAACATAGGAATAACATAGCAAAACAAATTCTCACATTGACATGTCTCATTATCCATTTGAAGAACATCACACCTCCAGCAGTAGGAATATTTTGCCTTCAGCCCTCTTGAATAATAATTTTTCATTATATTGATCAGAATTCTAATGTCTTTAAAAGATCTTTTTTAATGTTGCTATCATTGTATAAATTATTCTAGTTGTGTTCACTTTACTCCGCATCAGTTCATAGAGATCTTCTCAGTTTTCTCTGATACTGCACATTTCATCATTTCTTATGGCATAATACGAAATTACATTCACATACCATAATTTGTTTAGCCATTCTCCAATGGATAACCATTTCCTTAGTTTCCAGTTTGGGGATAAAAACAGCTGTTATATATAGTTTTACACATTATATCATTTTCCTCTTTCTTTGATCTCTTTGAGTAAAGGCCTAGTAGAAATAGTGTTAAATCACATATTATAGACAGTTTAGTAGCTTTGGGACCATAGCTCCAAACTGCTTCCCAAAAGTTTGACCAATTCACATCTCTACCAAGAATGCATTAGTATGAGTGCTTTCCCAGAGTACCTCAAACATTTATCATTTTTCTTTTTTTATCATTTTTAGCATTTTTCATAAGTAGAATTACTTTAATTCGCAATTCTCTAATTATTGATGATTTGGAGCATTTTTTCAGCAGTTTGGATTTCTTCTTTTGGCAAATGCCTGTTCACATTCTTTGACCAGATATCCATTTAGGAATGGCTCTTAATCTTATAAATTTGAATGAGTTACTTATATATTTTGGGTAGAAGACCTTTATTAGAGAAATGTATTATATTTTTCCCAGTTATCTAATTCCCTTATAATTTTAACTGCATTAATTTCATTTGTGCAGAATGTTTTAATTTTAAATAATAAAAATTATATATTTTTATCTTCTCTCATTCCCTCTATTCTTTTTTTGGTTATGCATTCTTCTTCTATCCATAGATCTGAAAGGTCATTTCTTCCTTTCTTCTTTAATTTGCTAGTGATATGACATTTTTATCCATTTTAAGTTTATCTCGGTATACGGTGTGAGATGTTATTCCATACGTATTTCTGTGATAGCTTTCCATTTTCCCCCAGCAGCTTTTGTCAAATAGATCTTAGGGATTTCTATGAAAAGAAGACAGAATAACTGTGAACTCTTCTACCTACTGTGTACTTGTCACTCCCTTGCCTCCAGGTGGGCCGCCACTTTCTCTTAGGTTTAAGGATTTAAGCATGCCACTTGTCCACCATGTATGATGATATTGTTGCCCTCATTATTGGCATTGCTCCAGAATGTGTAAAGCAGGCTTTTGCAGGAGACAGCGCTCCTCAGACTCCTCTCTTCCCTTGCTGGGTACTCCAGATATTGGCATGTACCGCTAGGTATGAACTAGAAAGTCAGCTGCAAGGAGATTAGGGCTCAAAGCAAAAGCAATATTCTGTCCCTGAAGTACCTCGTTATCATAAACTTGAATGATGTGGATAAATCGGGCACTATGCTTTCCACAATGAGCTGTATCTGGCTCCTAAAGACTACCCTATGTTGCTCACAGAAGACCACTGACCCTCAAAACCAACAGAGAAAAGATGGCACAGATTATGTTTGCGACATTTGATACTGCAGTCTCATACGTTGCTATCCAGGCTACACTGTTCCTGTGTGCCTCCAGTCATACCAGAGTTATTGCCTCAGACTCCGGCGATGGCGTGACCCACATTGTTTCATTCTCTAACGTGCTTCAATGGAACCATTCACACTCATGTAGAATTACAGCAAGTAGGTCTTTCTATAGAAAGAGGAATAAACCAAAATATAATCAACATACAGCACAGAGTAAGCAAACATGGCTTTTTCCCTACATTTTCCTAAATTAGTTAACTAAAAATGTTTTTTTGGGAGAGCGTTTTCTTTTGTTTCACAGACAATCTAAAACTGATCTATCAAGATTATGTTCTTCCTTATTCTATCCTTCATCTGAACCTGACTAATCATGATCTGATAGACTACCCCATGAAGATTCTCACAAAGATAGGCTATCGGTTCATTACCTCATCTGAGAGAGTAATTGTGTGTGACATGAAGAAGCCGTATTATGTTGCCAGAGAAAGGAAGAAAAGAAGGAAGGAAGGAAGGAAGGAAGGAAGGAAGGAAGGAAGGAAGGAAGGAAGGAAGGAAGGAAGGAAGGAAGGAAGGAAGGAAGGGAACAAAGAAAGAGGGAATAAGGACCATGAAGAAGAAACTTTACATTGCTAAAAGCCAAGATAATATATAGTTCTAGATGTCATTTATATAATAGCAATGTCTAGAATTGAGGTATTTTCAAAGGCATTGCTATGCAAGCAATGAGTAAATAAATTCATCTAATATTTGTTGCCTACCTACTATGTACTAGGCACTACATGCTAGACACTGTTCTACATATATGTGTGTGCACATGAATGTATGTATATATATGTATATTTGTTTATATATACATACATCTATTCATAAGACATTTATTTTCTTTTGACAATGAGGAAAAGAGTGGAAAAATTGGTTCAAGATTGGTTTTGGAAGAAACAATGTAGGACAGGAGTAAAAGACTACAGAACAAGGGGAAAAAAAGGAAATGGAGAGAATGGGCCTGGAGCTACATGTGCATTTTTCCCTTCTAGATGCTTAGTCAGGACTGATCAATTTAGCGTGGTCTTATCCATGAGTAAAACTTTCTTCTTGAATTCATGAGGCATAAAGGAAAATAAAGATGACCCATACCCATACACATACCACACTACACACACACACACGCACACACGCATGCATGCACGCATCTTTCTGAAATAAAGGAGAGAAGCCATAATCTGAACTCATGAACTTACCAGTGTGAAGGAGAGCAGTCTGATAGAAAGGCAAGATCTCACAGAGGAAGCAGTACACAATCCAGAGAGCAGGAAGTTGAACTGAGATTGAATATTAAAAAACAAAACAAAACAAATAAACAAAAAAGCCAGTGGAAGATTGGCCAAGATACAGCCAGAGTAGTAAGGGGCACCCAGGATCTTCAACACCTAGACTAGCCAAGGGCTCTATGAGTCGCTAAAGCTTTTTTCTGACTATAGCAATAGAGGAACTTATGTATCTAAGCAGAGGAACTGGGTTTCTCGGATATTTTGGATTTTGGAGCTGCAAAAAAGGGGAAAGATTGTTAAAATCTGAACTTTTAAATCTTGTTACTTGACTCCTGAGTTTTAGATTGGCTGTAAACGAAGATATTTTTGAGCCATCTAATATGATAAGAAGCAACATGTACTTAGGATATACTGTGTTAATTATATGTTAATTCTTTTTTTCCTATAATTATTTTTAAATGACCTATACACAGTAATTTCATACTTTGTGACTCTATTGAAGCACATCAAAGAATGAAAGAATATCAAATTCTTCAGTGCGTGAGGACTAAGTCAATAGTCTAATTAGATAAATCCTTACACACCAAAACCTTACTATATATACTATCTTTGCTTGCTATTTTCAGTATTCCAGTGGACTTTCTCTTCAAACTAATTTTGAATTAATCAGAAAAAGATATAATTTCACACATAGAGACAATAAAAAGTAAAGATGATTGCATCTAAAAATTAATTATTGATAACTTTTTTAAAAGACTGTGACTTCTAAAAGCATTTCAGTTTTTTAAATTGCAGGATTTTTGTTTTTTTGAAAACAGCTTCTTACATGGTAGTTATAAAAATAAATAATGATGAGAAGTATAGCAAATATTGTAGTACTTTTTACTTCCCCAGAAATGTTATTTGATTTTGAGCTCACATACTTCACATTTTAATGCATCAAATAACATGATGACCCACCTCATATAAGTCATGAATCTTTGTCTACTGATAGTGATTATGGTAGATATTATATTAAATAATTTGCAACCCTACTGACTGTTGGAGGAAACTTGTTAATCTCATTTTGCATGACTATGATTTAAAATTGGTTTTAATTTTAAAAAAATAAAATTCATTCTAGGCAAGAATTGCAGTTAGAAATATCTTTTTATTTTGTTCACTGATTCATACCATATGTGATCTTATGTGCACACACACACACATACATACACACATGATCCAGTAGAGTACGCCACACAAAACTAAATTTTAGACTGACCTGTAGAGCATTGCTATCTTCAAAATGAGAAAGAGGCAGTCAGCTCTCTGAGAGCCATAAAGAGTTTGGTATTACACACTAAAGCAGCCTCTGGTGTTTAACATAATGCATATATTCCAGGGAGAGAATGTGATTGTCAGTATTAGAATGGTTTGATTAAAAATCAAGAAAGGGAGTAACATTATACATCTGTAGCTGAAGATATGATTGTGTTATTTTTATTTAAAAAATAAAATAATGCATTTTTATATGTGATAAAATTAATGACAGGTTGAAAATTGGGAAGTGGTTGGCAAAGTGAGACAGGGAATATCCTCTACTATAAAGACTTGATCACTTGGGGAAACAAAAATATTGTGATTCATTTTGATTTCTAAATGAAAATGAAGTATTTTCCTCATAAAATTGAAAGAAGATCTTTTCAATTGTGGTATTCAGTTTTGAAAATACTAATATTTTCCTGTTTCCTTTTTATTAAGCATATAACAAGTTGTTATTTAGAAATAAAATACGTCTCTTTCTGACTATAGGAAATATTCAGAACAAAATTTCAAGTGCTGATTGTTACCAATACATGGCAAAAAAAATGATTAAATCTTCTGAATAATACAATCACTTTTTTAAAAAAAATGAACTGCTGAAATAAATCACTACACAATTTTCTGTAAAATATATTACATCCAATCATTTTTCAATCATGTTGTTAGTAATCAATGCTCTTTCTTCCCATAGCCAGGGAACTTATATTTTTTGTATATCAGTGAATGTTTTTGGAAGACGGAAGTTTAATTACAAAAGCAATTATTCAGAAACACATTGTGTCAAATATAAACCTTTATGTTAACTACAGGCATGATATTTTATGAGAAAAAAAGGGTTATCCATATCAAAAAAATTTCATTACTACTCAAAAGGTATATTAAAATTTACCAAGGTCTCTAAATGATAATTAACTCAGTTCTTTCATTGAGGTAATTCATTTTTTTAATTTTTCAATTTTGTGCTATCTTTAATACTGAAAAACATTTTTGTATGTATTCATATAAATTTACACATTGAAGCTATTTCCAAGAAAGAGCTGAGTTAATTATCAAGGCAAATACCTAAGCATATAGAATTTTAGTGTTTTGCTAAAAATAGTGCTATGCAAATATTCCATTTCAAAAGAAAGTTTAATTCCCTGATTCTTGCCATATGACCAGCTTACTTCTATTTCCATTAATATATCTCTTAGATGACACCTTTTATTCTACATATCCTTCATAATTTCATCTTTATTGTATATTGAAGTCTGCTTACATCCAACACATACCTCTCCATTGCTCTCTAAGTGATGTACAATTTAAAATCATTGCAGACTAGTTTTTCAAGAATCATAGCCATATAGAGCACTGGTTTGTTAAAAAAAATAAGTGATGTACGTACGTATATGTATACACACATGTACTTTTATTGCTCAGTCACTTTTCAGTTATGTTTGACTCTTTGTGACCCCATTGGTGCTTTCTTGGCAAAGAGAGTGGAGTAGTTTGCCATTTCCTTTTCCAGATAATTTTTCAGATGAGGAAACCACCCACAGATGTATGTAGTGCCATAAATGATACTAATCACAACACATGGTACAGATTATTGCAGATACAAATAGTAATACAGTTTCTGATATCAAAGGGTTTACATTCTAATTGGGAGACAACATATATAGTTTTTAGCTACAAATTAGATGGAAAGGTCTTGTATTCCTTAGTGTGTAATGGCAAAAGTAATGAAAATGTGCATTGCTTAATGTGATTTCCATAACAAAATCATATTCATTTCTGACAGTGAACCATTTGCCAATTCTAAGGACTATGGTGGAAAGACTTTTTTTCCCATGGTCTTCGGTAGCAATGGCTATTCTGGAGGTGAGAACTATAACACCTGAAGGAGATATTGTCAGCTCACATCTCTATAAAGTTATTTCCCTAGACTATGGTTTTGGGAGAAAGATTGGAAATAGTAATTGGCAATTTTAGTAGTGGGTTTTGTTGGCATCTTCTCCAAAGAAGTGGTTTTCCTTGATGATGCTGTAGAGTCAGGCTGTAAACAGGGCTGGTGGTTAGAAGGTCACTATTGTTCCTGTGTTCCCAAGTTCTTGAGCTTGGGATGCTGAGTTGTGATCTATTTGGTATATGCTGCTCTCGTTACTCAAAGTCCCTTGCTGTTTAAAAGCTGGCTTGCAGATATACACATATATAGCTATAAAATGATAAACATTTCACTTTGCTTATAAATTCTGTTTCCAACAGTAATTAAATGCACACAGCATATGTGTATATATGTATATTTACACACATATACATGCATTCATATAAATCTATTTGCATATTTTCACATGCTATAAGCATATTTGATAACTGATGGAAACCAAAGTTATAAACAAATACAAATGGTCACCACTTTACAAATAACCTTTACTTAGAAAATAACAACCATATGAATGAATCATAAATAGGCGTAAGATAGTAAAAAGGAATGGTGGCTTGCATCATTCCAAATCCAGGACATTATTTTTGTATATAAGAATCTTAGAATCTCATGACTCTGCTTGGTATTATCATTCCAGGGCAAGTCTGTCAGAACGCAGTTAACAAATAAAAAAAATGAATTTAAATCTCTTAAAACTATTTGGTACTTAAAAACTTAATGGGAAATATCTTGGTTATTCTGCTTTCCAAAGTCTGTGATCAGGAAATCCTTTCAAAATAGACTTTGAAAAAAACACAAAACACATACATGCATACATAATTAATTCTACATTTAAACACAGTATCTTGTATATGTCCAAGAATTGGGAGCCGTATTTAATTCTTTGGAAAAGAAATGAGCTAAAGCAAATAATGCAATTGTTATTACATCTAAAGGTGTCTAACTTCAGATTGATTGCTATTTTGAACAAAATAGATTATCTCTAAGTGATATGTTATAGCATTGGGTGGAAAGTGGCGGGTAGGATTGTTCTTACTCTTTCTAAGAACACTGCTCCCACAAAATGGAAAAAAAAACAGTTTAAATTTATATTGTAATAACTTAGAATAAGAAATAAATTTTAAGTTAATGTATTCATATTTTTCTAACTGATCTTTATTTTGCCACAGTGTTTTTTTTTTCTAATTGTAAGTGAAAGGATGATTATAGGAAATTTTATTTACAGAAACAACTAAGATTGAGTCGGACAATATACTTTTTCCAGGCAATCCATAGCCAGATAAAATCATCTGTTTGGAATAAAATTATATTTCTGACTTTAGTTACAAAAAGAAGTAAAGTGAAAGACGGCTTTTAAAAAAAGGGAAAAAATTAATGTCAGATTTTTGCTACAAATCTTTAGGGTGCATAATTTAAAGACAAATCTGAATGGCAAAGTATTTCTACTGTATTTGGCATGATTATGAAAGAGGTCACATATTTAGGGCTTTCTGTTGGGAAATGGCTTGATGCCTTAGCATACCTTTAGATACTGGCCCGAGGGTTCATAGCTAGGATTCATGTATCACTAGGGCCAGATATATTGAACACCATCTCGGTTATTCATGGTAGCAAGGATATTAAACCACACTGTACTGTATCTCCTGCTTTTCATCAACATTAGATTTCTCCATTTTAGTACTGTATGAAATAAATTGGTTACCTTTGTATTTTTTTAAGAAAAAAATAAGAAAATTTTTAAGAAAAAATATATATCAATATGTGAAAGGACCAGAAAAGCAGAAAACTTTCAGTTCTCAAAAATCTGTCATTATAAAAAGAAATGTATGTGAAAAACCAGAAACTGATTGTAGAGAAACCTAAATAGTCTAATCTTCTGAGCTAATGTTCCATGAGACAAAAGCTGTATTCAACAAGTTTGGAAGCTGTGTGCTTCTTCTTTCTTTCCTCAACTCATTTTTTTTGTGTGTCTTTATGCATTAACACTGGGGGTTGGGGAGCACCTAAATAAAGAAAACAAGATGATTTTTTTGTTCTATTATAGTATTGCCAGGATTTCTTCAAAATGATACTGAAGAAAAGTTGGATGTTTTTTAAACAGCTTAGCATCATGGAGTCCCTTCTGAAACAAAAATTGAAAATATTTAAAAACTGAATTCATTGTGAAAATTTAGTGATTATTTTTAATACTTTGGCACTTAAAAATTTTAATACAAAGTATTAAAATATTTTGAGCAAACCAAGTTGATTTTTTAAAAATTCTTAAGCTAATAAATACAGTGTAAGGGAGGCGTGGTCAATTAGAAGTATATCTGAAAAGGATCTGGGGGTTTTAATAGCCTAAAAGCGCAAGATCAATCACCTTACAGCAGAGCAGCCAAAAAAGTTCAACTGATGGCAGGTAGGTTATTCTATGGATAAAACACCAGGCCTGGAGCCAGGAAGACCTGAGTTCAAATCCAACCTCAGATACTTGCTACCTTTGTGATCCTGGGCTAGTCACTTAACCTTATTTACCTCATTTTCATCATCTGTACAATGAGCTGGAGAAGCAAATGGCAAATCAGTCCAGTATATTTTCCAAGAAAATCCCAAATGGGATCACAAAGAGTCAGACATAACTGAGACAATTGCACAACAAAATTGGGTCTTGGGGTTAGAGTACTTGAAGAAAAGAGGCAGGAATTATACTTCAATGCAACCTTTCTTCCTCAGATCACATCTGCTGTAGCGTGTTAGTTCTGGGCACCACATTTTGTGAAGATTATTGATAAACCAGGGTACATCCAAAGAAAAGTGGGTAGGATGGGGAAGGTCCTCCATATCATCCCTTATAAGGATCAGAGAAAAGAAGGAAGAGAGAGGACAGAGAAGAAATAGAACTCTCTTCAACGATCTAAGCGTTTGTCATGCTAAAGGGAGATTTGGTCTGTTTGGCTTGTTCCACAGGACTGAATTTGGAGCAAAGGGTGAAAATCACAGGGACAAAAGCTTCAGATTTATACAAAGAAAAATTTCCTAACAATCAATGCTATCCAAACAATGGAATGGATTTTCTTCCAAGTCAGAGGGTTCTTCCTCACAAGAAGTATTCAAGGAGATTCAGAAAAATTAAGCTTATGGGGCTACAAAAGGCTAGCAAAACTCCTTAGTGAGGCTAGCCCAGATTAAAATGTAATTAGAAAATGATTAATAACAAATAACAATAAACAAATAACAAAATGAATCAGATGTAGATAATATATATTTGTTGGTTTTCTAAATCTGCAGAAATTTGTTTGCATTTGAAGTCACCACTGGACTAGACCTCTGTTAAGGATGTCATTTAGGCATTATCCATCAAGTATGGGTTGAATCTGATGTCTCTTCAGCATGATATCAGTACTGAAACTGTTATAAAGTGACTACAGATCTCTAAAGAGTGTTATGGAAAATATATTAATATATAACATATTTTATATTTTGTTTACGTTTCTAGAAAAAAAATCCATTCTGATCTTCACAAACCTAGAGAAAAGCCTTCTTTTTTTGGCCAAGTCTTTGAAATTCCTGTAAAGATTGTATCTCAAGAAGGAAGCTGGACTGCTTGAAGTTAACTTAAGATGACTTTTTTCCATGTTTCCTTAGTAGCTCACTGAAGAAAATCTACAATGAACTCGAAGCTTTCCTTGCTTTCTCCTGAAGTTGAGAAGGTACCAGACCCTAGCTATTCATCTATCATCCCTTTTCCACACTCCTTGACCTCTTCGTCTTCTCTTCCTATCTTACAATTATTTGATTATGTATTTTATTCCTGTGATTCGTCAGAGTTCTTTGTTGGTTACAATAAAAAAATTCAAGACAAAAATTGTTTGTTAAGCATTTACTACTTGGCAGGCACCGTGCTACATTCTCAAGATAAAAATAGTAAGGAAAAGCAATCTCTGCTCTCAAAGTGATAACATTCTTTTTGAAAATTTAATTTAATTTATTTTTGTTGCATTTTAAGTTCTAAATTTTTCCTTCTCGTCCTCCCTACCCCACACTAGAGAAGGCCACCATTTGACATAGATGATAGATAGAAATAGAGATATGTAAAACCATACTATAGCTACTTCTATTTATCAGTTCTATCTTCTTTCATAGATCTATTGTATTTGATTTGAGTATTTATAATACCCTAAATAACTTAGCTGTTCACAGTTCTTCCTTGAACAACATTGCTGTTATTGTATACAATGTACTCATGGTTCTTCTCATCTCATTCTTCATTATTTACTACTCATTATTTTTTATAGCACAGTAGTATTTCATCACAATCATATATAACAGCTCCCTTAGCTATTCCCCAATTGATAGGCATCCCTCCAATTTCCAGTTCTTTTGCCTCACAAAAAAAGTTGCTGTAAATATTTTAGAACATATAGGTTCTCTTCCTTTTTCTTTAAAAACGGACCTGATAGTGGCATTGCTAGGTCAAAGGGTATACACAGTTTTATAACTCTTTCGGCATAATTCCAGATTGCACTACAAAATTATTGGATCGCTTCCAAGTTCTGCCAACAGTGTATTAGTGTCCCAAATATTTCACATCTCCTCTAATACTTGTCATTTTCCCTTTCTATAATTTTAGAGAATCTGATAGGTGTGAGATATCTCAAAATTGTTTTAAATAGCATTTCTCAAAGAATGTTAGAGCATTTTTTTCATATAATGATATATAGCTTTGATTTCATCATGAAAAAGGTGCCTATTCATATTTTGACCACTTATCAGTTGGTGAATGATATATGGTTATAAATTTGATAAGATTTTCTATAGAGTTGAGATCTGAGAGCTTTATCCTAGAAATTGTATACAAATCTTTTTCCAAATTTTCTTACTTCCTTCTAATTTTTGCTATGTTGGTTTTATTTGTTCAAAAACTTTTTTTAAATTAATGCAATCAAAATCTTTTATTTTATATCTCAAAATGCCCTCTATCTCTTATTTATTCATAAATTCATTTCCTCTCTCTAAGTTTGATAGGTAATAAGCTCCATGTTCCAATTTTCTTATGAGATTTTTCTTTATTTCCCAGTAATATATCCATTTTGACCTTATGAAGAAATCATGTTCTAAAAGGAGATGATAAGGTATAAAAGAAAGTAAAAAGAAGGAAAAGTACTCACGCAGAGGCAGGGTAGAAAAATTTCTTAAGACAGTCAGGAAGAATCAGAAGTTGAGAGAGCTCAGAAAGGAATGAAAGAAAAAATGTAACTGTGGTGATTTCATTTGGAAATCACCAGTCAGAAAAAAGAGACACAAGGTGGAGGAATCTTCCAGGAGGAGAAACTTGCTAGAGAGAGGTGATAGAGTTGGTTTCAGAATGAGAAGGCATAGTGACAAATGATCATTTTAAGACTGAGAAGGTTTCTTAAGGAGGGTGGAGAATGAAGTCCAGAGATTCAGGAAGCCAGAAGTGATTTAAAAAGTTGCAGCCTACTGAACCTCATAATTCTCCACTGCCTTCTGAGTAATATTCATTTTTAATTCACAGAAGCCCATTTTGTTTCATATCTCATTGACGTGCAGCAATGCTGATAGAATATTGGCATTAAAAGAAGGGACTTTGCATTCATGGTAAGCTTGGGGTCATTAAAGGAGCTTTGCTCCTTATTTCCCAAAGGCAATCCAGACCTCCCTTATGTTATGATAAAGAATTATTCATTACATATTTTTTCATTTTCTCATGTTTATGTCTTTTTCCTCCAGCTAGACTTCAATTTTTTGGTGGCAGAGGTTGTGTTTCATTTTTTTCTTCTCCCTTAGCACTTAATATTATATCTTACACATAGTAGGCACTCAAGTAATGTTTGATTATGAAGTCTAACTATACAACATAGCCATACAACTTTCTAGAATAAATATAACTTTACCTTTTCATTAAAATCAATATCGCTCTTTTCACAGTGGTTACCTGGGTGGAGGAGATAAGATATAAAAGCCTTTAAATGAGGCTATCATTATAGAAAACATGGAATTGCCTTCAGAGGCAGTTTGCAAAACCGCACAAGAAAATCAGGCTGAACTTTAAAGTCATATCTTAAACATTAGCATTTTTCATCTATACACTGAAGATTCTTTGCAAGCAGTTTTCTTGAACACCTTTTTCTCCTCTGGTTTATATCTTGTTCTTTATGACAATAAGTGGTTTTCTGGAGTGCTCCTCTTATTCTGAGAGAAGGAAGACTAGCTTGAGTTGTTTGACAGTGAATAATACTGGTCAATGGTGCTTATTCAAAAATTCCTTCAGGAATTCTTACATGACTCTCATATTTCAGCCTTTTCAAAAATTTTAAGAACTGAGAATGGACCTGGAGATAGACTGCTTGCATGTTTTCTTAGGTCAGTTTACTTAAATTAGTTTGGAAACTCATCACCTTGTTGGCTACAAGGTCGTGAAAGTTTCAGCTATATATAACAATTCTCAAAAACTATCTTAAAAAAACTTTTTGAATTTGCTATAAATCAGAATTATCCATTTTATACCTAATTTTGCTATCTATCTCTTGTTTGCTCATAAATTATTCACCAATCCATAAGTTTCATAAGTAATATGTTCTGTAATCTAATTTTCTTGTAAAATCTCTCTTTATATCTATTTGACCTTTATAAGATTTTGGTCTGTGCCCAACGTCTACCATACTTCTCACCAGTTTTCCCAACAATTTTTACCAAAAAATGAATTATTCCATAACCTTAAGATTTTACACTTGTTAAATAGAGGGTTATTGTGTTTATTTCTTATTATATTTATTTGTTTATAGTTTTCAACACTTATTTCCACAAAATTTTTGAGTTCCCAATTTCTCCCCAACTCTCCCCTCTCCCTACCCCATAACACCTTGTGTTCTGATTATCCCTTCCCTCAATATGCACTTCCTATCACCCCCACCCCACCCTGCCCTTATCCCCATCTTCGATCTTGTCTTGTAGGGTAAGATAGATTTCTATACCCCATTACCTATATTTCTTATTTCCCTGTTGTATGAAAAACCATTCTCAACATTCATTCCTAAAACTTTGAGTTCCAATTTCTCTACCTTCCTCCATCCCCACCCAGTTCCACTGAGAGGGCAAGAAATTCAATATAGGCTATATATGTGTAGATTTGCAAAAGACTTTCATAATAGTCATGCTGTGTAAGACTAACCATATTTCTCTCCATCCTAGCTTGCCTCCCATTTATTATATTCTATCATTTGACCTTGTCCCTCCCCAAAAGTGTTCATTTCTAATTACTTCCTTCTCCCTTTTGCTCTCCCTTCTATCAGCCCCCTCACCCTGCTTGTCCCCTTCTCCTTAATTTCCTGTAAAACTGTAATTTTGTAAGACAGTGTAAGACAGATTTTGATACCAAATTGAGTGAGCATATTATTCCCTCCTTAAGCCAAATGTGAAGAGAGTAAGCTTCACTTTTTCCCTCTCATCTCCTCCCTTTCTCCTCCATTGAAAAAGCTTTTTCTTGCCTCTCATATAAGTGATAATTTGCCCCATTCTATTGCTCCCTTTCTCCTCCAGATATATTCCTCTCATCCCTTAATTTTATATTTTTAGATTTGATCCCTTCTTATTCAACTCAACCTGTTCTCTCTATCTGTGTGTGTGTGTGTGTGTGTGTGTGTGTGTGTGTAATCCCTCCAACTACCCAAATACTGAGAAAAGTCTCAAGAGATACACATATTATCTTTCCATGTAGGAATGTAAACAGTTAAACTTTAGAATATCCTTTATGATTTTTCTTTCCTGTTTACCTTTTCATGCTTCTCTTGATTCTTGTGTTTGAAAGTCAAATTTTTTATTCAGTTCTGGTTTTTTCATCCAGAATGCTTGAAAGTCCTCTACATCATGGAATGACCATGTATTTTCCTGAAGTGTTATGCTCAATTTTGTTGAGTAAGTGATTCTTGGTTTTAAACCCAGTTCCTTTGACTTCTGGAATATCATATTCCACACCCTTCGATCCCTTAATGTCAAAGTTGCCAGATCTTATGTTATTGTGATCATATTTCCACAGTACTCAAATAATTTCTTTGTAGCTGCTTGTAATATTTTCTTCTTGGCCTGAGAACTCTGAAATTTGGCTACAATATTCCTAGGAGTTTCTCTTTTTTTATCTCTTTCAGGAGGCGATCAGTGGATTCTTTCAATATTTATTTTGTCCTCTAGTTCTCAAATATCAGGGCATTTTTCCTTGATAATTTCATGAAAGATGATGTCTAGATGATGTTTTTTGATCATGGTTTTCATGTAGTCCCATAATTTTTAAATTGTTTCCCTTAATTTGTTTTCCAGGTCAGTTGTTTTTCCAATGAGATATTTCACATTATCTTCTATTTTTTCATCCTTTTGGTTTTGTTTTGTAATTTCTTGGCTTCTCATAGTCATTAGTTTCCATCAGCTCTATTCTCATTTTTAAAGAAGTCTTTTCTTCAGTGAGCTTTTGAACTTCCTTTTCCATTTGGCTAATTCCGATTTTTAAAGCATTCTTCCCATGGGCTTTTTGGGTCTCTTTTGCCAATTGAGTTAGCCTACTTTTAAAGGTATCATTTTCTTCAGCATTTTGGGGGGTCTACTTTAGCAAGCTGTTGATCCACATTTCATGATTTTCTTTCATTGCTCTTATTTCTCTTCCCAATGTTTCCTCTACTTCTCTTAGTTGATTTTCAAAATCCTTTTTGAGCTCTTCCATGGCCTGAGGCCATTGCATATTTATTTTGGAGGCCTCTGATGTTAAGCATTGTTCTTCCTCATCTGAAAGGATGTGAGAAAATATCTTTTCACCAAGAAAGTAATCTTCTATAGTCTTAATTTTTTCCCTTTCTTGGGCATTTTACCAGCCAGTTATTTGACTTTTGAGTCCTTTGTCAAGAGGATGGTATACTCTGGGGACCTCTAAGTTCTCAGTTCCTCCAATATGGCCCAATCAATGGAGAGGAGTTTACTCTGCCTAGGCACTGATCTGGTGGAAACCAAAAACTTTTCTGTCCAGAATCTGTGAGTAATAGAATTTCCATTCCACAACCACCTGCAGCTCTTCCACACTCCAGGACCTTGCTCAGGGCTGAGATTCAGATCAGCTGCTCAATTCCCTCTGGGGCTTTAGGCTGAGGGTTCCACAAATGGATGCTGCTGCTGCAGCTGGCGTTGCCACCACTGCCTGAGGCCAGGCCCAGGGGAGGACCCTGCTCCCCTGTCATTAGAGGTGAAACAGCCCTCTCACTGACCTTTGAAGCTGCCTTTGGTGCTTATGGTTTGAGGAATCTGTGAACTTCTGCTGCTTCTGGGAATTCCACCCCTGAGGCCTGTTCCAGTCTTGTTCCTGCATGGCCAAGGCTAGGCTGTGATTCACTCTGTATCCCATATGATAGACCTTTCCAGTTGGCCTTCCAGGTTACCTTGGGCTGGAAATCTCTTTCACTCTGTCATTCTGTGACTTCTGCTGCTCTAGAATTTCTTGAGAGTCATTTTTTATAGGTATTTTATGGACTGTGGGGGAAGAGTTAGAATATGTGCATCTTTCTACTCTGACATCTTGGCTCCACCTCCTATTTTGTTCATTTGCCATTATAAATTGTAGGTCTACTGTATTCAATTCATGTGCCTTTCTATTTCTGTTCAGTACCAGACAGTTTTGCAGTTTGGAGGCCTCATGACATATATTTGCAGGCGTCTTCACGCAGACAAAATTGAAGATGTCTGAATTATCAAAAAGAGTTAATATTATTTTTAAACAAATTATTTCATTTACAAAAGCCATATGTCTGTCAATTCTAAAGGCATAACAACAACACCAAACTGAATGCAGTGTAGTTATAATGACCAAGCTACTGAGCTTTGCATTGAAAAAGAGATGATAAAATGAACTCCCCTCCTTTCTTTGTAGAGGTGGTGGACTATGGTTGTGGAATGCTGAATATACTGTGAGATTCATTTACTATATTGGTTAGTTTTACTGAATTGCTTTCCCCTTTTATTTTTCATTCTTTATTACAAGGGACAGCTTTCCAGGTAAAGGAGATATAAAAGCAAAGATTTCAATGACAATGTTTTAAGTTTAAAGAAATATATATATAGTTGGCATATTTTAGTACCTTAAATTTTTTTCCTATTATATTTTGTTTTATCAAGAAGTACACTCTAACAAACATTCAACAATAAAGTCATTTCCCTGAAGACAGTTAAGCAAAACTTACTAGGAGCATGATTGATGTTCATAGTACATATTGCTTTCCATTTTTCATGGTATACCAAACATAAACAGGAAGAGAAAAAATGGGCCTTAGATTTGATAATGTAGTACCAACCTTGCCCATTGTATTTGACCTTAGTTTTGTTACCTCATTGTTACTTTTTCTTACATTGTTGTAGCTAATAATTATAATATTAGCTAACATTTATATAACATATATCATGTGCTAGGAGCTGCACAAAATGTCATACAATTATTATCTCATTTGAGTCTCAGAACAATCCTTCAAGACTGTAACTGTTGTTCAGTCATTCAGTGGTGTCCATGTCTTCTTGGCCCCAGGTGAGATTTTCTTGGCAGAGCTATGGAGTGGTTTGCTGGTTCTTTCCCCAGTGGATTAAGGCAAGTAGAGGGTAAGTGACTTGCCCAAGATCACACAACTAGTAAGTGTCTAGCTCATATTTGAACTCAGGTCTTCCTGATCTCCCCACCCAATGCTCTATCTACTGAGCCACCTAGTTATATGCCTTTTTTTACTCTTCTTTCTTCAATCTATAGCACTACATATCAGTCCTCAGTGTTTTTCTGAACTCTTCTTACTTAAATGACAATTCTTTACCTAACTAGATCTTAAGTCTATGTCAATACATGCATTTCCATAAGCAAGTACAATTCTCAAAACCAAGGGTGGGGAACCTATGCCCTACTAGACCCATAAGAGCAGCCTATTGATTGAATCCAAATCAAAAGACTGCACTTTTTCAGGATCTAGAAGGCCACACGTGACCTCAAGCCCTCAGGTTCCGCACCCTGTTTGAAACCATTGTTTAAGGAATTCTTGAATTGACAAAAGGTTCAATTACAGTCTCTATACCCATCCATAGTCTTAAAATTGCATTTCTTCCTGAAATAAGTGTTATAAAATGAAACATCTTCAAGAGTAATAGAGGCTCACATTTAAGTGGGCCTGATCAGTTCACAAAGCACTTTGTCTAGAACGATATGAGGTAAATGGGGCAAAGAATACTTTTATTTTGTTAAGTATTTTAAAAACTGAGTAGCAATGAGGTTAAGTAACTTATATACAACTAATAAGGGATAGATCTGGAACTCCAGTCCTAGAAGCTTCTGATTCTAGACTAAACTGCTCATGGGAACCTACTGTGTTCCACGTTGGATCTAATATATGCAATCTTTCTTTCTTTCTTTTGTGTCCCCAGCACCTAACAAAATGCCTGGCACATCTAGAACATAGAGGGAGATTAATAAATATTTGTTGAATGGAATTCAATTCAATGCAACTCTACTAATTTCTTACTTCTTTTAAAAAGTAAACTTCTTTGCCAAGTTTAGCTTATGGGCCTCATTAGCTCTTCATCCCCCTTTCTCCCCTCCCCACTCCCTATCATCAATTTGTTCTCTTTTTCTCCATTTCATTCTCTATTCATTTCATTCTTTCTCTCTAGGCATTCTTTTGTATAGAGGATTCATGGTGAGAAATTGTCCTTTTTTTGTTCATTTTGATAGGTGTAAATTTGAATACTTCTTTTGCCATCTCTCACATCAGTCCTTTTATCCATTTCCACTACCTTCCAAACCCCTTAGTTCAGACTATTATCACACATCTGAATTACTATAATAGTACTTTATCTAGTTTCCTGGCTTTCAATTTTTTTCCCTATCCATACAACCTCTACTTGATAGATAGATATATAGATAGATGACTTCAATACTTCAAGGATCTAGGATATCATTTTTGTAAGGCCTTCATTAGTGTAGATTGCAACTCCCGGTGCCTTAGGAGACAATCTTCATGAGTTGTTATACTTTTAAAAAATCATCATATGTTGATTCAAAAACAAAACCCTGTGGCGCTAAGCCTCAGTGCATTTAGTGAAGATATACAATCTGTTGCTATAACCACACTCAAACCTTTCCAAGCTGGTAGTACTCACCAAAACTTTTCTTCTTTGGCATAGACCATGAGAACCCAAAGTCACCTCTAAGCCATAATGTCCATAATGTTCCAAAGCCCTCAGTAAGACTTTGCTGATTCTGGTTGATTGCAATGGTGATAATTAAAAGCAGCTTGCTCAGGATGCCCCCCTAATTTATATGATAGACAGCTAAACTCCTTAATCAGACTTTTAAGGCTTTCTAAAACCTACTGTCTATCTCTTTACCAGCCTTACCTGTCACTGTTCTTCCATTTACATAAACTTTCTTCCTCTAGTCAAGTTAAGCTATTCACTTTCCCCCGAATTCACCCCAAACCTTCAAAGTAATCTTTAAGATTTTATTTTGCCACATTCATCTAAATCAATAACTTGGTCACATCTTTCTCAAATTTTCAAAAAATTGTGTCTTTATAATTTCTCCTACAATAACTTAACATACTTGACTCTCTCTCAACATAAAGGTAATAATATTACTGCCCTTGTTTTCTATTGATAGGGAAATTCACTTATCTGGAAAAGAATGAAAATAACTCATATATTCAAGAAGTACTCTTAAATTTGTCTCCCTTTGAAAAATGTCCGAGTGCCTCTCCACTCAGTGATTACAGCAAAAGCCACAAGAAAGCTATTCGTGCAGTCATTTTTCCACTCAGATGGAAAGAAGAGATATATTTTTAACATCTCACAAGAAGCTCAGTTCTCATGAGAGCTTCAATCTTATTTTTATACTGAAGAGGCCCAGAAAAGGAAAAGCCATTGCCAAACAAAAACTTTGCAACTTCAAAAACCTCAGATTATTTTTTTCAGTTTCTCTCTTGGGCGAAGGTCAATAGAGTGTACAAAGTCTTCCCTTTAGCAAAGTATAGGAGTATATTACAAACATTACTTCTTAGTTGTATCTTATAAAGGATTCTAGACCCATACCTTTTAGAAGATCATTTTAGGGATGCATAAGCCTAGGGAAGCTTACAGAGGATGTCAAAGGTCAAAGAAATCTGTTTTATGTAAGTATACTAAAGTTATTTTCAAAAATCAAGTTCTACATGACATATGGCATCCTATTTTTGAAAAAGGCAAACAAATATACTTCGTCACATGCCAAAGCATTCATTAGATGAATATCTATACTTGAGATAGAGCTAGCTTTTCAAAAAAATTTCTTAGAAAAGAAAAAGTTAACTAAAAAGTCTGTAAGATTTTTCTAGCTCTAAATATTAGAATCATAAAGGCATCTTGTGGCTCCCCATCCCTTGAAGATCTATTGAAAACATTAGAGAAGTTTTCTTTTAAAAGTAGTGTTTTGAACTTTAAATTTTTATTCTAACTTATTTGATTGATGCTTTTTATTTATTTCATATCCCAGCCATTTCTACCATACCTACCCCACTTCTGATTGAACCTCACTGTAACAAAGAAAGAAAAAAACTTAAGCAAAAACATCCCATAGAGCAGTGGTGGTTCAGTGCCAGATAAGGAGTTAGGAAACCTTATCTTCCCGAATTCAAATCTGGCCACAGACACTTCCTAGCTATGTGACTCTGGACAAGTCACTTAATCCTGTTTACCTCAGTTTCTTCATCTGAAAAAAATCATGTGGATAAAGAAATGGCAAACTACTCCAATTTCTTTTCCAAGAAAATCAGTAATATTGTTTAAGAGCAACTTTGAGTGACTAAGTCATTTTGACTATTATAAATACCCTAATTAACTACAAAAGACCTATGAAGGAAGATGCTCACTGTGTCCAGAGAAAGAACTGGCTAATAGACGTATGTAAAGAATAGTGTATGTGGGTGAGTGGCTATGTACATACATACGTATTTCTGTCTCATGATAGCCACTGAGGGCGGGGAGGGAAGAAAAAAGGAGGTGGGGGGAAGAGCATATCATGATATATCTAAAAGGAATAGTAAAGTGTACATAATGGATTAGCAGTTTCATGTGCAATAATCTTGTTTTCTATTCTCCTGTGTTGTGGAAATGCTTGTTTTATTTTTTAAAGTTCAGACTAAAAGAAAAGAAGTAAGGGAAAGAAAGAAAGAAAGAAAGAAAGAAAGAAAGAAAGAAAGAAAGAAAGAAAGAAAGAAAAAGAAAGAAAGAAAGAAAGAAAGAAAGAAAGAAAGAAAGAAAGAAAGAAAGAAAGGGGGGAAGGAAGGAAAGGAAGGAAGGAAGAGAAAGAAAGGGGGGAAGGAAGGAAAGGAAGGAAGGAAGGAAAGAAAGGAAGGAATGAAGAAAGAAAGAAAAAGAAACAAGAGAATGAGAAAGAGAAAGGAAGAAAAATCCTAAATAGGGTAACAGAGTTGGCTATGACTGGAAAATGACAAAACCACAAAAGTTTACTTTTGAGAGTGCAAATTGGAATACACATGTGTATTTACATATACACATATGCATGAATTATGCATGTGGTTTATGTGTATGCACGTATAACATATGCTTTATAATGTTTATTATATATCTATAATACATATAGATTTATATGTAGAAGGCTAAAGAATTCATATATACATCTATATAAGAGATACATATATATGTGTCTTAAAAATTCTATTGACCCTTTTCATTTTCCTCAGACTAAGGGGATGTACTTGCAAACACATGCGCAACTCTCTAAGAAGGAGTGCGAAGGCTGTCAGTCAATCAATCAGCCCACAAGCATTGATTAAATGCCCTCTATTTGCCAGAATTGTTCTAGGCACTGGAGGCAGTGTGCCACTGTCGAGACAGCCTTCGAGATGTTGCCTCATCTTCTTCTTATGACAAAGACATAAGAAGGAAGGGAGCATGAGGCTGGGTTCTGATTGTGGGTTTGCTTTACACTTACTCTGGAAAATCTGATGATTAGACTTGGTCTTCCCAATTCTCACCTTCATTCACAACAGTGCATTCCCAGATCTTTCTTGCAAAGGAGCATCCATTTAAAAATACAGGAATTCTTTTTTTAGTTCCCTTTTCAGTGCCCCATTGCATCTACATCTGTCTCAAAGCTCCCTCCTCCAGCTGACATGCCTCACACATGCCTGAAGCAGCTGCTTTTCATGCTTGCATAAGGAAGGCATGCACTAGGCATGAATCTCTCACAGATGGTTACAGCAACAATCACTAACAATATCAGCTGTCAGGTCCTAGGGTGGAACAAAAGGAAAATGGCTGTCATTAGGTCCTGTAAGGTACGTAAAATAGGACAGCGGAGAAATTGTGCCTAAAGGGAAATCCTTAACAAGTACTTACATTGAGAGGAAAAGTGGGAGATTAGTGCACAGTTCAGCATATGAGTAGCTAGCTCACCCTCATGTACCTTCCCATCCTTGAGACTCATGTATTCCCACAGAAAGTTTTATAAAGATTGAATTCATGTCAAGTAATAATAATATTCTCAGCAAATAAAAGATTATTGGTGGTCATGGGATCAGAAAACTTTGTGCTGGAATGTGCCTTCCAATCCAGCCCCTCCATTTTAAAGAGGAGAGTGATTCACATAGAAGCTAAGTGACATGACCACGGTCACACTGTCTTCACATGAAGTAGGAGAGGTAGCCAGAGAGCACCTGGAAATCTCCCTGCACATAGGAGCTTGCTGACTCTATGGCATTAGCCAGGATCCCCATTACCATCAAATTCTGCTACTTGTTTTTTGGACTATGAAAAAAGTTTTATTGATGTGTTTTAGCTTTTACCTTACAAACATTGACAGATAACTCCTACTTTGTGAAAAGTCTCTCCTTTGGCACTCAGAATCCTTCATAACCTGTACCCCACCTTCCACTTTCTAGTCTCCTTATACCTTAGGCCCCATTACCTGTGCTGCATCCAATGATACTGGATTCCTTTCTTTTCCTTGAATGAGACACTTTTTCTTGTCCCAAGAAAAAAGACATCTTCCAATTCTGGGTATTTCCATTAGCTCTCCTAGTCACTCCCTTCTCATCTCTGACTCTTGGCTAGAGCAGCTTCCTTCAAGTCTTTACTAAAATCCCATCTTCTACAAGTGGAACCCTTCATCATGTTAGCACCTTCCCTCTGTTGATTATTTCCAAATTAAATCATACATAGTTTAGTTTGGAGGAGTTTTTATTTTGTTTTATTTTGTTTTTCTGTTTGCTTGTTCTCTTCCCCAGTAGAGTATAAGCTCCTTTTACATCAGGAACTGTCTACTTTTTGTATCCCTAGCACTTAGCACAGTGCCTGGCATACAGTGATCACTCTATAAATGTTATCGATTGACTGATTATAACAAAGTAAAACAATTTAATAAAATTAAGATCATGGTAACCTCAACTGAAAGTGCATGCAACATTCTATATCTGTAATGAATACTATCTCTAATTTTTTTTTTATTAAAAGAAATCTATTTCTTCTCCCTCCCATTTCCCAACCCATTGGGATTAAGGGGTGGAGGGTAAAGGCAGGAAGAAAAGAAATACAAATTTCTCGTTACAAATATTCATAGTCAAGCAGAATAAATGCCCTTGATGGATATGTGTGTGTACATATATATGGATGGATTGACGTACATATGTATTATGCATGTATTGCATTCTGGACTCTAAATCTGCTACCTCTATGAGGAAGTGAATGGAATATGTCAATGGTCCTCTGGAATTGCCACCAATGATTGCATTCATTATAGTACTTTCAAAATTGCATTACAGTACTTAGTTTTCAAAGTTGTTTGTTTTCATAGTATTTTAATAAACAGAGGGACAGCTAGGTAGTGTGATGGATAGAGTATGGGGCCTAGAGTCAGGATAAACCTGAGTTCAAATCCAGCCTCAGGTGCTTAGTGCCTGCATAATCCTGGACAAGTCAGTCTTTCTACCTCAGTTTCCTCACCTGTAAAATGAAGATAATAATAGCACTTATTCCCCAAGATGGTTGTCGGGATGAAGCAAAATAATAATTTTAAAGCCCTTGTAGCACATAGTAAACACTATATAAATGCAAGCACTTAAATTATTCTGATTTTTATTCATTTCTTTCTTATGAGTTTGTAAGAGTCTTCAAAATAGTTCATTTTTATAATATTGATGTTATAGTATAAATTATTCTTCTGACTATGATGGCTTCACTGTGCTTTAGTTCACAGAAGCTTTTCTGTGTTGTTTTGAAGTCATCTACTGCCTTGTTTCTCATAGCATATCCTGGAGCTCATTCAGTCATTCTTTGACAGGTAGGCACTCCCTCAGTTTCCAGAGTTCTGCCTTTTTAGAAAAAGCTGCTTTTTGGACATACATATCCTCACTCCCTGAAAATGATGCTAAGAATGGACCAAGCAGATGACAGAATAAAGAAATTCTGTTCCAAAAGAGACCAACTATGACATGCTGTAAATTGCCCTGGTTGGTTGGAAATAGTCACTTCTTGAGTGGCAAAATTTCATTTTCCCCATCTCCCTTTCTTAGAAAAGGACTGTGAAATTGACAACCTCATTGTGACAATAACATATTAAAAAAACACTGATTCTCAAAAGTCTGGTTGCTAAGTCCCTTTCGTGGGACCTACAAGGTCAAAATTGCTTTCATAATGATATTAAGATGCCATTTGCCTATTAAAATACTCTTCTCCTTTTTTCAACTACATATCTGTGTGAGATCAGATTTTTGTTACACACTTTCACCAAAACAAGTATCACAACAGATTAAATGCAGAAACGTACTTGAGAATCCAACTTTTTAAGTTGAAGAGGTTTCAAAAACACATGTAAAGCAATGCTATTTGTCTTTACCTTTAATGTTTTCTTTATTTTGGAAAAAACCTGTCCTGTCTGTGGGAATTCCTTTCATTAAGTGCAAGTCATGTCATCATTTCTCTGATGTCATGATCTTCTTAGAAAATGAAGGGTGAGTACAACCTGTGAGGAGACTGAGCTGCCCAAGTGGGGACCCAGCTAGCTAGGTAACCCAGCTCATCCTCTCCATTCTGTCTCCCTTTCTCCTTCATTTGGGGTTTACTGACTAGATGTCCTTCCTTCCTTCCTTCCTTCCTTCCTTCCTTCCTTCCTTCCTTCCTTCCTTCCTTCCTTCCTTCCTTCCTTCCTTCTTTCCTTCCTTCCTTCCTTCCTTCTTTCCTTCCTTCCTTCCTTCCTTCTTTCCCATTCCCAAACTATAAACCCAGCACACTCTAAAAAGCCCATAGGTCCCTGCCCAAGCTTCACTTAATGGCTGTCTTAGAGTGATTATCAATAGTAACAGTTTCTCTTTCCCTCCCAGTTTGATTTAGTTATTTTTTTCTTTGGTTCATTAAAAGGGTCATTCCCTGACTACTTCTTAAAGAGTCATGTTCACTCAATGGCACTCAATATTTTAGAAGGAGGAGAAGATAGAAAAGCGATGTGATAATAGCCTAATAATCAAACATTTGGAGAATTGTTGTTCTGAGATTTTGTTTTTACCTTCCCAACTATTTTATTTTAGAATACAATTGGCGTTAAAATAAGAAAATTAGAAGACAGAAACCAAAACATCCTATTTGGATTCTGGCAGCGTTGTGATAAAGCCCACTCATACCAATTTGAGAAACAGATTGTTAAATTTTCAGTCTGAGCATTTATACCCTGAAAATTGTCAAACATTACGAAACAGTACCTGATTTCTTATTTTGTCGATTTTCCAAACTTAAAAAAGTGATGCTAATAATTTTAATCATTCAAATTACACTTAAAAAGATGCCATGCATTTTTTTCTGTTTAGTTTATTGCTAAATATTTACCAACTCAACTCGGATTCTGTTCCTGGATCCTTTACTTATTGTGTAACTTTGGATAAGTCACAGCTTATTTGGTGCAAAGGACAGAGGACCACGACTGAAGTCAGAAAAACTTGAGTTCAATTCTGGCCTCAGAAATTTGCTAGTTGTATGACCCTGGCCAAGTTATTTAATTTTTTGATGCTTGGGTTTCCTCAAATGGGAATAATAATAAGACATACCTCCCTGGGTGGCTATAAGGAAAAAATAAGATAGTATTTTGAAACATACATTCATACACACATCCATGTGTATATAGATATAAAAACACACATATTTGTACGTGTTTCAGTCATTTTTCAGTTGTTTCCAATTCTTCATGATCCCATTTGAGGTTTTCTTAACAAAGATGCTGGAGTAGTTTGCCGTTTCTTTCTCCAGTTCATTTTTACGGATGAGAAAATTGAAGCAAACAGAATTAAATAACTTGCTCAGGATCACTCAGAGAGTAAGAGTCTGAAACCAGATTTGAACTCAGGAAGATGAGATTACTGACCCCAGGAGGCACTGTATCCACTGTATCATGTAACTGACCTAGGATATAAACAAGCATGCATATATAGACATACATGCAGATATAGATATAGATTGCAATATTACTTTATTGTGGTGGTCACATATGGATGAATGTATATGTATGTATACATATGCACATTTTAAATATATATGTATATGTTTATATGTATTTATATTTATATATGTTTGTGTGTGTGTATCCCATGCAGACTCCAGATCACCATAATGTAATAAAACAAATATCACAATGAAGTAAGTAACCCAATTTTTTTAGTTTCTCAGTGCATATAAAATTTATGTTTATGCTATACTATAGTATAAGTATGCAATAGTATTATGTCTACATACCATAATTAAAACTACTTTATTTATAAAAATGCTATCATCTGAACCTCTGGTGAGTTGTAGTCTTTTAACTGGAAGAGTCTTGCCTTGATGTTGATGGCTGCTGATTGATCATGGTGCCAGACTGACTTTTTCCTTTCACTTAAACACTTTGAGGAGACTGTGGGGTTATTAATGGGCCTAATTTCACCATTGTTGTATTTCAGTAATAGAAAGGCTGGAGGATAACAAGAAAGGCGGAGAAAGGAAATGTCCTAGTTGGTAGAGTAGTCAGAATACACTCAACATTTATTGATGGCATTCACTGTCTTCTATGGATATAGTTTATGGAGCCTCAAAACCATTATAATAGTTACATCAAAGATTACTGATCATAGATCATCATAGCAGATACAATAATAATTTAAAAGTCTGAAATCTTGTGTGAATTACCAAAATATGACACAGAGACATGATGTGAACACATGCTACTAGAAAAATGGTGCAAATAGACTTGCTTGATGTAGGATTGCCAAAAAACTTCAATTTATAAAAAAAATCTATAAAGTACAATAAAACAAGTTCAATAAAATGAGATGTGCCTGTGTGTATACATGTATATGTATATATATATGTATATACACACACATATATATATATTCACATAAGTTATACATAGTGATATATAGATATATACTTATATCTATAGATACAGATCACTTTAATGTTTTCAAAGTGCTTTACAACATTACTGTATTAAATATAAGCCCCTACCAGATGCTTACCATTAAAAGGATAGAGATACAATTATATAATCAACAAGGACATAAAATTAGCTTTTAGAGAATAAATTTACCCAGATGACATGGAAAGAACAGTGATGCTACCATATTCTTCCCATAAATCTGGGGCTCACTCTCCCATACAGCGTATAATGGTAGTGAAGCATACATGTAGCATCTATATGTGACAAAGGTAACCCACAATTCTTTTTGGGCTTAGAAGTCCTTTATCTCTTCCCAGAGCCCTCATCGAGCTCACCTGGAGTACAGCATGTCTGCTGGAAAGTTTGCTCAGTGGGTCCTTGTGGTCTGCTCCTATCAATAGTCTGACTTTCTGTTGCCAGGATTAATTAGGTCCTTGAAGTTATTTCTTCCCTTAGGTGACTGGTAACTGCCTTCTTGTATCCCTGTTGGTCTCTAAAATGTTTATCTCTGCTTCTTGATGTATACAGCGGCCCCTCCTGATCCAGTAGGCCCAACAATATGGGAGAGAAAAGAGAAAATCTCATTTCCTCTCCTCTCTTATCGTCCTTTAGTTCAACCGAAGTGACCTCAATCCACAGCTGCCTACAGTTGTCAGACCTGAACAGCTAGCTCCTTTTAAATAAAGGCCCCTAGAAGCATCTTTGGCCATCACAAGATGTGCACCTTATAGTGCATTTGCTTTTACTTAATAGACTAAACCAGAAGTTTCCAGACTTATTTGGCCTACCACTCCCTTAAAAAAAATTTGCTCAGCACTTCCCCGGAAATTTACCTTCTTTAACCTTTTCTTTTTCCTGGAAATTTGTACCATTTCAAAAAATAAGCTTTTTTAAATGACACACTTAAATGCAATGTTTTCCTTGGCTCCAGGTGGCAAAGCTACTAGCAATGAGTGAAAGTTCCAGAGGGATTTGGGTTCTTATTAATTAGAGAACTTTCCAACAGTGGTTTTGGTTCTTTTAAAAAGGAAAGGAGTTTTCTCTTCACCAGAAATCTTCAAGACCTCTAGTTAGAAATGTTTCATATAAGATTCTTTTCTAAGTATGGGTTGGACTAGATGGTATCTGAAATATCTTCCAACTCCAAGATTCTGGGACTCTGTATTTTCACTTATTTAGAGTAAGGATCTAAATAAACATAGGATATAGGCATTACTACAACTAGACTAGCACTTTAAGTTGTGAGAAATCTTCAGAAGTCAATTACCACATCGTCAAACATTCTTATTTGTTTTGAATGGTGCATTTTTCTCAACATGCACATTCTAACTGAGTTTGATTTTGTTTGAACTGTGGAATTGAATCCATATGAATCAAAATAAAGCTTAATTTCCATGACATTAAAGACTTTCATAATAAAATTTAAATTTTATATGCAAAATTAATGTGTTTTAACAAAATAAATAGTAAAGAAATATTGCTGGATCCTCCTTCATGGAAAAAAAATCCCTTTAGCTTTTTTTAATCAAATCATTAGCTTGTTTGATTTTCCTTTTGTAAAAATTTATAAATAAACTGTCCTTTTGTCCAATTACTTTAATAAATATTTACTAAGTGACTACAAGGTACAGGTGACTGGCTTAGGTACTGGAGATACAAAACTCAAACGAAAAAATACCTGACCCCAGGGCATTAGTGTTCTACTATACACAAAAAAATCAAATAGCACATTCATAAAGTGAGACAGATAGTACTAACAACTGCGTGAGGGGAGGGGAAGAGGCTTCATGTGGGAGGCTGCATTTGAGCTTTACCTAAGAGACTCTTATGAGCCTTACTGGCCTCTTGGCAACAGTTCTTTCCCCTCTACATCAGCAACTTGGAGATACCCCAATTTTAGTACTCCTCAAAGTCTGGACTCCAACAGGAATGCTGTCACCCTGCCTTCTTGCTTCTCCCATGATATCTTCCCTTAGCTTTTTGAATGTTATATAAAGATATCCAGAACACTGAATCTGTCTTCTAAAGCAATTGCTCCCTAATCCCAGGCCCTCTACAATATTGCCTTATCTTAGCCTAGTACCAACCTCTTCTCCTTCATCTGGCCCTAAATATTATATTTTCCTAGTCTTCCTTCAAGAAAGGATCTGTGATGTAGAAGAAGAATTCTTGTTTTGGTTTCAAAAGGCAGAATTAGAAGAAGCGGATAGGTTGAGAGGAGTGTATTTCCTGTCAACATAAGAAAAAACTTTCTGGTTATCAGTCCAAATTAAAATAGAATAGTCTGCTTTGGAGGAAGTTGATTTTCCTTACTAGAGATTTCAAGCCAAAGCTGGAGGCTAACTTTGGGTGAGATTATGGAGCAGATTCCTAAAAGGAGATATAATCTTTACTAGATGATCTCTGATTCTGAAATTCTGTGTTTACCCATCCCCCATCACACACAGAGTGCACAGGACAGTGCCCTGAAATACTTTTGTTAATTAATGGATTCAGTAAAGTGGGAATTCTAAAGACATGTGCCTTGGTGGATGAAAGACCCAGGAGGCAGGAGAACCTGTGTTTAAATCCTGCCTTGTTGCGTATTGTCTGTATAACTCTAGGCAAATCACTTAAACCTCTCAATGGTCCCCTTCCTCCCCACCACCCCGACATCCTGCCCCTCCACAGTGAACCTAGAACTCTAAATTGCTGCGATATATTGGTAGGGAGATCCCTAAAAATAAAGTTTCCTTTAATGATGAACTAGTGTCTTCATCATTTCAGGGACGAATCTTCGTGATTTCATTTGGGGTTTTCTTGGCAGAGATATTGGAGTGGTTTGCCATTTCCTTTTCCAGCCCAACTTACATATGAGGAAACTAAGTCAAGCAGGTTTAAGTGACTTGCCCCCAGTCACATAGCTAGGAAGAAGCTGAGGTCAGATTAGAACTCAGAAAGATGAGACTTTCTGACTTCAGTCCCAACACTATCCAGGGGTGGGGAATCTGCAACCTCAAGGTCACATGTGGTTTTCTAGGTCCTTGGGTGTGACCTTTAGGCAGTCCAAATTTTACCAAAAAATTCTTTTATTAAGGGGATTTGTTCTGTGAAGTTTGGATTCAGTTAAAGAGCCACACTTGAGGACTTAGAGGGATGCACTTGAGGACATAGAAGGCTACATGTGGTTTCGAGGCCACAGGTTCCCCACCCCTGCAAGTCTGTCCACTGTGCCACTTAGCTGCCCCAATGAACTAGTATATTCATACCAAAAACAAACAAAAACATCATGTTAGCACGAAAGAACAACATCCCGTTAGAATGAGAAATAGAAGTTTGAATTTTGGTAAGGGAGGAAAGAAAGGTTATGCACATCCTCAGGCATCCCCAGGGCCTGCCAAGGAGGGAGCGAAGGTAGGTGCCCTAATCATCAAAGGCAGCATGATGTTACTGGGGCCCTCGGTGTGGAAGTGGGGAGAGGCCTAATAAACAAGAACAAACATTTCTTTTTACTTTACAGTCCTGTAGGGTATGCTCCTTTCCCTTCCTTCTCTAGGAATCCTTTGAAGGTATTTTCCCAGTTGAGGCCAGTAGTGGTATCCTCCTTCTTTCCCTCATTCACGTATTGTTTCAGAATTGTGTTCTGAGAAAGAATACTGCTATGTTCCAAATAGACCAACCCCTGAAAATGCTTTGACTCAGCAAAACCTGTCAGAACATGATTTTGTCAAGAAACCTGCTGGTAATAATGAGCCATTATTTTTACCATTCTATCCTGCATTATTTTACATGAGAATGCATTATATAAATAACACGAGTGCATAGATGTGATAGATGCACATATACAGATTCATGCTAATACATTTTTTCCAATGAGAGAAAAAAATTTAAGCAGAAAAACATAATAAATGAGGGGTTCTGACGGGAAAACCTATTGAAAGGAAAGCATTACTCTAACTAAAAGTTTGTAGAGCTATATAGGAGCCAAGAAATAACTGTCTTATTCCTTCACTGATTCCTGTTTAATGGCAGGGAGTATGTGCATCACAGCAGTGAGGGCACATAATAGGCCCTTCATAAATGTTATTTGACTGACAATAAATGCACATATAAAGAAATTCTGATTTTTTCTGCTATGCATAGGGAAATCCCAATACACAAAAAAGAACTTTCTGTAAGTCTTAGTAGACAATCCTTGGGAATTTCTTAAGACAGATGGAGGTGAAGGGACTTGACATAACAATTGTCAGAATTAGGATTTAAACTTAGATCTGCCTAACAAACACCACTAGACCAGGCTGTTTCTCTATGTAGTACCTTACAGCGCATTTCCCTTGTTAATCTTGTTCAGTGACTTCAGTCGCATCACATCTGACTCTTCATGACCCCATTTAGGGTTTTCTTGGAAAAGATACTGTAGTAGTTTGCTATTTCCTTCTTCAGTTCATTTTACAGATGAGGAAACTGAGGTAAACAGGGTTAAGTGACTTGCCCAGGGTCACACATGTAGGAAATATCTGAGGTCGGATTTGAACACAGGACTTCCTGACTCCAGCACCAGGGATGTATCCACCACACCACCTCCTTGTCCAGAATTTATTTATATGTCAGTCATTTAGCATTCATTCTCCATGTCAAGATTTACAGTTCAGAGACTGAATATATGTATCAAAAGATCAGAGATTTATAGCTGGGCAGTACCTTAGAGGTTATTTAGTCAAAGCCTCTCATTTTATAGATGAGGAAACTGGGGCCCTGTTAGTTTAGAAAATCCGCTCAAGGTCATGCATCGTCCTGCTTTGATAACCCAGATTAGAAATTGTCTGTGGCTGATCATGATGTGACATCTCTATAATGTCAATTGGGCTGGAGCCGTCTGCGCTAAGCTGCCACCAATATAGGTAAGCCCTTTTCAGGGATAGAGGGCAGGAAAAATTGGCTGTTGAGTCCTAAATGAAACAGTCTCAAACTAGAGATCTGAATAGAAAGTAAAATTATCCTTATGTAGGTAGTTTCTCAGAGTGGGTGAAAACCTAAGAGGTACAGAAAGTACTAACAATAAAGTAATTGTACCTAACGATGATCTTCCTTTCCCTGCTTGACCACCATGCCTTTTCCCAAGTCAGTAAACTTAGTTTCTGAGTGCACAGGATAGAATTCTTTAAAATAGCTATTGCTTCTGACTGCAGGACTGAGGAAGAAAGGAACTCTGTTTAACAGAGTTCTTGCCAGGTTTCCTTTCACCATAATAATCCAATGGTCCCCTGACAAGCTGGCAACTTTAGAAATCGACCATTCTCCAAATAACAAAATAAGAATTATAAAAATAAAGGTATTTCAATAAGAAATTTGCATTGACCTTTGAAATGTCTGGAGGAATTTTGCAAATATGAAACAAAAAAATCTCCCATAAGGGTATTTTACTTAATAGACTAGTTTTACTGCCTGTCCATTGCCCTCAACTAAAGGGAATTAGATGTCCTAAGTGTACATGGCTACATTGCCCTCTTGTGGCTGAACCCGCAACAAGGAGAGTGGCGAAGAGATCCAAGTGTGTAAGATGGGCCCAATTTTTTCCTGGGTACTTTTCAGCCATGATAGTTTTTCGTTTGCAAATGCATATATGTGAATTGTGCATGCATGCATACATGTATACACAATACATATATACAAATGCACACTATAAATACATATGTGTATACACACACATAAAAATATATGTGGACTCTACAGCCAATTGGACTATAATTACATGTATTAAAAGCTAAAATATGTGTAAACCTGATTGCATATTTGTCATTTCCCCAAACACAGGAATTCATAATTGGCCATTTGATTCCAAATATTAATTAAAAATTAATAACATGCTCAAATATAAAATAATATTTATTTTTACACTCTAGAGGTGACTACACTGCATACTCCAGAGAAAAACTTCAAATACAAGCATATCATTTAAAAGCCTACTTGGATCAACCCTCCCACAATTTGAAATACATTAGAAATATTTAAAGGGGGCTTGGTTTTATGATGAATTAGAAATTTTAGTGTTTAGCTTTCTAAGAAATAATTTTTTAACATGTATTTCAACATGGCATTCCTATTCCCCTGGCAGTGATAACTTAAAAGGTAAACTTGTTCTCTCTACCCGTTCTTCAGTTTCCAGGGCTCTAAAGAAACAGATCCTGTAAGCCCCTATCTGCAATCTTTGATACACATTTATGCAACAACGCATTTAGAAACGAACTGGTGATTGATTTCTCCACAGGGCTTGTCACGCTGCTTTGTTAACCTACTCACTACAGTACAGTACGTCAGACAACTGGAGTTATGCTCCTTGCATCGTCAATTAGGAAAGGGGAAAAGAATTACCAAAATAGCTTGCCTTCCAAATTCCTGGCTGCCCCAATGCTAAAAGCCAATGATGTGTAGAAAAGAAAAACCCTCATAACTCCTTGCCTGATAAATGAGTAGGGAAAATTTGACAGATCAGAACGATACGAAGCAGCCTAAAACATTTGGCACAATGCACGTCTGGCATACAGAGACTGCCTGTCAAATGCCTATGACTCCATACAGCAGCGAGGGACCCTATGGAGCAGCAGATGGGCCATTAAGGTAGTATTAATGTAGATGCCATCAGTTTGCAGTTCTGACTGGGACATACTCTTCAGAACTATGGGCAGCTGCTGCCATTTATTATGACAGCTTCCTGCTAACTTTTGCCAACTGGCACAATCTGACTCTTTGTACCTGAGCTATTAAATGTGTGACTTCCACCATTTTATTCCTCCAGAGAACCCTTTTAATAATCCTCTGAAGAAGGAATGAGGCATTTATCACCAAAGTGAATATACAGACCATGCAGTTCTATTGTATAAAACTCCTATCCCAGGACATTCCATAGACCTTGTATTCACACATTCTTGTTAAAACTAAGCTTGTATCTTTTCACACATACAGGGTGTTCCAAAAAGTCTTAGTGTACTTTTAAGCTATTAAAGCATAAAACAGCACTGACTTTTGGGACACCCTGTATAAAACTGAACAATTATAAATGAATACATATGTCACATATAAATCCTAAATGAAAGGTGCTTTTATACTTTAACTACTTGATCACAATACAGTTCCATCCCTTGAAATATTTTCCTCCATAACAAGAAGCATTAGTTAAAAATCACTGTCCTGTAGGATATTTACAAAAAAAAAAATCAGTAAGCCAAAAGTCATTTCTCAACTATTGCCTCCTGGTTCCATGAGTGTAAGTAAACCTTTTTAATTTATAAAGGTTTGTTGGAATGCCCTCATATCTCAAAAGAAATGTTTAGATGTGTGAATGGATTGAAAAGCTGTCTATCCTACTAATGTTTCTTCTGTAGAAAATAGATCAAGAAGAGTGCGCCATAAATGATGGTGGTTGGGCATTTATCACCTGCCCAATCATTTCTTCAGAACATGCAACAGTCACATAGGCGGGAGAAGCTGTGTGGCTCATTTCTTTCACCCAACTCAACTTCGAGGGATCCACGGCCTCATTTCGGAGTCTGTCGAACAAGGATGCTACCAGTACAGCACAGCATACGGTTTGTCACACAATAATAACTGCAACGAGTCATTAGAAAAATGGCTGGCAGACATATTCATTATGCTGAGCTAACGTCTTTGCTGCTTCAAATATCTCTGCAATCTGACTAATAATGTATGCATGAGATCTCTATAACAGATCTCAGCTATTTGAGACTCTATTTCCAACAAAAATTTGTCCATGTATTTCCATGTGCACAAAAATACCCATGCACGCACGCACCCACACCCATGTACAGATACACACACACAATTCTCAAAGCAGCAGAACTTTTAACTTCATTTTGATTCGTGAATTGATGAGTATACAATATCAGCATCTCATCAGTTAGATGAAAGTTTCACTGAAGTTAACATTAATACACCTCTTAAGCTTGCACTGAAGATGGTGAGATATGAAGCAAATGTTGCTAGAGTTTTGATTAAAAAAAGAAAACCTTGCATTGCCTGAAAAGGAAATAAGTGAAATAATAATAGTACGAACAGACACTGGAATATTCTGTTTGAGATCTAGCAGCCAAGATAGATACCTTCAATCAGAGAGTTCAAATCAACAGCCTTTCTCCTGCAAATTTCACCCCACCCTCAATCCCAAACCCACAGCCTCTTTGGCATCAGACATAATTTCATAAAAGCTTTAATTTTACCTATATAAATTTTGCTTTCCTTTATGCTTCACATGAAAAAAATTATAGAAATTCTGGAGACATTCCATAAAGTATGACTATGCTACAATGGAAATGAAAACTCCAAGAAATATTTAGTGAAAAGAGGGAATTATTATGATTCCAAGAGAATACTGAGTTCACATTTATATAATCCTTTATAATTTACAAAGCACTTTCATCACAACAACTCTGTGAGGTGGCTAGAACGAGAAATAAGTACCCTCATTTTGCAGATCATAGAACTATAATTGACAGATCGAGAATTTGGATTCGGCCTTTCTACCTCCAAGTTTATGCTCTCCTATTTGTGTGTGTGTGTGTATTTAAAAGCTAATGTCCCACACTAAGATATAGATCAAAAAGATATGTGATTAGTTTTCTCCCTGAAATATTTACATATATATGTAATGTATCATATAATATGTATTCAGATTGACCTATCTTCTCAATTTAGATATTCCTTACAATTATACAGACCACAACCCTTCTATGCCCAACTGTTCTATACAACTCTTTTCCATTTTCTTCCATAGGTCTGACACAGAGCAGTTTATTTAATTTTCTGATGCCTCTTCTAATTTTCTCTGGACATAACAAAAGTACCAGGAGAAGACTCAGGCTGTCTACCCAGCTTCCCTTGCTCTTTCCATGTGGCAAGCTCATCTTCCCTTCCAGATACATATATTTCCCTGATGACATCTTTTACTTTTTTTCTTCAGAGTTCTTCATTGACTATATATTTCAGCCTGCTCCTATCTTCTATCTATCTTCCTATCAACATTTGTGTAATATTTGTTTTTAATTTTTCAAAGACTGATATTTTACACATCTTACAACCATAAAGCAATGCTGGTAGAATGTCGATATTAAAAAGATGAGCCTTTGTTTCTGGGGAAATCTTGGGGTCATTCAAGGAGTTTTGCAATTTCCTGAGAGCAATATAATCTGTTCTCTTCTTATTCATGTTGGCCTGTTCTGTGCAATTTTCATCCATATTCTCGTATAAGTTGAACATAAAGAATCCACCCAATGTGTTAGGAGCTTTCTTTGATTCTCTTGATATTACGAGGATACCAATAAATTTCTCATACTGTCCTCCATTAATTACCTCCTTCTTCTGCCCTCTGACTGGCTTATTTTGTCTCAGTCACACATTTATTTGATAAAATCTTTTATATCTTTTTTGTTATTTTTTAATTTACTCAGGTTTTATGCTTCTAAAAATAAAAACAATTAAAACAATTGATCTCTATTCCATAAAAATTGTAACCTTTGAAATTGTGTTGAAAGATGACATTTAGCTTATGAAGTAAAAAAGTTAAGATTTGTTCAAAGGGCATCACTTTGTGGAAAATATTGGGAATCAGAGATATGTCAACAGAGAGTTAAGGCTGAGTAGTGGTCTGACTCTAGTGATGTGAAATATAGTAGGCATGTAATGGTAAGTCTTATACTTAGATTCCAAAGTAGACAAATATAAGATAGGGTAACCATGTTGAAATGAACGGTAATTTATGCCAACAAAAGACCTGGAATTTCAGTTTAATGAAAGCTCAATGAGATTTTTTAGTGGTTTTTTTTTTTTAATAGCTAATAAGATCTTAGACTACCTTAAGAGATATAGTGTCCTAAACTACGCTTCAGGAGGGTAGGAGACTATGATCCATTTAGTCTACATCTACAGATTTGGAATATTACATTTGATTCTGGGGGCCACATTTGAGAAAGGACATTGGCAAACGGGAATGCATCTAGTGAATAGTAAGTATGTTCAAGAAAGGACTGGAATTCATATCAGATGAGAATGAATTAGAAGAAACAGATAACCTAGTAAAGAAAAGACTTACAGGAGACATGATATCAGTCTTTGGGTATCTGAAGGACTGTCTTATGAAAAAGAAACTAAGCTTTTCTGCTGAGCTACAAAAGGTAGAACTTGGAGTGATGGGTGTGAGTTCCAGGGAAATAGATTTTGGTTCATTATAAATTAGAGTTATCCAAAGTGCAGTAGCTGAGGGCTTGACTTGGAGTCAGGAAGGTATGAATTTGAATCCTGCCTCACCAAATCTCACTTACTAGTTGTGTGAGCTTCAACTTTTTGTTTCAGTTGTCTCATCCATAAAATGATGGAGTTGGATTAGATGGCCTTTATTGTCATTTCCTCTCCTAAATGAATATTGAATAACACTAAGGTAATGAATTCCCCTTCACATTGAGGGAAGAGGGCCACTGCTCAGGAATGCTGGAAAGGTGAGTCCCACAAAAGTACAGATCAGATTGGAGAACTAGTACTAAATAGTTTAAATCTAACATGGTCCTTAGACTTCTTCCTTTCTCTGATAAATTGTGTATGATAAATTATACATGTAATCATAGAATTTCAAGATTGAAAGGAATCTCACTATGGTGGTACAGTGGAAAGAATGCAGAATTTGGACTTTTAGAAGACATCGGTTTTAATCTTGACTCTGCCAGTAAGTGAGATGAGCTTCAGCAAAACACAAACCTTTCTTGATCTCTGTTTCCTCATTTTTAAATGAGGGGGTTAGATCAGATGATCTTGAGGATTTATTCTATCTCCAAATCCATACTCCTATGTAAAGTCTCACTCAGCTTTATAAACTCCCTGTAAAGTAGTCATCCAAACTTTCCCCCAGAACTTTAATCCCTAGGAACATCCAAAGGCAACCTATTCTATTTTGTTCCTGTTCAATCATTTCAGTTGCGTCTGACTCTTTGGGGTTTTCTTGGCAAAGATACTATAGCAGTTTGTCATTTTTTCTCCATCTCATTTTACAAAGGAGAAAACTGAGGTGAACAATGTTGAGTGACTTTCCCAGCGTCACACAGCTAATAATTGTCTGAGGTCAGGTTTGAACTCAGGTCTTCCCAACTCCAGGCCTGAAGGTCTATTCACTGCACCATGTAGCTGCCCCTCATTCCATTTTAGATGGTCCTAATTGGTGACAACAACAAAGTGAAATCAACCTTCCTGTAACTTTTATATCCTGGTGCTAGATCTGTACACCAAGGCCAAAAAAAAAGGACAAGTCAACCATGTGTGCCCATGCTTTTGCTTCACCAGGCTAAATATCCCATTTCTTCAGCAAATCCTCATATGTCCTCATTTCTAGTCCCCTGACCATCTCAGTTACTCCTCTGTGCATTCTATTTATCTCTGTTGTTTCTTAGAATGTAGTATCCAGAAGCAGATCACATCTCATTCTCATCAGAACAAAGGGCCATCCAGACTATAACCTTTCAACACTCTGAAAACTATGCCTTTTTAAATAAAGCCAAAAATCTCATTTTTCTTCCCATCATATCACACTATTTGACTCATAGTCCATCAGAACACAGATATTTTTCAGATAATTTTGTCTAACTGTAATTTCCCACATTGTATTCATGTAGTTGATTTTTAACCCAAATTCAAAGTTTTTCATTTATCTCTACTAAATTTCATCAGTTTCCATGGGTTCTAGCCAATCAAGAAATCTTTTTTCA
This sequence comes from Bettongia penicillata ogilbyi, assembly GCA_023548195.1. Lineage (NCBI taxonomy): Eukaryota > Metazoa > Chordata > Mammalia > Diprotodontia > Potoroidae > Bettongia > Bettongia penicillata. The sequence continues at coordinate 6,750,978 of JAJHZJ010000322.1, read as the reverse complement.
AATGTCTTCATGCAATCTAGAAATACTTTGTTTATGGCATTTCCCTGACCTAGCAGCTGAGAGAGACAAAGAGAGAAAGACCAGAGACTGAGAGAGCAAGAGTGTCAGATGGAGGAACAGAGATAGAAGCAGAATGAGAGAGAGAGAGAGAGAGAGAGAGAGAGAGAGAGAGAGAGAGAGAGAGAGAGAGAGAGAGAGAGAGAGAAAAGAAGAAGAAGAAGAAGAAGAAGAAGAAGAAGAAGAAGAAGAAGAAGAAGAAGAAGAAGGAGAAGAAGAAGAAGAAGAAGGAGAAGAAGAAGAAGAAGAAGAAGAAGAAGAAGAAGGAGAAGAAGAAGAAGAAGAAGAAGAAGAGGAGGAGGAGGAGGAGGAGGATGAAAAGAGAAAGGGAAAAGGGCAAGAGTGGAAGAAACAGAAGACAGACAAAGAGACAGAGGCACAATCAGACAGAGACATAGAAAAGGAGAAAGGAAGAGATTTGGGAATGGAGGAAGAGAGACAGGAAAAAAAGCACAGACAAAATTTTTAATCGAACATAACTTGTTGAACCCATGTTGACTCTTGACAATCATTGTTGTCCTTCTAAATGCTTAAGAACTACCAGATTAATAATAAGTTCTAGAATTTTACCAAAAATCACATCAAGTTCACTGTCCTATAGTCTTTCCCTTTTTGAAAAGACAATGTATGTCTCCTATCTGTTGGTATTCATTTTTTTTGCTAGGATTTAGAGAATATTGTCAATAGTTTACTAATCTCACCACTCCTATTCTATGAGTATCTTACTTTCAGTACTTACTATATGACCATGTGTAATCTCTTGACCACTTCAAAGCTCAGTTTGTTCATCTGAAAAATGGAGATAATAATTCCCACAATACCTTCTTCATAGCATTTTTACGTGGCTCAAACGAATTAATACAGTTCTCTTAAAGGTCTTAGTATGGTTCAGAGCTCTAATAGGAAGCACTAAGATTTTTTTTTGGACCCTATATATTAATCACTTTTGAAAATGTAAAGTACTGTCTATGTCACTTATCATCATCTTTGCTATTGTCTTAAGCACCATCACCATTATCACTGAGTCTTGTCGCCATTGTCATTATACTGAAATTCAGGTTAAATGAGTCCAGTAACTTGATGTCATTGATAGAGGTTAAATATCCCCTCATTTATCTTGGGCTTCAGTTCCTGGCTAACCATTTTTATTCTGTCTTCATTCTCAAGGATATTCTTCTTTATAGAGAAAACTAAAGCAAAGTAGAATTGAATATGTTTTCTCTGTCATGTGTTATCATCTTCTAGTCAGTCCCAAGCAGGCATCTTATCATTCCCTGATCTTTCCCAAGTATAGCTTAGAAAGCAATTTTGGTAACTATAGCATTTATCACAAGCATCTGATTATGTTGGGCTTATGCCTTCCTGATCCCGTTCTTTCAGAAGATTATTACTTCTTTGTGTTATTGCCCTCACTCTCATCACTTGCATATAATCTTTTAAACTTGGAGTCCATTGATAAGTTCCTTGTGCAGCTATTATCAGTTTCTCTATACTTCTCTCTTTCCTTGTCCTATCAGAATCAAGGGAAGCTACATAATCAGCATCTGTTTCCTTAAAGGACCACACTATTACAGGCCCACTTCCCTAGGAAAGCCTCAGAACAGAGATCTTACCTATTCTTATCTGATCCCTTTTCATTTTGTTTTGCTAATATCTAAGCTATATCCTGTGTCCAATGTTATAACCTGACCTATCACAAACTCCATGATGGCTTGGTCACTTTCTCTCATGGTTCCTATCATTTCTCGATCAGAGAGCACTTACATAGAATTCAAAAAACTGAAAGCAAATCATTCCTCTGTCATTTATTATCTTTCTGATCATAGGCAAGTCATTGGACTTCTCTTGGCCTTAGCTTCTTCGTCAGTAACATAGAGGGGCTAGACTAGATGACCTCCAAATTCTCTTTTAGTTCTAAATCTAGGATTCTGTAGTTATTCCTTCTACATCTGAATGAGTTCCACAATAGGAATTCTTTTGATTACTTCCTATATCTTCTGCCACTGAGCACATCCTATGCCACTGGAAAGAATTTTTTCTGCAAGATCTTTTTCTTGGGAATGCTACTCACTTCCCAGTAAACAACTTCTCTTACCCCATTCCCTCACCAAAGTATCTCCCTTTTAAAAATAATTAAGCCAAACCAGTTGACATGGTGAAAATAACTGACATAATGCTAACCAGCTTCAAGGACAAAGCAAAAAATAGCCATCCCCCCAATAAAATAATTTTAGGCATTTATTAAGTAGATCAATTAGAGAATGAACATTTACTAGGAACAGGAAAGGGAAATCTCTAAGGAAGGTGTGGGAAATCAATTTTCTCTGGTATCAAACTTATTTCTGATTCTTTTGAACCATCTATGAATCAACTTGAATCGAAAGAGTTTTTAATCCATGGCCTTTCAAAAATTCAGAATTCACTGAAACAGTCCTAAAAAGAAAATATTCTCCTATGGAATTTAGCATCTTGGAATCTCTGTGGAAGCTGCTCACAGAGGAATCACATTTACATTAGTGAATTGGGCCAGTTTATGGAGGTCAGTCATTACCTGGATGGAGACATTTTCCTGAACTCTGAAAAGTGAGAGAGAAAAAACTGTTTTATTCAAAAGTATCTACTGTTGGAAGAAAAAAGTGTCTTAAATGGGAAAAGGAAATTATGGGCCATGTCTGTCTTCTTATATAAAACCTGATGGTAACTTTCTCACATGCATTTGGCTCAAACTGAGAATGACTTAAAGGTGTGATTCTAGGTGACCTCTTACTGCCTCTACATTGGAATAAATGACTACAAGTACTAAAATTCTGTTTTTTCTACATGAACAGGTATAGATAATCTTTCCTGCCGTATTGGGTATTTGGATGGGTAATGCACAAAAGATCATGAAGCATTTGCAAATGGTAATTGTCACGGAAAGGAGAAATTCCCAATCAGCAAGTGCCAAACCAAGGGAGTGTATTTGCCCCTCCCCACCCATCCAAAAATAACCTGTTTGTGCCTTTTTCAAACACAGTTCAAAGACTTCATTTCTTTAGGAAGTACCTGTGTCTCTTCGTAAGTGTGCATATTTTACCAGTTTCAAAAGCATATTAATATCCTTTGTGACTTCAGTTAAAGTAAACAGAAATAATTGGAAGGTTGACAGTTGAATTATTAGAAGACTTTACTTAGTGTGAACATTACAACCTGAGCACAAAAGAAGATGCCATTGGTAGTGATTTCATAGAAAATTAAAAGGAATATAATATCTGTTTCTTCTCGACTCCCTCCTTCCATGGAGACAATTTATTTAAAAAGTATGTTTGTGTGTGTGTGTGTGTGTGTGTGTGTGTGTGTGTATGAAAACATGGGGGCATATTAAGAAAAAATGAAATCATATCATTTGAACCATTCTACTAGAAAATAATTAAGGATTTGCTTAGTGTCTCTTTTATATTAAGTAAGCAACACAAATGAAATTATTCATCGATAGAGAAAAATAAGCATAGGATGGTATATCATCTTCTCCTCTTTCTTTCCCCCCCTCCTACCATTTCATGGATTGAATTGGAATTCTGTCTCCCCTTACCTCAACTCCTTGGTGAAACAGATACTCCACAGACACCTCCAGAAAGCCTCCAGCTTGTGTCACAGCATCAGTAAGTTTTCTCTTCAAGTTAAAAAAAAAGAATAATTTGAAGTAACAAATCCCACCCTTCAAAGATTAGAAACAAACAAGATTTTTATTTATTTATCATTTGATATACCCATTGTTGCTTCATCAAACATCTATCTGACCTTAGTCCTAGATTATTTGACTCACATCTCTTCCCTGAAGCTTTTCCAAACTGCCTTCACATAGCTACAGTCAACCTGATCATACCAGCTTTTACCTGTCCAAACGCCTTATCTGTGCATTGATTTCTGCATATTTGGCAGCAGATTTTTTTCTTCCTGTTCTCACCCTCATTCAATTGTAAGATACTTGAGGGTAGAATCTGTGACAGGTGTAACATAATCTTTTCTCAAGCGTCTCAAAAAAAATCCTAGGAAAGGAAATTTACAATATTTTTAAAGCCCATTTACAACATGTCCTACCTGTCCCCTGCTTTCCTCTCCCCTCACATCTTATGGTAAAAAACAAATCAAAATTATCCTTTAACTCAACTGTCAAAGTCAGTGCTAAATGACAGATCTTGCACGGTGTCCAGAAAATGAACAAAATGGGGATATATTGCTTCACAGCAAGAAGAAAATTATTAGGGGCCTTCCACAGAGCACACTCCATTTCCATGGTTATCAAAAGCCTAATTCTGGGAACCATTAACAGAACTATGCAGGATGATCTTAGTGGAGTTAATATGTGCCATTAACGTAAGGGAAGCATGTCATTAGGGGGGAAAAAACTGCTTACACATATGTACCTGCTGGCACATCAGAGGCAAAAACTCTGGATACCATGTCTCAGTTAATCAGTTTTAATACTGGAAAATTTGTAGGACTTTTTCATTCAGAGAAAAATAATTTTGCCTCCATCATCCTTCCCTTCACTTTTCTATCTTTGCAAGGTCAGAGGGCAGGGTGTAATGATCTAATTCTAGTGCAGCAATACATGCAAATTCATGCTTAGCAAATGCTTTTTGATGATGATCTATGGAGGCATCCTTTCCTATGTTGACTAACCCGAGAAGAGCTAATTGTGAATTAGAAACCAGCTCCCACACAAGAACTCACTCCAAACTGCCTTCCGGAAAGAAGCCAGAGATTTTCATCCTGAGTGGTTTGTTTTGAGATGCTTAGAGTATTTGCAGAGCTAAAACAAGCACAGATGGAACTAGTTACATTATTTTTTAATAACCATATACCCTAACATCCAGGTATTTCAGAAAGGTAATAGATATTTTTCAAAGGATTTGTCAACTTAAATCATACTAACGACAGCAGGTGAGGGATACTAGTTGCACTGGAAGTAACCATAGAGCTTAAGTAATCTGCCTGAAAGTCTACATATTCAATGGTGTAGCACAATTCCCCACAATTTTATTGCAGCATATGATAAGGATTTTAGGGCTGTCTACACTAGGGAAAACCTTCCTTATTTTGGCAGGGAGTGAATGGGTACATATGGTTGTAGGCAACTGTATCTTAATAACAGAACTGGTTTCCCCTCAGAAATAGCTCTGAGTTTCAAGAGGAAAAAAGATATTTCTTATAAACAATATCCTTTCATTTTTAGTGGGAACTCCTTATCAAAGGTCCCTTATCAATACTATCAGGTTGTTTCCAATCTATCTATCAACAACTCAAGGGAGAAGATATAGGTTTTTATAAGAGAGGTCCCCAGGAGCAAACTCCCTCTTTTGATGGATAGGTTGGTGCTTTCTCTGTAACTTACTCTTAATGAGTTACCTGGAAAACCAAGAGGTTAAATAACTTTCCCAGCAGCATGTAGCCAGTAAAGTTCAAGGACAGGACCTGAACTCACATCTTCTAGGTTTCAAAGCAGGATTTCTATCCATTGGCCCATGGCTGCCCTCTTCAGAATATTTCAGACTACTCCCCATGGAGAATTTCCTTATCAGACCATTCCATATTTAGTCCCATCACCAAGTAGAGCTAATCTCCAGGAAAACTGTTCTAAATGTCTTCTCAGGAGCATCCTATGTAAAATGAAGGGGATGCATTGGATAATTTTGAGCTCCAATTTTGAAACAAGATGATTATGATCTGATATTCCTAGAACTATGCCATATTATCAGGCTGAATTTGTTCCTCCTCCATTTTATAGTTTTTCATACAAGCAAGAAGCAGAGACAACAAGAAAATCTCCCTACCTCCCACCCCCAATGCTTTGATTCCATTCAAATACAGTAACTAGATATATCTCTTCCATATTGACATATCCTTAGAAACAACAATGGCTAACTTCCTTTAAATTATACTTTAATGAGATGATGGAGCCAAATGGCAGAGCAGAGGCAGGAACTCAACTGAACTCTCCCAAATTTCCTTACAAATATAAATCAAAATCTGGAATGGCAAAGCCAACAAAAAGTCTAGACCAAGGCAACTTAGAAGGTTGGCAAGAACAGTTTTCCCAGCAGGATGGTGGTTAGTTAGCTCCGGAGCACAGCACATGCTGAGAGCTCAGGCAAGCTAGCAGCAGGCCTTAGAGATGGCTCCATCAGTGGAAGCAGCAACGTCTTTGAGAGTTTTCAGTCCACAGACAGAAAGGGGGTAGGAATACTGGTCAGGAAGAGGATGCAGGGGACACTTTGCCTGTTGCACTGCCCGAAATTCCAGGGCAAAAAGAAGTAAAACTGCAGGGGCCCTGGTCTCAGTAAGCAGACAGGAGCACTAGTGCTTGCAGGCAAAGGAGAACAAGGGGCCAGAATCACAGTTTCAAGATGGAAAAGAGTGTTTGTTGGTGGTGTGTCACAAGGGAGTAGAGACCCTAGTCTCAGTTCCAAGGCAAAAAGAAGCACTAGCTCTTACAGAAGGAGGAGATTAGGGCACTTGGTCCAAGAGGGACACATACTTTTGGTTATAGGGGAATAAGATTCCTCTCTGGGTAAAGACCAGAGCACAGCACAGGACCAAGAAGAGGGCTAGCATTTGTGACTTCGAGAAAGCAGGATATCTGGTTCTAGTTTCAGGGCTAGGGAAAACCTTAGTACTTGCAGCTGCAGAGGAACAAGGGCACTTCCTGGGTGAGACAAGAGCACAGACCAAGAAAGCTCTGCTTATATTATACCATCCTGGCAACACATAAAACTTACAGAACCTATCACCCCCCCAAAAAAAATAATAAAACAAATCTTGATCTAGAAAGAGCAACACGAAAACTTGAAGTTTGGGACAATGCCTCCTCCATCCTCTAAGCAGAATCCAACTTTAACATGAAGTTAAAGTCATGAAATAGACTGGAAAAAATGAAGGGGGGGGCGGGGAAGAACCTGACCATAAAAAGTTACTGTGTTTTGTCCTTCATTCTCGAAGAGGACCATGACATGTGGAAGATAATGACATGACCTGAAACTGATTTTAATTTGAGTGAGAGAGGGCTGTGCCAAGTCACCAGTCTCACCTTCTCCTCCAGAGGCATCTGATATTCATAGGATAACTGGAGAAAGAACAGGTTGGAGTGAGGGACCTTGGCCCTTCTAAACTCAGCGCTTTTCAGGTTCTCACTCTGAGTGAGGCAAAGTACATTCAGTGAATAGAAGTCTTCAAGAGGTAAATCAGGGGAAGGCCCCTTTAAGGAAAATCCCTCTGGGTTAAGGTTTGGGGAGAGGACAGGTAACAGGACAGAGAAAAGAAAAGGAGAGGAAGGGAAGGGAAAGGGAGGAGGAGTGGGCAGGGAAAGGAAGGCAAAGAGGACAAGCTGAGTTGCCCAATTGGAACTGTCCAACTGGGTCCCCATCACAGCATCTCAGACTACCATTCGTGGTTCTCTTCGAGAATGAAGGACATATCACAACCTGTGAAAAAGAAATGCAGTGAGAGAAAATGGAAGGGAGGGGAAAAACAGGGAAAATTATTTCACATAAAAAATTATAAAAGAAAGAGTTTTTACAATGGAAGGGAAAATGGCAAAGTGATGAGCAATACCTGAATCTTAATCTCATTGCATTGGCTCTAAGAAAGAATAACATACACACTCAGTCAGGTATAGAAATCTATCTTAACCTATAGGAAAGTAGGAGGGGAAGGGGATAAGAGAGGTGTGAGGGAATGGGACAGATAGAAGGGAGGACAGATTAAGGGAGACAGTGGTAAAAGCAAAATAGACTTTTGAGGAGAATACAATTTCATTAAAGAGAATGAAAACAATGAGAAAACATACCAATATTTATGGAATTCAGCGAAAGCATTGCTTAGAAGAAAATTTATATTTCTAAATGCTTACATCAATAAAATAAAGAACAGATGAATTGGACATGCAACTAAAAAAAAAAAACAGGGAAAAAAACAAACTTAAAATCCCTAATTAAGCACTGGACTGAAAATCCTGAAAATCAAAGGTGATATTAATATAATTGGGAAAAAAGAAAACCATTGAAAAAATAAATAAAACTACAGCTACTTTTCTGAAGAAAAAAACAACAAAATGATAAACTATTGGTTAATTTGATTTTAAAAGAAAGAAAAAAGTATCAGAATTAAAAAAATGAAAAAGGGGAATTTACCACCAATGAAGATGACATTAAAGCAATGATCAGGAACAATTTTTTTTCCAATTATATGACAATAAGTCTAACAACCTAAGTGAAATAGATGAATATTTGTGAAAATATAAATTGACTAGATTAACAAAAGAAGAAATGGAGTACTTAAACAATCCTGTCCTAGAAAAGTAAATTGTACAAGCCATATATGAGCTTTCTAAGAAAAAAATCTCCAGGACAAGAAGAATTAATAAGTAAATTCTAAACAACATTTAAAGAACAATTAATCCCAATACTATATTAACTATTTGCGAAAATAGTTGGACTCTTACCAAAATCCTTTTACCATGCAAAAATAGTGTTAATACATAAACTAAGAAGAACAAAAACAAAAAAGAAAACTATAGATCAATTTCCCTAATGAATATTGTTGTGAAAAATTTCAAATAAAATACTAGGAAGGAAATTATTGTCATATATAGTGAAGAACATACACTAGACTATTGGGAACTACCAAGAAAATTGACCATATTAATAACATAAACAATAAAAATCATGATTATCTCTTTCGAAGAAGAAAAAGTATTTGATAAAATACAATACTTATTCCTGTTAAAAACACTAAAAAGCATAGGAATAAATGGAGCTTTCCTTAAAGTGAGAAATTGTATCCATCTAAAATTTTGAGCAACAATGATCTGTACTGGAGATAAGTTGGAAGCCTTCCCAAAGTGAAAGGAGGAAACCCATTATTACCACTATTATTCAATACTGTTCTTGAAATGCTAGCAATAGAAATAAGAGAAGAAAAAGAAGTTGAAGGAATGAGAACAGGCAATAAAAAACAAAACTGTCACTTTGCAGGTGATATGATGTCATACTAAGAGAATCAAGTAAATAAAATTAGTTGAAGTAATTAGCAACTTCAGCAAAGTTGCAGGATATAAAATAGACTCACAGAAATAATCATAATTTCTATGTATTACCAACAAACTCCAGCAGGAAGATATAGAGAAATTTCATTTAAAGTAATTTCAGAATTGTTGGTGGAACCATAAACTGATTCAATCATTCTGGAGAGCTATTTGGAACTATGCTATAAAACTGTGCATACCCTTTAATAACACTGCTTGGTCTTATCCCAAAGAGATTAAAAAACATAAAAGGAAAAGAACCTATTTGTTAAAAAAAATGTATATTAGCTGTTTTTTGGTTGCTAAGAATTAGAAATTGAGGGGATGTCAACGATTTGGGGAATGGTTGAACAAGTTGCACTGTGTAATTGTAATGAAGCATTATTGTGCTACAAGAGATGATGAGCATGTAGATTTCAGAAAAACCTGGAAAGACTTACATGAATTGATACAAAGTGAAATGATCAGAACCAAAAATCATTGTACACCTTTGATTTCTTTCTTTTTTCATTCTCCCTCTCTCTCTCTTTTTTTTTGTTCAAGTCTTCTTGCACAAAATGACTAACATGAAAATGTTTTACATGATTGTACATGTACAACTTACACCAGATTGCACGCCATCTCAGGGAGGGTGGAGGGAAAAGAGGGAGAAATATAATTTGGAACTCAAAACTTGCAAAACAGTTAGAAATTGATCTTACATACAATTTGGGGAAAATATTATTAAAAATGAAATAACAGCAGACAATATAAAATGCCTGCCAAACAAACTCAGAAACTATATGAACACCATTACAAAATATTTCATGCAATTAGGATTATACATACATGTAGATGTACATATATATGTATATAAAACAATATTACAAGTCAAATATAAACAATTGGAAATATATACTCATGGGTAGGCCAAGTCAATATAATAAAAATGATAATTGTAACTAAATTAATTAAATTAAGAATATGAAGGGAATCAATGGAAAAAAAATACCAAGCATGGTGACTTAGTAATACCCAATCTCCAAATGAATTACAAAATGATAATCATCAAAATTATCTGGTACTGGCTAAAAAATACATTGTAAGATCAGTGGAATGGATTAGGTACACAACACAAAGTAGTAAATAACCACAGTAATTTAGTGCTTTATAAACCCAAAGATCCAAGATTTTGGGACAAGAACACATTATTTGATCAAAATTGCTGATAGAACTGGAAAGCAGGTCCCCAGAAACTAAATTTAGATCAACATTTCATACCATATACCAAGTTAAGGTCAAAATGGGTACATGATTTAAATATAAAGAATGATATCACAAGCAATTTAAAAGACTCTAAAAGGGTATGCCTGACAGATGTATGTATAAGGAAGAGTTAATGATGAAACAAGAGAAAAAGAATATTACAGAATGTAAAATGAATAGTTTTCATTACATTGAATTAAAAAGATTTTCCATAATCAAAACCAATACATCCAAAATTAGAAGGAAAATAGTACCCTTGGGGGAAATTATAAAAAAGTTTCTCTGATAAAGGTCTTAATTCTCAAATATGTAGGGAACTGAGTCAAATTTGTAAAAATAAGAGCATTCCCTAACTGATAAATGGTTAAAAGATATTAACAGGCAGTTTTCAGATGAAGTAATTAGAGCTATCTGTAAACCTATGAAAAGATGCTCTAACTCACTATTGATTAGAGAAATGCAAATTAAAATAACTCTGAGGTACCATTTCATACATATCAAATTAGCTAATGTGACAGAAAAGGAAAATTACAAATGTTAGAGACAAATGTGGAAAATCGGTTTATTAACCCACCGATAATGGAGTTGTGAATTGATTTAACAATTCTAGAGAACAGTTTGGAACTATGTCCAAAAGACCATAAAATGATGTATGTAACCTTTGACCCAGCAATATCTCTACTAGGTCTGTATCCCAAAAAGATCGAAGGAAAAGGAGAGGTACCTATAAGTACAAGAATATTTATAGCAGCTCTTTTCTTGTGGCAAAGAATTGGAAACTGAAGTTATGCCCAATCAATAGGTGAATGAATGACTGAGTTGTGGTATATGATTGTGATGGAATATTATTGTGCTATAAGAAATGATAAGCAGAATGCTTTAAGGAAAACCTAGCAAGACTTACATGAACTGATACAAAGTGAAGTGAACAGAACCTGGAGCACTTGTACACAGTAAAAGTAATATTATACAATGATCAACTGTAAAGCTATTCTTAGCAATATAATAATTCAAAATAATTTCCAAAGAACATATAATAAAAAAACTGTTATCTACCTCCAGAAAAAAATGACTGAGAGAGTATGAATGTAGATCAAAACATACTTTTTAAACTGTAATTTTCTTGAATTGGGGGGATATTTTCTTTTGCAACATGACTAATATAGAAATATGTTTTACATGACTGTGCATATATAATCTATATCAAATTGCTTGCCTTTCTTGGGGAGTGGGGGAGGCAGGGAGGGGGGGGAGAGAATGTGGAATTCAAAATTAAAAAAAAAACAAATATTAAAAAAATTTACATGTAATTGAGAAAAAAATTAAAATAGGAGACTAAAAATAGGAGATAAGTGAACTATCGTAAATTGCTCAGAACACTGAACTCTACAAATCCAACAAAAGTTCCTAAAAGGCAAATTTGTTAACACACAAACAGCAAAAGTATGTCTTTATTGATGAAACTGCTTCTCTTTCTTTTTTTTTAATGGTGTGATTTCAAGGTTTGTTGGATCAATTTAGTGAACAAAGTGCTGTGTGTGTACAAGGAACACGAGGAAGAGGAGTCGGGGTTAGCTTTGGAATAAGTGGTTCAAAAGTCCAATTAGTCTTCAACCCCAAATCCCACACCAGTGAGATGATTTCCCTCTCAATCCAAACCCCACCCCAGTTCACCACTTCTATAGGTTGGTCTATATGTCCTTTGAGTTAGTCTTAAGGGTTCAGCCCTCTGCTGTTGCACAGCATCCTATTCCCTCCATAAGTGGCCCATCCAGGCCTACCTACCTTTTCTGAGAAGTACTTCATAGCCTTGTATCATTTCCTGTATCTATCCTATTTCCCTTTATTTTAGTTCTCTCTGTCTCTGTCTCTGTCTCTCTCTCTCTCTGTCTCTCTCTCTGTCTCTCTCTCTCTCTGTCTCTCTCTCTCTGTCTCTCTCTCTGTGTGTGTCTCTGTGTGTGTGTCTCTCTCTGTCTTTCTCTCTCTGTGTCTCTCTCTGTTTCTTTCTCTCTCTGTCTCTCTGTGTCTGTCTCTCTCTCTGTCTCTCTCTGTCTCTGTCTCTGTCTCTCTCTCTCTGTCTCTCTCTCTCTCTGTCTCTCTCTCTTTCCAAGCAACTATTGGTGAATTAATTCATAGTAAAGTATCAAAGTGCCAAAGAGTAAAATGTTATCTATCTCAAGTAATACATTTACAATTTAACAGCATCTTCCAGAAGACAGAACCCTAACCCACAGCAGATTGATCAAGGAACATATTCTGAACTCTTGGGTCTCTCTCTGCCTACGTGTGAAGCAGGTCAGGAACAACAGCATTCATTCATTTTCATACAAAACACTCAAATTGCTCTCTTGGATACCATAGATCCCTTTTGACTATACTATAATAGATTCTCTACAGATTTCTCCTAAGGAATATGGTCTGGCACAAGGGTATCAAACTCTGCTGACAGTGTAAAAATACCCTAATAAGGCACAAACCAGATTAAAATGTAATTGAGAAACATTTAATAAAATAAATAATAATACAACATAAATAATGTTAATTTGTGGTTTTCTAAATCAAAATGTGATCAGCAGAGATCCATTTCTATTTGATTTTAATATAACTAATCCAGGGAAGGAGTTCTTAAATTTTTTAGTGTCTCGCTGGAAGTCAGCTGAAGTCTATTGACCCTTTTCTTAGTATGATGTTTTTAAATGCATAAATAATATACATGGGATTATAAAGGAAGCACATTGTATGGGAGGGAAGGCAGATAGGAAGGAAGGAAGGAAGGAAGGAAGGAAGGAAGGAAGGAAGGAAGGAAGGAAGGAAGGAAGGAAGGAAGGAAGGAAGGAAGGAAGGGAAGGAAGGAAGGAAGGAAGGAAGGAAGGAAGGAAGGAAATAAGTGTGTCAAGTATATTCTATGCACTGCACTGAGCACTTTATAATTACTATCTCATTTTATCCTCAGAATAACCCTGGAATGGAAATGCCATTATTATCCCCATTTTATCTGAGGAAATTGAGGCAGATGGGGTTTAAGTGACTTGTCCGGGTCACACAACTAGTAAATATTTGAGTACAATTTGAATTCACAACTCCAGGCTCAGCACTCCACTCACTATGTGCCTAGATACCTCTAGGCAGTTATTCTCTCTCTCTCCTCCCAAAAACACAAGTTCGTGGACCTCACACTAAGAGGCCTTGGAGTAGAAAGAGCATTGGATTTGAAGTTAGGAAATCTGGGTCTTCAAGTCCCAGCATCGACACTCACTAGCTATATGACCAAGGGCAAGTCACTTAACCTAAGACCTTTTCTATGAAATATGCAAATATTATTTGGAATGCCTGTCTCACAGGACTCTTGTGAAGAAGATGTTTAAGAAAACCTAAAGAGCTATAGAAATCTGAAGTACTATCATTTACCTACTATTCTCTGAGCAGCAGTGAAGGCTATCTTTAGAAAAAATCCCTATAACCTGCATATTATTGAAATGGTTCTCAATATTCAGAATTATTCAAGTTACATAGAGCAGGCTTACACTCTGTCATGACAAGGCTCTTTTCTTCTTCATCCATCACTCCAAGGAAAACAAATGCCCAATAAAGGAAGGAATGGAAAGACTTAGGTTCACACCAAAGTTATCATGATGTCTTCACTCCTTTAAAAGGGGCAAACCTTGATGTCTGTCTTTTCTAGATGACCATTGGAAAAGTCCTCCCAATGTGCCTATTACAAAGTTTCCATCCAAGTAAGCTGAACCATAAACAAATTGCACATGGAAATCATACAGTGGAATGACACACTTTTAAAGTGTATTTGTTAAAGAAACAGAAAACAGTACTTCATCAGAAGAGGACATCCGTCTTCACGGAGTATAAGCTTTGTATCCCAACTTAATAAATTTCTAAACTGTTTATGACTGAAGTGATTAGGCATTACAGCTAATTAGCCTAAGTTTTTCTTCGAGGCTTACTTCCCACTTTTACTCATACAGCTGAAACAATTAGATTCACCAAGAGAAATGGGCAATGTCTTTTCATACCATATTTCCCATAACACTTAGTTTCCTGCTGCAAATCATTAAACAGTCAACAGATGCATTTTGTTTTCAGTATCCACACATCTTCAAGCAATTCTTCTTGAAGGGCAAAAGTGACATGGATTTTTTTGTTTGTGTATGCTGCCATCATTTATCTTGTTTTGCCCCCAATTAAAACCGGAGGTTATTAAGAAAATAGTTGTGCTGTTGGCGAGCATATTCCATGCTTCTTCCAGTTGCAAGCATCCTGACAGTCAATATCAAATGCCATGAAAGGTCTTGGGGTAAGAAACAAAGGAGATTTAAAGTTCACTTTGTGAACAAGGCGATGACTGATTGTTGATAAAAGTGATAATGTAAGTTTTCCTATTAATAAGGATAAAGGACCCAACAATTATCATCACCTAGGAAACGACATAACCAGCAGTGTTCTAGAGTTGACAAATTATTGGAAAGTTTCTTCCCACCCCACCCCCCCACATACCACCACCACCTTTTGTTTCAGCAGCGAAATATAAAGCAAATATATTTTAGTGACATGATTTTTTTTCTGGCACCTTTCCATCGCCAATTCCATTCATGCAGAAAAGGGATGAAATTCCATCATTCGAGCATGACATCTCAAAATTCAAACTTAATGAGAGCTTTGGCAGCTTCTGTCGAAGGCAGACAGTGATTAACAAAACACTTCAGAGTACAAGGCACAGCAGTGCTCAAAGAAAACAGTGATGATCTCCACTTAATTGTAGAAAAGCCCAAAGCATCTGCCAGCAGAGGAGAGCTGGAGCCATAAGGAGCTATTGCTCAGATAGGCTGTCATCTCCAGAGATCAGCAACCATATGCTCAGCTCAAGCACAAACTCCAAAGAAGTTAATTTTCTGACAAAATACAGGGATAAATATGACATTCAAACAAGTGTGCTCACTCATCCTGAACACACGTTCATCTGCACGTATCAGATTTATGCATCGTTTAAACACAAGCAAATATAATTTGTTTGGAACACAAACATTGCTGTATGAGCACAGGTATAATTAATCTTTGTCCGCTCCACAGGTTCTTACGTTCCACTGTTTAACCATGCTTAGTAAAAACTTTGGATGAACAGAATGGTCACTTGTTGCTTCCCATCTTACATATAAGCAATGAAACACAAACTAAGTTCTCTCTCTAAAACTCTGGGTGCAATATCATTTACCCCACCCAAGCCAAATAATTATTTTGGCTGCTGCTCAGCCATAATAGTACATCTATTTCTGATTGAACTATTAAAGAGAGACCTTGGGCAAAACCTGTGTAAGAAGTAGCCTTGATGAGAAAAGAAAGGGTCATTCTGTCGAGAAGCCTAGGGACCACTTGGATAAAGTCACTGGAGAAATCACTTGCTGGTGACCATGGTCATTGTTTCCCACTGCTGATAATTGAAAGTGTCAGACAAGCAAACATACAAAGTGTCTAGTAGAGCTAACCACAGGGGGAATGGTAACCCCAAACAAACAAAGCATGTATCACTATACAAGGGAAAAATAATCATGAAAAAGCCCATGCACGTCTGTGTTCTGTAGGAAGAAATCTCTACCTAATCTGTGTTCAGAAAAGCACCATGAAGCATCAGATGATTCAGTAGTGGCACACAATCAACTGTGCATGCCTTGAAAACAGGTGTTTGCTTTAGCATTTGCAAGCTAGCCAAATAGCAGCTAATTTTTCAGAAATGATCAGCCACACTCAGGAAAAAAAAAACAAAACACAACCTAGTTACAGGTAAACTGACAGTGTGATTATCTGGTGTCAAAGAAACCCTGTCCTCATTGGCAGGACAAAGGTCCGTTGTCAATATCTCACCACTTATTCGTAATTATCATTTTCCTCTATCATATGCTGATTTTAAGACTTATTTTTTCTAAAATTTTACAAACTTCCTTTATGGTGCAAATAGCAATGGAAAATGTCACCATCAGCGTGCCTATATACAAGCTTTGTTGATGTGCACACATGCATACCCTGAACTAGAGAGCTCTGACAATAACTCTGGCCAGAGGTTTTGGGTAATTTGCTACCTTGTGATTTTGACTTGTAATATTTGTTCAGCTTAATTGAACTGTGCTCTGGTCTAGTGTCTCAGAGAACTAGTTTGTGGTCTGGGAATGGAATTGAGCACACGACAAAATGATTAAAACATTTTCTAAACAAGAGAGCTTTGACAGTGGAAAGTTACACAGATAAATTGTGAATGGAAAATGACTTGAGTGTTCAGAATCTTTATTTTAGAAGCTCAGTGTCAGAGATAGGATTTAAAATTATTTTCTTTGCCATAAAAATGAGATAATAAAGAAAATGGAGAAGTTGTATCAATGAAGATGACAGGGAAAAAGGCAAGAAATTTCTCATAGACAAGTAGAAAGCTGAGAAAGAAAAGCCTAAATTCTTAAGTATCGATTTCAGCCACAAGTTAAGAAAAACTAAAAATTAGGAAAACTTATATCCAATATTCTAAAATTCTCAGCTGGTTCCATTCAACTCCATAGCTTTAAATATATGAAGAATTGCTTATCTAAATTTAAAATAACAAGAAAATACACTTAGAGCATAGCATCTATTCTAGCTACTTTCATACTTTACTCAAATTTTTCAAGACAAATGATCTATATATTCTATCTGTATTTCCTCTCCTTCTATATAATATTTAACAAATTCAAATCCATCCCCACTACTCTACAGAAATGGGTCTCTCCAAGGTGAACAGTGATGGTTGTCTTGACGAATCAAAGAGTCTTTGCTCAGCTCTCATTTATTTGGATTTATTGTGATGTGTTATTGTGACAATAAGCACTCATGACTACTCCTTCCTTGAAACTGTCTTTGGCTTCTGTAAAACTTGGTTTGCCTCATCTATCTTATTTAACTGTTGGCTGGGCATTCTCCAAAACTAAGTCCTCAGCTTGCAGGGGTTTTATTCTAGTCATTCTCCTGAAGAATAATTCCTTAATCAGAGCTTTAAGAACCACCTTTTTGGTACAAATCCCAAACCTACATCATCACTCCCAAATTTTCATATACCCCATAGAACAACTATCCAAACTGCTACTGGTCAAATCCATTTGTATATTTTTTCTTCACCCCAAAATCAATACATCTAAAATTGAACTCATCATCTTCTCCAAATTGACTCCTCCTTATGACTTCCTTATTTATGTTAGGGTTGTCATCATTCATCTATGCACTCAGACTTGAAATTTCACAGCTATGTTTGACTTTTCCCTGCCCTACATCTTTTATATTCTACTTAGTGGCTCATATTTGACAATTTTTACTTCAAAACATCTCCTTTCTAAAATGCTACTTTCATCATATCATTTTCTTTACAAAAAACTTTCAGTGAGCCTCCATATCTTTCAACAAATACCTCAAACTAGAATTCATGTTCCTCCACAATTTGACCTCAACCTGCTTCTCCAGATTTATCTCCTCTTAATTCCCCAAGTAAAACTTATTCCTGCAGGCTAGTCTTCTCACTCTCCTTCAAAAGCCACATTTGTTGGGGGGTAGGAGCCAAGATGACGGAGTAGAAAGACTCACATATGCTAGCTCCGAACCCATAAATTTCCTGCAAAAAGAACTCCCCACAAATTCTAGAGCAGTGGAAGCTGCACAGCAACAGAGTGTAGGAGATTTCCATTCCAAAGAGCCCTGAAAAACCAGCACCAAAGGTCTGTCATGCACCGGACAGCAGAGCCCAGCTCTGTCCTGGCCACATGTCCCCAAGAGAAGCAGATCCAAGCAGGCTTCAGGGACAGAATCTCCAGTGGCCACGAAGGTCCCTCCAACCACAGGTGCACAGGTCAGTGAGAGAGACTTCTGGGCTGGCAGAGAGGAGAGCAAGGTGTCTCCATAAGTCAGGCCCCCTCATGAGGCAGTGGGGGCTAGGAACTCCCGGAGCAGACAGGACCTCAGATCCATGACTGAAGATATCTGCATAAACACCCTGAGGGAACTGAGCCTGGGAGGCAGCCCTGTCCCAACCTGAGAACCTGAATTTAATCTTACCATGATTGGCAACCCCACACACCACTGAAAGCCCTAAGGCTGGGGAGCAGCATTTGAATCTCAGACCCCAAGCACTAGCTGGGTGGATCTAGGTGGAGGGTGGAGAGGAATCTCAGAAGTCAAGTAACTGGCAGGGAAAATGCCCAGAAAAGGGAAAAAAAATAAGACCATACAAGGCTACTTTCTTGGGGAACAGATGTTTACTCCTTTCCTCTCTGATGAGGAAGAACAATGCTTACCATCAGGGAAAGACATAGAAGTCAAGGCCTCTGTATCCTGAACATCCAAAATAGATATCCAATGGGCTCAGGCCATGGAAGAGCTCAGAAAGGATTTGGAAAATCAAGTTAGATAGGTGGAGGAAAAACTGGGAAGAGAAATGAGAGAGATGCAAGAAAAGCATAAAAAATGGGTCAATACCTTGCTAAAGGAGACCCCAAAAAATACTGAAGAAAATAACACCTTGAAAAATAGGCTCACTCAAGTGGCAAAAGAGGTTCAAAAAAACAATGAGGAGAAGAATGCTTTCAAAAGCAGAATGAGGCAAATGGAAAAAGAGGCTCAAAAGCTCACTGAAGAAAATACTTCTCTCAAAATTAGAATGGAACAGATGGAGGCTAATGACTTTCTGAGAAACCAAGAAATCACAAAACAAAACCAAAAGAATAAAAAAATGGAAGAGAATGTGAAATATCTCATTGGACAAACAAATGACCTGGAAAATAGATCCAGGAGAGAAAATTTAAAAATTATGGGACTACCTGAAAGCCATGATCAAAAAAAGAGCCTAGACAACATCTTTCATGAAATTATCAAGGAAAACTGCCCTGACATTCTAGAACCAGAGGGCAAAATAAGTATTCAAGAAATCCATCAATCACCACCTGAAAGAGATCCAAAAAGAGAAACTCCTAGGAACATCGTGGCCAAATTCCAGAATTCCCAGGTCAAGGAGAAAATATTGCAAGCAACTAGAAGGAAACAATTCCAGTATTGTGGAAATACAATCAGGATAACACAAGATCTAACAGCTTCTACATTAAGGGATCAAAGGGCATGGAATAGGATATTCCAGAAGTCAAAGGAACTAGGACTCAAACCAAGAATCACCTACCCAGCAAAACTGAGTATAATACTTCAGGGGAAAAAACTGGTCTTTCAATGAAATAGAGGACTTTCAAGCACTCTTGATGAAAAGATCAGAGCTGAAAAGAAAATTTGACTGTCAAACACAAGAATGAGAAGAAGCATGAAAATGTAAACAGCAAAGAGAAGTCTTAAGGGACTTACCAAAAGTGAACTGTTTACATTCCAACATGGAAAGATAATATTTGTAACTCTTAAAACTTTTCAGTGTCTGGGTAGTTAGTGGGACTACACACACACATACACGCATGCATGCACACACAGAGACAGAGAGTACAGAGTGAATTGAATAGGATGGGATCATACCTTAAAAGAAATTAAGGTAAAGGATGAGAGAGAAATGTAGCAGGAGGAGAGAGTGAAATGGAATGGGGTAAATTATCTCTCATTCAAGAGGCAAGCAGGAGACTTTTTAGTGGAGGGAAAAAGGAGAGCTGAGAAAAAAACATGAAGTTTACTCTCATCACATTCAGCTAAAAGAAGGAACAAAATGCACACTCATTTTGGTATGAAAACCTATCTTCAATACAGGAAAGTGGGGGAGAAGGAGATAAGCAAGGTGGGGGAGGATAATGGTAGGGAGGGCAATGGGAGGAGGGAGCAATTTGCAGTCAACATTCGGGAGGGACAGGATCAAAAGACAGAATGGAAACAATGGGGGGCAGGATAGGATGGAGGGTAATTCAGTTAGTCTTACACAACATGACTATTATGGAAGTCATTTGCAAAACTACACAGATAGGGCCTATATTGAATTGCCTGCCTTCCCAAAGGGAATGGGTGGGGAGGGAGGGGGATGGGGAGAAGTTGGAACTCAAAGTTTTAGGAACAACTGTTGAGTATTGTTCTTGCTACTAGGAAATAAGAAATACAGGTAATGGGGAATAGAAAGTCATCTGGCCCTACAGGACAACAGAGAAGATGGGGACAAGAGAAGGGAGGGATGATAGAAGACAGGGCAGATTGGTGATAGGGGAAATTAGAATACTTGGTTTTTGCGGGTGGGGGGAGGGGACAAATGGGGAGAAAATTTGGAACCCAAAATTTTGTGAAAATGAATGTAAAAAAAAAGTTAAATAAATTTGTTATATTAAAAAAAAAAGTCACATTTGTTCCCAGTTCCACAAATCTATATTACATTCCCCAACTCCAAAACTATTCTCCCCTCTATCAATGTCTGGTATCTAAATCTTATCCACTCTTTTAAGTCCAAATCAAATCCCACATGTAGGTCCAACTCTTTTATATCTTCTAGGTAACAAACATAGAGGTAGCTATATATTATCCACTCCATAAACAAGTATTACTAAATAGAAGGAATATTTGGTCCAATCATTAATGCTTCCAATTCTCTTCTAGGAGATAAGGAAGGGCTATGGAGAAGTGGCCAAGCTTCTTCAGGAAATCAAGGTGGAGAAGAAACCCCAACAAGTTGGTTTGCTATTTGATCTTTCTTCCTGTTGCCTCTAAATTTCACCAAAACAGCTTAGCCAATTTTCAGAACACCCCAGAAAACTAGGTGAATTTTTCACAAGACAAATCAAACTTTTAAATATTTTTAAGTTCGTCTTAAGGAACAACAACTACAAGTACTTATTAAGCACATACTTTGTACCAAGAGAGTTCTACTCCATTTCTTTTGAAAGAGTAGAGGTTTTAGCCCCCAGCTCAAGGTGGGAACCCATCATTAGGACCCAGCATCCCAGTTGAACCAATCAATCAAAAGTAAATTAGGCATGAATAAGAGCTTAAACAACTTTGAAGGGATCATAGGACTTTGGGTCATTAAATAAAATCAAAACTCACCACGCTAGAACTATCTCATGGTTGGTTGATGAAGATCATCACATCTCTCGGGTTACATGAAAATATATAGACAACTAGATGATAAAGTGATTTAAGTGGTAGACATGGATAGTCAGGAAGGCCTGAGTTCAAATGTGACTTCAGACATTTACCAGTTGTCTGACTCAGGGCAAATCACTTAGCCTCTGCCTTAGTTTCCTCATCAATAAAATGGAGATAATAATAGCACCTACCTCCTAGGATTGCTGTGAGGATAAAAATGAGACAATATTTGTAAAGTGCTTTGCCAACTTTAAAGTGATACTGAAATGCTAGATATTATCAAATACAGCAATAAAGTTTGGAGTTAGTCATTTAAATGGAAAAGGAAATGGGAAAAGACTCAGAAATTCAAATCCTAAGATTTCCAAGTACCTGAAAGGAAGTCAGTCTTGGGGAGTAGGAGACAGTTCTTCCCTTCCAACTGACCATATGAATGGTGAGATTGGACTACTGGGGGACAAGACATCCAACTGGAAATAGAGAAAGACATACCACGGACAAGCAGAGAACCCAGAAAAGGGAACTGAGTACTCAAGGATGGGTATTGACCGGCTTATAATCTCATGAAATTTTAAAAGTAAGAACATCTACAGAACCCAACAGCATGAGTTGTAGTGTTCCTTAAAAGAAACTGAAGCATCCCCAAAACAACTTTGATTGATGACAACCTCTGTATCAGGAGCCAGTTAGACATACTAAGGAAAGGATAATTGCAGGCACCAATCCATGAGGACATACACCAACATTTGGATCCCAGTCTAGGGCTATACCTAAAGAGACCAAACCATTCTGAGGACTCTGTAAAGAAATCAAAGGACTTCCAGCTGTAAGTTACCCCTTCTCCATATGGGGTTCACTACACATATGACTCATTACCATTTAACTATAAGTTTGGGCCCACTCTCTCCAGTGACATGGTGTGTGCAAGGGAAGAATATGTTCCTGGTTTGGGGAGAGTATTTCTCCAACAGCTATCTTTTCCATACCTGCTTGGAAAATATCCTTGCTAGAGCAAATCAATTCTAGTCACTAACCAAAGGAAGCCCATTAGTGAGGGTTCGTGAATGACTATGCTAGAAACCCTCAAGAGCCCCACACATCCTTCAGGTTACATCAAGAACCTTGAGTGGCGAAGTAGCCAGGTGTTCCGTGGGTACCTAGACCACCAAGTATAGTGGGAGTTAAGGAAGAAACCTCACAGGGGTCCTATACTTCTAAATCTCATTAGCAGAAATAAAAAAAGTTCTCCTTTCCCATAAAAATTTCTTGCATTATAATTTAATCCTATTTTCTCTTAACTCAGTAAGATGGAGTTACCTTATTATAAAGGTAATTTCTTTCTCACAGTAATTCTCAATAATAATTTTACTTCTGGAAAAATTTTTAAATTAATCAGCATTTAAATTTATTATATATTAAGCATTTATATTCTAGAGCAAGATTGATGCAATCAATCAATATTTATTAAACATTTACTATCTTCCAGGCACTGAGCTAAGTACTGGGGATGCAAAGAAAGGCAAAAATTTTAAAAAATTGCCTACCTCAAGGAGCTTATATACTAATTAGGCATCACTCCAAAGTGCTTACTAAAATAGTTAGACTGATTCACAGCTACATCAACAGTGTGTTAATGTGCTTTGTTTTCTGGGAGTCCCTCCAACATTTCTTATTTTCTTTTTTGTCAACTTTTTCAATCTGATGGGTATGAGTTGTACCTGAATTTCTTTAATTTGCCTTTCTATAGTTACTAGTGATTTAGAGCATATTTTCACACAGATTTTAATAGCTTGGATTTCAGTCTTTGAAAAATGTTTGTTCATGCCATTTTAGCTGTCTTTAACTGGGAAATCCAAGAAGTAGCAATGAAAAAAAGAAGATTCTAGACATAGAGAAAAGCCAGTAAAATAATAGAATTAGGAGATGGAGTTTCCTAGGAAAGGATTGGCAATTAGGCAGATACTCTGAGAAAGGGAGTCAAGTGTGAGAAGACTAGGAAAATAGGAATGGGTTGTGAAAAGATTTAAATGCCAAGTAAAGAATTTATATTTCATACTGGAAGTAAAAGAGAGCTGCCGAAATTTAATAAACAGGAAAATGACACAGACAAATACCATTTTAGGAAAATTACTTTGAGACTCAGTGGAATGTGGCCTTGAAGCTTTCCTCTAGGTCCTCAAGTACAGCCCTTTGACTAAATCCAAATTACCTCCCCAATAAAAATGATTTATTCTGTGAAATTTGGATTTAGTCAAAGGGTTGCACTTGAGGACCTAGAGGGCTACAGGTGGCCTCAAGGCCGCAGGTTCCCCAGCCCTGGTTGTAATATGGAAGTTGTGAGAACATTTCGGAGACCATTTGAATAGCTCGTGTAAGAGATAATAAGGACTGGAACGAGGGTGGTAGATAATGTGAGTGAAATAAGGGACATATGTAGACAAAATTTTGCAAAGGTGAAAATGACAAGATTTGATAATTAATTGTATATGAGGGATGACAAGGAAAAGATGAGGAAGATATCATGGGGGTGAACCAAAGTGACTGGGAGGATAGTGGTGTTCTCAAAAGTAAGGTCAGAAGAACAGAGGGTTTGAGAAGAAAAATATTCATCCGTTGAACATGGTATTTTAATATACATACAGGACATCTAATACAAAATGTCCAATAGATAGTTGAATTCAGAAGATAAATTAGGCAGGCTTTATAAATCTGGGAATAGTCTGAATAAGGATGATAGTTGAAACTATATGAGTTGATGGCATCACCAAGCGAGATAGTGAGAGAGAAAAAAACTACAGATTAGGACAAAGCCTTAAGGGATACCGCTGTTAGGAGGTTTGATCAAAGGAGCCTGAGGAATAGCAGCCAGAAAGGTAGAAGGAGAACCAGGAGAGACCAAGGTCATGAAAGGCAAGAGAGGAAAGAACACTCTCTAGGAAAAGGTGATCAACAGTGTGAAAGGCTACAGAGAGGTTTAAGAAAGGGCTGTTAGATTTGGCAATTCAAAGATCATTGGTAACTTCTGAAAGAGAAGTTGAGTTGAATGATGAGGTCAGAAGCCAGATTGCAAACTTTTCAGAAGGGAAAAGATAGGTAAGGTGGATTAGATATGAGTAAAAGAGTAGAAAATCAAGTAGAAAAATCAGTAGAAAAAGAGAGAAAAGAGTAGAAAATCAAGAAAGAAATACAGAAGTAATCCTGAAAAAAGTGAGGCAGATTAAAAGCCCTGCACAAAGAAATTGTCTTGTTTTAAAAAAATTAATAAGGAAAAAACAAACAAGGGGCACCCATTAAATAAACAAGAGCTTTTTTTAATGGTGACCCATTTTTCTTTCTTTTTCTCTCCTAAAGATTCAAGTTTCAAGTCCTCCTGTTATTAAGGATTCAAATATTATCCAGTTTTGTCTCCCTGTTCTTTAAAAGAGCAAACCAAGAAATAGGAACATATGGTAAATACTTGATTATTTCACTGATCTTTTAAATAATCTATTTTTTTTAACTGGACTGCACACACATCCATGGCTTGCCATAACAACTAAACACTGACATTTCTTATATCCTCGGGTTAGTGTGACATTAACTGGAGCATCAAATTCTGCTATTATCTTCTTTCTTTATTATTTTTATGTATTTTTTGCTATTTTTAAAGTCATGCTGTTGAACATGTCAAGATGGAATATGATTAAATCCAAATATCAGACCTTTTAATATGAATACAAATGTCAGATACCAGACAGAATCTAGTTGGTTGGATATGATAATGTGAAATATGTCCCATGTCCAACATACTGGGCAGAAAAGCTAATGTTAGAATGTCACATAAACCAGGCACCCCTGCAAAACCCTGAGTGTTAATGCTATCCAAAAAGTCAATATTCAATGGACTCATGAAAGCTTGAATGATTACAGTTAATATTGAGGAAGAAGTCAAGCTATACAGATTTATTTTCTTCCTCTACTTTTCATCTGGACCTGTAATCTTATCAGTGTAGGCGACTCCCAGGGCAGGTAGGTAGCACAGTGGATAGAGTGCTGTGTCTAGAGGCAGCAAGATTCATCTTTCTGACTTCAAATTCAGCATCAGATACTACCAGTTGTGTAACTCTAGGCAGATCACTTAACCCTATTTGCCTCAGTTTCTTCATCTGTAAAATGAATTAGAGAAGGAAATAAGGAATAAGGAATAAAGGTAAACTTTTATTATCTTTGCCAAGAAAACCCCAAAATGGATCACAAAGAGTCAAACAGTACCAAAAATCAACTAAGAAAATAAAACCAAGGTGATTGCTAGTGAGAGAATTCCCTCTACTGAAGGCAATCTCTATATTGCCTGCAACTCAGAGAGTCAAGGTTCAGTAGTCATTAAGTATCACAGTGCAGTCTTAGACATCCTTTCTCCTAGACCAGCTCTTTATCTACTGTGCCACATACATTATAAAGTGTGATATTCAGGAAGGCAACAGTCCCTATTTTCCCACAAAATTTCAGCTTTTAGTGTTTTACTATTAGTAATTAGTTTATGTATCATTAATGGAAATAAATGTTTTGCCTTGGGTTTTGAGTTGGTCCATTAGGTAAGCCTTATGAAACCTTGGGCAAACTTCCCTAGTAACCTTTTTCTGAGCAGGCAACATCAGTCATCCAAGGGGCCACTGACATGCAACTTTCAATCTATGGATCAAGCAATGATGTAGAGATGCACGCAGTAATTAAGATAGTTTGTGTCTTTAACTTGACTCAGATGTAGCCAAAGCAAGATTCTAGTTCCCTTGACCTGTTGAAAAGCAACCTTTTGCTTCAATTAAGTCTAAGTTTTATTTTCTGCATTCAGCAGAAAATGATGACACAATGCAAGCTATATAAAGACTTGTTTTGCCTTTACAACATCCTATACTCTGAGCAATGTCAATCTATGCTTCTTTTATTTGGGCAAATCACTTTCTTTCTGAGGTTGTGGAAGAACACCAGCAGAGGGAAGGGCACTTAGTAGAGTCGCGGTATATAAATAGCTCTGCTGAGAGCATTACAAAAGCTCTGTGGTGCTATCACACAGCAGAGCCAATAATGTACAATATGAAAAATCCCTGCCAAGTGCACAGAGAATAGACACAATGTTGTGCCATTTCTCTGATCGGCCGTTTGTTATATGTTGCAGAGTTTATAAAGACGGAGCCAGGAAAGTCTACCACACCCCAAAGTCTTTCTATTACAAAAACAAAAAGCCTGGAATTGAGTGGGGGGGAGAAGGAGTGGGAATCCATGGTGGACGAGGGTGTGAAAGATCAAGCCCCTACAATGCACCCAGCCTTGCAAACTACTCCCTAGGTGACTCCCACCATTCTTGCCCAAATGAGTTAATAGTTGCCCACATGTGTTTGTTAAAAACACTAATAGTTTTTTACCACTTTTCTCTAAGGCAGAAGTTCTTGAGGGACTTCTCCTCTTCTGATTCTAACTGTTTTTCATTTGTTCAGTCATGTCTGACTCTTCTTGACCCCATGGACCATAGCACTCCAATACTCACCATGAAGCTGTCTTTGCAGAGATACTGGAGTTGTTTGCCATTTCTTTCTACAGCTCATCTTACAAATAAACAACCTGGGGCAAATAAAGTTAAATGACTTGCCCAGGGTAATACAGCTAGTAAGTATCTGGGGCCAGATTTGAACTCAGGAAAATAAGCCTTTGATTCCAAACCCAGTGTATTCATTGGTCACCTAGCTGCTTCTTGATTTTAATAGAATTACTCAACAAAATGGGAAACTATTGAGTTGGAGTGACAAGAATTAAATCAAGACCCTCATGTTACAAGTAATGCTAAGCTGGGTTTCACTATCAAAGCACTAACTTTGTTAGTGGAAGGACTTTTCATCTTATTCACTCCTTGCATATCCTTTATCATATCTATAAGTAGTAATGATGCCTTAACAAAACTTTGATGGATGAATAAATAGTTTGCATATATCTATGCATATGTGACTGTGTATATAATATTTAATTACAAATAGCAATGTTGACATTTCTCAATACTCCATCAATCTTTCATCATATTCATTATTTATGAGCCCATTTGGGTTGACACTGAAAAAGAAAATAAGAACTACAGTTACCATGAAACTTCTTCAAATACTTGTTAATTTTGATTTCAAAAGACACCTTCTAGATAGAATTTGAGTTCCTATTTTAATGAGATCCCTTGTTTTTCGTACAACTACATCTTTTATAGGGTTTGTTGTAAGGAAAACATCATTCAAGCTTTACAATGCATAAATGAGTTATTGTTATTAATATATTACTTAAAATGGTACTACAGAACACTATATACCCAAAAAGGAACAGTTCCGAATACCACCTCCTTATCCCCCAAGAGAAGGAAATACAATGGCATTGGCAATTAATTTTGAATTTTAAAATTACTCAGGAGCCAAATAGGTCTGGATGCTTAGCATCATTTATTAGCATTTGCTATATGAAAGGCACAAGTACCATTCCATCATCTGAGACCATCCTTGAATATATTCTAGTTACTATGCTAGAAACTATAGCACAATATAAGGAAAGTCAATATATTTATTCAATGAATGTTGATTCAGTGCTAATTTTGGGTAAGGCACTCTGACAGGCACAATAGAACTTCAAGGTTAAACCTTATTCTCTTTTCCTTATTGGAGGGAAGATTAATCCAAATGAGCAAAAAGTAGATTATAGGGCATTTCCTGTTATTATTTTCAAGTATACATAGTGGTTCATAAGTACCCTAGACTCTGTTGCAGGTATTTCTTAAAAGAGATGGAATGATCCCAGAATGATCTGCTCAGGCATGCAGGAGGCTAATTGTTCATCATAGATTAGTTCTCAATGGGTGCTACATATGCCATGTCAGAATCACCAGCAATATGGGAACATGGCTACAGACATATCAAATTAACAGAGAAGACACAGATGGGATACATCTTTCTGATTCTGTCACTGGAGGAAAGCTTTCTAGGTGAGCACAAGGAGCAAGACTCTTGAGATTCTGAGATGCTGCTGTTTTCTTATCAGAGGTCCTACCTCACTCTGTATTTTGATCCCATAAGTCTGTCATTCTGTATCCACAAAATCGTAAGGATTGGCCTGAAAATCATGACCATCTTTTTGATTCTTCCGTAAATGATCGCATGTCCTTTGACTGCCTTCAATCAGGTTGGGAAATCCCTGTATGGAAAATAACAATGCACTCCAAAGATGCAACAGGCCTACTTGTCCAAGCACACCTGTTCAATTCAGGTGCTAATAGGGACTGGGAAGCAGAAAAACAGAATCTAAACTACATGTCTTAGAGAAGTTTCTTGTGTATTCATCCTTCCTGGCTGAAGAAGACTGTGCCATCAGAGAACTAATGGCATGACTTTCACTTGACTTTGTTTGGAGTGAGGGAGGGCTGTGCAGGTCACCAGCCTCACTTCTCCTCCAGAGGCATCTGAATTCAGTGACCAGATATTCATCAGGATGACTGGAGATGACCCAGGATGAGGCAGTTGGGGTTGAACTTGCCCAAGGTCATGCAGCTAGTGAGCATCAAGTGTCTGGGGTGAGATTTGAACTCAGGTCCTCCTGACTCCTGCACTGGTGCTCTCTCCACTGCATCACCTCAGAGAAGCTTTTTAGTGCTTTTACAGACAAATGTGATTCCAAATCTACAATCTATGGAATAAGAGTGGAATCAAACCCATCTTTAGGTCAATGATATGTTGTTGGACCTAATCATTTTAACAAATGGATGAGGAAGGTATCTGAACCCTGAAAAGGAAAAGATCATGTCTTTGGAATCTAGACCCCAAAAACGAAAAGCCTCTGGACTTTCTCACATGGCCCAGGTGCCTGGCATTCATTTGGGCAATCAGGCCTTTCCAGTTAATTAATTGCCCGTTCTTTGTCTATTCTATCTAGACTCCTTCCCTGTTCCCACCGTCCTCTGTATAGAAGATCCATCTTACCTCCATTAAAGTGCTCAGATTCCTTAAGAGTCTAACCAATGGTTCAGATTCAGTCTGGCCAACATTGTGGATTTTTAGAATCACATCCATCCTCTATTTGTGTTCTAATAAATCTTGTCTTTGGTTGAAAGAAGACTGGAGTGGAATTAATTCAAGGCAGGACCGCATGTCACTATTTTGGGGTCATAGCACCCTAAACTTCACCAACAGGATCCTCAAATGTGTTTATGGCCAATTCTGTGGTGTATATTCCAATGCAAGATTATTCCAATGCTCCATTAAATGAGACAAAGATTACTCAAAGGTGAATTTAAAGACAAATAACTTCCAAAGCATATATGCCATTTCTAGCTGTGAAAAACCAAAACAAAAGCAACCAAATACCAGATTTTGCACAATATAGCCCAATAACATCCCACTCTCTGAAGAATGTTGCTGGATGGAAAATAATGACTGAACAATAAAGTTCAAAGAGTTTGTAAAGTACAGAACATCAGCAAATTATTAGCTAATTCTTGGGCTGCTGAATCTCCACAGAGATAATGGGATAAATTTATAGCTCTAAGGGACTTTAGGTGACATTGAGCCCAATCTCCTCATATTATAGTTGAAGAAAGACTGAGAGAGGTTAAACAACCAGGATCACAAAACTGATAAAAGTCCCAAGTAGTTAGGTGATACAGTGGATAAAACCTGGTGTCAGTAAGATCTGAGTTCAAATATGCTCTCAGACACTTACTAGTTGTATGACCCTAGACAAGTCACTTAACCTCTGTAACCTCAACTGTAAAATGGGGTTGATAAAAGCACCTCTCTTGCAGAGCTACTGCCTGGATCAAAGAGAAAATATTTGTAAAACACTTAACGTAAGTGCTTGATACATAATAGGTACAACATAAGTGCTTTATTCCTTTATCCCTTTATCCTTTCCCTTGAAATCCAGTCTTCCTAACTCTAAATCTAGTATTCTGTTGACTATACCACATAGATGCTTAATCCTAGATAACCCTAACCCAGGCAAAACTGCTTATATATTTGTCATTTAGCACTAAGTAATTCTGTGTCAAGTAGCTCTTAATGAGGCTACCATTTCCCTTCTTAGCATTATTGATTTTCTTAACAATTATGTTTCCCCTCTTCTTTCATTTGAAGAAGATATCATTATGTATCATTCAAAAGCAAAGTGAAGTCATATACTGAATGGTTGATATTCTGAATGGTGGATACTAACAGTGGATGGCTATTTGACCAAAACAAATAATCAAGGACAACAAATGCTTCCTTCAGTTATTGCATATGATTATAGGCAGAGAGGGAAAGCATTTCAAGGTTCTTCTGTTCTGTCAGCCAAAATCAAGAAGTGATTTTTCTTGGTGGAGCTGTGAATTGGTACAACCATTCTAGAAAGCAGTTTAGAATTAGGAAAAAGAATCCTCAAAGTGACTAAAATATCCGTGGTTTTTGTCCCCTCATATATTCCACAGCTAAACATATATATTCCCAGGAAGTTAGGGATAGAAAGAGAAATATGATATACTAAAATATTCAAACAACTTTCTGTGATAGCAAGAAACAGAAAGAGTGCCCATCTGGAGAATGACTAAAATCGTGATACTTAAATTTAATAGAATGTTATCACTCAAGAAAAAAATGACTATCGAGAATTTTTTTAAAACATTAGAATTGTATGACCTGACTCAGAGTTAAGTAAGGAGACCCCAAAAAAGCCATATACAGAATTACTATAACAATGAAAGTGAAAGTACAATAAAAAAAATATTATATAATTATAATGACCATGGTTGGCCGAGGAAAGTATATAAGTTAATATATAAGTAAATATCTTTTCTCTGGCAAGGTAGGTAACTGCCAAAGGAAATTTGTATATGTTGTTAGATATAGTTAATATCTTGTCATTTCATTTAAATGTCTTCCCATTCTCCCATTACAAAATCAAGTCCACTATAGAGGAAAAAAGAGGAGAAAATTTAGAAATAATTATTATATATAAAAAACAAAAGCAATCAATAAGACCTTTAAAAAAAAGAACCCACCATCAACTTCATGACGCTGAGAGGCATTGGTATGGAAATTTAGTGGATCACATATATGATGTCATTAATTTAGTCATTGATTTCACATAAACAAGGAATATTTTAAGATATGGGAATATAGTCAAGTAACTGATCATAAATAATGCTTTTCTGCTGATTCAATATACTATTTATTTCAAATGTTCAAGGATTGTTGGAGAATTGTAGACTAACATGGTGTATATAAAGATGACTATGATTCTTTTCTAGTTGTTAATTATATAATTGTTGTGTATTGGTATTTATCAGAAAAAAATATGGCCTCAGTGATGGGAATAAACACATTTTAGAAGGGAATAAACATATTTTCTCAGATAATACTTATGAGTGGACAACATTTTTATCATCTCACAATTGCCTAAAAGATAAAGAGAACATAAGAATGCTTACCAAGTCACCTTAAGGAAGAAAAAATCAATAATCTCAAAGGCAACAATGAAAAAGAAAGCAGAGATAAAAGGGGAGGCAGGTAGTACCATATCTCAAATTATATTACCAACTAGCAATCATTGAAACTATTTCATATTAATAGAACTGATAAGATACAGAACAAATAGAATTGTTAACTTATGCCTCAAAAAAAAGTAATTATTCTTCAACTTTTTCAACCCTTTCTACTTCACAGATTATAAATATCCCACCAGAAACTTATCTAAATGTTGAAACTACTCCCCAAATTCACACATAAAAAGAGCCAGGCAACAATGAAAAACATAATATTGTCTTTTTTTTGCTTTGATGGAATAACATTACTAACACGTATTCATTCATCTGGTGGTCAACTTTCTGCCATGTTGTAGACAAACTGATTCTTCATTTGAGTCTTTATTTTGCAGGAGGGGTATTATTTATTTGTTCCTAAGTACACTAATATTGTGCTACATAATGCAAGTTATTATTGTTGGTACGATCATTTTGGATCTGATTACCTGCATTGCTGAGTATTAGAAACATCACCTAACTTAGCCACATAGGGAACTCTCTAAACTGCTGTTTCTAATAAGACTAGAAGTTTTCCCCCTTACTATTACTCCCAATGAATTCACTCATATCTCCATATGTTTAAAGCCTCTGGCTCAGTAAGATCATCTTTTCTTTCCCATAATCTCAACACTGAAAATACATTGGTACTTTCTTGGATTTATTAATTCTTTGGAGTTACTAGATCCTTAAAGTCAATGGCATTCATTCAATTTAGATTCAGTTTAGTAAATTAGATTTAGTAAAGGAAAGACACTTTCAGGACTGAAATTTCCAAAAGATTATTCAGTTTAGCAACCTGAGAGTCCTTTATGAGAAGGAGAAGCTTATTGATTAAAGAACAAATGATTCTAATGAATGTTATCCATGTCTTTCACTGAAGTGATTGAAAACAGCTGGGAGGACTGGATCAGCATGCAATGACATGGCAATTTACCAACTGCTAAACACAAGGCTTTAAAAGTCCATAACACTCATCACTTGCTTTGAACATGCTTTCCTGGAATCTCATTTGATGAAAATTCACCTCTAAAATTAGAGGTCCCTGATTATTTGTCAATAGAATGGTTTAAAGTCAAGACACAAATTTCCTTCTCCCCTCCTTAAATGTCTCTCTTCTTGGCATTAAAATAAGATAATGGATAAGTAAAGCCCATTTCACATAAAATTGTATTATTTTAGTCCTATGAATTTCAAATTACTTATCATGTGTTTCTCTTATATATAGCTTACTTTTTATATATCTGTTTGCATTCTGTCTCCCCTATTAAATCCTAAACTCTTTGATGTCTTTTGCCTCTTTTCATATCCCCAGCACTTAGAACACTGCCTGGCACATAGTAGGTGCTTAATCAATGTTTACTGATTAATTGATATGTTACTGTAATCTAACTATGTTGAAAGGCTTCAGGTTGATTTTGGGGAAAATTTTGCCTGTCTTGCTTCTTCCTGTTGAAATGCAATTCACAAATCTCCGTTTCATTCATCGAAGAGCAGCCCTAAGCAAAATCTTAAAATAGGGAAAATCTGTGATTATCACCCTTATAAATACTTTCCCTGTCCAGGGACCCTTCTAAGCCCTTGAGACTCCCATGAATTTTTAGGTATATGTACTGTATTCCATTCCTGAAGAACCTTTCTCTAGTCTAGCTGTCAACAATTCCAAGACATAATAGTTACGTCACTACTTCGGAGATGTGTGATTTTAATATTGGGGGTAACTCCCTTCAGCAACACATGTTGGGTTGTAGTACATTGAGCAATAGACGTGGAGTCAGAAAGAGCTCAGTTCAAAGACTTTCTTGGACATTTATGACCCCAGGCAAATTACGTTATCACTCTAGACCTCACTTTACATGAAATCTAATGTAAAATGTAAATGTAATAAAATTATGTAAAATAATAGAATTAGACTAAATAATCTCTAAGTTCCTTTTTAGCTCTAAATCTCCAATTTGTTATTATCATATTAGATACAGCTTTGTGGAACAATAAATAGACTGTTGCCTTAGGATTAGGAAGACCAGAGTTCAAATCCTACCTTAGATTCTTCCTATCTCTGTGATCTTGGGCAAGTTTTTTATCCTTTTTTCTTATCCTATTTCCTCACCTTTAAAATGAGAGTAAATATAGCCCCTACCTCCCAGGGTTGTGGAGACAATCAAAGATGGTATCATAGGTAAAGCACTTCACAAGCCCTACATAAATGCTAACTTTTTTAAAATAGATGGTCCTTGATCATTCTGTGGCTGAAAAACTCATAACTTGGGCCTCAGCTTGTCCATGCACAGTTAGGCTGCATATTGAACAAATATTATAATCCATCACCAGACTACTACTGCAAGCTTTTCTAGCTTGGTAAAACCTGTAAGAGCTTCACTGTGCTGGCACAGCCTGTCCTAGAAACTCAGGGTCCCCTCTATATCACAGTAGCATTTGAGTGTGGGTAAGGCCAAGTTATTGTTTGATAAAGGGTTTAGGTGTTATTACCCTCTATATTTCATCCTAGGTGGCCTGTCAAGTACCCATTAAATCATACTGCATAGGCAGGCACTGATTCTTTGGGGTAGCTCTATGTTTACTAATCTGTGATAACAATCTTATGACTTTTCATCATTGTGTCTTCTGTTAGCAACTTGGAAACAAGTATTCAAGAACCAGTCTGAAGATACTAGGTTACCATATGACCAGGATACTGTAGCTGGTCAGTCATTATTCTATTCCTGCTCAGAGGAAGATATGTTTCAGCATCATGAACACATAGACCCAAACCAAACTCATATGATCTCACTTTCTACAGGAAACCTTTCCAATCTTGTTTAGTGAATCTTTTGGGGGTTTTCTTGGAAAAGATACTGGAGTGACTTGGCTTTCCTTCTCCAATTCATTTTACAGACAAGGAAACTGAGGCAAACAGGGATAACTCACTAGTCACACAGGGTCACCCAGCTAGTAAGAGCCTGAGACCACCTTTGAATTCAGGTTTTCCTAACTCCAGGTCTAGCGCTCCACCCACCTAGTAGCATCACCTAGCTACTTTCTTTCTGTTGATTTTGCCTGACTTAACCATATATAGCTTATCTGGACATAGTGATTTCCACATTACCTTCCCCATGAGACAGTGAACCATTGAAAGCACGGATTGTTGTTTTCCAAGGACTGTATCCCCAGAATTTATCTCAGTGCCTGGCACATAGTAGATATTTAAAAAATGTTTATTGGCTAGCTGTTACCTTATGGAATAATAAACAAGGATATATTTAATGCATCATGAGATACATTAAAGAAGTGTGGTTGGGGGGAATGCGATAGCTCTTCTTTGGGTCTTCTTTGGCTCTGATTTGAGGCTGCATTAGAAAACTGTCCCTGGAGCAAGTAAAGGTTGGAGGATAGCTTGGATCCTAGTTAAGCACTGATAAGGCATTCTCATTCATTAATGTCTTAACTCATGCACAAATAATACAATGAGAAGATGAATAATGTTCTGAGCAAGAAAAATGGTCTAGTAGCTGTGTTTTGAATCCATCATTGACTTGACTATTTCCTGGAATTGTAAAACACAGCATTTAGAGTGGGAGTCTAATTATTGGAGGGTTCTTATGTTCCTCTTCAGTGAACTGAGGATCAATAACTTATGAGCTGAGGGGAGAAATGTTCACCAGAGTTAGAAACGTGAACAAATATCAACTCACCAAATACCGCTGGAAGGTGGAATTCCAGCTTGCAGACGCATAAAACCAAAGGATTACATCCGTGGCTCTGGAAGGTTAGCTTCGAGTGTTAAATGCTTGTTAGTAAATTTCAAGTATGTCAAAAATTATGCAACTATTAAGTATATCTTCAGGCAGAGGTCTTCTGGAAGGATTTAACTCAAATGGAAATACCCATGCATGATCATTAGCTTCTGAGAAACGCATTCTATGAAGCAGATTCCTCAAAGTTGTTCCTACGTTGACTTGTACACAAACTTCATCAGGATACTTCTTTAGCAATGTTGCAAATTCAGAATGTTTATATCATTTTCTAAAATCTCATTATCTAATAGATTTTCTATTTATAATTTTTGTAAGTTTTAATTTATATTTTTTCTTACATCACCATATTTACCCCAAGTATTTTCCCCAATCCCCTCCCACAGAGCCATTCCATATGAAAAATCACATTTAGATAGAAAAAAAAATCAACACATGTATAAACATCATGTATATGTAAACATCATGTATACACATACATCAACAAATGCATAAATTATACATTGAAAAAGTCTGAACATGCACATTGCATAATACCTCTGCAATGGGGTTATCTTCTTATATTTCTTCATTTCAGTTATTCTTGATCTTTATTATTTTGTCATTTTTATTTTTTTTTTTGGTGTGAGTTTTTTCCATTTATATTGTAATTATTGTTATATGCTGTATATGTAATAGTTATTGCATATATATAAATTTTTCCAAAATAAATGCTAATAGAGGAGGAAAGGTCAGGTAAGTATAGATGTGTCAGTGAGTTTTAGGTAAGTTGTCTTTATCTGAGTGTGATGCCAAGCAAAGCAGGATCTTTTGCTGTTTTTGTTTTAGTATAATCAAGTACCTCTGACTGAATCTTGCTTTTATCAACCAAAAGTCTGTACTAGGAATGAAGTACAGAAACAAAGAGTTTCTTTAACTTGAAACAGTGTATGTATTTGTATTGTTAATTATTTTAATGCGATTAAAGATCTCTCCCACCCATTAATGTGCCTGGGAAGATTTGTAGGAAGGCCACACCTTTTGTTAATGAGGCACTGGTTCTCAAGGGTTGTGATGCCAACTAGCTCTAAAAAATGTATAAATACTCTATGGGTGAGGTTTTACTTTGGGGCTTACTGACTAGAAGTGTTTTGTTTGGCCAGGTGAGACTATGAGAAACCACTGAGGAGCTCCCCAACCCCCAACACCCTCTTTCCCTTACTTTGAAAACCCAGATGTTGGTACCTCCCTCTCTGATAGACAGTTGAATCTGTCTATTGATCTATGATGTATATATTGCTTATGTCAGACATTTGGAAGCATATCTGTTGATCTTTGACTTCTCTGTATTTCCTCTGAGGTTCAGGGTGCTAACTTTTTCCCCTGAACTAAGTGAATGATGCAGGAGCTTGATTAAAGTGATTGCTGACCCTCAAAAGTTGCCTTTCTTTTTTATAAATGCAGATCTAAGATCCTGTGACAGCAGGCCCTCCTGTGTATGTCAGGGTCCTCACTGTTACACTGAGAGATGATCACTGTATTTGAAAATTATTGGATGGATATATATACAGGCAAGGCCTAAAGAGTCCTCGGGTGACTCCAAAGAAGGAATGGAGGAAGTAAACTAAATTTCAAAAGATATAAAAATGGGTCTAATGGGATGTAGAAAATTACTTGAATATATTTGGCTAATAAAACTGGTACATGAATCCATCAAGAAGCTTTTTTAAAGTATATAACATGTGTCAGGCACTGCTGCAGGTAATAAAAATACAAATACAAAAATGAGACAGTCCTTGCCCTCAGAAAGATTCCATTCTAGTGAGGGAGACAATAGATGATAGCTAGATGGATAGATGGACTTCTGTGTGTGTTTGTCCTTCATTGCTGAAGAAGACCATGCCATCGGAGAAATAATAACATGACTTACACTTGACTTTGTTTTGAGTGAGGGAAGGTTCATAGATGGATAAATAGAGAGATAAATAGATTTATAGATCCCTAAGATATACAGTAGGAGAAATGAAAATCAAGGAAGATCCAGAAAGGTCTCCAGAAAAGGGGTGCATTTAATGTCACCCTTGTAGCAAGATAAGGGCTCAAGAGATGAAGATGAAGAAGACCATTGCATGAATGGGAGATAATCTATACAAAAGAATGGACTTGGAAGATGTTTATGGGAAATAGTAAACTGGCCAGTTTGAAAGGAGCATAGAGCACAGAAAGAAAAATAATGAGTCACTACCTTGAAAATATAATCTGGAGTCATGCTGCAAAAGAATTAAAATGGCCAAAAGAACCCAAGGCCATGAGGAACCACTGAAGCAGAAGACAGGCATGGCCAGAGCTGACCATTAAGATGATCAATATGGCAGCTTTTTGGAAGTTGTGCTGGAGAGATTAGAGTGGATACAAAGAAATCAATCAAGAGGCCATCGCAACAGTCCAGGTGAGAGACAATAAGTACCTGAACTAATATGATTGTTTTGTGGCTAGAAAAAGTGGTGAGAGGAAGGAAAAATGTTGAAAATGTAGCATCAACAAGATTTATGATTGATTGTCAATTTTGGGTGGGGGAGGAATGATAATGAAGAGTCATGGATGACTCCTAGGTTTCTACTCTGAAAGACTAATATATTGGTGGGGCCTTCCAGAGAAATAGGGAAATTAGGAAGAGAAATGGGTTTAGAAAGAAAGACCCATTGAACTTGAGATGCTTATTTTACCTCCAGGTGGAGCAGGCAGTTACAGAGGAGAGAGAGGAGCTGAGGTTTAGATCTATAGCTGTGAGACATCTTCATGGAGATGATGGCTTCATCCACAGAGACTGTTGCTCTTTGGCCTTCGTTCTCGAAGAGGACCATGACTTCAGCAAGGTGATGCCATGATTTGCAAGTGAATTGGATTTAAGTGAGGGAGGGCTAGGCAAGGTCATTAGGTTCACTCTAGAGACTGATGATGTCATTGACAGGAAGAATGGAGAGAGAGAGAGAGACAGAGAGAGAGACAGAGAGAGAAACAGAAAAAGAGAGAGGGAGGCAGGGAGGGAGAGAGAGAGAGAGAGAGAGAGAGAAAAGTACCTAAAGTCCACTGCATGTGGCAGAATATGGATGATAAAGCTCCATATAAGACTGAAAAGGATCAGTCTAATGGGTAGCAAGAGAAGTACAACAGATCATCACAAAAACCCCAGGAAGAAATAGTAGTTAGAATGAAAAAGTGACCAACACTGCAGAGAAGTCAAGAAGGATGAGAACTGAGAAGTTAAGTACAATCTTACATTCAATTCTCGACTGAAACTGGGGAAATAGGCCTAAAGGACCATATCAAATGACAAGGACAGTGGATGTGAGGTTGGCGGAGATGGTATGGTGTAAAGCCAATCATGGCAGCACACCTGAGAACTGCTGCTGTGAATAATTTTAAGGGTCTAATCACATAGTGTTATGAACTCTCTATTCAGCAATAAACTAAACATTATTCAAAAAAGTAAAGCATAACATTCATAGCAACATTCTTAAGCAAAATATATCATCTAATACATATGTGTATCTCATAACACTCAGTATGTCATATGGCGCTTAGCATATCATTGCATCTCCAAGCTCAGGGGGTCCTAGGCTAGGGCCTTCCCAAGCACAGTGCATCCTTAAGGGAGACCACCCCTAGGTCACTGTAAGAACAATCTCCTTAATCAATATGTAGTGTCCAAGTAAAGTCCTGTCTCATCTTGATCTGAAACTGACTTTCAAATCTCACAGGCTTCCTCCGTGGGCCAACAGCTCCCAGCTTTTGACTGGGTTTACAAGCAGGAGGCTCCCTGCTCTTGCTTCTTGTCTCAGCTCATGAGGACTGCTCCACTCCAAATTCTTCCTGCTCCTGCCTGATAACAGGCTCCAAGGGCTCCTGTTGGCAGCTTCTGTTTCTAGGAAAATAAAGCTTAACAGGGCTATAACAATGTATATACACATTACCAGTGCCATCATCTCAATTCACTCATAAAGACCAACAGACAGAGGTACTGTCTGAGAAATCAACACAGATCAACAGACAGGACTTCTGTCTGAGGAATTATCATAGATCAACAAGCAGGGCTCCTGACATCACAAATATTCCTTGTTAGGCTTCCCCATAAGCAGGTTCCTCTAGCTCACTCACACTTGGCTTCTCTCTCTGCTCTGCTTCTAACTGTTTCCAATCAGCCGCTCTTGATTGATTCAATCAAAGGCAAGACTCAATCAAAGGCACTTTATTGGCCAAAACTCAATCCAGAAAAACAGCAAAAGATCCAACTTTGCTTGCTGTTTGGTATGAGTAGGTTGAGATTTGGGTATTATATGACTGGTGGCAAAAATTAGATTAAGATAGTGAGAAGAGTCAAACATGACTGAAGACATGACTGCACTAATAAACAGTAGTAACAAGTGAGAGAATGGAAGAAAAGGCAGCACAGGGGCAGATTGTGCTTTCCTTTAAACCATAGTTCATGGTAATGTTCCTTAAGAGCAGAGTGTGTTGTTTCTCTTTCGGGATATATTGGATTGGGTAAAATGCTGAAATTAAGGAATACTGAATATTGAGAAAAATAATGAGAATCTCAATATAATTTCATATTTGTGACATTATCTAATTCTTTATTGAAATATCCAATTTTTGACCACTTGGGATGCATGATCTTTCTATATTTTGAGCCTAGAATCAAGAAATGATGTTTTTATTTAATGCTCACGACTCCCCCCCATCCTATTTGAGGTAAGTAAAATCTGTATCAGCCTAAGGATGATTAACTCATTTTTCTCCCTATATCTCTACTCTTCCCAATCCCTAAGATAATGTCACATTCTTAGCGTTAAAATCTGACAACTCAAAGTCAATTACCATGATGGCAATAGAGATTCAACTAACCCATCATTTCCTTTTGCCATCTTTGAAG
Source organism: Bettongia penicillata ogilbyi (assembly GCA_023548195.1). NCBI lineage: Eukaryota > Metazoa > Chordata > Mammalia > Diprotodontia > Potoroidae > Bettongia > Bettongia penicillata. Next base: position 6,710,329 of record JAJHZJ010000322.1, on the reverse strand, counting down.
CCTGATAAAGAATGATAGAGATAAAATTTCTCACGTGTGTGTGTGCATGTGTGGGTGTGGGTGTCAGTGTGTGTGTGTGTATGTGTGTATGTGTGTGTGTGTGTGTGTGTGTGTAAATCCATGGAAAGGAATGGTGATTTTAGAGCTATTAATATCACAGAATTTCAGAGCTATGAAGAACTTTAGATACCATCAGTCTAAAAGGTTCCTCATTAGGAACCTCATCAATAAAGCCCCCAACAGGTACAATCAGGTCTATTTAAAGTCCTCCATATAGAGAGCAACTAGATAGCACAGTAGATGGAACACTTGGTCTGGAGTCAAGAAGACCTAATTTCAAAGCCAGCCTCAGACACTTACTAGCTATGTGACCCTGGGCAAATCACTTCATCCTGTTTGCCTCAGTTTCCCCATCTGCAAAATGAGCTGAAGAAGAAAAGGGCAAACCATTGCAGTATTTTTGATAAGAAAACCCCAAATGGAGTCATGAGGAGTAGGACATGACACAACATAGGTTACTCTAGGCAGTTCTTTCCATCTCTTGATAGTTTTGTTAGGGAGATTTACTCACTCTTTTGTCAGTATTCTGTTTGTTTTTCTTTGTAGCTTCTACCATTACTCCTTGTTCTGCCCTTGGCCAAGCAGAACAAGGCTAATCCTCTACAGGAAAACAGTCTTTCAAATACTTGAAGAGAGTCATCATATTATTTTTCCACTACCCTCTAACAACAACCCTTTCATATACCTATGATACCTGTGCTTGTGCACACACACACACACACACACACTCACTCACATGAAAGTGTCCCCTTTATTTTATTTCTTCAGAAAACACGTCCCATTCCTTCAGCAAATCCTTGAATAGCGTTGTAGCCAATCATCTCAGCACTCTGGCTATTTCCTCTGTATGAATTTTAGTATGTCTTTCAGTACAGCACTTCTCTCTTTCTCCACGGTTTTCCAAAGGCTACTTACAGGACTCAACAGTCACAGTCACCTGCCCTTTCACCACCCAAATCAACCAGGACTAATGATAAATTAGTAGAGGTCAGGGAGGTGTGCTACAATATTGAACTCCTATCTTTATCTCCCATCACAACATGCTCTCTGCTTTCAAACTTGACTATTTCTTTGTACTCTCACTCTTCCAGCCTTCTAGGGTTGCAGCCTCAGTATTATCCTTGACTCCTTTATATCATTTGCCAAATCTTAACATTTCTATTCCCATGTCATCATTCATTCTCAGCCCCTTCCTTATTCACATACCTCTTGCCTGGGGCAGCTATGTAGTGCAGCGGATAGAACACCAGCGCAGGACTCAGGAGAATCTGAATTCCTCCTCAGACACTTGATGCTCACTAGCTGTGTGACCTTGGACAAGTCACTTAACACCAATTGTCTCATCCTGGGTCATCTCCAGTCATCCTGATGAATATCTGGTCACTGGATTCAGATGGCTTTGGAGGAGAGGTTAGGATGGTGACCTGCACAGCCCTCTCTCACTCAAAACAAAGTCAAGTGCACATCATGTCGTTATTACTCATGGTTTTCTTCAGCAAAGAAGGACGAATACACATGTCTCTTGCCTAGATTACTACAAGAGCTTCCTAACTGATCACCCTGACTAAAGTCTCTAACCATTTTAATTCATCCTAGACACTGCTGTCAAAGTGATTTTCCTTAAGTAGAGATCTAACCATGTCATTCCCTGAGTCAATCATTTCCAGTGCTCTCTATCATCTCTAAGATAAAATATAGACTCCATTGTTTAAGTTTTAAAGACCTAGACAACCTAGCCATATTGGACATTCCTCCCCTTCCCAATGATCTGTTACCTTGCCAAACTGGTCTTCTTTCTGTGCCTCAGAAACAATACCCCATTTTCTGACCTTCCCCAATTCCAGGAAAGTACTCCTCTCAGTCTTATAAACTCACTCTCTTCCTTGAAAACATGCTTTGGGCACCAACTTCTCACCTTAGTCAAATTGGGACCTGTTTAGGACCTTAGTATTAAAAGGCCAAGGATCCCCGCTGCATCCTGGGCCATCTCCAGTCGTCCTGATCTCTCTCTGGTCCCTGGACTCTGGAGGAGAAAGTGAGGCTGGTGACTTTGCACAGCCTTCCTTCACTTATATCTGACAGAACTGCATGTCACAGCACCACTTTCCTAATGTCATGGTCCTCTTTGAGAGCAAAGGACAAACAGCAGCACCACCATCTTCTACATTATATGTTCTTAACCTTTTTGTGTATCATACATCCCTTTGGCAGTCTAGTGAATCCTATGGAACTCTTTTCAGAATAAATCTTATACATACTTTATACACACACACACACACACACACATATATATATATACATCAATATGTATACACACACACATATAGGACTATGAAGGAATCTAACTAACTATATTAAATTTCAATTATTTTTTTAAAAAAATTTTACAGACCCCCCCTCCTTAAATCTTTCTGTAGACCCCTTGCAAGTTTGTGAACCTAGGGTATGAACTTTTGTTATGTGCTGAAGCCTTTCCTAATCTCTGTCCCTCCCCAAGGCACCAGTGCCCTCCCTCCCAAATCACCTCGTCTTTGACTAATTTGTATTTAATTTTATTAATTGTCTTCATATTTATTCTATACCTGAAGTGGACATTATTCCTCCCTGGGCTCCTAGGTTGAGAGATATCTGTTAGGTTACTGGGCAGGGTTGGATAACCTGCCTAGTAACAGGTTTTTGTTGGGCCCCTGTCAAAATGTTATTCCCCTTTGGGTTGTGAAATATCTGATGAATTGTTAACAGTCTTTTTCTGTTTAATCCCTTTGCATGATAACAACCTGTGTCCCCCTAATGTTAGACCCCCATTGCCAGACAACTACCTTCTGCTGAGCATCCCCCTTCCTGACAACTACTTTTTGTTGAATGACAACCAGTCTTTGATTGGATCCCTCTTCTGGTACTTCTTCTCTTGGGGGGTCCTCTGCCCAACAGCACCCTGACAACTACCTTCTGTTTGGGGGTTCTTGCCTAGCAGCAAACCCCTCCCTGCCCTGTCAGGACTATGTTTGTTGTAGAAACTGCAAGGCTGTACTGAGAAGCGCCAAAATGCTTAAAATGCACATACCCACATCAGTTCAGGGCTGTCTCCTCTGGGTCTCTACATGAGGCAGCTGCCAGCCTGGCTAATAAATGACGCTCTCGAAATTCCTAATTGATTTTGCCTGTGAATTATTCTCTGTCTGTCCATTTCATACCTACATTTATATGTACTGTTTGCCTTCCCCATTATAATGTAAGCTCTTTGAGAGTTGAGATTCTTTCTTTCTCTGTATATTCATTACCCAACACACTTAGAGATGCTCCTTAAAATGCTCAGTGCTTTAACAGTTGCACCTAGCTTCAGATTTAACTTAACTATTTTTGTTCTATCTGTGAGGGACTGAGAACAAAAATGAAACTCTCTCCCCTCAAGAAGCTTTCATAGTATTGGAAGATGGCACATGTACATAAATGAATATATGGTGAATAAATTAAAAATGAATACACGGGAATTTAGGGGAAAAGGGAATTGGCCTTTAAGACAATGGGGAAAGGCTTCCTGGAGAAGGTGATTATTGAGCTAAGGCTTAAGGGAAATAAGCAATTTTATGAGTTGGAGGTGAGAAGTAAGCACATTTAAGACATGGAGGATGTATTAGAGATGGGAGGTGGTGTGCCATAATTGAAGAAAAGCCAGTGAGCCTCTTTTGCTAAATTGCAGAGTATAACAAGAGTAACTTATAATGTAGTGGGAAGGCTTACATTTAGGGCAAATTGTGGAGGGCTTGAAAATCTATACAGAAGAATTACTATCTAACCATACGGTCAGTAAGGAACTGGAGTTTGTTGAGCCCACAAGTGGTATGGTAACATCTCACACATTGTTGTGTAAGATGAACAACTTGGGCAGCTCTGTGGGGAGTGGATTGCCACAAGGAGAGACAGAGCAGACAAAGCAATCAGGAAACCATCTCAACAGTTCAGGTGGGAAGGAACGAGAGCCTGAACTAAGGTGACGACTGCATAGGATGCATAACATCCTATTCAACATAAATAAGTAGTAGGGAAAAGAGATCAGTAATAGGAAAAGACGATCAATTCGATCTTGTTTCAAGATTCAATGGACAGTTGTTTATATGGGCCTGGAGCTCAGGAGAGAGACAGAAGCTAGATTTCGAGAATGGAAGTCATCTTCCATGGAAGTCAGAAAGTTAATTTTCAAACCAAGAAAACAAGGAAGCTACCAATTGAGAAAGTGGAAAAAGAGAAGACCCAGGACAGAGCCTTCAGGTATATTCACAGTTAGAAAACATGATAAGGATTATGAACCAATAAAGAAGAATAGAAGTGGTCAGAAAGGCTGATGTTTGTTCTTCATTCTCCAAGGGGACCATGACGTCAGGGATCAGTAATTCCATGACATGTAAGTGAATTAGATTTAAGTGAGGAAGGTTGGGCAAAATCACCAGTCTCACTTTCTCCTCCAGAGAAATCTGGATCCAGTGGGAAGATATAGATCAGGATGACTGAAGATGGCCCTGGATGCAACGGGAGACCTTGGCCTTTTTAAGCTAATGTTTTCAACAGGTCTCAGTTCGACTGAAGTAAGACCCAATCAGTGATTAAAGCTGGGTAACAAATGAGACAGAAATGGTCTCTTTTATCTATTCAAAAAAGAAGAGTCAATCTGGGAGGGGAAGAGTCTCAAGGTTTCTGGCCAAAACAGAAATAATTGTTATTTACATTTACTCTGAGCCAGTCAGGGCCCAAACAATGAGTTTGGCTTGTCCTGTGATCTATTGTTGGTCTATTAATGAGAGCCAGAGTGATTTAGGCTTAAGGTTTGGTCCTTAAGAAAAAATAGAGCCTCTAAACTCAAACAGAAAGGTAAGGATACAAATAGAAAAAGTGTAGTGTCAATAAAACCCAGAGAAAAGAAAGTCTCCAGGTAAGGAGGGTAATCAAAAATGTCAAATGCATCAGAGAAGTCAGCAAGGATGAGAACTGAGAAAAAGCCATCATATTGGGTAATTATAGGTCACTCATACTTGGAAAGATCAGATTCAGGTGAGTGATGAAAAAGGAAGTCAGATTGAAATGGGCTAAAGAGAGTTCTGAGCGGAACAGAGACAACAAGTAGAGACTGAGCTTGAAAAAGGGAGCAAAAAGGTGTGATTACTTGAGGGAACAGCAGAATCTTTTAAGGGTCAGGGTGACTTGTACTTGTAGGTAGCAGGAAAGAAATCAGTACAAAGGGAAGGCTGACAATTGAGGAAGATTAAAGGGGTTTAAAGAATCAAAATAGAATAATTATACTTTGGCCTTTTCCCATCCAACCCTAGCATTGGTTCTATCTTTCCTTTATTAAACTTAATTCTCTCAACATCAAACATGAGGGAACCCTTTCTGTGGTCCTGTAGTGACAATATATGTTCTTTTTTTTAATTTTCAAAGTGACACATAGGATAGATAGATAGACAGATGGATGGATGGATGGACAGACGGACGGAAGGACGGACAGACGGACGGACGGATGGATGGATGGATGGATGGATGGATGGATGGATAGATTTTTTTTTCTCATTTATTTCTCACAACCCTCTGATGTGGGTAGATTTTTACAGGCTTAGAAAATTGAAGCCTGAAGAGTTTACATTCCTTCAGTGTAGTCACACATTTAGGAAATGTATGAGGTAGGATTCAAACCCAGGTTTCTCAATTCAGTTTTAAATCTATGATCTTATGGTTATTTGTGTTTGGGTTCAGAATTTCTTCTTGAGAGTTTCTTATTCCTTGTAAAACATTTTATCACGAAGAACTTTAGACCCCAAGATCTTCCTAAACATTCTCCGAACTCTGAATCTGGCATTTTGGAGTGATTCTCACTACAATTCACTGAATAGCAGAGTAGTCCTGAAACAGTATATTGAAATGCCCAGGTATGGTAGGATATAGTATTTGAATTGAGTGGTAGAACCAGTGTCTGAAGGGTTATATACTTCACTAGAGCTCAGTGAATAATATTTTAAATTTATTCTACAGTTTTCTTCCAAGAAGTTTAATGACTATATGCAATTTTATCACATCAGCCCCCTATAAAGGGAAATGTTAATTCATTCTTCACAGAGAAGTGGTAGGAATTTCCCTAGGTTTAGATCTTGCAACAACAGTAAAAGAAAGTCAGACGTGGCTTGCCCATGTTACCAAGGACCAGAAGTAAGCTTTATGTTACTTCCCACATGACCAAAATACTGTTTCACGTATGCAAGATGTTGAGAGACTGCTTTACTGACAACTCAAAATTTAGGATTATTATTAGCTATGGGAAAAAATAATGCTGATAATGCTTTTAAATGATTTTAAACTTCAGGAAAGATTAAAATAAAAGGTTGAGAAGTGAATGAAAATTCCAAAAGGAAAAGATATTAATGATAATAATATTTAACATGTAAAAAGTGCCTGCTCTGTGCCAGGCACTGAGTTAAACACTTTACAATTATCTCATTTTGTCCTCACAACCACCCTGGCAGGGAGGTATTAGTATTATCCCCATTTTACAGATGAGGAAACTGAAGCAAAGAGAGACTAAGTGACTTGCTCAGAGTCATGCAATGAAGCATGTAGGAAAAATAAATCTGATATTTTAAATAAATATATATATTCAAACTCAAATAGAAAAGACCTTCTGAGGTGTTAGTTTCAGATTTGGAGCAGAAAAGGAACTCAGTACATGCACAGAGAAGCATGTCCAAATCTCAGTTTTTCCCAGAGCTCTGACACCAGCTGACTTCGATTAAATAGCAGTGAGCTGGAAAAGCATTCTGGGTATTGGTATGCAAATGAACCTACCAAGCATTTCTTCTTATTGCTTTGGAATTCCCACAGCCACTACTACAGTGAAACATATTTTTAAATTGTATTTGTAGCATACGAATATAACACTAAAACTGTCATTTCTATGGACCAGATATGATTCTAATCCAGCTTTAAAAAAAAATTCTCCAAGAGGAACTCAAATAACTTTTACAAACCCCCTATTATTTACAAAGAATCTCTGAAGATATTTGGGTCTATATGCATATTTGGGTAATTCTTAATCCGTAATTACTGACACAATGCACCATAATGAGTCTCTTTGAATTAACACATTTCTATTAAGGCATTTTTAAGGAAGACCATAATTGGCATATGTGCAGAGCAGCTAAATCTCAATGATGGCTTAGATAGCAAGAAAATGATGCTCATATTAGCATCTGCTTCACTTTTAAAAGAAACATTCTCCTTCCCCTCTCTCTCTCTCTCTCTCTCTCTCTCTCTCTCTCTCTCTCTCTCTCTCTCTCTGTGTGTGTGTGTGTGTGTGTCTCTGTCTCTGTGTATGTCTCTCTCTTTGTCTCTTTCCTCTCTCACCCTCACAAGTGCACACACACACACACACACACACACACACACATACGTATACAAGTACAACACACCCCTCCTTCTGTCCCTCTCCTTTCCTCCCAAGAAACTAATTGTGCTTCAAAATAGATTCTAATTGGAGGGAGAGAGAAAGAATGAATGTTCCTATGCCTCTAAGGAAATCCTCTCAGGGTCTAGAAATTTTTAATTGACTTAGCTTTGATTAGAGAATAACACTTTGAATAGGGAGTCACTTGGCCATACCCTAAATACAGGAATTCACACATTCAGGCCAGCCCAGTAGAGTAGCAGTCACACAGAGGTTTGGCTTCAGCGATGTGTTACATCTTCTAGGTTTCTCTCAGTCTTTGACACTTTTTTTCCCCAAATAAGCTATCACATTCCCAAATTATAAACCCAACTGCAAGACTCATAATGAAAATCATCATTTTACTGAGTAAGCCAAGACCACTTTGCAGCACATCCCTACAGGGGACCTAACAGGGAATTTCCAAAAATATTAATGTATTCAAGAGATCTGTCAAAATAAAAAAAGGCTGTAAACATTGTCTGCAGGAAGCTTTTTTTTTTCTTGGCCTTGCTAAATGTAAAACACACCCTGATCTTTTCACAGAAGTGGGATGTGTTTCTGCCATCTAGTGACAATAAGGCTAATGAGTGTTAAAGCAAAGGATACATTTTCTCAACTCAAGAGATTTGATCAATGAATTGCAAGTTTATCAGGTGATATTCTCACACATATATACATATATACACACAAACACACATATGCAGATGCATCTATTGAAACTTTTGTTTGTTTTTGGTCCAAACCTGTGATTTCATCACTATTTCTAACATGGACTGTTCCTTCAATGATCAATCATCAACTCATCATGGTCCAAGAAGTTTACCTCGGACAATGAAAAATTAAGTGATTTACCCACAGTCTCTCTAGACATGAACCCAGATTATACTGATTTAAATTCTATCTTCTAGTTACTACAGCACACTCCTTCTCACACGATACCTGCATGTACTGATCATCATACCTATGTCCACGGGATATCAGCAGGATCAATGAGATAATATTACGTACAAAGACTTTTAAGTCTCATCTAGTTTTACATATATTCATAAAGAAGTATATAGAGGTGTGTGCTAGTAAATGTTTAACAACTGATTAGGTGTTGGAAATGTACTCTTGATACTCTCTTAAGGTTTTTCTGCATTATTAACACTTTCTTGAGCGTAGACAACCAACAAAATAATAAATCAAACACAGATTTTTAGCATTTGCAGATTTCTAAGTAGTAAATGTTTACAGTGAAAATTTAACCATCAACTTTGAGGCGACTGCAGTACAACCCTCAATGTATAGGAATGCTAGACATCAAAGGTACATAGAAAATTTGTCTTTTCTCCGTAATGTGATTATACTCAGGACTCATATTTCTAGCACACTTATAAATGAAAAAGTTCAAATAATAATCGCATCATGAATTTATCTGTATAGTGCTTTATGCTTTTTAACAGAATTGATTTAAAATTGGTTAATGCACTTGATTCAATAAGCAGATTTATGAGGTGATTGGGAAGGGGCTTCCTATTTCTCATAGCACTGACCATTACAGACTTCCCCTTTGCACAGATCGCTGGTTGCCTTTTGTTATCAGTTATTTGTATACATGTCATAGTCCCTCAATTTCAATGACTAGTTGTGTCACCCTGGGAAAATCACTTAACACTATTTGCCATTGTTTTCTCATCTATACAATGAGCAGGAGAAGTAAATGGCGAAGTACTCCAATATCTCTGCCAAGAAAACCCCAAATAGAGTCATGAAGAGTTGGACACAACTGGAACAATTAAATAGCGAAAGCATCATAGCTTCTAAATTTGATTGAAATCTCCTTGAGGTCACAGTCTACTTTCTTTATTGCTTGTATCTCCAGAGCTTTGCCCTCAGCCTTACAAACATAATGGAGGCTAAATTGCCCTTTCAAAACAGATGTGCAGTACCAGACGTGCTCAGCTGTTAGACAGGAAGGTGTGAATTCAAATTCTCTATCATGTTCCTTACTAGCTATTTGATCCTGTGGCTTAGCCAGATTTATTTCAGATACATTTGGCCTGTACTTAACTGTGTGCCTATTCTCTCTCCCAACATAATATAAGTCCTTTGAGGACAGGAATTGTTGCATGGTTGTCTATCACAGCCTATCACTTAACAACAGTGCCTAGCACATAGGGAGATTAGAACAAGAACTATGGTCTCCTTAGTATGGGGAGTTCCTTAGAAGTGCACTTCCGCTACATTTCATTCTCTAGCTTGTTTTATAGATAAGGAAATTGAGTACAAACAGAGTTAAATGACTTGCCCAGGGTCACACAACTAGTAAATGTCTTGGCCCTGGATTTGAACTCAGGCGTTCCTGATTCCTGGTCTGGTACTCTGTATGTATTTGGATATCTTCAAGGAGATTCTGAACAGTGGGAATTCTTTTGTGTATGGTTTAGGTTAAATACTTATTGAGACACTACCTAACTCTCAAGTTCTATCATTCTGTGATTTAGTCAGAAGATTTACGTGACAACAGTATATAAGATAGATTGTGAGCAGAAAAAAAAGATCATCTTTTATCTTTTTTGCATTTCCAGTGCTTAGTACTCTGCCTGACACCTAGTAGGCTCTTAGTAAATGTATGTTAACCAACTTCCTAGATCAGAATGGGAAGAATGTGTTGTGAAGTTCACCAATGAAGAAGGTTTTATAAGGCAAATATGATATAAGGGCCTGAACTAAGGTAATGGGGTACAGGGGAAAGGAACAAGCATTTATTCACTGCCCACTATGTGCCAGAAATTTTGTTAAATACTTTCTCTGATGTGAGGGCAGAAAGAACACAAAGGAAGATATAGCTACAAAAGAGACAGTTATAAGAGATGAAAAAAAATGAATAGGACTTGGTGACTAGTTACATATATGAATAACTGAATATATCCTATAGAATATAGAAAAAAACCAAAATTTATTGAGATTTTGAATCTAGATGTTTGGTAGAATAACCATTTAAAGAAACAAAAAAGTCAGGGAGGATGAGCTGGTTTAGGGGAGTATAGAGGAGAGGAGTTGATATTTGGGGAGGTGAAAATATAGCTTAGATTGTAGTTGCCCTGGGAAATGGGTGAGATCTATCAATGTGAACAGGTCCATGCTATTTTGAGATCACAAATGTAGCAACATGTTAACTTTTTTTAGCACAGGAATGACAAAATTCACATGGTTACACATCCGTGGTTCTACTTTTTATTCAATGGTAAGATTTATATCATTGACTCTATATCACAAGACTATAGGCTCCATATCTGCCCAGTCCTTGGGTATGCCTTTGCTCCGCTCTCCTGTGTGTACCCATTCAATTCTCCATGACAAATATCTCATAGGTCTTAATGGTAGTAGTGTCCTTAGTACAATGCTGTATGATATATGTGGTGGTGTTATATTGTATACTGCAATGTTTTTCAACCATTAAATAAAGATCAATGAGAAACAATATAGTGTACTAGATGGATGTCATCCTCAGTGTCAAGAACCAATCAATCAAAGAGTCTGTAGGCATTTAATAGGCGTTTACTTTGTACCAGGCACTGTGCTAATCACTGAAGACCCATATTCCTGAGTTCAAATCTAGCCTCAGATGCTTACTAACTGTGTGCCCCTGGGCAAACCACTTAACCCTCTTTGCTTCAGTTTCCTCATCTGTAAAATAAGCTGGAGAAGGAAATGGCAAACCACTCCAGTATCTTTGCCAGGAAAACTCCAAAATGAGGTCATAAAGAGATGGACATGACTGAAAAAGACTGGACAACAATTAAACCACAGAAGGGTGAGAAAGAGCAGAAACACCACCATTTGTTAAAAATTAACATTAGCAATTTTTAAATGATATTACAACAGAGTTTTTAAGGAAAGAAGGCATTCTTAAAGGCAGAGGTGAGAGGGGACAGTCATTACAAGAGCACAGAGAAGGCAGATCTTAAAGTCATAGATTTAGAGTTGGTAGCCCCTGAGAGGAAATCAAGTATTATTTCCTCATTTTACAGATAAGGAACCTGAACCTCAATGAGGTTGTGACTTAGCTACAGTCACATAGCTAATTCATATTAGAGACAGAATTTGAACGCAAAGTCTTTCTGATTGCAAGCTCAGCACTTTCATTCCTAAATCCCATTTCTTTATATATTAAGAGATTAACATCAAGAAAACCAGTTTGTCTGGATCATAGAAATCTGGAAGAGAAGTGAGCTAGAAATAACATTGAAAGAACTAGGTTTGAGTTCTGCCTTAGACAATTACTGTTTTGGGGACATTTTGGGACACAAGTCACTGAACTTCTAAGAGTCCCAGGAGACTTTCTTAGACCGTAAATTGCTGAAAAGTTGGTCTATATGAATCCTTAGCAAGAGTTCTTTATATAGATGAAATCATAAGTTGAAATCAAAAATAATCACCTGAGATATTTTTATTCCAGTCCTGGGAAGTATATAAGCAAAACCAAGAAAGCAATACATACAATGACTACAACATTATAAGTTGAAAGGTCAAAGGAAGTAATCCAAAATAAATGTTGCAAAATTGCAAGGAATAAGTCTGGTTTCAAAGAAGAGATCAGAGAAGACACCTTCCCCCACTCCTTTGCAGAGGTCTACGGGTGTGGATTGTTGCATGTGTTTTCTGATTTTTGTCAATATTTATTGGTTATGTTGATTTTTTCTCCTCTATCTTTTTTCTTTTAAAAACATTTATTATATGAGATGATTCTCTGGGAGGGGGAGAGAGAAAGTTTTTAGGGGAATTTTAAGCAATATAAAAACAAAGAAGTCAATAAAATGCGTTTAAAACAAAGAATACCATTGTAATGAACATATAGAGGGGTAGCAGTAGGGATGGACAAGTTGATTATTGGAACATCTAAAAAGATCCCTAAATCTTATGATGATATAGCTACCAATCAGTGGGCCTACTGAAAAAAATGCAATTTGAATCCATGCCTTAGTCAAATTCCAACTGTAAGTAGACTAGATATTTCAAAATAATCCTATATAGTACAGGTCTATCTTAAAATAAAACAGGATTTCTAATGAGAGATTTTTTTGTAAGTATTATTTAGCTTAAAGAAGGGAAAAGACATAATGAAAGATTATCTCATAGGGAATGCTGAACTGCTGCCCAGGAAATGAGATTAAATATTAACACAAGTGATTCTGATTAGAATAGAACTTAAGTGCAGTTAGAAACAGTAAGTCTCTCAGCATTTTCATTGACAGCCAGTCAAGGACATTTATGGAACAGTGTTTGAAACACTTCAGAAATTCTTGTCAGTAGATGTAGCACACAGTTGCTAATCGCAAGGTACTTCCTTGTAATTTAAATGTGCAATGGACTGGATTTCATGAAGAGTCTGGGGCAGGAGGATGGAGAGGGGAAAGAAGGTTTTTCACAAGAAAGAAATCCATTTAACTTTTGGTAGAGAGGCCTGAGATAGGAGAAAAGTGAAAGGAATACAAAGCTATTTCTCAGACCGTTTCATGGCAAAGATATCCTTTAAGTGGGAGGACTAACTATTCCAGGGCCATTAGCTAGAATTCCAGGTTGGAAATTGGGTATGTGGTCAGAAGTACAGTTCAGAAAATGGAGTTCCTTTCTTCAATAGAATCCCTCATATCTCACTCCCCAAACAAGGTTACCTTCCCTTACTTCCTTTCAAATCTCCTACTTTGCTGTTTAATGAATCTGAAGTTAAATAATCCAAGTCTATTCCTTGATCCTGCAGATGTCTGGGAAACAGCAGCAGATATTCAACCTCTTTCATCTGAAATGAAAAATCACATTCCGAGCAAAGGTGTTAGTCAAATCATCATCTCCCACTATCATTGTCCTGAAACCCCTATGGAAGTCAATTTTCACACTGTGGAAGGAACTGTGCCATGCTTGCTAATGAGCTATTGTAGCTAAACGAGTCTTGGTTCCATCTGCATGACTGTTTGGTTATTCCAAATTCACGTGTTACAGCATGCTGAGTGAACCATTAATGATATTACCTTAAAACCTAGACAAGTCAAAATGGCTTCTTACCCACACACACCCCTCTCCCCATGAGACAGAAGAAGTAGTGATGCAACTGGTAGGCATCAACTCACCTGGGTTCTGATCCTAGTTCTTCCCTTAATACACTATGTCACATAGGGTTCCTTAACTTTTTTGTTTCCTCCCTTGACAATGTAAGGGAAAGATATTGGGTGAGATGATCTCTAGGAACCTTTCTATTCTAATGCCTTATAATTCCATGGTAATCCAACCCTAGAACAAATTCTCTACATGTATCATATTTTTTTTTTTACCTAAACCCTACCTTTACCTAGATATCAACTAAAGCATTCTGTAGTTCGAATCACCACATCAATTTCCTAATTTATCGAAGTTCATTACTATTTAAGAATATACTTGGACTTTTCGAGGGTATGTGATTTCATGTTATACCCTCTACCATATGAATCAAAATCTCTCTACACCAGGTGTTTTATTAGGGGTACATCAAGGATCAATGAACAGACAAATATGTGTATACATGCATACACACATATATGACTCTGAGAATGACTATCTATATTCTTGAACTTCTAGTCCACAAGTATATCCATGAGCACGTACCATGTATCCACATTTTGTGTATGTGTGTTCATGGACTATGAACTCCTGATCCATACATGCACATACATATACATGTATATACACATATACATATATGCACATATATATATATATATAATACACACATGTATGCATACTTGTATTTAAATGTAATTGGTTTCCTTTGTAATCATTTGGATTTTATGCATTAATAATATTCCAAAAAGAGGTCCATAGGCTATACCAAATTGCCATGGTTTATATAACACCAAAATTGTTAAGAACTCTTCACCTTAGTAAACAGTTTTTATGAATTACTGCAGCCAAAACTCCCCATCTCCCAATAGCCTACCTTTCTGTTATATGCCTCTATGAATGTGATTAGGTTGGTCTGAGGATGAGTTGCACAGTTCATTAAGGCCTCTTTACTTAAAACCCTTCTATCCTAGTAGGTCCTGCCAGAGCCTAGACTCTACTAGCAAAATTTTCAAGAACCCAGGGTATGTACATCAAGATAAAGAATTTAGCAATAGTTCTACTTTTTGTTGTATTCAAACTTGGTGAATTGTACTTAGTGAAAGAAACTTGGAGTCAGAAGTCCTGGACTCAAATCCCAGTTCTGTCACTTAGAAATTGTATGATCTTGGGAAAGTCATCTCTCCAAACTTCATTTCCCTCACTTGTAAAGTAGGAGTAATAGCGATGTCGCTGCCTCCCTCATAGCATTATTATATAATTTTTTACAAAAAAAAATACTTTATATCATTGAAATGCTATAGAAGGTTCAACTGTTGTCTGTTGCTTGGGTGTAGTGTATGAGATCTTAGGGAAAACAATTGACACATTGAGGTTTTTTTTTGGAAAGATTGTCATTCAGAGACCTCACATGTGCCATTTACACAATTATACTTTCTTTTGCTTATTATGTCTGATAAATCACAGTTCATTCCAGGTAAATTCTTACATGTTACTTCCAGTATTATATTCTTCCGCTCACATAAATAGTGGAATGAAGCAATAACTCTGTAACCAACACAGAATGAGAGAAACACTGCAATCAAATGTTTCCATAGACTGATTTATTTTGTGTTTTAATGTTGGAAAACTTGATATATTTCCTAAATACTATTTAAGTTTTTTCTTTTCAAATAACTAAATAGTCTCTTTTAAAAATCAGCTTGAAGCATACCTAGAATCAAAGTTCGAAAAAATATTTTTAAAAGGCTTTATTTACATAAATGCAGAGTTTCCTTTGGAAAAGTTAAATCAGCAAGCATTTCTTAAATACCTATTTAAATGTCAATCTCTGCATAAAGCATTGGTTTTACAAGGTAAAAGACAGTCCTTGCTCTCAAACTCGAAAGCTAAAGGGGAAGACAACAAGCAAACAGGTAAGTACAAACATGATATAGACAGGATAATTTGGAAGTAATCAGCAAAAAGAAGACACTAAAATTAAGGGGGATTAAGAAAGTTCCCTCACAGAAGATGAGATTTTAGCTGAGACTTGAAGGAAGCCAAGAGATGGAGAGGGGGCAGCCAATAAAAATGCAAGGAGCTAGGAGATGAGATGCTTTTGAGGAACAAAGTCCAGGGTTACTGGACAGCAGAGATGTAAAGGAACAGAAAGAAAATAAGAAGCTTGGAAAGGGAGGAAGGAGTCGGGTTATGGAGGCAAATGCAAAACAGAAAATTTTATATTCATCTTAAAGATGATAGGGAGCCACGAATTCATTTTGGAGTGAAGGTGATGTGGTCAGACCTACATTTTAGGAAAATCAATTTGACAGCTCAGTGAAGGATGGACTGCAAAGAGAAGACAATGATAGTAAAAGGTGGTGCAAAAAAGGTTCAACTGAACATGGTAAGAATTTATAAGAATATAGTCACTCCAAATGTCACATAAGACATAAAAACAATATTTTAGTTTCAATAATTTCATGCTGTTTGGAATCCAAGGACTCTAATAAATAGCAGTGCAATCAAAAACTTTAAACTCAGAACTCTAATTTCATAATGATGAACTCAGCACACAGAACAGACATTAGAGAAACACTTCCATCTTTGGATCTAATCAACTTGTATTTATATTGAACAATTGACATAGTCTAGCCTTACCAACTTGACTAGATCAACATTTATGACAGCGTTTTGTAGAAAAGAAGACAGAAGGACAGTTTGCCGCTTTGTCATGTCCATCTCAACCCTTTCTGGATGGGTAAACCATAAGCAGAATTCCTCCAAACTTCAAAAGACCACTTGAAGATAATAAAGGTTAACACAAACACTTCGGAAATGGCACTTCTATTTATAGTCAATGACATGGAGAAATAGCTAACAATATGTTCTAAATCATTTGATGTGGGACTTGAGCAGTTCTAAACATATGGGAAACAGACATTTATATACCAGTACTTTGTGTGTCATGAAAAGTTAACATCGATCAAATTTTCTAAATGATTTCTGATTTTTTTTATTATTCATCATGAATCGTTACACTTTTGATAAACACCTACCTCTGTAACTACAACATGTGTCTTGGAATATAAATTCCAGATCAGATACTAGGATTTTCTTGATGAGTCCTACATAATACTGGAAACGGTGCTGTGTACATGAAGATATTTCATAAATACTCTTTTGAGTATACTGCTAAATGTAGATGGAGAAAAATAATACTAAAGGCCAATTTATTTCCTATTTCATTTTTGTACCTACTTTTAAAACAAAAATCTAATTGATACAAGATGTTTCTAAAGCTTACAGCAGTTCAGAAAAGAGAAACTTCTTTAGCAGTTTGATGTCACATAAGAAAAGTTTAGATTTTTTTTTTAAACTCAAGGAATCTCCAAATATTTTTAAGCTGAATAATTTCTTAAAATTAAGAGGAATACAAAAAAGATTGATAGCAAATAAATGTCTGACATTTTTATAACCATTCTTTATTGAAGTTGTATCATTCAATCCATAAAAAGGTTTTAGAAAGGCACTTTCTCAGATTTAAACTGAATAATGGGTATATTTTCCTTTAATTAACAAATGGAGTGAACAGTTTAATTAAGAAAACTATTACTATCTTCAAAATAATGCTGAAAAGTAGATTTTTTTATCAATACAATTGCCAAGAGGAAGAACTTCATGGCCTATATTTTAATATATCACTTTTATGGCCACATGACTTAACAATGTTGCACAACAATCTGTTTTCATTTAATCATAGTAAATATGGAAAGGATCATAAAGTAAGTTTTATACAATTTCGGTTTACAGACTTTAACTATGAGGCACATGATTTACTTTTTAAAATATATTGACTTTTATTTTTCCGAATTCACTTCCATAAGATTTTGAGTTTCAGATTTTCTCCCCATCTCTCCCTCTCACCCACCCAGGAGAGCATCATTCTGATCACCCCTTCTTCCAGTCTGCCATCCCTCTATCACCCTGCCTCTGCCCTTCTCTTATCCCCCTTCCCTTCTATTTTCCTGTAGGGCAAAATAGATTTCTATACCCCATTGCCTACATAGCTTATTTCCAAGTTGCATGAAAAAACAATTTTTAACATTCATTTTTAAAACTTTGAGTTCCACATTCTCTCCCCCCTATCCACCTACCCTCATTGAGAAGGCAAGCAATTTGATATAGGCTATACATGTGTAGTGATGCAAAACACTTCCATGACAGTTATATGGCGAAAGACTAACTATATTTCCCCCTATCCTATCCTGCCCTCCATTTATTATATTCTCTCCTTTGACCTGTCTCTCCACAAAAGTGTTTGCTTCTGATTATCCCTTCCCCTAATCTTCCATTCCTTCTATTATCCCCCTTCTCTTAATCCCTTCCACTCTGCCATATAGATGAACCTCCATACTTGATCAGGTATACACATACACAGACATACACGCATATGTACACACATACATGTATATATACATATACACATTTACATGCACACACAAATATATATACATACCCCTCCAACTACCCTAATCCTGACAAAGATCTCATGAGTTACAAATATCATCTTTCCACATAGGCGTGTAAACAATTCAGCTTCAATAAGTCGAATGCACATGACTTAATAGCAATTAATTAGGTAAGTTGATCAAACTATTAAGTCAGGAAATTTCCACAGAGACCAGAACTAAAAGACGCATAGCAAAGTTACTTATAGATATTAAATTATATTAATATTATAATAATAGACATCAGTAATTCAGATTTTTTGCCATAAGATTTTAGTCATATTAAATTTTTACTAAATGATACAAATAACAGTACATGAATTTGTACATCTATTTTTACATCTATTAATTCATTTAACTTTCTTTAATGTGTTTATAAAATTGGTAAGGTAACATGTTTTTGCCATTTAATAAATGAACTTTGGTGAAAAAGGAAAGAGCACTAGATTTGAAGTCAAAAAATAGATTTGAATCTTATCTCAATGCTTACTATCTTTCTCACCTTAGATAAATCAGTTAACCTAGTGAAGCGTTTATTTCTTAATCTGGAAAAAGGACATACATGAGTAGGTTATGCCAGAAATAATTGCGCCCCACTCCATGCACATCTTGGGAAATTGGGATGATGGTAATTGTGATACTTATCTTTTAGGTTTGTTTTCAGGAAAATTATATATAAATGTAGGTAGCTGTTATTATCATCATCCTATGAGAATACTATTCAGAATGTATTCAGAATTTTCTTTATCTTCAGTCTAGTAGCCCTATCCCAGTCAATAAGCATTTCTTAAGAGATCACTTTTTGCCCTCTACTATTAGCTGATAGGAACAAAAAGATCAAAATGATATATATAATCCCCGACATGAAGGAGTTTACATCACACTGAGAGAAGCAACATGTGCATATTTAAGTGTATTCAAAGCTCACCTGCCAAGTAGCATTTTGTCTCATGATATGCATATGACAAATAATATTAATGTAGATCTTATGTACATCATATGATTTTTCAGGAGGCCAAAGAATTTTTGATCATGAGGAGAAATGTTACACCAACTTTAATAGTTTCTCCCACAGAGAATGCAAATAGTGTTATTTTATCCTTAATATACAGGAGAATATTGGACAAGACAATTTCAAGTATTATTCTATGAGGAATCTATGGGAGGAAAATATTGTCATATACTAAGAAAATGAGCAAATATTTGTGGGAAATTGATTTATCCAGTTTATTAACCAGTATTTAACAATAAATACTATTTAATAAATTGGGTGAGACTCAGAGATAATTGTTTGATTAGTAAGAGAGATGTAATATTGATAATTAATGTGGAAATAGTAGAGCACATTTCTTGATTACCTCAGAACCTGGAATGGGAATGTGATAAGGAAACTGAGCTAGTATGATGAGGTTAAGAGAGAAATGATCACCCAATCAAGCCTACATACAAAAGTGAGTGGTCCTAAAATCCTGCTATATAAGTTTATGCAAAACTTGTACAAAACAAATACAAAATAACTTGAAGGGGTAGAGAAGATATAACAGATGTGGAAATGAAGAAAGATTTCATTTAGAAAATGGTTCTTGACCTGAATTTTGAAAGAAGCTAGGGATTACCAAAGGTAGAGGTGAGGAAGATCTACATTCAAGGCATGACAGAGGGAGATGGAGTACCATCTATAAGAAACAGAAAAAAAAAAAAAAACCTTGTAAAAGAATTTATGTTCTATCCTAAAGCAGACAGGGAGTCATTGAAATTTATTCAGTGGAGGAGTAACACACTTACTTGGGGAAAACTGTTTTTATTCAAAAAAATCAATGTACTCAGCCTCCAATTCCCTGTGTTTCAGATAATGATGTACTCTTAATGAGTACAGCTTTCCTTTCTAGATAATCATAAACCATCTGCTTAATAATTTGTTCTAGAATTTTGGCAGTAACAAACATCAAAGTCATTGGTTTATAATTTGTAATGTCTACTCTTTTTCTTTTCTTTTTTTGAAAATCGAGACATTTGTCCAACAGTAATATAGACTATCTCCCATGCTTCATGTATGTCTTTATCACTTGATGTAAATTATCTCATTTGATGCTCCCAGTAGACCCACGAAGAGATAGCAAAAGTGTTATCATTCCCATTTTAGAGAAAATGTAGGCAGGGTTACTGAGATGAAGTGATTTTTCCAAGGATATATTAATAACTGGTAAGTGGTAGCAGTAGGATTTGAAATCAATTCTCCTGATTGGTTTCTAGTAGGGCAATAGAGATATAGGGAACAATATGAGCCAAGGCATAGAAACAGGAAAGCATGGGACAGCACATATGGTCAAACAGTCATTCCACCATTGCATTATAATTGTCAGCAAGGGGTAGTCAAGCAGACCATTTCATTTTTGGATACCTAAAAGTCAAAATATTTCCCATTAAAGCCCATGGACATCCTGAAATCTAAATCTATCCAAGATCCATTGTACATCCATGGGTGTCAGATTAAGAACTGCTACCCTAAATTTAAGGAAGTTTCTCCAATACAAGACTCTCCATAACCTCCATCTGTTGCTTCTATTTCTGACAAGTGAGGAAAAATGAAACAAGTTTAATCCCTTAAAAAAATATTGTTGTTGTTCAATAGTGTTCAGTTGTATCCAACTCTTTGTGACGGAATTTAGGGTTTGCTTGGCAAGAATATTGGAGTGCTTTGCAAATTCTTTCTCCTACTCATTTTACAGATGAGGAAACTGAGGCAAACAGGGCTAAGTGACTTGCCCAAGGTCACACAGATAGTAAGTTTCTGAAGACAGATCTGAACTCAGGAAGATGAGTCTTCTGGCACTCTATCCCCTGTGCCACCTAGCTACCCAAACAAATGAGAGTCTTTTTAAAGGACAGGTATTAAAATTCCTTTAAATCTCCTCAAGGATAAAGAATTATCATTTCCTTCAGCCATTCCTCACATCTTGAGATCCCACATGACACCTGGACAGGAATGGACTGGCGCCATCTTAAATTGGCTAATGAGAACCGATTGTTAATTTTCCAATATGAACATTAATGCCTCAAAAATCTATAAATACTACCAATCAGTGCATGACTTACTGTTTTGTTATTGGCTAGATTTTAGAAAGTGATGGAGAAAATGTTAATATTGTAAATCAAATTTAAAAGTATGTCATGTACACATTTTTGAGAGACAGACCCCTGAACCCAGTTATTTTTTTTGTACTGCTATCCAACTGGTCAATGTCCATCTCAAGATCCAAAATATGAAGACAATTATTCACATTCAGCTTAATCAGAGAAGAACATCCTACTTTTTTATGATCCTATACAGCTCTTCTATTGTACCCTAAGATTATATTAGCTTTCCTGGTTACTCGGTTGCATTTTAGAATTTGATTGATTTTACAAATGACTAAAACACAGAAATGGGTTTTCTTCACAGAAATTATGGTCCGATTATGCTTCCCTCTGGTTATGTAACTTGCAAAGTTACATGTGTGTTTTTAACCCAACTGTGGAATTTTATAGTTATACATAAAATTTCATTTTGTTAAATTCACACAATTGTTCTAGCTTGCCCAGATCATTTTGCATCCTAATTGTCATCCAGTAA
The DNA here is from genome assembly GCA_023548195.1 of Bettongia penicillata ogilbyi. Lineage (NCBI taxonomy): Eukaryota > Metazoa > Chordata > Mammalia > Diprotodontia > Potoroidae > Bettongia > Bettongia penicillata. Next base: position 6,688,617 of record JAJHZJ010000322.1, on the reverse strand, counting down.
ATTATACATGAATTAACTAATTATTCCTCCTTTTATGTCATCTGCAAATTGAAAAAGAAAAATGCAACATATCTTCATCAAAGTCATTGATAAAAATGCTTTTGGGCCAATATGAGGTCACAGAGACATCCCTGGGGCACCATACTAGAGCATTCTCTCAAAGTTGAAATTGACACTGTGAAAAAAGACTAGAAAGGTAGGAGGGGGGCAAGTTATAAAGGACTTCGAATTCTAAGCAGAATATTTTTTTTAAATTGACACTGGAGATAAAAGGAAGCCACTGGAGTTTGTTGAGTAGGGGGTATGGGGATGAGATGATTGGATATGTACTTTAGGAAAATCATTTTGGTGGCTAAACGGAGGATGTATTGAAGTGGAGAGACACTTGAGGCAGGCAAACCCTCCAGAAGGCTATTGCAATAGTCCTGGGTGAGGTGACATCAGAGAAGAGAAGGGGGTATATATGAGAGAGGTTGCAAAGGTGAAATTGAAAGTCCTTGGCAACAGCTTGGATATGGGGAGAAAGGGGACATGGTAAAGAATCCAGGATGACTGCTAAGTTGCAAGCCTGAGGGACTAGGAGGATGGTTTTGTTCTCTACAATAATAGAAACAGTAAGAAGAGGAAGAGTTCGGGGTGAACGATAATGAGTTGTGCCTTAGATATGTTTAGTTTAAGATGTCTAATGAATAGCCAACTCTGTATGTCTGAACGGAAGTTGGACATTGGAGATCAGCAGAGATTATGAAGCAAGATGGAGAGATTTGAGAATCGTCAGCCTAGAACCGGTCATGAAGTTCCTTCGAAATCTTTCTTTTGAGGAGTATACCCAGAGAATTCATTTCATCATTTCCCATCTACTTTCCTAGAGTTCATTATCTCCAGAAACTCATCATACTGCAAAATATAACCAGCTCTGAAACTACTTCCACAGATGATTTCCTATCCTGGTTTCAGGATTTCAATTTTTCTTTTTCAGCTTTCTTCTCTTTTTTCAGCTTTTTTTAATGCATTATCTTCCCTCATTAGATTGTGAACTCGTTGAGAATGGTGACTGTCATTTCTTTATATCCCCAGTGCTTAGTCCTGTGCCTGGTACATAGTAGGAGCTTAATAAATGTTTATTGATTCTCTGTCTCTGCTTACATTCAGGAGAACTGTCCTTTTTTATCTACTTGCCCAATAACTCTGTCATGTAGGAAATGAGGTAAATCTGGAATGACTTGTGTTTCAGAAAGCTGGGTCTTAATAAGCAGAGTCTCCTTTTCTAGAGATTCACCAGTTTTTTTTTCTAATAATGTGTTGGAGAATTTTACTAGAAATAAATGTCAAGCTCATTGGATCATAATTTTCAGAGTCTTCTCTTTTCATTTTTCTTTCCAAAATTAGCCCTTTCCAGTCTCCATGCTTTTGCAAAAGTCACTGAGAATGGTTCAACAAGATAATCTAACAATCTGATAGTTCTTTCAGTGTTCTGTGATATATCAACTATTAAGAAGTGATAAGCCCCTAGTTTGGACTAGACATTGCATTAACCACTGGTCAAGTACAAAAAGAAATACAGCCCTACTCTCAGGATGCTTATAGTCTATGGAAGTAGACAACATGTATAGATAAAAATACAGAATAAATAAATAGAAAATAAATGCAAGATAGGTAAGGAAGACTAACAGTTGAGGAGATCATGAAAAGTTTTTCTAAGATAAAGTTTGAACTGAATTTTGAAGGAAAGCAGAGAGTCAATGAGTCTGAGGCAGGAAGCAATATATTTCAGTCATGGGAGATGACTAGTGCCAAGGCCAGGTCTGATGACTTGAATTTACCTATGACATGTTGCTTATTTATTATTATTTTACTTCAGCTGTCTACTAACTATTTTTCAATCACTCCTTTCTTTGCAGATCAAATATAATTCCTCTTAGTAGAAAACAAAAGGAAAATAAGGTTGAAGTAGCTTAGAATTTTGCCCACCATTCTCTATCATGATCTTATCCACCATTAGACCTTTGTTTTACCTGTTCCTCCTTTTTCCTATGACAAAGCAAAATAATTTTAAAAAAAGAATCCTCAGAGTCCTACTATGATGTCTTGTCATGTAAGGTAGCCCTGGATCCTTAAAAGCAGTTTCTACCATATTGGAAAGGTAGTCTGCAAAGGCTGCAAGAAACTAAGGACAAATGTAGCTAGGAAAAGGGAGATTCATCATGCATGCATTAGCCAACTATTGATATATTTTTTGGTCTTGGCAAAGAAAGCCAGTATGGCATTCTGGCTAGAGAAAGAGACTTGAAGTCAAACTGACCTGACAATAGGTGCTAGCTGTGTGATCTGGGCAAATCGTTTCACCTCTCTGGGCTTCAATTTCCTTTCCTGTAAAATGGGGGAGTTGGATGAGGAGGTGTATAAGTTCCATTTCAGCTTTAGTTCTATGTGCCCTTGGTCTTGTGTGACTCCATTATAAGGGGGGGGAGGGGTCAGAGGGTGTTAAGGATATCAAAGTTTTTAGATTAAATTGGCTTTAGCCACTAAAGGTGAGATCCTTTTCCATTGATCATTGAGGAAACATGTTATTTAAGGAACTGAATTATGTCTATTTAACATTCCAGAAATAAAATAAAGACAAAAGAAAGTTGCTGTTAAATAGAAGGAGGATTCAAAGATTCTGGCAGGTTCAGTTTTACCAAGTGTCTAAAAGCAACCAAAACAACATTTCATGGCTTAGTCACTCATCTTATATTTCAGTGCTCATGATTGATAAATATTTTGCAAAAGACCACCATGGAAATAATAGCAGCTTATGTCCCAACATCTGTTGTTAAGGATGAGAAGGCAGATAAATTCTACGGAGAAGTCAATAAGACCTTTGAAATGAAATAATCATAAATTGTGATACTTGGAAACTTGAAAGCAAAGGTGGGCAAAGACAAAGTTAGTAAAAAATGTTGGAAAATATAATAAGAAATAAAAAAAGGACTGTGGACTGTACAGAAGTTTCACACTTACATGTCAGGAATAAAATCTTTGAGAAAATGTATTGGAAGGTGATGAAAGTGACAAGCAGCAAATAGTATGTAGAAAAGAAATAAATTGTATTTTAAAAGCCTGAAAATAACTCATTATCCACTCAGCCATTCCCAAACAGGTATATGTTTGCAGTCAGACCCTTGACTAGATATTGTTTATTGGTTAATATTTGTTATAACAAATATTACAATGACTACAAAATTAAAATAATAATGATTTTTAAAATATGTTGTTCAACTAAATTCAAAGCTGATCTTTTGAAACAATCTTTTTAACACTGAAAAATGGGAAAGTGATCAAACAGTAGCCCAGATTTGAATGTTATCTCTTCTTCAGACTCTTTGAACGTATCTTCACTAAAAACCAAATAGTAGTCAGAATGATAGGGGATTATTTATTGTTTGCCCTGTTCCCATATTTTTTCTACTTGATCTTTACATTTTGAAAGCTTTTCATTTCTTGTGCTTTGGAGATTAAGAGGATTTTGCAAGGTGATAACTATTTTAAAAGTTTTTTTTAACTTTTAGATGTGTGATCACATAGTTGTGGTCACTACAATAAACTATGTCTACAATTATGTTCTACTTCCTGTACAGTTTGTTTACTAAGTACTCCATGATATTTTGAGGCTTGTTTTTGTAGTCCAGTGATTTGCTATCTGTTAGTATATAATATATAACAAGGTTCTGGTATCTACTTATAGCTAACTAATTATAATGTTTTTAGGTATCCAGTAGTCCCTAAATTTCTGCATCCTACAGTGACATGGGAACAGATTGCCCTGTCATTCCATAGTGTGCATCAATCAATAAATACATTATCTTGAAGGATAAATGTTCTGTATCCTGAGAGCAACAGGGAACCACTGGAGTTTATTGAGTAGGGGATGACATGGCCAGACTTGTGCTTTAGAAAGATCATTTTGACAGGTGAGTGGAGAATGGACTGGAATGAGGAGAGACTTGTAGCAAGGAGACTGGCTAGCTCTTGCGTTAGCCCCAGAGTGAGCTGATAAAGGCTTGTACCAGGTTGGTGGTACTGTAAGAGTAGAAAAGGAGCTGTATACAAGAGATATTATGAAGGCAAAATTGACTGTCCTTAGGAACAGATTGGATATGGGGATGAGAGCTGAGAAAAAGTGAGGAGTTGAGAATGACATGTAGGTTGAGAGTCTAGGTAACTAGGTAACTTTGACTGTAATAGGGAAGTTTTGGAGGGAGAAAGATCTGGCTTAGAAGAAGATCCAGTAAAGGAGACTGAGACAGAATGATCAGATATATAAGGGAAAAACCAGAAGATGGGTGTCCAGAAAATCTAGAGAGAAAAGAGTATCAAGAAGAGTGTGATAGTGTCAAAGGCTGTAGAAAGGTCAAGAAGGACAAGGATTCAGAAAAGGCCATTAGATTTGGCAATTACAAGATTGTTAATAACTTTTAAGTGAACAATTTCAGTTGAATGATGAAGTCAGAAGCCAGACTGTAGAAAGCCAAGAAGAGAATGAGAAGAAAGGAAGTGGAGGCACCTATTATAGATGGCCTTCTCAAACAGGCTAGCCATACAAGAAGAAGAGATATTAGATGATAGTTGGTAAAGATTGAAGGGTCAAATGAGGTTTGGTTTTTTAAGGACGTTTGCTTTTTAAGGATGGGGAAATACAGGAATGTTTACAGGGAGTAACGAAGCATCTAGTATATAGAGAAAAAAATAAATAAGTGAGAGTGAGGGTAATAGATGAAGCAGTCTCCTGGAGAACATGGGATGTGATGGGATCACTTATAGCGGAGTTTGATTTGGCAAGAAGGGCCACCTTCATGTGAGGAAAGGGTAAAGAAGGAGACAGTGGCAAAATGCATGCGATTGAGGGAAGGGAAGGGAAGGGGAGGGAAGGGGAGGGAAGGGAAGGGAAGGGAAGGGAAGGGAAGGGAAGGGAAGGGAAGGGAAGGGAAGGGAAGGGAAGGGAAGGGAAGGGAAGGGAAGGGAAGGGAAAGAGAGGAAAAGGGGAAAGGGGGAAAAGGGGAAAAGAGGGAGCTCTCAGTGAACAGCCTCAATTTTTTTTCAGTAAAATATGAGAAATTTTTCTCTGCTGAGAAGATGGTAAAGGGAGAGTCATGGGAGACTTGAGGAGGGATGAAAAGGTTTGGAATAATAGTTGTACTGAATAATTTAGTGGATTAAGATAGTATAAAAGGACTGACTTGCAATGGTAAGAGTCCAGTTGAGATTATGTAACATATATTAGTAGTAAACCCAATCAGCACAGTTCCATGATTTTCTACAGCTTCATTCAGCAGTACATATATAAGAGTAAAGGCAGAAGATGGTGAGAATGATCCAAAACTGAGACTTTTTAGGGTAAGACTGATGATATGATAAGGGATACAAGAGAAAGGACAGTGTAGAGTTGAATTGCTTCACCAAGGGTAAAGATGAAGAAAGGAGGAGAGTGTAGACATGATGGCCTGGGAAAGAACTAAGAGATCAAGGAATTGGAAATCATGGGCTGATAAAGAACACAATCAAAGTCTGGGGTTACAAGGCAGATGGAGATATGGAATGACTTTGGATTGTGATCAGATAAGAAAATTTCAGAGTTTTTCAACTTAGGTGACAGGAAGATCAAAGATATGACCACCACTGTGTATGTCTAAGGTGGGGTTGAGAAGTAGGGCATGCAAACATGGAAGTTGAGGTTGACATGTTTGAGGGAATATCAATACTTATGTTGAATTCCCTTGTTATGAAAGCAAGAATTAGGGTAATTCAGAATCACTGGGATGGAGAGGGTATGATTGAGGGAAGTTTGCTAATCATTAAGGAATAGCATAGACAGTACAAATATATATATATATATATATACACACACACATATAATCACTAATTTTGTTATTTGTGGGACTTTGGCTCCTTATATTGTCTTAACTTATTTTCATTAAGGGATTCTAGATGGATAATCTTTTGTTTTCTGTATTCTTTTCCTCTTTTTTTAAAAAATTACTTTATTTGTTTTCAGTTTTATCACTTCCATAAGTCTTAGTTTTTCTCCCCCTTTTGCCCCCTTCCCTCCCTGAGACAGCTTGCAATCTTAATGGGCTCTAAACATACATTCTTATTAACCACATTTTCATATTAATCATGTTTGACATTGGCATAGAAGAATCAAAACAAATGGGAGAAACCATGAGAAAAACAAAACAAAACACTTAAGAAAATATTCTGCTGCATTCTGCATTCCAATTCTATAGTTCTTTCTCTGGATGTGGATGGCATTTTGCATCAAGAGACCTTTGGAAATGTTTTATGTCCTTGCATTGCTGTGAAGTGCTAGTTCTACCAGACACAGTCCTCACACACTGTGGCTGATACTGAGTACAATGATCTCCTGGTTCTGCTCATTTTGCTCAGCATCAGTTCATATAAGTCCTTCCAGGCCTTTCTGAAGTCCTCCTGTTCATCATTTCTTATAGCACAATAGTATTCCATCACATTCTATACCACTACTTGTTCAGCCATTTGTCAATTGATGGGTATCCCCTCGATTTGCAGTTCTTGGCCACCACAAAGAAAGCTGCTATCAATATTTTTGTACATGTGAGACCTTTTCCCATTTTTATGATCTCTTTGGGATACAGTCCTAGAAGCAATATTGCTGGGTTAAAGAGCATGCACATTTCTGTAGGCCTTTGGGCATAGTTCCAAATTGCTCTCTAGAATGGTTGGATCAACTCACAGCTCCACCAGCAATGAATTAGTGTTCCAACTCTCTCACAACTTCTGCAACATTTGTCATCTTCTTGTTTTGTCATGTTAGCCTATCTGATAGGTGTGATGTGGTACCTCATCTGTTTTGATTTGCATCTCTCTAATCAATAGTGATTTAGACCATTTTTTATATTACATCATGTTTTTCATATGATAGCTTTAATTTCTTCCTCTGAAAACTACCTATTTATATTTTTCACCATTTATCAATTGGGGAAGATTCTTTTGCTCTTGTATCTTTTATGTTGCTTTTAATTGGGCAATAGTGGTCATTTTTTTTTGTTTCAAGTACCAGAGAGATATTTTCAAATTTTCTAATGACTTTCATATTTCTTCAATAACTCTCACATTATTCTTGCCACTATGTAATGATAATTTAAATGGAAAGATATTTCCCATTCATTAATAACATTAATAGGCCCATGAGTCCTGCCTGGATCACATGGAAGTTCGAATCACATGAAGCCTGTGGTAGGAGGAGCTTACTGAAAGGGCAGAACAGGAAGAGGCAGAGCCAGAGCAGAGCCACAAGGAAGCTGGTCAGACTACTCAGACCTGTGAAGGTAAGGTTGTGAGTGTTCATTTGTGGGAAGGTCTGATAATGTGTATAGACTTCTTGGATACTATGATGGATTTCTTTGTTACTATGATGAGTTTGGTTTTCTGGTATTGGGATTTGGCTTTCTGGTATCTGAATAAATGTTTTTCCTTCTGCCTTCTATGTGGAGCACCTGTTATACTTTGTGATTCAGAACTACACCAATGTATTCATAGTCACCCTGGATGCTATGAATATTGCTTTGGCGATACACGTGGTTGCGTGTAATGCTTATCCTTAGAGTCCGCCACATCAGAGGGTGATGTGTATACTTCTATGTGCAGGTTGTAAAAAAAAAGTTTATGTTTTATTCTTTCTGTCAAATACCATAGAATGATGGTTAAAGCCATTCATAATGGTTATAGCATATATAACTTTTTTTTGAATTACTTTATTTAGATATAATTGATATATCTATTGTATTTACTCCAGTGAACTTAAAAAGGACTTTTCAGAATTTCATGTTTATCTCCTTTTCAAAATCATGATACTTTGACACTATTTTTATTATTTCTTTCTTTACTGCAAATAAAATCTGGAGTTTTCATTAAATAAAGATTTTTAATGACCTGTGGTGTTTTTTGTTTTACTGTTCTTTCTTCACATTTTAGTGACTCCTCCATTTCATCTTTTATTTTTTCTCTAATCTAGGCTTAGGGATGAAGCTTTTTTAATGATCACCCTGCACTAATCAGCAATCCATTGTTTTACAGCCTGAAGCTGAGAGTACATTGAAAAAAGCAGTATTAAACCATTGTCTGTAACTGGTGACACCTGTTTCCAATTTTTTTATTATGTAGTATTGACACATAATGAAAGCATTCATGTTCTCAATCCAGTTTATATACAGTCAAGGTTTGCCCAGTTTAGTGGTCAACATTAACATACTTCCAGCAAATGGGTCATTGTTTTCTTGGATTTTTTCTGATATATTTTGCCTCATTGTGGAACCAGCACATTATGGAAGATGCCAGAACGTCAGAGAACACAACTTACTCCATTGTTCTCCATGTCAAATTAATTATTATGAGAGTTATAAGTAGGATCAACCTGAAATCCAGTGCTACTCTATTTCTTAGATTCATAGAAACAAATTTATCACACTGGCTGGGGTGCTAACCCAATCAACAGTGTCATCATTAGACAACTGTACAGCACTTCAGAGTTCTTGACAGACCTTCCTGAATTCTATCATCACCATCAACATCACCAGCATCATTATCATCCCCATCCTCAGTATTACCATTATCACTATGACGACCATCAGCAGTATCTTAGTAATCATCACAATTGCCACCATCATCATCATCACCATCATTGATGACAATGGATCTTACACACACCCAAACAAGACCTTTACATGATCGATGATGATGGTGACAGTGACAGTGATGACTATAACTCTTTTAAGGTTTTTGAAGTATTTCATATGTTCTTTCATTTGATTCTCACAACAACCCTATGACATAGGGGCTATTCCAGTTTTATAAATAAGGAAACTAAGACTGAAAAGGATTAAGTCATTTCTTCCAGGTATGTGTCTGAGGCAGAACTCAGATTCAAATCTTCTTGACTGCATCTCCAAAACTCAATCCACTGTGCCGCCATGGTAACTTAGAAAGAGTCTTGACATTACATCATCCTACATGATATTATTTTGCTCTGATATTCCCTCCTTCCTTCACAACATAAAATTGCTTAGGCTCTGATGAAGGTGAGGACTGTTAGCATCCTTTATGAGAAGCCAAGCAGAAAAATAATGCTTGGTATGCAGACTGTAAAAGGCAATCTTTCTAACACTAACATTCTTCCAGATGTTATATGTCTGTGAGTCATGTAAACTGTAGTCTTTAAAGACCTGAAGTTAATGATCACCTAAAGGGAAACAGAGGCATGAGCAAATAGCAACACATTACTAATGAAGGATTATTCAAAAGAAGCTTTGTAAAGTATGTCACCAGAGAAACATATAACTGGAAAAATATAGATGGGGTGTTCATGTATTCAAAGCAAAAGATAACCCATAAACTGCTTGCATGCTCCGTTGGAACCCACGTAACAAATGACAAAAGAATGAATGAGAGGTTGGTCATTCCCATGACACTCTGAGGTGAATTCCACGTAGTAGATATACAGAAGGACATACACAGGTTCTTTAAGCATAGATTGCAATCAACATTGTTGGAAGAACTACTTAAATTGATAAGATCACAAGTGCTTTGGATTATTGGAGCTAGAGGGGGCCTTTTTTTGCTTATTTGTTGGCCGAATTTCATGAAAGGCAAATGACATGGACAATATACATATAAGGGGAAAGTAGCCCACAGTATATGACTAAAGACAATTTGTATGTCAAAAGTGTTATTAAAAAAATACCTGAAGGCACTTAAATACCGAAAGAAGATGTGTAAGTCATGAAAGGACTAATTTAACAGATGGGAAGTTCCAATGCTGCTGGATACTGATGGAATATTAAAGGAAGCAAAAGAAGGATGATGGTGCAATGAGTGATTAGATTCTAAATAGGAAATACATGGGAAATCAAGGTTAAAAACTTCATAGAATTGAAAGGAGTGATATACCATGATCAACACTGAAGAGGGCCCACATTGATAAGATCATGGATCCCCCAAAGTACGAAAGTAAGTACACACCAAGTCAACTGCTTTTAAACTTCTTTGTCTTAGATCTTTAAATGGATAAAATACATAGTAATACCAAGGAAATTAATTATGTTAAAAAGAGTTACAAAAATATTTTAAAATGCAAATTTGTGACACATTAATCTATGTGTTTATTAGTACATTAAATAACAGGACATTTAAGACATTTAAAACTTAGACAAGTTAGAGTTAAATTTTATTTTTTAAAGACACATCAGCAGTAAGGCTGTTGCTGCTTGGCTTGAAAAAGAACCTTAAACCATGGGTCTGGGTCACTCTTTAAAAAAATATGCATATCACATTGGATGTTCAATTTATTTTTTATTTTAACTCTTACAGATAGTGGAAAACTCTATTCAAAAAGATATATTGTTAAAAATAAAATTAAAATTTCCCCAACTTGCTTTATAAGATGGAAAGATAGACTTCTTTAAAAGCATCTGGACTCTCTAAGGCTTTTTAAGTTAAGTTCCAATTTCAGTCATTTTTTGAACTAAGATCAATGAGTTTTTTGTTGGCTAAGTCAACATCTTTGATAAACTTTATATCAAATGAAAAGAATTTTTAAATTTATGGTTCAATTTTAAGACCATCAAGAAAGAAATAATTTTTGAAAGTTCTGCAATGTTTACAGGTGCTTGCAGATTTCTTTTTTCAAAGAAATTGGCAGAGAATTTTATACCTCAACTCCATCTTGGCAAAGCACTTCCCTCAGCACTGAAAGTTTGCAATGATGCTGACCTCCACTTCCTTCTTCCATATAAGCAGTGTAGCCAAGAAAGTTTAAAATATTTCAGTGGCATTCTACACCGTTACTTCAGGACCTTGAACTGAAGGATTTATGTTATCCATATGGTTAAAAATATCTACCAAGCAGAATAGCCAAAGGATAAAATCTTTTCTTCCAAGGTGGGTTTTCTCCTTACCGAAAAAAATAAAATATCTCCCCTAAGTTTAAACAAGAACTTCAAGACTTGCCTTCTTTAAAGCCAGAAAAATTCTGTGTGGTAGAGAAGTACTCATTTCCAGACAAAATCTTTTTAAAATGTGATAACTCAGAGACCTGATTCTGATAAAGTTGATGACTTTTATGACTGTTCACGATATATCTTTGGGGCATAGTGGAAGTCATTGTTTGCCAGTGCATATCTGTGTAAAAAGCAATGAATGATGTCTATATAAAGAGCTTCCTTTTTCCATTAAAGTTGCAAAACCAGATGCATTACCAAGCATCACAGGAACTCCATCTGTGCAAAGAGAAGGAAGCTTTTCTTTCCAAAGTTTTGTTTGCCAAAAAAAAAAATCTTTTCACAATCAAAAAAGTCAATGGTCTTTGTAATATACAAAAGAAACTCACAAAATAAAAATTCTCCTATGGCACCAGCATGCAAGTAGCAAACAAAATCAGATAGCTGGCTACATTGAAAGATGTCTGTATAGGAAGTGTGAGGTTGCCAATTATCAATGATCTATTTTAAAATGTTAAAAGAAATAACAACTGTTCTAAAATGAATTACATGATTTGACAATGAAACTGCTTCTGAATTTATTCTTCTCTCCATTGCACTTGACAAACCAACTTAACCAACTCTGGTGAACATAGATTTACTAAATTTTTTTTCCAATAGTGTTAGACTTCTTCTTCTTCTTCTTCTTCTTCTTCTTCTTCTTCTTCTTTTTCTTCTTCCTCTTCCTGCTCCTTCCTCTTCCTCTTCTTCCTCTTCCTCTTCTTCCTCTTCTTCTTCTTCTCCCTCTCCTCCTCCTCCTCCCCTTCCATTCCTCTTCCACCTCTTCCTTTTCCTGACTCTGTTTCGGCTCCTTCTTCTTCTTCTGATCAATCTGGAAAACAACTTTGATGTTGCTGTTGCTCAGCTTTCATTCTCACAAAGGACCAATGGCATCACAAGATTGATGTCTTAACTTGGACATGAATGGGCTTTAAATGAGGCAAAGTACTGTGAAGTCATCAGCCTCAGTCTTTCCTCCAGAGTCATTGAAGTCCAATGGCAAAAGTGGCCCAGGATGCAGTAGGTAACATTTGCCTTTCTAAATCAGGGTCTTTTCCAGGTCTCGGTTAGTCTGAAACTATGCCCATTCAATGATGAAGGGCTACTTAAGAACTGAGACAAAAGATAGCCTAGTTTACCATCACAAAAATATCAATCTAAGAGAAGACCCTCACAGTTTCTGGATAAAATAAAAAACAATTGCTATTTATACTCATTCTAATCCATGAAATCTAAACAGTGAGAAACATAGACTTGGGCTGGGGGGAAGGAGGGTTCAGGGTGCTATTATTGGTAATTCCGTGAAAGCCAAAGTGATTAGGGTTTAAAAGCATAGTTGAGCAGCTCCATTTGAATCACAATGGGCTTCTTTCAAGCCCAGTTTTTTCCCAGAGCGATATTTCAAGAAATCACAGATAAAAACTGTGCAGGACAAAAAGTAAATTATTCCAGCTTTTCAAAAACTAAGTAGATACATAGATAGATAGATGGATAGATAGATAGATGATAGATAGATAGATAGATAGATAGATAGATAGATAGATAGATAGATAGATAGATAGATAAAAAAGACCTAGCCTCCCAATCGCAAAATATCTTATAAAATACAAGTCACCAAAATTATATTCCTATGGACAGAGCAACCACACGTAAGGTGAAGGTGCCCCAAATGCAAGAGGACCACATGTGGTGGGAGAAGGAGGAGGAAGGATAAAGAAGAACAAGAACAAAAAGAAATAATAACAGCACCTAACAACTGGTGAAGGGGGTCCAGCTTCCATATAGAAATAGGTTCAAAAGATGCAAAAAAGTTTTCTCACCATTTCATAGTTGAAAAAAGTTTTCTCAAAAGACAAAAAATTGGACTGGACCCATAATTCAATAGAAATGGAACTGATCTAGATTCAGAAGTGGAGTCAGTGTGGTTTACTCAACTCCCATTCCCTGATGGTCAACTACAGCTAGGACCCAAGTAGTGCTTAGGAATGAATCCACTGTGTATATCTATTGGTCTGTAGCACCAATGTGATATTCACAGCACCTACAGCTGCCATGAGCATCCTGGAACAATTCTGACTCAAGAAATACCAAAGACTATATGGAAGACAAAACCAAAACATTTATTCAGACCCCAGAAAGCCAAATCCATCATAGTAACAAAAATTTATACAGAATAACAATGTAGAGAACAACACCATCCTCAAGCCTTCCCTCTGCTAGGCTTCCCACAAACCAGGTCCATAACACTCATCATAAGCAGGTTCTCTTAAACAAAGTCACAATCACAAAATCGTTCATGCTACCCAGGAGCCCGCATCCTTCCTAACTCTGACTGCTCTCCAGACTAACTTCCTCTCAGCTCTGCTCTAGCTCCACCTCTTCCTGTTCCATCTATTCAGCAAACTCCTCTCATATAGGCTCCATGTGACTCAGGCTTCTATGTGACCCAGGAAAGTCCCATGGGCATATTAATGAATATGAAAGATCTCCCCATTGAAATTACCATTACATAGTCTGAAACTAATGACTTTGTAAACATCATTATAACTTCAAATAGTCCAAATTCAGACACAAAATTTGCTTTATGAGATTCATTGTTCGCACTAATTGAGACATGAACAATCTCTTGTGATACATTTTTCCAAGCTTAGTTAAACTCTATCTTAGACAACACACATAAATTCCATCAAAGGCCCATACTTGAAACCTTTTCATCTTGACAAGATTGCCAGAACTTGGGTTCAACTAGTAGAACCTTTGAAAATTCAGTATCCTTTCCATAGTATGATGATGTAGCATCAGAATATCATTTTAGTGGAGGATTGTAATTAAATATTCCATTAATATTTATGCACCTATACTTGCATAGACAGCTAGGTGACACAGTCTGTAGGGTACCATGCCTGAGGACAGGCAGGTTCATCTTCCTGAGACCTAAACTGGACTCAGACACTTGCTTACTAGCTCTGTGACCCTGGACAAGTCTCTCAACTTTGTGAACCTCAATTACCCCTAGGTTAAAATAAGCTGGATAAGAAAATGGCAAACCACTTCAGTATCTTTGCCAAGAAGCCCCAAATAAGGTCATGAAGAGTCAGACACTACTGTATTACCCAATAACAAAAATAACAACTTACACAAACTGATACAAAGGGCATGGCCATACCTGTCAATGCTAATTCCATCTTACACACAATACTCCTGGAAATTAAAAAAAATTATTGAATACACATGTAAATATATATGCATATATACATGTATATATATGTATGTGTGTGTATGTGTATATATGTATATATATGTGTGTGTGTGTAAATATATATATATATATATATATATATATATATATATATATATAAAACTTTAGATACTACTTCAATATAAGAATGTGCCACTTGCAAACTGACAAATCTAGGTTTTGGAAGCATTCTATTTTTTTCAAACTGACCTTTCTTCACACAAACAGAATCTACATTTTTGTATGCATTTTGATTATAGAGAGATAAGAAGTATTCTTTCAGTTTTGTTGACTTTGTGCTTTTATTCATAAGAATTTACACACATACATGCACGCACACACACACACAGCCCTTAACATTTGTGTCCCACTGAGTTTTTTAATGAAAGTGAAGCCATAAAATAGTCTTCGTCATACTTGTTTCTTCCACATTTCAATTGTAATTGTATGGGCAAATATATATGGTAAAATAAAATATTTGATTCAACCGATAGTTTAAGGCTCAATATTTTGTATGGTTCTTGAGTTATTTACATATCTGCATGCAACAAATAATTGATATACTAATAAATGTAAAATATTCAAGAAAATCAAATAACAGGTAAAACAAAGTAGGTTTTACAATTTTTTCAAAATTTGAACACTTCTGTTGCCTTTTAAATCTCCCATAGACACACAGGTTATAGCAGTAGCACTGTGGTTGTGTCCTTTCTGAAATTCACCTACTATTGTATATTATCACACGGTTATTTTCTAGAAATAATGGTTCTCATTTCTGATATTTTTTCACATTTTTATCACAAAGCTATTTTTAAAAATGCAGGATATTTTTATGGAAAAATAAAACACAAACACCACTTCTAAAACATACCGTGTGTGCATATCATGTCATAACAATGTATAAAAGTAAAGAAAAAAGAAATAAAAGAATCTCTTCTCACAGAACTTGTAACAATATGCATAACTGTCTCATCTGTTAGCAATAATAAATTACTTTAAATATAAACTTCAACAGTTATGTCAGTCATCAGATGTGTTTGAACTTGCCTGGTCTGACCAGTAGAACCAAATAGATTAGTGAAAAGGACTCACTACTTTCAGTGTCTCAAATAGTAGTAGGTAGAAAATAGTAGAAATTAACATAGATGTCTAGGTCAACCATTGTTGGGACACAAAACTTCACCATTTTGTGGCACAGTTCTGGCTCAATAGTTGTCCGGTTATGTCTGTGACATGAGCCTCTGTGGACAAGAATACAGTATCATAGTAAATTTTGTCAGTTCTGGTAACTATTGTAATTCTAAAGTTGTAATGAGCATAAATGATAGTTTCAGATGCTTCCAACAGCTGTAATATAACAAGAAAATCTTTGTGGTTTCTTTTGTTGACAAAGGTAGCTAGGTGGCAAAGTGGATAGACCAGTGGACCTGGAGTCGTCAAAACTTGAGATCAAATATTGCCTCAGATACTCATATATAGCTATGTGATCATGGGCATCATTTAACCTTTGTCTACCTCAGTTTCCTCATCTGTAAGAGAGTTAACAATACCATGTACTTTCCAGGACTGTTAGGAAAAGAAAAAGAGATATTTGTAAAATGCTTTGCAAACCTTAAAGCTCAGTATAGATGCTATTATTAAAATCACAGGTGTTGCTAATATTAGTGATTTGTTTGACTACATTGTAATTAAAGAAAATGATAAATGTCAGTTAGAAGCAAATGACAATAAAGTTGTATCTTTTTCCCCTTCCAAGTTTATGGACTCCTAAAATCAATCCGTGGCATCTATGCACACTTTGACTGCCCCCAAACTCATGTCAGCTTCCAAGCCCCTATTTCTAGTCACAATTAGTAAGATTTGCCCTCTGCTCCTTCTGAATTTTCAAAGACCAACGGGAAAGATGATGTAGCACATAGTTGGAACAAGGTATTTATTCATGATCACATGGATTTGTAAATTGCTAAAAATTAATCAATTTCAAAATAAAAATATAGACCCACAGACTCCTTTGTCCTGAAATTAAGGCTAATTTAGGTCCAGCTCTATTTTAGGTTAGAATCAGATATTTCCCAAGATCAGTATTGTGACTAGAAATAGAATTATAAAAAAAAACCTAGTATGACACTTAAAAAAGGTCAGAACTCTCCACCTATAGGAAAATGATATATGACTTTTTAGCTCAAATCAATACCAAAGGTATGTTTTGCAACGATCGCCTTTTACCAACTAGATTTACTTGTGCCTTTGGGCCTTCACTTCAGTAGGACATGTGAGTCTCTAGTGAATGAAAGAATGTTTTAAATTAGAGAACATCATTAGTTTAAACCTTTGAAGATCACAACATATCATCTCAAGGGCAATTAAGCACAGAGCAGAACAATCTCCTGCAAGCGGCCATATTCAAATAATGTTTGTGATTGAATTATGGTAGATTACCTAATACCCTTTAATGTCTTGCTCAGCAATGCACCCTAACATTGAAAAATAAAGCTCAGAAATATATAAATCAAATTAACTGCACCCATCAAAGAGCAGAGAAACTTTTTCCCCATTATTGAGCCTCTGTTCATAAGTAGCCAATTTCACAAACTGAAGGATATAAATAATGATGTTGGAAACTTCTGCTTTGGTGTACTTAGAAAAGAAGTTTTCTAGATTTTAAAAAGTGCCTAAGTGATATGGAAAGTAGCCAGGTGAAATAGTAGTCGAGTAATTGGCTCTCTTGAACTAACTCTGACGTTTCCTTATCACTAGGGAAGCAATAAATTCTGGGGGATCAGAAAGGGTCTTGAAGTCTACCTACAACATGACTTCACTGAATTTGATTATAAAGAAAAAAATTAAGGGTCTTAGGGGGAAATGTCTTAAAGAAGCTCTCTAATTACATCTTGTGAATTACTCTTATAGAGAGCCTCTGGAACCAGACGTGACCTTGAAATTCATACAAATCACATAATTCCTCTGAGCCTCAGTTTGCCAGTTTGTATAAATGAAGATTATAGCAGTTATTCTGTCTGCATATGTCATCCTGAGGAAAGTATTTGCTAAGCTGTCAGGTATATATTATTCTTCTCACCTCATTATTTTCATTTTGCCCTGACTAGACCTTCTTTTAATGTTCTCCTCCTTTATGAGCAAAGGCAGAGGCCAAAGGAAGAAAAAAAACACAGTTATATGAAGCATCTTCTTGTATCATGGCTGCTCAACCAGAAAGATACTAGAAGCATGTGAGAATAAGGGAAAAACACAAAAGGCCTTTGTGCTGAGTGAAAAGCTCGTTTCTCAATTTATTCCTGATCCTCTCTCCCTATATTGTCCACCTGCCCTTCTCTCCCTTTAATTACTGTCATCTTCTTTCCAATCACTGATGTTGTAAATTGTTCCAAAAGACATCACAGACTCATCTTCCTGAGTTCGAATCTGGCCACGGATACTTACTAGCTCTGTGACCCTGGAAAAGTCGCTTAACCCTATTTGCCTCAGTCTCCTCATCTGTAAAATGATCTGGAGAAAGAAATGGCAAATCACTTCAGCATCTTTGCCAAGAAAAGCCCAAATGGGGTCACAAAGAGTTGAACACAACTGAAATGACTTTCAACTACAAATTGAGTCTTAGTTTTTTTTCTTACTACTTACTTGTGCTCAACTTCCTTACCTGTAAAATAAAGATACTAACATTGGCATTTGGATAGGATATGAAAGTGATACCATAAGTCTGTTTTTGCTTTTCTTTTTAAAGGAAAGACAATCTTACTCTGGGGACATTTTATCTAGCTTTTGTTAGCTGAGTATGGTAGTTAAAGTTAAAAAGATGTCAACAAACACTAATTGAGAGGTTCCATTGAACTGGAGCTGAGGCGACTGTCAGGGGGTCCTAAAAAGAGAAGTCAAGAAACTCATAGTATAGATGCTTGTTCAGCAGAGAGGAAATATGTGCACAGGAGCTAATAAACACCAAAGGAACCACTGGAAACCATCGGAATAATTCTCACTACAAGAGACAAGTATAGCAGTGTGCAGCAGAGACTATGCACAACAGACACCAGTAGTCACCATGAGACCAGTAGGGGCCAGTGAGACAATGAGACCTTCAGAACATCCAAACCAACAAGAAACGGTCCCAGTGAGGGCAGCGTGATGATATCAGCCAGGGATACCAATGGTCCTGCAGGATAAGAGATGTGAGCTGGAGAAGGAAATGGCAAACCACTCCAGTATCTTTGCCAAGAAAATCCCAAAACAGGTCATAAAGAGTCAACTATGACTGAAAATGACTGAGCAACAGCAAACAGCAAAGCACTTCAAGGAATCAATGAATGAAAAAAAAAAGAGTATAAATGTAAAAAACAAACAAAAAACAAGACGGTCCCTGTTCTCAAAGAGTTTATATGGTAATAGTACTTAAATGGGAGTGGTGCCAAAGGACAGATTGTTAGTAAAGTCATTGGGTAACTGATTGACACGGTCTTTTAGAAATGGTTGTGCTGATTTGGTTACTGTTCTCAGAGCAAGAGGTAGAAACAGGTATTTATATGGTGGTGGTGCCAGCAAGTAGGAGAAGAGGTTGGCACTCAATAGCATGAACAGGGAATGCATTATGGAGAATTAGTTAAGGTTGAAGGGTAAGGTAGCCTTTCCTATTACCCTAAAATCACACCACAGTTTCACCTATGTCTACTTGTAAAATCAGTTCTGTATGCAACTGATATATAAGAACAAATGCAATATATATATATATATGTGTGTGTGTGTGTGTGTGCATGTGTATATGTACATATATAGATGTATTTATAAAACAATATCAATCAGAGAGAAAACTATTTTTTAATTCCACATCCTTTGTTGAACACACTGGCATGGAGGTTCATTCTCCTTCGTAACTTTTCAGGAAGTAATGTTCATATAACATTGTCAAATTATTTACCAAATAATGTGGATAAGCATCCACCTGTCTTTTTTTAATCAAATAAGGTATTTGTAAAGTGTTTTGAAAACCATAAAGTGCTATGTAAATGAGTTACCATTATCTAGGCCTCTCTGCCTATTGGAGTGGATTGAGTACTGTACCTAGAGTTAGGAAGAGCTGAGTTTGAGTCCAGTCTCAGATACTTAATTGCAATGCTACCTTGGATAAGTCACTTAACTTCTCTCTGCCTTGATTTCCTCATCTGTAAAATGGGGATGATAATAATAGCACCTGCCTCCCTGGTTTGTTGCAAGGATAAAATGAGATATTTTTAAGTGCTTTGCAAACGGTAATGTTCTATATGAATGACAGCCACCATTATTATAACTTAACTTATTAGAAACAGCTATAGAAAGAATCATATCATCACCCGAGGTATGATTGATACATTTAAACTGTAGAAAAAATAACTTTCCATAAAATTTTATCTGGGGCCAGAAATGGAGACCACATTCAAATAAAAATTAATTTGAAAGTATAAATATACATCTAGCATTTGGTAAAAGAAAAATAAAGCCATTTCACCAAAAGCATGTCAAAGAACCAATGTCTCCTGCTTTGCAAACAAATGTTTTGGCTTCCCTTCAACATTTCCAGGGTTTAACAGCAGGAGACCATTACCCTGTGACAATGTTCAGCTCTACAGACATTATCTCCAATTAACAAGTTCCAACTCTAAAGATTTCTCTCCCTGAAATAGGTGTTACTTGTGAATTAAATAACCACCGAAGTTATTTTGCTAATGTTTTTGAGAGAAGACTAACATCTATTGCACTCGGTCCTATAAAGCTGTACAATAAAAGCAAGTCAAGAGAATGCTTTATAGCTTGTGAGCCTTTTTTAAACCATGACAGGCAAACTCCAGTCTTTATATATAGTTCTTCTAAGAGACAGCTTTCTTAAACCAAAGAACCTAACTAAATAAAATCCTCCCCAAGTTGACTTCGCCAAGACTGTATGAATGTTTCAAATTTACAAAATAAAGTAAGTACAAATGAAACATTTATCATTTATAATACATGATGTTTTCTGTCTCATTTCAGAAGGTATTATGGTAATAATTTTGGATTTTGGCCAAGTGTTCAGTGGAGGAATTTTTACATCCTCTGAATAGACACATTTATAGCTTTTAACTACACAGTGCATTGGTCTTATCAGTGCATAGCAGGAAAATGATTAAAATATTCCAGGCAAACTTAAACTTGGTCGTCTTTAGGTAGAAATGAAGCATCACTCTGGGCTGAAACCTCCAATTATATAAGATAGGAAGTCACAGAAAGACATCAGATCCTACACTGCCAGTCTACATGACAGATGGTGGTGTCTGGCAATGCCTTTTTTATAACAGAAAAATATTATTATAAAAATATCCACAGAAGACATTTTTAGTTCCTTAACTAAATCCACGGAAGAATTAGAGATTTCTACAGAAATGGGAGGCTTAATACTGAGTAGTATATGGCAGTAGTTTTCTACGAAATCCAATGGTTTAGAATACTGTCATTTCTTAGAGCATCTCTCACAGTCTAAAGTCCTTAGAATTCTCATGTCTTTGTTGGTATCTACTGAAATTCAACCAGAATGGATATATATTTTATGTAAGATTTACTTTGCACCATACTGTTTTGTGGTGTACTAAACATCACATTTTAGCCCTCCAGTCCATTATTACAAAGGAATGACAAACATCACAAAGGGTATTTTTCCTTATAGATGAAGTTCTTTTGAAGATTGAATCCTCCGGAGAGCCACACTTGTGAGTGACATGTTCTTACGCATGTTGTATTTTATGTCAGGACAATTAGCATATTTTTCTGGTTTGTAAAAAGTAACGATGGCTGACAGCTGAACACGTATGGAAATGGTCTCTAAAAATGACTATAAGAAAGGCACCACGGTCCTTGTGTGGAACAAGACAGAGTACCACCATCTTTGTGATCACATTCAGGAACTAATGGAGTAGGTAGAAACTCCCATGTGGTTATGTCCCATTCCTGACTCCTGTTCAGAAACACCAAAATGTTTAATATCTGTTGCTAAAGTGAGGGAAGAAAGAACCCAAGGGGTTGGCTGAATGACAGGAAAAGGAACAGAAATAGTCAGCACCTGCTTTTGGAAAAGTATACTCATGATGTGTCAATACAGTGGCAACAAGGTCCTCAGAAGTTTTTAAAGACTCTGTGACTCAACATCTCCTAAATTTGCTTAAGCATTCCCTGTATTATGTGAATCTGTATATCTAACTGACAGCATAACTAGAAGCCTACCAGCACTAGCCCCAGTACCAGAGGTTAGACTGCCAGGTAGAATGGACATTCACTTTAATTCAATTCCAAAAGCATTTATTAAATGCCTACTATGTGTCAAGTGCTATACTAGGCATGAGGAATGCAAACACACTATAAAAAATAAAAAGCAACCCGAGTGCTTGTCTTCAAGGAACTTGAACTTACTGGACAGATATAATGCAAAAATACAGATAAGTAAATACAAGTAATTTGAAGAATGTAAATTCTTCAAATCAGGTGAGGCAGGAGATGAATCAGGGAACATGTCACCAAGGATAGGACATCTGAGCTGCATCTTTTCCAAATTTTTATTTAATTATTAATTCACAGAATAAAATGAGCATTGTCCCAACATAGTATAATAGAAAAGATTACACCTAGAACTTCAAATCCGTTATATTCAATTTGCTATTCCATTTAAGTGTGTAATAAAGTTATCCGATCAATTTCTCTTTTTTTTCTTTTCCCTATTCTCCAGGACTGGATCTCAACAAAGACTATAACAGGAAGCATAAAGAAGTAAATTCCAGATGTGGAAAATGGCCTTAATTTCTTCTCCGTTGAGAGTCTTCAAAGACTCAAAAGATAGAAACTGAACTTATCGGCAAAGGAGTAAAGAAATAATGTTCACATTATATGTTCAGTTTTGGGAAACTCTTGGACTGGAATATACTGGTGTTTATAAACTGACTTTCTGCAAACAAAAAATATGTGCCTATGACACACTTTCAACTTTAAGCTACATTATTAACATTTTCTCTATCTGGATAATCAACAAAACACTTTTAAAAGCTTTGATTTATAATTTTTGTCAGTTTTCAATGTATAAATGCCCATGCAATGTCTGTAAAACCACAGACTCTCCAGCTGACTCCAGCACACCCTGTATGTTGGGATTCACTGAGGTGTTTATGATGTCCTGATAAAGGATCCAAGAAAGTGTTTGCCTCCATCATGGGAGAGGAGCATTGTTTCTATTCAGAATCATTTGACAACAGAAACTTCAGTTAAAGTACCAGAAATGAGAACGCTTGAGACCTTCCTTACAGTCTCTCTAAGTTCAAATATTTACACTGGTGAAGGGAGATCCTGAAGAAATTTCTGGCTACAAAGGTGTAAATGAAATTTTAGTGGTAATAACATACTGGGCATAAGTAAATGATGAACCTAAGAGCTTTCAGTTTTCAAGATAATATGAAGACCATAAGAGTTTATTTGCTTATGCATTTTATACTTATCCCTCCAAAAGAAGGCTTGCTTATCCATTTATAGCGCTAAGGTGAATAAATCAGCCAATCGTGATTGTCCTCTGTTGCTCTCTATATAATGGTTAACTGCAAGGTTTCTTTCTGAATGCAGATCATGCCAATTCTCCTCACCCCACCCCACCACAGATGTGTAGTAATCAATGTCAATTCCATGACTGAAGAAGCTACAAGACCCTCAGCATTGTCAGCCAAAATTAATTGAAATTAAATTTGTACATCAATAAAGCACAACTCTTAGAGCCCTATGACTTGCTTCTGTGTTCAACACAGTATTCAGTCTCACTGTGAATTGAGTTTAATCAACCTACCGTGATCCTGCTGCTTGTGGGTGAGCTGTGACAGGGACAGGGATGAACCAGGCAGGTCAATTGTCTACCGGACTCTTTATAGGGCAGAGTATCTCTGTGAGAAGGGTTGATCTGCCAGGCTCCCTGGACTCATTCTTTGATGCTCATCTACAAATCTCCACCACCTCCAGCCTCTTGCTCAGTTGGGGACTAAGGTCTTTCCAGCTGGAGTGTTATAGTATTCTTTTCATTTGGAGTGCTACAGTGACCATTAGCCTAGGATTGACAGAAGCCTCTCATCATTGAGGGCCTTGGCTCTGAGGTTTGTCACCTCCAGGCAGGAGGTGTAATTTTGACCATTACTCCTAGCTGAAAGTAGGGTTTACCTAGTAAGGACCTTGTTTATGGTGACCAGCAAATTTTATGTCCCAGATTTCTACTGGGGTCCTATGTAGATGAGTATCAGAGAACAAAACAGTATGAAGGCATTCTATGCTCTCTGACAAATCCACTGTCTTTGCTGACCCCTTCATATACATCGGAATTATTTAAGTTTCAGAACTCTTTCCAGGCATGGAATTTTCCTTTTCCATCTGAAAAAGATTTCCTTTACTTTTCAACATCTCTACCTTTGCCCCCCATGACCTTCAATGTTGTTGAATTTTACCTTAAGTTTTATTTTATTCGATTAGCAAATATTTATTTTTCCCTCCTACCTGATCCACATGCACAAACATGTCAAATTAAAAGAAAAGTCTTATTAAAAATATTCATAAACAAGCAAAAAACTTCCTGATGCATCTTTAATCTATTATCTCTTAGGAGGTGGGATGCATGTTTATTTGTAACTCCCCTTGAATTGTGACTGGCTATTACATTGATCTGAGAACTCTTCTAAAGTCTAAAGGAAGCATCTTCTGATTATCTGTCTCTATCTTTATCTTACTTTTTCTCCATCTCTCTCTCTCTCATCATCCAACCCAGGTTATGGTCTGAGTAAAGAGTGTTTTGTTTTGTTTTGTTTCATCCAATTTGCTTTTTCAGTGAAAATGGTTAGACTGACCACTTTCCCGTTGTGAATTCAGCAGAGGAATCTTCTTGGGGTATTTAATAGAGTCATTTGTAAAAGGTGAGCATTTTGAACATTAGCTATCTTATCTTATTTGGATCCTGTTTACAACCTCTTCCATGATTCTAATAGACTACTTTGCAGAGCAAAATGCCTTACTACTTTTCATAATTTCTTTTTATCTTCATGTTCCAAAGAATCTCAAAACATCCTATAAAATCATATAATTGGTTGTTCAGTAGTGATGGAATTTTTCCTAGGAGCCATGTTTACAAGGGACATATGGTTTGGAAGACCAGACTTCTCAAAGAGTTCAGGTAAAGGATAAATAGTATCTCTCTACCTAATTGTGAGTGCTATCCAATGATCTATCCTAGACTTTCTCTCTAAATAGACTTTCTCCTTTGCCAGGAGGAACTCTTTTTTTTGTTTGTTTGTAGCTATATCCAAAGCATTTAGCACACTATCTGGCACATGGCAACTTCTTAATTAATATGTTTCCTTCCTTCTATTGCTTGTTTCCCTCCCTGTGTTGTTGATCTCATCAATTTGTATGAGTATACTTATCCTATGCAGATGACCGAATGATCTACATATCCTGTCTCAGTGTCTCTTTCAGGCTTTAGTCCCATCACTACTTGCCAGCTAGATATTTTAAATAGCTTATCTTGGAGCCATCTTAACTCATATCCAAAAGAGATCTCATAAACTTTTCCCCAAAATTTTCCTTTCTTCCTAATATTCCTATTGTTGTCTAAGGGAAAATCTGTATCAATAGGAAATGATTATTTCATTAGAAGGCAGTGTTACATAGTGGACAGAACACTGATTTGGGGGAAATAAAAGCAAACAACCATTAACTCCTGAGGTTGCCCATTTGGAAAACTCTGATTGTCAGAGCATTTGTCTTTACATCAACTCCCAGTTATACCATCTAGATCAGGAGTGGGGAAACTATGGCTTCGAGGCCACATGAGCCCTTCTACATCCTTGGATGCAGCCTTTTGACTGAGTCCAAGTTTACAGAACAAATCCTTTTATTAAGGGGATTTGTTCTGTGAAGTTTGAATTCAGTCAACGGGCTGCACTTGAGGACCTAGAGGGCTACATGTGGCCTCAAGGCTGTAGGTTCCCCACCCCTGATCTTGATCAAGCAAAAAAAAAAAAATCTCATACTTCTAAGTAGGTTCAGGAAGACTCAAAAAACAATCCCTATTAAGTATTCAATCAATGACAAGTATTTACCAAGCTGTCTTCTCTTTGCTTTGCTGTTCAGTCATAACTATCTCTTCATGACCCCATTTGGGATTTCCTTGACAAAGAATTGGAGTGGTTTGCCATTTCCTTCTCCAGCTCATTTTACAGATGAGGAAACTGAGTCACACAGTTAGTAAGTGTCTGAAGCCAGATTTGAACTGAGGAAGAGTCTTCCTGACTCCAGTCCTTGCACTCTGTCCACTGAGCCACCTAGCTGCCCTTTCTCTTTGCTTAACACTTGCTAAAGTGTATGTTCCATGAGAGTAAGAATTGTGTATGACCTAATATTTCTATTTTAATCTCATAGGATCAAGCATGGTGCTTTCTTGCACACATAAATAGTAAATGCTTGTCAAAGTCTTGTTACTTGTGCTGTAAGTTGTGAAGAACACACAAGGGAAGTATTGGATGTGGTCCCTGCTCTCTAGGAATTTTAAATCTAGTTGGAGAAGCAAAGAATTTGAGTTCAATTAAATCAATAAATCACAAGGTAATTAACAAGCACAAATGTAACTGACAGGGAAGAGATCATTTTGAGTTATTTTGGAGGAGATGCCATGATGAGGGGAAGACTTGAGCTTGATCTTGAGGACAAAAGAGATTTGACACCAGCAGTGTGGAAGACATCCAAAGCAGGGCAAAGAGAAACAAAGAATATAGGTGCTGGGTTGACTTTCCCAACCCCACCTGATGGCCAGGTCTGGTAGGAATCAGCTTGTCGTACATAGAGGTAGTGAGGGGACAGTTTGGATGGAATGAAAGTCCTATGTGAAAGAATAGTGGGAAATGAAATTGAGTAGTTATGGCAGGCTTGGATGAGGGATGTCTTTGACTTCCAGAATAAAGAACAAAGATTATAGAATTAAAAAGAAAACCCTACCATTCTCTATCACTTACTGGTAAGGTTGGACCCACCATGTTATCCATGGAGCAGCCATCTAAGATTAAAATTCATTGACAAGGGAAACAGTTTGAACCTCCAACCGAATTTTTTTCCCCTAGAATAGTAATACTTAAAGTAGAGATAGATATAATATTAATCTGGTACCCTCTCTGTAAAGAAATCAGAGCATCCAGCCTTGTGATGCCAATCTCCTGCTCCCTTCCAGACAAGACTCCAGGTCTCCCTTTGAGAAATATGGGCAAAATTCCAAAGATAACTATTTATGCCTGCTCAAGAGTCACATTTAGAGAATCCATATAGACATACGCATAACCTAAATGGGTCACACAACCTACATATGAATGTTATCATTATTAAAATATCTAATTAATGAATAAAAGGACAAATAATAATAGTGGTAATAAAAATACTCAAAATCCTTTTTGCAGATATTTCCAGCTTCCCTAATGGGGCTGCTGGATTGTTTCATTGTCTCATCCACACCTGTAAAAAAAAAAAAAATCACCACCCTGTTCCCTGATTTCCATCTGCTGTTTGTCTGAGGCTCCCACTCTGGTTCCCTTATGAGTATATTCCCAGGCTTTGTCTGCCTGTCCAGTTGATTAAGCCCACTGTTGTATTGGACCCCAACTGAGCAGGGAATCAGTCTATTGTCCCCTCACACATTTTTAGTATGTAACGATCATAAATAAATGTTCACAGAAAAACAAGGGCTCACACAAAAGACAAGAGGGTGCTTTTCACCTGAACCATTTCCTAGTCCTATTATAAACCTTTGTTTTTCCTCTGCTTTTCCACATGGCATATGTGATTTTTTCACACTCTGGTAAAAGCAACTTGACAGTTGGTGGCTGTCTGGCTGTTTACACAACATATGTACCACTTAATGCACAGGTCTCAGTGATACAGTCCCTAAAGTCAGTCCAACTGGGATGAAAGTCAACACAAATAAAGCTTTGCAAGGGGTATGTATACTTGGGGGGAGAATTAAATATTTGAATTGAATTTAACAGCCAAAATTTAAACTTAATGTCAAAAGCATTTAAAGGGTCAGTGTCTTCCCCAGAGTGGAATACTGTCCTGATTGCACATAGGAGCTCCATATGTTAGGAAATCACCTTTTTAATTAGATCTCTGTAGTCTGATTCTAAGCCACCATGGTTTCAGATCTTGGATAAAGTCCTGTTCTCAGGAAACCTCTCAGTAAACAGCTGTAGCTTCTTAGAGGAAGATATTGAGAAGGATTCTTCCAGACTGCAAACAATTTTAAATTAGGACCTCTGGAAAGTACATTTATTCAATCACCTATAGTAGATAAGATATCACTTTAGCATCTTTATGAAGAAGGAAATCACTCCAATTACTTTTTTCCCCTTAGAAATGTGTTCATCTCAGTAGTTCAGAGTGACAAAGAGCCCAGTATTCATCAAGTTCTTCTTTGTTCTGGAATTGGGTGGGAGGAAGGAGACAAGAGCGGTACCGGACAACAGGGTAAAATTCTCAATGTGAGTGTCGATAGAGCAAACTGATGCAGTTTAATTCTTTTTTTCACATCTCCAGAAGGTCTGGAAGTTCTCTGGATTGAGGAACCTAGTGCTTCTCAAGATTAGATGAGGCTAGAATTAGATTAGAAGGACTCCAAATTGACATAAGGACCACCTGACTTTGTTCCCATTGGACATTTAGCGTTGGAATTTCCAACTCAACATGTCCAAAGCCAACCTGCACCCCAAACTCACCTTTATTCCAAATTTTCTTATTTTTGTCAAGACGACCACCATCCGTCTAGTCATCCAGGTTCATAACCTTGACATTTTCCTCAATTACTCTTCCTCCTTCAGTTAGCTTCTGAATTTAACTTGAATATTAAAAGTTCTCTATCCTCAATATTAAAACATGCCTGTCTCTTGTCATGTATATACCCATAGACCATCGTTCTAATTCATCCTCTCCTCTTTACATACACAGCCATCGCCCAGTTCAGACATTTATCGCCATTCACCTGAGCTAGTGTAATCGTCTTTTATTTCCTTTCTGTTTATTTCTCATCCCTCTCCTATCCATTCTCCAAACAGAGGCCAAAGTGATTTTCCTAAAGGTCAGGTCTGACCAAGTCATTCCCCAACCTAATAAACTTCTTTGACTCCTGTTACTTAAAAGATCAAATAAAAATTTCTTTGTTGGGCATGTAAAACCCTTTCCAATCTGGATCCAATTTGTATTTCTGGACTTAGTCCATTTTTTTCCTTTTACACATGCTATGGTGACACCAAATTGACCTTCTTGTGCCTTATCTCCCCTTGATCTTTGGTTTTCTTCCATTTTCTTAGTGACAATAACTTTAATAATTCCAACTATCTTCTGGGTCATCTCACTACTTAGACTCCCAGCTTTTGTTTGACTGTCATCTGCAAATTCAGCAGCTTTGCCAGATGAAATGCTTAAATGTTAGTATCTACTTTGAGTTGACTGAGTTAAGACAACTGAAAACAGAAAAAGAAAAAAAGTGAAAATCACAGAAGGGAAGAAAGAACTCTTTGAACATAGAGTAGTACTATATCATAGAAGGATTCATGATTATAGTATTACAGAAAAATAAATTTAGAGAAAAAAAGGAAGCTAAAAATCTTATCCAATCCCCTCATTTGAGTTAACTTAACTTGCCCAAGGTCACTCAGGGAGTAAGTAGAGGTCCTCTGACTATAAATCTTAAAGGCTTTTGTTTAATTAAACAAATTGATGGGTTTTTTCCTCTTCTAATTGTGCTTTCTTTTTCAAATAGCAAGTCCTTTTAATTAATCTATCTCTCCTACTTCTTCCCTCCATTAAGCAAAAAAAAATCAAATGGGACTAAACAAAGCAAAAAAAAATAATAATAAATCCTTCAATACATATCTGTGTATATTGTCTGAGGAAAGAAATTCCTACATTAGCTATGTCGGAAAATGTGTGAACAAATCTTGCTTTATTATAAGTTCCTTATTAATGTCATCTCATTGGGAGATAGATACTCTCATGATCCTTATTTTAGATGTAAAGAAACTGAGGCAGGTAGAGGTTGAAACAATTTGCCCAGGGTCACACAACGAGTAATTATCTGAGGTAACATTTGAACTCAGGTCTTCCTGACTCCTGGCTTAGTGCTCTGTCCACTATACCATCTCGCTCTCTCTGAACTAAGGGCTCAGACCAGTAGATGAGCAATATAACCAAACCTGGGTGGCCAGTACCAGGAAGTTGTGCTCAACAGAATTCTGTAAATAATCTTTTTTCTCTTTTTTGCTCTGAACAGTCTCACTCTACTGTGGCAGAGTAAACCTCCTTTTACTAAAAAATTGATGAACTTCCAAGTCTCTCATTTCTCCCATTTCATTTCAACCTGGATAAATGGACCAGCATGATCGGCTTCGTCCTACCTCATCATCATCATCCATCTCCTACCCCATGAAGTCGGACCTAGGCCTTTATTCTGCATATCTCTCTCTCTCTCTCTCTCTCTCTCTCTCTCTCTCTCTCTCTCTCTCTCTCTCTCTCTCTCTCTCTCTCTCTTTCTCTCTCTCTCTCTCTCTCTCTCTCTCTCTCTCACTCTCTCACTCCCTCCCTCTCTGTCTCTCTCTCATATTAGTCTGATTTTTATAGACAACTCTTAAATCCCACTTGTGACTTTCATTCATGCATTATTTACTGCCTATCTCTTAGCTGGATAGCTATCTCTTCCTGGATGGCCCATAGAGATGTTAAACTCAATGTGTCCAAAACTGAATTTATTGTTGGTGCTGCGCTTTATGAGGAAAGCAGAAATGAAGTAGCTCAAAGGAAACCCAAGCTGAACAAATTTGGATAATCCAACCCAAATGTTCAGAGGGACTATTTGTGTCTGACCTGTAGTAGAGCATTCAGAGCCCTTGTTCATCTGGTCACAGTCAGACCCACCGAAACTTGACTCTATCATAGTGATGTCATTTTGGTCCTCCTTGAGAACAAAGGACAACCACCCACACTGTCCCTCCAATATCCCCAACAACCTGTCCTATAAATTTGCATATTTCTGCTGAGGTTACCATCATTTTCTTGGTGTCCCAGGTTTGTAAACTTAGCATCATCTTTGACTCTTCCCTTTCCTTCACCCCACCTTATTCAATGGAGTTCCCAGCTTTGTGGATTCTACTTCCGTAGGATCATTCACTGAGCTACCATCCTATTCTAAGCCTTCATTACTTCTTATGCGGACTAGTTAAATGGTTTCCCATTTGTATACCTGCTTGCAGTCTCTCTCATCTCCAGTTCATTCTCCCAATATCACCATACAGTGATAAATCTCTTGTTAGTTCACTTTTTTTGATTAAGAAGCATTTATTTTCTTCTTCCTATCTCCTCACTCTTTATAACAAAAATGTCCAGTCAAGCAAAATAAATTCTTATATTAGTTATATCTAGAAGTGTATATCTCATTCTTCACCCTGTGTCCATCACCTTGCTGTGAGGAGGTAGACAGCATTCTTCGTCAATGGTCCTATGGAATTATGGTTGCGTATTGGAATTATCAGAGTTCTGAAATCTTTCAAATTTGTTTTTCCTTACAGTTTTTTTCCTGGTTTTTTTCCCTTTTATCTGAGTTATTCATAGTGAATCACTTCACTTTGAACCAGTTCATCCAAATATTTCCAGTTTTCTCTGAAACTGTGCCTTTCATTTAAAAAATATATGTTCCTTCCCATTTCTCTCTGTATATAGGGAGGATTTTGTTATCCTTTTAATTAGCTTCTCATAATCCATGGCCATGAGAATGTCTAGTTTCCAGGTTTTAGATAATAACTCCCAGAACAGTTCCAAGAATTCTAGATAGTAATTCTTAGAATCATAGTGACAGACAGGCCTATCGAGGCTGCGCCATGAGATAAGGGGTGACATATGATATTTACTGTGCTTATGCAGAATGATGATATTGCTAAAGTTAACTTGTGAACTTAATGTTCTAAGATGCCTTCATTGTCTATTGCCCTATAAAAGCAAGAAGGCATTAGTTAGTGGGAGGGGGGAGCCATGGGGAATCTATGGGGGAAAACCACAGGGAACCCATAAGGGAATGTGTGTGCCTCAAGCAGCCACTACTGAGGCTTGAGCGAATTTAGGGGAGTGCCCAAGGGTGCCTTTCTCAATTGATCCTATCAAGATGTTGGGGTAGTTGCCTCCCCCTTTCTTACAGGCACCCATGAGAAGGGCGATTAGGGAATGCTGTAAGGAGCTGGTTCTCCCAGAAACCATTTGAGAATATTAGATAGAATAAAGTAAGATTTAACCCCTCTGAAGCTGTCTGCCTGTCTGACCAATCAAGAGGGAACCTGTGAGAGGCTGGAGACCAAAACCCCCAGGGCCTCCTGCGTGTTATCTGTGAAAGACTCTCCCAAAAGAAAAAAAAATAAAACTTGATAAACCCTCGCAATATGTGTACTGCGGCAAAACAAAATTCCTACAATGGCCAGATCCAACTATACATGTCTAGCTCTGGATTTTAAATCCATCACCTGTCTGACAGGAGGTGTGTAGCGTGATTCAACATGGCCATCTTCTTTAGGCAAATGACTGACATCTCATTACCCTACTCAAAAATATTGATTTGTTCCCTTTTAACTATAAAATAAGAACAAAACCTATATGCTTTAAAATTAGTTGCCTTAACTGCCAACTATAAGACACTATTAGCTGTTTTCCAAACTGAAACCTCTTATTTACTCACTCTTTGATTCATGCAAGTCACACACCTTTCTCCAATCTTCCTTTCAGAATTCTTGCCTTCCTTCAGAACACAGCTTGGGCATCCCCAGCTCCCTGAAATATTGCCTGATTCACCCACTTGTCAGTGAATTCTCCCTCATGAATTTCTCTTGTACAACACCATACTAAGCTATTTGTTATGCTATATTTGTTTTCCTTCAGTAGAAGGTAAACTCCTTGAAGTCGGTGATTGAATCTTTTGTGGCTTAATGTCCCCAGAGCTATAAGAGCATCTTTTGCACTCAGCACTCAGCAATGTTTGTTGAACCTAATGGCATCTCTTGAAACATCTGCTTCATCCTACTTAAAGGCGAATAACAGGGAAAGTCACTCTTGCAGGAACTGAGGAATCTTCCTTTTGATTGTAAAAGCATTAAAAAAATAGTGTTCAAATTAATATTAAA
Source organism: Bettongia penicillata ogilbyi (assembly GCA_023548195.1). Classification (NCBI taxonomy): domain Eukaryota; kingdom Metazoa; phylum Chordata; class Mammalia; order Diprotodontia; family Potoroidae; genus Bettongia; species Bettongia penicillata. The sequence goes on along the minus strand of JAJHZJ010000322.1, from coordinate 6,656,107 downwards.
GTAGAAAAGTGAAAGTTTCAGACACAATTCTTCAGTGGTGATTAGGACTCAGGACTCCTAATTGTGAGCTTTCTTGTTAGAGTTAGAAAAGGTGCACTTTAATGAAAAATGTCAGCTGATTGTCCTCTAATTGATAAGCACTAGAGGAGAGGGCATGCTTGAAATACAGCAATGGCTCTTCTCCATACAGACCGTTCCCTTTTAAGTACCTGATCAATAAAGGACTCCTTTGATCAGGGAACACACAGAAACCACCTCCATGTTTTGCTTGTTTCTTTCATTTTTTCCCCTGAAATAGATGAAGCCACTTAAGGAGGAGACCATGAAAGCCTTATGACACTTTCATCCCAGTAAAGAGTTCAAAAGGTAAACAACAGTTTCTGAAACTTATTCTTGAGAACAAAGGTTCCACCAAATAGCTCGATACCCCTTTGGGGTTAGAAGTAGATTCAGAGACTCAGGAATGAGTATTTCCATCTAGACAGACAAGTGATCTAAATAGCATTTAAAGCACTTTAAAGGTCTCTTTGAAATAGAAAGTAGAACAAACTACAAAAGTCCAAATTTCAGGTTTTCCGACATCTCTCCTACTTTGTAGAACATTTGGTCAGATTGAGGGGTTTGAGGGCATAACATATCAATCAGCTTCAGAAGACAGCTCGGGTTCCTCTGACCAAGGTACAGGCCAGACTAATGAGAAGCAAGCAGCGGGCTTCTCCTCTTCAATTAGCTTTCTGTTGGATTGTCACAATCCAACAGAAAGCTAATTACACTGGATGAGGAAGCTCTGGGTGTACATGTGCTGCAGGCAGCTATCTACGCTCTCTTACTCTAGTGCAAGGGTTCTGAACCTGGGGCCCATGAACTTAAAAAATATGATTTTTTTTTCCCGAAAACTGCATTTCAGTATAATTGGTTTCCTTTGCAATTCTATTTCATTTTATGCATTTAAACACATTCTTCTGAAAAGAGTCCAGAGGCTTTACCAGTCTACCAAAGGATTCCATGAAAGAAATAAACTAAAAGATTAAGAATCCCTGCTAATGGAATGGAGAGCAGTTAAACTCATGTGAAACATGCAATAGGTAGTGAGATGAAAAGGTTTGAGAGTGAGTACTCCCACATTCATTCCACAGTGGATTCTGACTTAAACGATACAAAAAAAAAAATTAAAAATATGTTTTTAAAAAATTAAACTTGACACAAGTCAACATCCTTAAATTAACAAAGGGAACATATAAGGAGACATAGAGATATAGCAGGAAGAGCCTTGAACTGGGAGTCAGACTTCAAGGGTTTTTGACTTGGCTTTCTAGGCTATACTGTAGGTGACCTTGCATAGTTCAACCTCTGCAGTCCTCAGTTTACCTATCTGTAAATCGAGAGTGTCGGACCAGACAGACTTCTAGACTGAAAAGATCAGAGAATCCTTGACAATTCATGCATTTACTTTGTAAGTTCTCTGTCTGGTTATATGTGTACATATTGATTCCTTTGATAGAAAGTAAGTTCCCTGAAGAAACAATTTTGTTTTTGTCTTTGTATCTTCAGATGACAGCACAGTATCAGCTAGACGGTATGTTTAAGAACTGCTTTCTTCCTTACTGAATTGCAGTCCTTAGGTCTCTTAACAAGTCTATTGTCACTATGAAAAATAATAATTTTTTTAAAAATCCAGTTACACAAAGGGAAGAAAAGCAAAAAATGTAATATATTTTAATTTTTTTTAAATAAGTACTTTTCTATGTATTCTAGTATGGTAGAAAGGCAGTGGTATTTGGAGCCAGACAACTTGGGTTCAACTCTTACTGTTTTACTTCCATTCTATGTAATTTTGGGCAAGTGTCTCTATGTATCTCAGTTTCCAAATATGTAGTATGAGCTCTGTCTCTAAATTCTCTGATCTAATGATGCAAATGCACTAATTATTGAGGCAGAGTGAGCTTTCCTATCACAGTAAGTATTTGCAAAACCATTTAAGTGTTTTTGTTCCAACTGCACTTAGGTAGTTTTTACCGGCTACATCTGTGGTCTCAGTTGAGTCTGTGACTCTGGCCAAAAGGCCTCCCTGCACCCCACTCTGGTTACAAGATTATTTCTTCCAGCTCTAGCATTCTATTGACAAAGTGAAAGAGCCACTCATCCCATGCATGATTTGGTAGGCACTCGCTGTATTAGAGAATAAGAAGGACTGTAGGGAATTATATCCAAGATGATCAAATGCAGAATTTTGATTACTTGCTATTTTTGCCCTCCTAGCCCTAAGCAGATCTACCAGCTATCCTGCTCCCCAGGCCCCCTCCCCTCCAAACTCCAAACACACACAAATGCACCCAAACATTGGGTGCTGAAATCCAGATAGAAAAAAATGCATGGATATTTATATCTAGTTATGTACCCTGAGGAAAAAGCCACTGTAATGTCAGGATTGAAAAATGGAAAGCTTGCATTTGAGCATTTCTTACTGAAAATGTTAATTGCTAAATATGCCAGCTAAGATTTGCTGTATCATTACCAGTTTGAGGACGTCTCATTTGGTCTTTTGTCTCACATTATGTCCACATCACAGTCTGCATGAGTGATGTTCTCCTGAAACACTCCTTCCAAACAATTTCCTTCCCTCCACTACATTCCTTGGCTTGCTACTTCGCAAGTTTCAGTGTCTATTGTTTCCCTTGTCTGGTACTCCTTCTGGAATTCTAGCTTTAGAAAATGCTACAGTGAAGTGTTGAAGGATTTTTTCCCTCCCACTTGTACACTGCCAAGGGACTCTTTTTGAAGACCTCACTTTCACCATCAAGAACTAGGGAGGCAGACCCAGTAGCCTTATGGGATTTAATTAGAGTTCACCAAGTTAGAATCTCCAAGCTCTCAAAGCCCTCATTTAAATACAGGTTCACTCACTTTTCAACTGTTCCTTAGGTCCTTATTAAAATTTCAAGTTATTAAAGGGAACATTCTAAGTTTTGCAATACATAGAAAATAAACCTAGGATATACAGACACTGAAATATCCACTGGATGCCAATGCAAAATCCTGTCAATTTCCCAGAAAATAAAAATAAAGAAAAATATATCTTGCAAATTAGTAAGACCAACACTGTGAGGCATCTGTGATCAAGAATAACTCTGGGTCATACTGGTGTTGGCATAGGGAGCATGTCAGCAATAGCATATTAGAGCTGAGAAATGATATTTCTTTGGGCAGTTGACCAAATAGTGTCTTGTATACAAATTATGATTTGTATACATAACTACTCTTATCTCTAGGTGGTGTAATATTCCTTTTGTTAGGCTGTCAGTCAGAACTCTTGTTATACACTGATGACGCATCAGATCCATTTATAACAAACTTTCTTGTCAATCAAAAGCTCTGTTACACATGGATATGATAAGAGATCTGCGTGTAACAAGGTTTCTGATTGACAACATAGCAATTTGAGGGGGGAAAACATGCTGTTTCTTTTCTTTCCTTTTTTTCCTTTTTTCTTTTTTTAAAATTCTGGGTTTTGATTTTTTTTTAAGTGGAACTGCTGGTTGGAATGATGACCAAAAGGCTATGCTGGCTTCACTCTAAACTGGAACTTGAAAAAAGATAGCATTATTGACATACACTCGGCTCCTGTGCCAGAACAGAATGCAAGGCTGACTTAGCAGTGTTTCCTCACCCTGACCACTGTGCACAGAATATTTTTATTTGTCTCATTTTAAAGTTCTTCCAGCAAAATTCCTTGAAATAACAACCAATAAATGAGGGAAAGAAGGGAAACTAAGTCAAACCAGCAACCATTATTAGGCACCTATTTTGCACTAGGCATAGTACTAAGGACTAGGTGTACAAAGAAAAGGAAAAGACAGTCCCTGACCTCAAAGAGGGCACAATCTAATTGGTGAAACAACATGCAAACCACCATGCAAATACAAAAGAGAGGAGGAGGAAGCAGGTGATAGAGAGGGGGTCATACTATGACCCTCCAATTTATAGGTTAGAAAAAAATGACAGCTACAACATGGCTTAGGCTTTTTTTTTTAATTGTCATTTGCAAAACCATTGTTTCATTGATACAGCAGTCCGCTATCTATGGTTTCCAAGTATGGCTCAGCTCCCATTCCAGTGTTGTTATCACATAATTAACATATCCGTTTCCTCAAAGTTAATACACCCTATTGTTGAGCTAAAGATCTCAGGCTACTGAGAGAGATAGCTAGGAAGATTCAGATTTTAAGATCATCTCTTTACTTTAGTCTCTATATTATTTTATATATTCTTGATAGGCATAAAAATCCTGGTTACTTCTATAGCTAGTATTTTATTCATTTAATGCTTTAATGTGTATGTGTGTGTGTATGTGTGTGTGTGTGTGTATAAAACACTAGGGGTAGAAACATGAACTAGTTTATGCCAATTTATGCTTTAAGTCAACTCATATTTTAAACTTGATTACCTTTTGCATCATCACACAGAAAAGCAGTCAAGGTATCACTTTATAAAAGCACATTAGTACTCAGTTACAACATTCCAAGATTCATTTATTGGTATCAATTCACATAAACTTCCAAAGGCAAGATATTTTTCATAATTTAAAATTTTTAACTCACTGTTTATAATGATTGCTTGGGAGCTCAAAAGTAAAATCTGTTTCCTTGGTAGATGTGTTAAAAAAAAAATCCTTTCCACTTGCCACATACCAAAAGATCATGTTTAAGTAGTTTTATTAAGATGTAAAATATTTTGCAGGTTCGTCTCATTTTTTTAATGAAATTCAAAAGCAGTTTTGAAAGGCAACCACCCCATTCCCAAAACCCTCCCAAAAAAATCTGTCATTTCATGACAAACATAGATTTCCTGAGAAATGGAAAACATTCACTGTGAAAACTGCTATATTTATCCCTGAGACATATTTGGTAAAATTCACTAATTTGCCCAATGTATAATTTCAGTATGTTCATAGAAAAACAAACTGCCTCCACTGATGGCTATAAAACAGAATCCCTTAGCACTAGGAGATCCATGGAAGGAAGGTGCAATGTAAACACTAATGATTGGGGCTGATCCTACCATGTAGGAAGAAACTATTCATTGACGGTCAACGTAACTCTTTCAGGTTATGGATGGAGGACACGATCTCATGACTCCAGTATCCAAATGAAAGAGAAATAAGCTCAGTTAGTCACTTGTGCTTTCAACCAGATGCCAGAGGCCCTGCTTTACCAACAGGTTGTTTAGGTGGTGTATAATATAGCTTCAGCCACTTGGTGTTATTACAGATCTTTCTCTTCATCATGGCAGGTCATATGCTATTTAGCTGCAAAATTTCTGATGTCTCTAGCAGAGCTTTGCTTAGTTTAATTATGACATTGCTAAATTTTCTGGAGTTATGTTTCAAAAATCAGAAGGAAGTCTATCTTTGGTTCCTTGCAAGATCATTTTTAGTCTGGTGTTATCTTATTTTTGAATAGTAAGTATGTTTCTTCCAATTTGAAGGTGAATACAAACTAGGATATTATACACCTCCTGATCTGCTTTAAAAGATCCCTAGACCTTTCTTGACCCATATCTGCCTGTTGAAATGCGCTACCCCTGGGTTAGGACTATAGGTACACATAGACAATAAGTTGTGTGTGTAGCATTTGCTAGGGTAAACATTATCATTGCCCCTTCCCCAGAAGGTAAACTCAGTCCGTACTCTATGCTAGCCTATTGTCATAACCCAAGTAACACTGCCTCCTCCATGAAGACTTCCCTGCCTGACCTCTTCCTCTCCACTTCAGATCCAACCAGAAATGATCCCTCTTTGCTCTGAACTTTCACAGAGTTCTGTACTTCTCAAAATATCATACAATGTTTGAACAAGAAAGGACTTCAGTGATCATTTCATACAACCTCTTTATTTTATAAATGATGAAATTGAGACGCAGAGAACATCAACTCTGATTTTAGAATCCTCTGGTCCAGGGGTGGGGAGCTTGCATCTTCAAGGTCACATATGACCCTCTAGGGCCTCAAGAGTGGCTCTGATTGAATCTAAAGTTTTAGGCCACATTTGAGAACCGAGAGGGCCCTGTGTGGCCTGGAGGTTTCAGGTTCCCTACCTGTGAGAGACCGGTCAGTCCTGTGAGCCAAGGCAGAGCAGGAACTAGAATCCCCAACGCCTAAATTTCAGTCCTGTGTGTTTCCTATGTGACTTCTCTCTTATTCACTTGTCCTACTTTCTATTACATATATAGAGATTTTCTCTTCCCTAGTAGATTATGCACTAACATGTAGTAACAGTAAATCATTTTTCATTTAGAAGGATAAGCAGATTGTTTTTTCATGAAGGATAGCCATTCTGTGATACTTTATTCATGTTTAAAGTACACATACCTATACCCCCATACTATTTTCCCACAACATAGATTAAGTCCATACCTCCTCCCTGCCTGCTACAACAAGAATTAGCTTTCCTTAAAAAGAGATAAAGATCTCCTGGGAACTTGACTGGGCCCTGATTCCATTGACACAGATTTCTGGTCACCTAAAGGAATAAAAAGTCCCATCTATGTGAAGCCTGGGCCCAAGCAAGACCTGTATACCTGAGATCATGTGAGTCTCCATGACATCCTCCATTGAGCAAACATGTTTCCAAATAATCTATCAAATAATATTTATCAAAACTGAATCTAAATGCCACCATATTCTAGCTACATATCCTGACTGTATTAGGGCAAGTAAACATCCTTTTATTAACTGCACAATGACTGATAAATGACCCATTTCATCCCAAAACTGAATCTGAACTTAAAGGGTACTGGCATTACCCCAATCCTTGATACCTCATATACACATAAACATGCATACACATACAAACACACATACACATACTTATACATCTCTCCCTTGCTAATGAATACATGAATACACTTTTATTTCTAAATCACTGGTTTCAATAAAGAACTTATTTAGCCTGTATCCTATATGTATTCCTACAAGAAAGAAAAGAAATAGTGATATAAATTGTTCCCTTGAAGATCAGTTTTATTAAAATGATCCAGTACTCTCAGCCATGTGGAACACTAAATTTTATGTCACTTTGGCTCCATAATCAGAAGTAAAGGCAAATGAACTCAAATAGAGGGAATTTCAAACTCTACTTAGTTCTTCATATACAGAAATAGTAACAATGGGAGTGATGCCAGACAATCAGAGAAAGTTTCTCTGCCTTTCTGTAATAGGCAAAGAGAGTTTATTTGTACATTATGGACTCTTTTGTCAATTTTTCCCCTTTGTTCAAACTCATTCAGTGGTTCCTAGGTCTCTTACTTTCATTCAAAATTTGCTTTGATATTGGAAAAGTCTATTAACTCATTGATGAGGGTAATCTTTTGGCCTCAGTTTTCTCATCTATAAAATAGTGATAATAATAGCTCCTACCTACCTTCCATGGTTGTTATGAGAATCAAATGAGATAATATTTATAAAACATTTTGAAAACCTTAAGACACTGTCCAAATGCTAGTTAGTATTATTGCTACTATTATTACTATGTTCAATGATAACAATTTTCTCATCCTATGAGATTTGTCCATGCCCTACTTTACACATTCCACAGGAGGTCCACTCAGCCTTCTAAGAGCATTATTGTTTGTATGTAAGCCAATGAAGTCTCATCCCTTGCTTTGTCTACATAAATTAAAACTCATAATATACCGTATAGAAATTCAGACAGTTTTAGTAAATTTAGGGAAAAAATATGAGATGAAAAATAAGCTCTCATTTCTTTAGATCTTTAGACTCTGCAAAACTATAAGTACAAGGAAGAGCCATACACACCCCCCTATCTACACATACATACACACACACACGCATGCACACGCACACTTAAATGCCTTAGCCCCAAGCCTTCAGTGATGAATCATTCAATTGATCATCAACAAATATCTATTATTTGACAAACACTGTGCTAGGCTTCGAGGCTATAAAGACAAAGGATGAAATAATCTTTCAAGAAACAGTGAGGAGTAGTAGTTAAAAGTCTGGTTTTCAAATTAGGAAGACCTGGGTTTGAACCCAGCTTCAGATTTACTGGCTAACTGTTTGACCTTAGGTAAGTCATTTACCCTCTTTGAACTTCCTTTTCCTTATCTGAAAATTGGATTAGCAATAGTGCCTACCTCACTGGGTTGTCTGGAGATTCAACGAATGAATGAATTATAAAGCATTTATTAAGCATGGACTATATTCAAAACACTGTGCTAAGTGCTTAGGATACAGAAAGAAAATAGCTTTGAATAATATAATGTATTTAAAGCACTTTGTATATAAATGCAGTTATTATTAAGAAGAGAAACAAACTGTTTAAAGCATAAATATAGACTGTAAAAGTTAAGCCACAAACTACCCCATGACATCATACATAAAATGACTTAGAGAGCATTTGGAAAAGAAAGGTAACTTTTACAGTTCATAATACCTTTTACTTTTTTCAGTTTTCTATTACCTCTTCCCTTTCATCTTCATCCTAGTCCAGACTTTCATCATCTTAAATCTAAATCATTGCAGAAGTCTCCTACCTCATACCCTTGCACATGCTATTTTATTTCTATCTTTGCTTCTTCAGAACCCAGCACAGTGCCTGGCACAAAGTAAAGAGTTAATAAATGCTTATTGATTGATTATATGATTAATTTGTACAACAGTCTTCCCAGAAATAGCTCTCTATGTCAATATCACTGATGATGTCAGTTTAAGAACAAGCTGCTGTTTTTATGAATGAAGTCCCAATACCTCTCTCTGCCTGGCTACATTGTCTGCCATCTTCAACCTTTCATGACTCCATGGACCATAGAATGCCAGGCTTTCTATCTTCAACTATCTCTTGAAGCCTAGCCAAGCTCATGTTCATTATTTCCAAGATCCTGTCTCATCCTCTGCCATACCCTTTTATTTTGTCTTCAATCTTTCCCAACATCAGGGTCTTTTCCAATGAGTTCTGTCTTCTCATTAGAAAGCCTAGCCTTTAACTACTGAATAGGTATGACCGCAGACAAACTGAGATCTGGGAAAGACCTTAACTTAAGAAGGCCAAGATCTCCCACTGCATCCAGGGCCATTACCAGTCATCTTGACCTATATCTTACCACTGGACTCTGATGATTCTGGAGGAGATAGTGAGGCTGGTGACTTTGCACAGCTCTGCCTCACTTAAATCCAATTCACCTGCAAGTCAAGACATCCCCTTTCAGATTTCCTTGGTCCTCTTAGAGAATGAAAGACCAATAAGAACAACCACTGAAGTGTTTAAGCTTCAGCTTCAGTATTTGATCTTCCAGTGAATAGCATGAATTAATTTCTTTAAGTATTCACTGATATGATCTCCTTGCTGTCCAAAAGACTTTCAAAAGTCTTCTCCAACAATTCAAAAGCATAGGTTCTTTGACTCTCAGCTTTCCTTATAGTCCAACTGTTACAGACATATATTGCTGCAGGAAAAACCATTGCTTTGACTATGATTTAGAGGTACATCCCTTTGTCAGCAAGATGATGTCTCTGCTTTTTAGTAGGCTCCCCCTCTATAATCTGGGTCTATCTATCTATCTACATTTATTTCCCACTACCACCCAACATGTACTATCTTCTCCAATCAGTTCTGTTTCTTCACTACTTCTTTCATCATATTAAGTCAATCAAGTCAATAAGTAGTCATTAAGCACCTACTATGTGTCAGACACTATGTAATGCCCCGGGGATGCAAAGAAAGGCAAAAACAGTGCCTGTTCTCCAAAGAAGGGCAATATAATGAGAGATAACATGAAAACATCAATGTACAAGTAAGATTTTATATGTACGGTGTATGTATATATATATATATATATATATAGTGTCTTATATATATATGTGTGTATATATATATAGTGAATATATATATTTGTATATGTATATACAAATATATAAAGAATTAATTGGAAATAGTCTCAGAGAGAAGGCAACAACATTAAGGAGGACTAGGAAAGGCTTCTGGCAAAAGATAGAACTTAAAACAAGATTTGAAGAAAGCCAAGAAGTGGATTTGAAGAGGGAAAATGTCAGGCATTGTCCTCTTTGTAGTTTCTTGAAAAAGACTCTCTATCTCTTGGCCCCAGGCATTTTCTCTGGCTGTCCCCCATGTATGTTCTCCTGCCTCATCTCTGCCTCCATCTTTTCTGGCCTCTTCAAGTCCCAGCTTCCCACAGGAAGCTTTTCCCAATACATCTTAATTCTAGCCCCTTCCCTCTGTGGATTATTTCCAATTATGCTCTTTAGATCTTGTTTATACATAGTTGTTTGTATGTTTTCTTCTCATTAGAATGTGAGCCCCTCAAGGAAAGGGACTATCTTTTGTCTTTCTTTGTATCCTCACAGCACTTATCACAATGGATGGCATACACAAGGTGTTTAATACATGCTTATTGATTGCCTGATAGCCAGTGAAAATGCGCAGAGTTATGAGATGGACTCTCCTCTTCCCCTCCCTCCCCACCGCCATTCCTCTGCCACCACATACACACCATGTTCATTCCTACCCCAATTTGTTTGTTCTTACAATTCTCCCTAATGCCCACCTCAGATTCCACCTACACTATATATCCTTCTCTAATTCTTCTAACCTACATCAATCAATGATTTCTTTATCTCTATCACATACCAAAACAGTACAGCTTTCTTAAGTTATTATTCTCTCATTTTTAAAATGTTCTCATGTTATTATTGTTTGGCCATTTTTCCATCATATCTGACTCTTCATGACCCCATTTGGGGTTTTCTTGGCAAAGATACTAAAATGGCTTGCCATTTCCTTCTCCAGTTCATGTTACTTCCCCAGGGACACAGCTAGTAAGTGTCCGAGGCCAGATTTGAACTCAGGAAGATGAGTCTTCCCAACTCCAGGCCAGGCACTCTGTTCATTGTACCATCTAGCTGCCCTGAAATGTTCTCATAGGCCATACATTATTACTGTCTTGAAGACAAGAAATGTGACATGCTTACTTTCTATATTCCTCCACATCAAATGCTAGGCTGTCAAGAATGTGTGTGATCCATTGATGGTCTCCCCCTTCCTACCCACACAGTATCTACTCCAACAACATGGGTTTCCCCTGACCATCTGCGGAGTTCATTTGTTATGTGATTATATAGGAAGATTCTTCACAAGGTTCTTTTCATTGTGTGCACATTATTGGTAAGTTTCTATCTTTTAATCTTCATTATGTGCCAACATTCCAATGATGTAGGCATTATGGATATGACTTCAGTGAGTATACATTAGAGAAGGATATTTACTGAATAATTTAAAAAAGGACAATTCAACCACAAGAAGAAAATGAGCTGCTCTGGGAGGATAGACTGTACGCTTCTTTGTTATTCCTGACAACACCTAGCATGGTGCTGTAGATCCATCTACATAGAATTTGGGACTTGAAAGAGGCCTTAGAAACTACTTGTGAGAAATTCTGATCAATAATTTATGTAATAGCTTAGATTTAACCAATCCCTTTGGAATTCACAGAATATTATATTTATTTTGAAGAAGTTCTAGAATTTAAAATTGTCACATGGCATCCCTGCAAAAATTTCATCAGTCATATATTGAGAATTTGTAATTTGTTTAGTATAAGAACCCTTTTCATCAACCAGCCTCAACTATAGTCTTAGGGAGTTGCCAAAAGACTCAGAGATTACTAAAGATCAGATGAGAGCAAATCTTGTAGGGTTCAAGTTCAACACACTACCTACTATGCCACAAGACCTTTCTTTCATCAATATTGATTAGGGGCAAGGGGAGGACCATTAATGTATTTCATACAGGTAAATATATGCATACCACCTTAAAAACATTTTTTTCTATCATTCAGTCTCAGACTTAGTAAGACAGGAAATGTAGTGAGAAGTGATGTGACTTAGTTCCTCAAGAACCAGTCAGCTCGTGTGAATAACAGTGGCACAGATATGATAATCAAATTGAGATCTATTAATGATTCTGCCATGAAACGCATATAAATATAAAAATAAAGGGACAAGAATAGAGCCCTGGGGGACCACATATTTTACAGTCACTTTTTCTGATTAGTGCTTCCCAATATAGTATGCTGTGTCAACTGACAAAGGTAATTATATTTTAAACCATTTTTAAGCTGTCTCTGAAATTCCAACTCACAATTCTGGGAGATCTAATATATGATTGTCTATCATGTCAAAGATGGGTGATAGATAACATCAAAAGCAAAAATCAGTCCCTTATCAGTCACTATTTGAAGATCTTTGGAGTAATTCAAATGGATAATCTCCATGTGACACAATGATCCCTTCAAAATGCAAGTAAAAAAAATGTTTTGCCAAATTTCAAATAGACAAGTAAGTCTATCTAGAGGTTGAATACCTATAATGCATGTTCTTTACAAGTAAAGAAAATCAAAACTTGAACGGGGCTTTGGGGTCAGTTGATCTAATCTGTCAAGTTACGAAAAGATTATCTGCATATGTGGTACTGAGAAAAGTCAACAAGTATTTTAAGTACTTATTAAAGGAAAAAAGCATTTTTTTACTGTGTGCCAGACACTGTTCTAAACACCAGGGATAGAAATGCAAGCAAAAAGAAAGCTCACCCCTGTTTCTGATGACCTTGCCATCATAAAGAATCTGAAAAGTGGTGAGGAAGGGAGGTGAAGGTGAAAAAAAGAAGCCCAGAGAGTAAAAGATGGAGTTCAGAGAGGACCAACAGAGTGAATATGTCTGACCTGGGCACTTTCATTAAAATGGAGACTCTGAGATGTACTGACCAATCAGAGGAAGAGTCTGCAGGGTGGCTAACACTGCTGGTATAGTGAGAAGAGGACCTTTGTTCATATAACAGAGTAGTCAATGGCTTTTTAAAAATAAAAACAAAAAATCCCTATGTTCCCAAAATGACTCACATTCTCAAAAAGATGGAAAGCATTTTTTGAGTTTCTCCTATGATTTGAGTAGCAGCTAGGTGACTCAGGGGATACAATGCTGGTATTAGAGTCAGGAAGACTCATCTATGCAGTTTAGATTCAGTCAAAGGACCACACTTGAGGACCCTAAAGAGCCACATGTGGCCTCAAGGTCACAGAATCCTCATTCCTGCTTTATACATAGATGAAATCATTAGCAGTTATTTGAGAAATCGAAGGAAGTTGATATCCAGGAAACTCACATGTCAGCCTCTGAATCTCAAATACTGACAAGCATTAGTTTCAATTAAAACATTGTACTTCAATGTACTTTCTTTTGAAATTCAAATATACACAGGTAGGGTAAGGAATTGACCATCTATAGCTGAGTGTGAATTAATTTATTACCAGCCTTTTCTTTCTTTTGGCTGTAAACCAAACACTGAGTGAAAGGGAGTTTTTATAAGAGATATGGTGAAGATGGTTTTAGACTTTGGAGCACTATAGGTGTGGTTAGGATATCATAATGAAAGGTGGGAATAGCCAGTTGTAATTATTCTCAGACTCAAATTCACTGACTTGCACTGCCATTCTCTCATAAGGAGAAGTAATGGTATAGTGGACAGTAAGAAAAAGTGGGTCCAAGTCCTGACTCTGACACTTACTGTGTGCTTCATCCATGGCAACTCACTTGACATTTCCAATCTTTATTTATCTAAAAACACAGTGAATATCACCACTGTTATTCAATATGATACTAGAAATGTTAACTTTAAAAATAAGTGAAGAAAAAAAGAAATTGAAGGAATTAGAATAGGCAAAGAAGAAACTAAGTTATCTTTCTTTGCAAAAGATAAGATGATGTACTTAGAAAATCCTAGAGAATCAAGTAAAAGACTAATTGAAACAATAAACAACTTTGGCAAAGTTGCAGGATACAAAATAAACCCACATAAATCTTCTGCATTTCTATATATTACTAACAAAGCCCAACAGAGATAGAAATAGAAATCCTATTTAATGTTATGGTAGACACAATAAAATATTTGGGAGTCTACCTACCAAAACAAACCCAGCGACTCTATGAATACAATTACAAAACACTTTTCATACAAATAAAGTCCGATGTAAGTAACTGGAAAAAATATCATTTGCTCATGGGTAGGCTGACATAATATAATAAAAATGACAATTCTACCTAAATTAATTTACTTATTCAATGTCATGCCAATAAACTACCAGAAAACTATTTTCTAGAGCTAAGAAAATAATATCAAAATTCATCTGGAAGAATAAAAGTTCTAGAATATCAAGAGAATTAATGAAAAGAAATGCTGGGGAAGGTGGTCTAGCCCTACCAGATCTCAAATTGTATTATAGAACAGCAATCATCAAAACTGCTTGAGACTGGCTAAGAAATAGAGGGGTAGAGCAGTGGAATTGGTTAGGTACTCAAGACACAATAGTCAATGAATACAGCAGTCTACTGTTTGATAAACCCAAGTACCCCAGCTTCTGGGATAAGAATTCACCATTTGATGAAAACTACTGGGAAAACTATAATAATGTGGCAGAAACTGGACATAGACCAATGCTTGACACCATATGCAAAAATAAAGTCCAAATGCATATATGAACTAGGTATAAAGGTTGATACTATAAATAAATTAGGGGAGCAAGAGATAGTGTATTTGTTATACTCATGAAGAATGGAGACCTTCATGACCAAACAAGAGATAGATAACATTAGGAAGTGCAAAGTGAATAATTCTGATTATATGAAATTAAAAATTTTTTGCACAAACAAAGCCAATGCAACTAAGATTAGGAGGGAAGCAGAAAACTGGGAAAGAATTTTTACAACTAATTCTAAAACATAGAGAGAACTGAATCAAATGTACAAGGATACAAGTCATTCTCCAATTGATAAATGCTCAAAGGATATGAACAGGCAGTTTTCAGAGGAAGAAATTAAAGCTATGTATAGTTATATGAAAAAATGCTCTCAATCACTATTGATTAGAGAGATGCTGATCAAAACAACTCTAAGGTACCACATCACACCTATCAGATTGGCTAACATTACAAAACAGGAAGATGATAAATGTTGGAGAAGATGTGGGAGAGTTGGAACACTAATTCATTGTTGGTGGAGGTGTGAGCTGATCCAATCATTCTGGAAAGCAATTTGTAACTATGCCCAAAGATCTACAAAAATGTGCACACCCTTTGACTCAACAATATGACTTATAGGACTGTATCCCAAAGAGATGATAAAAATAGGAAAGGGTCCCACATGTACAAAAATATTTTTAGCAGCTTTCTTTGTGGTGGTCAAAAACTGGACATCAAAGGGATGCCCATTAATTGGGGATTGGCTGAACAAGTTGTGGTGTATAAGTATATGAACCAGAAGATTTCAGAAAAGCCTGGAAAGACTTATATGAACTGATGTTGAGTGAAATGAACTGAATGAGATCATTATACACAGTGACAGCCACAGTGTGTGAGGACTGTTTCTGATAGACATAGCCCTTCACAGCAATGTAAGAAACTAAAATATTCCCAAAGAATTCTTGAGGCAAAATGCCATCCACATCCAGAGAAAGAATTGTGGAATCAGAACACAGAATGAAGCAGACTGTTTTCTCTTGCGTTATGTTTTGGTTTGGTGTGTTTTTTCTCATGGTTTCTCCTATTCATTTTAATTCTTCTGTGCAACATGCCTAATGTGAAAGTGTTTTTAATAAGAATATATGTCTAGAACCCATATAACATTGCAAGCCATCTCAGGGAGGGAGGGAAAAGTTTGGGGGAGAAAATTTAAGACTTGTAGAAGTGACTGTTGAAAACTGAAAACAAATTAATCAAAGTTTTTAAAGTTTTTAATTTCAAAATATTTATTTTATTCTAAACTTAAGAAATAAAACAAACATTTCCATAGCATAGTAGAATAGTTTTAAAAAGAGTGATTGTACATAAAACTGCAAATCTATTATGTACAACTTGCTATTTCTTTATGTAAATTTCAAAAAAAAACCCACAGTGAATAATATTTGAGCTAATTTTCTCACACTTATTTTTATTTTTGTAAGAAAATAATTTTGTCCATGTGAGTTATTATTACTAACAAGCAAAAATAAGCAAAATGGTGCTCCTAAGTCAAGATATTTCTTTACCGATTTAGGTGGATGTTAAATAAGGAGGTGAGAGATGGGTATCGGAGTCAATAGACAGGGTCTGAGGAAGCAAGTCCAGGTCAATAAAAGAAGCTTCAGAGATGGGTCAGGAATGTTGTCAAAAAAGGTAGTTGGGGACCAGTGTTACTGACACCATCTTACTGGGTATAACTATATCATCGGGATGCCAAGCAGGGTAGCTTAGGAAGCTTTCACAACTTACAGAAGCATAAAAACCTGACCTCAGAAATTTAAAGAACAAACTGTAAGTGTTTTGTACCACTAAAAAAAATGGATCTAAGATTTCATAAGATGCCATTAGTAGCTAAACCAATGCTAGAGACATTTCCATGAGGAATTAAGGAAATTACTCCCCCATTGAAAGAGATGACCTTATAAGTCTTATCGCCTTTATTTACTATGCTTTATTTCTTGTATTTTCCTTCAGAGAAAAGTACATTTTCTTGTGTGTCTTTTTCTCTTTCCATTGTTTTAATCTTCACAGATGGGTTGCAATAGCCAAATAAAAGTCAGTGGTCCAAAGTAATTTTAATGATTCAATAGAAAAGTCAAAAAATAAGGGGTTTTTTTTCAGTTCCTATTGAGTACTCTGTGAATTCACCTAAAAAGTTTCATCTAAATAATTATGCTAAAGAAATTGTTAGAAAGATTTATTATTCCATTAATCAAAATACTATAAACACTTTTGATTCAAAATAATGAACACATTAGAAATTATACCTTGATTATTCTACAGCAAAATAGGTTACAGTGTGGTAAAAATCCTTTTACTTCATGAAATCTTAAAATCTAGATAGAAATAAGGCAAGCCCAATTGATAAACTCTCAGAAAGCTAAGTACATGAAGTATGAAAATGTGACTTATCTTTCTTTCCTTTCCACTAGGCTCCTCTCACCACCCATTAAAAAATGAGTTTCACCATCAGTGAATTTCAACCTCTAATTACTCTAGTTCTGTCATTCCCTCCTCAGAATTTTTGCACCATCTGATGATGTCCATAGTTTAGTTGAGATGTTTCTGTTTGCTGAATTTAGAGATTTCCTACATAAGTTTCTCCTACCTAGTCACAGAGCTTAATTCTTCTGAACTGACATGAAGCCTGACTCAAAATTTTGTCCCTAAATAAAATTTCACATTATCCATATACAAGATTCTATTCGTATTTACCAAAAACATTTACAAAGACCTCAATGTTAATTTTGTCCTACTTTCTTCATTTATAAATCTCTGTATTTCCACTGAATTTTGTCCTGGGGTGAAATGTCAATACAAAAATAACTACCTCCATGAGACAAACTTTTCTTTTAGATAGGTGAACATAAATTTGATTCTATTGTTTGTCTGCCTGATAATGAACTCAAAGTGTTTTGGGTTTGTTTTGGTTTGGTTTTTTTTTTTGTTTGGATGAAAAAAATCATTTTCTTCCATATATTTTGCTTTGGAGGCAATATTGAACAATATATTCAGTAGTAAGGTTTTTTTCCCCTTTATTTCATCATTTTTATTTTTTAAGTCATGAAATATGTTGAAAACCTAGTAAAAAGAAAGTGATGAGGAGCTTAGAAAATTTTGGAATGCTTTGAACACAGAACTCTTGCTAAGTGACTTCTAAAAGTCAGATAATTGTCCATTCATAACTTAGTGACTACAAATGTATTTTGTATCTCATGGATTAGTTTTGAAAGATTTCACACAATAGGAATCCTTTTGACTTTAGAAAAGAGAAAGTTGATCCCATTTATCTGAGAGTTGTGAACAAAGTTCACGAAATACGAAGCATTTCATTACTATTGTAAAAGATGAAGCAATCACATGTAGTGTTGGCCATCTCCCACTGAAGAGTAATGGTCTAAGAATTGAATAAAAAGAAGGGATTCAACCATTTTTTCCCCAAGTCGTAATATGGGTAAGCTATTGATGTAGAAATTTTAAAAAGTAATGTTTGAATACTGTGTTTAATATGTAATAGTTAACTAGGTGGCTCAGTAGATAAATCAACTAGCCTAGATTCAGAAAAACCTGAGTTCAAATATGGCCTCAATCACTTTATTAGCTATGTGACATTTGGCAAGTAACTTTACCATGATTTTTCTCAGTTTCCTCCTCTGTAAAATGCGGATAATAACAGCATCTACCTCCTAAAGTTGCTTTGAGAACCAAGAGATAATAATTTGTAAAACACTTAGCACAATGCCTGGAATATAGTAAAGATTATGTAAACATTAGCTGCTATTAATTATGCACACTCATTTCAGAGCTATATACTGAGGTTAGTAGAAAATTGCCAGAAGGAAACATACATAAAGATTTAAATCTGGAAGATTTAATTATTGTTCAATTGTTTTCATTCTTCTCTGATAATCTTTGTGACCCTATCTGGAGTTTTCTTGGCAGAGATACTGGAGTGGTTTGCCATTTCCTTCTCCAGCTCATTTTATAGATGAGGAAACTGAAGCAAACAGGATTAAGTGACTTGCTCAGGGTTGAATTGCCAGTATCTGAAATCAGATTGGAATTCTGGTCTTTTCGACTCCAGGCTCAGTACTCTATCCACTGTGCCTCCTAGTTGCCCCTAAAAGACACCCAAGAAATCATTTAGTCCAACCCCCTCATTTATAGAAAAGGAAAGTAAGACCCAAAGAGTTTGCGAATTGTGTTAAGGCAAGGATTTGAACCCGTCTTCAGTCTCTGAATCTCATGCCCATTCCATTGCACCACACTACCTTCATAAAATATAATGCTTTAGTTTCCTAAAAGATGCTTCAGTCTCTCATGATCCTAAAGGAACAAATGACACAGAGACTCAGGAATGCCAGGAGACCCCAATATCTTCAAACACATATTCACTTGGTGCAATTACTAGAGTTGCATGTCTTGGAGTGCCATTGTTGACAGCATCTAACTTGTGAGAAGTCAAAATCATAGATGTATGGAGCTGGAAATACAACTCATAGGATTATGTATATAGAGCTTGAACAGACCCCAAAAATCACTAGTTAGAATGACAGTCCCTTGGGGCCAGAGAGAGTTCCATCTTTGTCTTTGCTTGCACCTTTTCTTAGTATAGAGTTTGATGCATAAGTGCTTAAGAAATGCTTGTTAATGGATTGGTCTACTCCAACCTCCTAATGTTAGAAATGAAAGAACTAGATGTTCCTACACAACATTCCATCCCTCACTTTACTGGCTTTATATTAGTGGTCTCCCTCCAACTCATGTGGTACCTCCAACTCATGGAACCAACAGCTTCCTACAATGCACAGTTCAGGTCCCACCTTGCAAACAAAATCCTCATCCCACTTGGCATTAAAATTCTCTGTCTCTGTCTCTGTCTGTCTGTCTGTCTGTCTCTCTCTTTCTCTCTCTCTCTCTCTCTCTCTCTCTCTCTCTCTCTCTCTCTCTCTCTCTCTCTCTCTCTCTCCCCCACCCACCTTGACATTACGGTGGTTTGTTTGTTTTTTTCACTTTGCATGAACTCTGTGCTTAGTTATATATATGTTATATCCTTCCAATAGGATATGCAATCCCCGGAGAAGAAACTATTTCATTTTCTCTCTATCTCTGGCACCTAGAAAGGGACTTGCAGATACCAGATTTTTAGTAATTTTTGTTGTGCAGTAGCTGGGTGGTATAACGAAGAGAGAGCCTACCTTGAAGTCAGGAAGAAGTAGGGTTCTAGTCTGTCTAGGATATGGTTTGACCCTGTGCAAAACACTAAACCTCTTTCAGGTTGGGTGTAGTAAGAGCATTTATTCACAGGGTTGTTGTAAGAATCAAATGAGATCATATATGTAAAGTGTTTTGCAAGCTTTAAAATGTTATAAAGAACTTGCTATGCTATTATTGTTATTTTTAATTTATTTTATTTTTAATTTATGGAATAAAATAAGAATTTCCATAACAAAGCATATTAAAAAGTTAATTGCATATGAAACTGTAACTCATGTACAACTTGGTATTTCTTTTAAACATATAATAAAGTTACAATGTAAATTTTTTTCACTTTTCCTCCTTTCCCCCTCTGCCCTAGATATAACTACCAGTAAACACAAATGTGTATGGGAGGGGTGTATGTAAAATCATTCTATACATGTATTAATCAGTTCTTTCTCTGGATGCAGATAGCATCTTCCCTCATATGCCCTTTGTAGTTGATTTGGGCATAATACTCTAAATAACTTATTTGCCCAAAATTGTTCTTAAAACAATATTGTTACCGTATACAATGCTGTCTTTTTTCTGCTTATTTCGCTCTCCTTTATTTCATGCAAGTCTTTCCATGTTTTTCTAACACCATCGAGTTCATCACTTATTATAGGAGAGTGGAATTCAATAACAATCACATACTATAACTTGTTCAGTCGTTTGCCAATTGATGGGCATCCCCACAATTTCTAGTTCTTAGCCACCACAAATATTGTTGTTATTGAAGCAAAACTAAGCCTCAGACAAAGTAAATGATTTTCACAGCATTATACTTGTAATGTCAGAGCCAAAAAGTAAATGTAGATCCATTAATTCAAAATATAATGCTCTTTCCACTATACTATAGTATTTTAGTTAATTAATTAACTAAATAATGAATGATATTTATTAAGTGCCCACTGTGTGCCAGGCACCATGCAAAGAGCTGAGGATACAAAAAGAGCAAAAGACAGTCTTCAGGGGCCACAATCTAATGGGAGAGACAAGAAAACAAATATGTACAATTAAGAGATGGAAAACAATTAGAATTTGGAGGGACTGGGAAAGGCATCCTGTAGAAGATGGATCTTTGACTGGCATTCAAAGGAAGTCAGGGAAGTCAGTAGGCAGAGGTGAGGAGGTAGAGCATTCCAGACATTAGGAACAGTCAAAGAAAATGCAGAGAGTTGACAGATAGTGTCGTGTATCACTCAACAGAAGACTGTGGCTCAGCTACAGTTTTTTCACATCTAGATATAGACATAGAATTGGATCTCGAATGAATCTGGGACCCTTGGAAAAGATCTAATTCAATCTCTTCATTTAATAAGTGAGAAGATTTTAAGCAATCTGATTCTATTTCTTTTAATTTTACTGTGTAGTCTTGGCTCTCCTCAGAGTAGTCCCATGAAAGCTAAACCCATGTTCAGGGTACTCCCTGTGTAATTATCTATTCAAAACTTCTGATTAACACCCATTCAGTATGCATTATCTCACAAATCAAGTCAAATTTGACACATAAAATTTTCAGTAAAGGACACTTAATAAAACAGAAAATAAGCATGTATTTATATGTGCCAAGCACCCTGTTAAGAACATTCGTAATATCCATCTGGTCTTCATCTATAACCTGTGGGGCAGGTAGGTGCAGCATCTGCTCAAGAAGAGTCAGACACAGTTGAACAACTAAATAGCAATAATGATGGAACTCTTCTCAGATTGTTTTATTATTTTATTTGTTTTCAATGGTCTATAATCACTTCCATATAACTTAGATATTTTTCCCCTTTCTCCTCCTCCTTCCTCCTATGCCCCCCCTCCCTCCCTGAGATGGCATACAATCTTATATAGGTTCTACACATATATTCCTATCATCACCTTAGTCATGTTGCATAGTAGAATTAAAATGAATGGGAGAAATCATAAAACAAACCAAAACGTAATACCAAAGAAAATGATCTGCTAAATCTGAGATTGAATTCCATAGTTCTTTCTCTGGATGTGGAAGGCATTTCATCTTAAGAGACCATTGGGAAGTTTTTAATGAAGTTCCGAGTCTGCCAGAAAAAATCCTCACACGCTGTGGTCATTGCTGTGCACAAAGTTCTCCTGGTTCTGCTCCTTCCACTCAGCATCAGATCATATAAGTCTTTCCAGGCCTCTCTGAAGTCTTCCTGTTCATCATTTCTTATAGCACAGTAGTATTTCCATTACATTCATATACCACAATTTATTCGGCCATTTCCCAATTGATGGACATCCCCTTAATTTCCAGTTTTTGACCACCGCAAACAGAGCTGATATAAATATTTTTGTACATGTGGGGCCCTTTCCCATTTTTAAGATGTCTTGGGGATACAGTTCTAGAAGCAATATTTCTGGGTCAAAGGGTATACACATTTTTATAGCCCTTTGAGCATAATTCCAAATTGCTTTCCAGAATGGTTGGATCAGCTCACAGCTCCACCAACAATGAATTAGTGTTCTAACTATCCAATGTTTTTAATTATATTGAATAAAATACTTATGCCTATAAAGGAAAATAATCATGGAAAATCCTCTCTGGAGATTCAAGGGCTCATTCTCTCCCATATTTTCACACTACCAGTGGGAGAAGGAATACTTATCCCCAAAAAAACCTCTCCTCCCAGGCTTGCTTCTTGTTAGAATTCCTCCCAGTCTCTGACATTGAGGCTTACTGCTTTTCCACTGAGCTAACGATATCATCTACTGGGCTGTTTCCTCTGCTGATCTTCTGCCATACTTGGTATCACTATTGAATTGCAGATGCTAGTTGGGCTTGTTTCCCAAAGAAGTGTTTACATCTAGGTTTCTTAAGATCTGGGGTCCATAAATTAATTTTTAAATCAATTTTTATATCTCTATTTCAATGGCTTCCTTTATAATCTCATGTATTTTATTGTCCTCGATAAAAATAATTATTCTGAGATGGGGTCCATGGTGTAAAAGGGATCCATGACACACACAAAAAAGGTTAACTTCTTAAGATCCCATCATTTACTGCTATTTTGTGAGTCAGCCTCAGGGCTATTTGAGCTTTTTATGAATTAGATCCATACCTAGCTGCAAACCAGAGCCCAACAGGTTAAGCCAGTGTTTTCAAATATTTTGCTTCTCCCTAAGCAAGATTTCACATAACTGAATCTAATATTTATGTTGAGAGGAGTAGTTATTTTCAATCCCAGCAATTTGTTTGTTAGTACCAGAGAAATGTATACACTTGTTCCATATATAGGTAACAATGACTACCCTGCCTTGAAGATCAGGTGTATGCATTTCACTCTTGTCCAAGGTTCTCCAGTATCCTTAAAGAAGCTTTTGGGGTGTCCAGTCTCTCTATCATTGGCTTCAGTCCACACTTATGGAGTTCCCTTTGGTCATTTCATTTAACCACTTAAAAGTCAGATATATACAAATATACAAGCATCCCCCCAGCATTCCAGGCTATAATACCTGCCCCTCTACACTCTTCTTAGACTTAAATCCCAGACTCTCTAGCTTCTCAGAGCTTTCTACCTACTGCCCCACCACTTGCTCCTGAAGCTGACAAGAGCAAAGAAAACAGACAAAACCCCAAGCTTGCTTCTTGAGGGCCACAAGGTCTAAAAGGGATAGGGAAAGGTAGTCCTCCTCCTACCAAACTCAGTTCATGTGTTTCATGTTGTAGGTGAACATGACTTGCTGTAATCATAAGTGCTGCTCCAGTTTTGTCCCAGTCTCATACTCTGGTCACAAAGCCAAGAAAAGAGACTAATCCTATCTACGGAATAGGGGAACTCAGAATGTCTCCTTCCAAGTTAGGGATTTTGGGCATCTGGGCAAAGCCCTATGATAGATGGAAAGATAGATTGATAGGTAGTCATGTTTGTGTGTGTAGATAGATAGATAGATAGATAGATAGATAGATAGATAGATAGATAGATAGATAGATAGATATACTTGAAATAACATACATACCTCAATATATTTAAAATGTTACCTTCTGATCCATAAGTAAGCATATTTTGGGGGTTATTTTTTCTTGTAATTTCCACTAAAAGGCCTCTTTCACTAATTTAAAAAGTGAATGTACTGGGTTCTTAAAGTGATTTATAAAACATCAATCACCACTTTCCCTTAAAAATATTTTCTGATGTATTCAACCTCCAACTATGTGCACATGTGTGCATGCACACACACACACATGCACACACAAACATCCATTAGAATGTAAGTTCCCAGAGGACAACTGTCTCATTTTTGTCTTTATATCTCTAGCCCTAAACATGTTACTTTGTATGTAGCAGGCATATAATAAATGTTAGTTTAATAGAGTGAATACTTCAAAAGCAGAGGGATTCCCTGGTGCTTCTTTATAGCTAAGCTGTTCCCAACCAGATAGCTATACCCCAAACTGGAATCCTAAAAAGTTGCGGACAACTAAATTAAAATACAGAAGATAAAATGGTGTTGTCCATTGTGTGATGACAAATTCTGATAGATTTAAGTGTACTGAGCAATGCAAAGATCTAAGATAACTCCAAAAGATTCATGATGGAAAATGCTGTCCCCATCCAGAAAAAGAACTAAGGAGTCTCAATGTAGATTGAAGCATACTATTTTCTCATTTTTTTGTTTATTTGTTTCTTCTTTTTCTTGGTTTTTCCCATTGGTTCTAATTCTTCTTTACAACATGACTAACGTGAAAATATGTTTTGTATGAATGTATATGAAGAACTTATATCAGATTGCATGCCATCTTGGGGAGGAAGATGGGAAGAGAGGGGGAGAAAATTTAGAACTCAAAATCTTGTGGAAGTGAATGTTGAAAACTAAAAATGAATTTTAAAAAATGCTGTTGCCATCCAAGTTTTCACAGACTTAAAGAAATGAGTGAAAGTTGATGACAGACATGGAAGTAAAAACAATAGCAACTTCTATAGCTGAATTTTTTGAGGATACTTAACTAAACCACCCATGAAGGCCAAAGCTATTATTTTGGTCCTTGGGGTGTTCAAATTGTCAATTATCTCTTAGCTACTTTATGTCAAGCCCTGACCTGGGATTGTCACAGACACAAAAAGGAGAGACTAAGTCAAAGAGCATCACATGTATTAGGGCTGCAAAGCCATGATGTCTACATATTGGTCATTTATTTTGAATTCTGGATCTAGACCTTGGGGATTAAATTGACAGATTCACTCTATAAACCCTAGAAATGGAGTCAAAGTGAAATCAAGCAGAAGAAAACAAATGAAAAAGAATTTATTTCCATGGACACCTTTCCACTGTTCTTACCTTGCTCAGTTTATGATTCCATAGACTAAAGGAATTGTGGCTTTTGGTGATTTTGCTCCTTCTCTTTTCATTTCTTCCCTCCTTTTCTTTTCCCATCTCTTTGGCATATCTTGAATTAGTGAAATGCTGTTGAAAGAAAGGGAGATCATTTTCTAGCTTTGCTCTCTTTTCTTCAATTTATCACTAATTCTGTTGTGCTATTTTTAAGCACAATTTATTTAAGGTGCTATTTTTGTGTTTTATTTCTAAAAGGTAATTTGAAACCTCTTAAAATATTAGTTGAATCGACACTTTAAATATGAAGATCAGCTCTACTAGAAAAAATGTAATAGTCTAATAATCATCTGTTATTGTTCTAGAAAATCATTTTCATTTTATATAGGGGTTCAAATAGATATAGTCCTTGGATAAATCATTATCTTATTATGTATGTAAATGACTCATTTTATAATCAAATAAATTACTGAGATATGAGATAAAGTCCCTGAAAGACTTTTATGGACAATTCCAGTAGCCAGGACAACATGAATGACACATTCCACCTATGTGATTTTAATTTCCTTTGGTTCTGTTTAAAAATGTTTCCTCTCATGTAATTTGAAGATTATGAGCACTTGTTATGATGATAGCTATTCAAAATGCATAGTTTTTATTTTTATGCATCAATATTATATCCAGATATTTGGGGCAATAGTTCCATCTTTAATGATTCTCTGGGTCTAGTACAATGTATTTGTTGAATTCTCAAGAATATTTTGGGGTTTGTTTTTTTGTAATGTGAGGATTTGTCATCTATGAGTTTGCCGTAACTCTCATCATATAGATTCCTGATTGGGTCTTTCTAGGGTATAGATACTACATTTTTGCAGCCTACATGGCATGTTGGCATGTTGAATAGTTTTCATCACTTGAAAGCATAACAAGCATAATTAAGTGTGAACTCCTTATAAGTCTGAACTCCTTAAGTCTAACTTTTCTGTGACTCCAGTAGTGATGACCTAATTTTGAATCCCAGTTTGTTTAAATATGATGTGTCTACAACACATCTGCATAACTCAGGTCAATGTTTCTTTCATTATATACCGTTGGATGAATTCACCCAGATGTCATTCATGAAACACCTTTTGATTTCACCGTTCGGTAGAAGAAATTTCGTAATTCTGTCTGGAGAAAAAAGCACTTTCAATTACATTCAGCAAATCCAGTGATGAATACCTATCGGCAGGTGGAGTGAAAACTGTTTGTTCCAAATGTAGTTCTTTGCATTTTTAATGTGTTTATCTTTTGCTCTGAACACATCTATCAATGCCCTTCCGCTTTCTGATGTGAAGTGCTAATCTTTCTCAAGATATCTAATGGTAAAAAGCCTGTGTTTCATTAATATTATGTGGGCTTTTGTTTGAACATCTTCTAAATCTATTACCATCTCTTTTACTAATCCAAAAGTATACTTTAAGATTGACTGGTGTTAATTGCTCTAAACGTGTTCTTCCCATTAAGCTTTGACTTCAGAATAGCAATCAGTGTCTTAAAACATACACAGCCTCATCTTTCTTCTTAAAAATTTTATACTTGATATAGTTTGCCTAGAGACAAGTGAGGTATCTATGTGTGTTGACTTGATCCTTAGCCACAATTTTTTCACTGGATTCAAGCTCAAGACTTCAGTTTCTAGTTTTCCTTGGCACATACAATGAATACATTTACTGAATCTAAATGATGTTTTGATATCACCGAGGAAAAGTACTACAGATGAACTATCTAATGTAGTTTGTAGAGGAGACATATAACTTGATTTCATACATGTACAATGTGATTTGTATTATGTTTTTGCTCTGTTGCTATTATTGTTATCTCTTATCATCATTAGAGAGCTTCACTGTGTAGTGGACAAAGAAATGGTCTCAGAATCAGGAAAACGTGGGTTGGAGCCCTATTCCTGACACACCAGTTATGTGATTTTTTTTTTCACGTTAATCATGTTGTATAGAAGAGTTAGAACAAATGGAAGGAATTTGGAGAAAGAAAAAAACAAAAAAGAGAGGTCATAGTCGGCTTCCATCTGCTTCCAGACTCCCTGGATCTGGATAGCATTTTCCATCATGAGTCTTCTGGATTTGTTTTAAGCCCTTGCATTACTGAGAAGAGCTAAGGCTAACAAAGTCGGTTATCACACACTGTTGCTGTTACTATGTACAATGTTCTCTAGGTTTTGCTCACTTCATTCAGCATCAGTTCATATGTCTTTCCAGATTTTGCTGAAGTTTGCCAGCTCATCATTTCTTATAGTACAATAGCATTCCATTACATTCATGTGCTGCAACTTGTTCAGTCATTCCACAATTAATGGGCATCCCCTCGATTTCCACTTCTTGGCCACCACAAAAAGAGCTACTAAAAATATTTTTGTAAATAAGGGACCTTTTCCCATTTTTAGCATCTCTTTGGAATACAGCTGTAGAAGTGGTATTGCTGGGTCAAAGAGTGTACACAGTTTTATAGCCCTTTGGGCATAGTTCCAAATTGTTCTATGGAATAGTTGGACCAGTTCACAACTCTACCAACATTGCATTAGTGTTCCAATTTTCCCACATTTCTCTAACATTTATAATTTTGCTGTTTTGTTATATTAACCAGTCTGATAGATGTGATGTGGTACCTCAGAGTTATTTTGATTTGCATTACTCTAATCAATAGTGATTTAGAACATTTTTTCATATGCCTATAGATAGCTTTAATTTCTTCCTCTGAAAACTGCCTGTTCAAATCTTTTGACCACTTATCAATTGGGGAACAACTTACATTCCTGTAAATTTGACTTAGTTCTCTATATATTTTAGAAATGAAGCCTTTATCACAGACAATAGGTATGAAAATTATTTCCCAGTTTTATGCTTCCCTGCTAATCTTGATTGCATTAGCTTTGTTTGTGCAAAAACTTTCAATTTCATGTATTCAAAATTATCCATTTTGCTTTTCATAATGTTCTCTATGTCTTGTTTAGTCATAAATTCCTCCATTCTCCATAAATCTGACAGGCAAACTACTCCTTGCTCTTCTAATTTGCTTGTAGCATCAGCCTTTATATCCAAATTGTATACCCATTTGGACATTATTTTGGTATAGGACGTAAGACGTTGGACTATGTCCAGTTTCT
This sequence comes from Bettongia penicillata ogilbyi, assembly GCA_023548195.1. Lineage (NCBI taxonomy): Eukaryota > Metazoa > Chordata > Mammalia > Diprotodontia > Potoroidae > Bettongia > Bettongia penicillata. The sequence continues at coordinate 6,627,838 of JAJHZJ010000322.1, read as the reverse complement.
GCCACACTTTTTTCCAGTTTTCCCCACAGTTTTTGTCCCAGAATAGTTCTTATCCCAGAAGCTGGGGTTTGAGGGTTTATCAAACAGAATATTACTAACATCATTGACTACTGTACCTTGTGTACCTAACCTGTTCCATGGATCTACCCCACTATTTCTTAGCCAGAACCAAGTAGTTTTGATGATTGCTGCTTTATAATACATTTGAAGATTTGGTATGGCTAAACCACCTTCCCTAGCATTTCTTCTCATTCATTCCCTTGATATTCTGGACCTTTGGTTCTTCCAGATGAATTTTGTTATATTTCTAGCTCTATAAGATATTTTTTGGTAGTTTGGTTGATTTGGCACTGAATAAGTAAAATAATTTAGGTAGAATTGTCATTTTTATTATATTAGCTTGACCTACCCATGAGCAACTGATGTTTTTCCAGTTATTTAGACCTGACTTTATTTGTGTGAATAGTGTTTTGTAATTCTGTTCATATAGTCCCTGAATTTTGTTTTGTTTTGTTTTTTGGCATGCAGACTCCCAAATATTTTACAATGTCTACAGTAACTTTAAATGGAATTTCTCTTTCTATATCTTGCTGTTGGACTTTGTTACTAATATACAGAAATGCAGATGATTGATATGGGTTTATTTTATATACTGCAACTTTGCTACAGTTGCATGATTCTGAACAAGTAATTCAACTACTTGGGTCCTCCAGTCAATTCTCTAAGATAAAAAGTTATAGACAACTTGCCTATCAGAAACAAGAAGATAGATTCCACATTAGGAATTTCCCACACTCATGAAATTTCAAGTCAGGATCCTCAAGAAAATTAATATTATGATCATCATTATAATTATCAAAATAAATATAACTTATGTTTTTGTAGTTTTTTTAATTAAAAAGCTCATTTCTCACAACCGCCAGTGTATTAGTATCCCCATTTCACTGATGAATAAAATAAGACTTAAACAGGTTAAGTATTTTGCCCAATAAAAATATTACTTACTTTGCATGGAGTTCATAAAGATAGGAGGAATATTCCCATGATTTCATTGGTAAGGAAAACTCCCAGTTAAGGAAGCTCCCTCTCTCAATTCAGATCAAGGGAACTGCAATTTTTTGGAACTCAGATTCTTAGACAATTGCTTAGAGTAATGGTGTCAAATTCAAATAGATATGGGGTGACTAAACTGTACATAATGGTCCCTGTAGCTCATATACTGACTTGGAAAACCATATTACTATTGACTTTCTAAATTTTCTATTTTATTAGGTACTTTCTAATTACATTTTCATCTGGTTCAAGACCATAGGAGTATTTTTGACTCTATGCAGCCTACTGGTCTCATGTTTGACACTTCTGGCTTAGTGCACTGAGAAATTAAATGACTGGCCCAGTGTCACACATCATCACCATAATCAAACATTTACGTAGAATTTTAAGGATTGCAAAGTACTTTATAAATGTTATCTCATTTTGTCTTCACAACAATCCTGTGTGGTAGGTGTTGTTACTATCAAATCCATTTTACAAATGGGGTAACTAAGGCTAAGGTTAAGTGACTTGTTTGGTGTCACACAGCTAGTGAATATCTGGGGTCAAATTTGAACTCAGGTCTTCACAACTTCAGGTTCAGCATTCTATACCACCTAGCATAAGTCAGAAGCAGGAGTTGAATCCACATCCTCCTGACATCAGTTCTCTGCATCTATTACACCATGGTGCCTTTCATGGAGCATACATGAAAGTTAAGTTAATTTCAAATTATTTTTTCTTTCAGTCTCAATATCTCCTGAATTAGAAATTCACATATTTTTCGTAGTTGATATGCTATGGTGACAAAATTCCTGAGCTGGCAGTTAGAAAATCTGGACTGGAATTTGGTTTTACCAGTAACTTGCCCTATAACCCTGAAAACGTCATTTAACTTTACTGTCTCCGTTTCCTCATCTATAAAATGGGTAAAACAATGTCAGCCCTCTGTAACTTCTAGAATGCTGTAATGATCAGTTTTTTTAAAAAAGATACAAAAATTCACTGAAAATTTTTTAAAAATTACTTTGGAAATGTAAGATATGATTGTTGTTTATTACTTCCCCAGAAAGGAAAGTATCCTCATATTAATGAAACAAAATATTCCCCTTCTTCCAAAAAGTACTGGTGATTCTTCTACCAGTTTTGAAAGTGGTAGAATTTATATATGTGCATGGGCTAATATGTATGGAATGTGTATGTCCATTTCAAAATGTTTCTCTTTCATCTGCAAGGAGCACCTATACATGTGTTCAAAAAGAATTATATGATGAATGCTACAAGATCATAAGAAGCCAGAGGACACTCACTTCTTTTTTGCAGGTCCTATACTTCACCTTACCTACTTTCATTCTTTCTCCTTTGCAAAGATATACCATTGCCACTGACCTTCTAAATGTTCCTTTAATACATTTTCCCTGTTGTATGGTGTAAGTTTTATGAAAGTGAACAAAGAATTACCAATCCTTTTTGGTCAGCAGTAAATCTCCTTTTTGCCCTTGTTGCTTCATAACGGTACTTGCAGTCTTATTGTCTGAAAAATGATGAATTTAAGTGGAAAAATACTGCATCCTAGGGTTGTACTGCTTATCCTGATCACTTCCTTCCCAGTGTTAGATGAAAACTATTTGATCATTTCACTGACTCTGGCGGATTTAAAATCTTTGATGTAGGTACAGCGACAGGATAAGCCAGGAAATAGGGCTCCTTGTCTCATTTCCATCCTTGATTTGCAGTGATATTGTATGTCATTGAAAAATCATATGATTGTTTCTGTGGCTGTGTTTATCTGCTTATAAAGTCAAGGAAGGATTAGTATTTATTATTATACATATAGCTCCTGACAGTACTTCCCAACTTATATGTAAGCTGGACAAAGTTGCCCCATATTCAAAGTATTAACTGGGTCTATATCCCTTAAAACCATATCTTGTAAGTCACACCAATGTATTTATTTTACTAATCAGCCAGAAGAATTAAGTAATACAAAATAAAATATTTAATGAAATAGTGTACTAATAAAAGTTTTAATAAACCATTTCCTATATAAACCTAAGGTTCACTTTTCCACAAATACATCTAATATTCATGAGAAAAGTAAATGCACATATTGAAAATACATGACCAGGCAGGACACACGTGTTGAGAGGTAACTGAAAGCTCAGTTGCTCCAGACCTTCTTGATATCTTTTTGGTGATATCATTGAATGGCTCCCACTAGTCTCTTATGGTATGTAGCATCCACCAGATACGTGGTTTCTACTGAGCATTGTTCCATACTCATTTTGCATGATCCCTGCCTAATGGTATTTATTTAGTCCTGTAGTCCTTATTCATGGTTGCCAAGTGTGTTTCTACTGGGCAGGAAATTATGGAGATTCTCTCTGCTTCCAGTGTCTGGCTTCAGCTGGTGGTATTAACTAAGGTCTTGGTTCCTTACCATAAGAGAAGAATGAGTGTCTCTGCCCTTGTTCCTTTAGCTTAACCTCAGAGACTTTAAGCTATTTCAGATAGGCAAGACCCACTCACATCCAGACAGTGGGAGACCTCATAGCAGCTTTCCCTCCAATAAGAAGAGAATTATGTTCTTAGAGCCTTGAACATAAAAAGATGTTTCTTCTCTACAAAGATATTCATTGCCCAAGAGTGCTTTTTGGAAGACAAGGTAGACTAAGCTAATTATATAACATGCGTTTAAGTCTATTTTTAACCTTGCCTTCCGGCTGACCAAGCACAGAAGTCTTCTGATTTAGGGTTAGCAATTGCTACTTATAGTCTCTTATTTTTAGGAAAGGTGATAGTAAATTTAAAGCTAGGCAGAACCATAAATGGATTTAAACTATCTCCATAGAAAATCTCATTTTATATCTGTTTTTCTTGACATTTGTTAGAATGAACATGAATTGAATCAATCAATCATACCACCCCACCCCTACTTAACAAACTGATGATTCCATATGCTGATACGTCTAGTGAGAATACCTTCCTATTGAATCAACCAATCTTCATCTTTAGATTCAATATCAAAAAATTGAAAAATTGGGTGTTCTTGAAAGCCATTAGATGACTTCAAGTATCATTGTACAGAAAATGTGTTCAGATAATTTATAAAACTAGCTTGTTGCCAAGATGATTTGAACATCTAGTTGCTGAGTGGTAGAAGACTCTACCCAAGGTTTCTGAGAAGGAATTATTTGTTATAGAGAGAATTAGGAAGGAAGAGAGCACCTTAACTTTTGATCTTTCCCTTACCTTATTTTATCCCTGATCTGAGAAAGATCTTGCAAACTTCAGGGACCAGAGGATGTTCTAGCAGTGTCCAATGTTCTAGCAGTGTCCCCAGGTCAGTTATAACTAGTATCAGGCTCCTAGGATAGATATAGCAAAGGAAAACAGATTCAAGGCTCTACAAGGCACCCAGCAGAAAACACTTAAAGGGTATATCTTGAGGATTCCATCAAAAGACTTCCTAGAGCTTCAAATTCCTTTCCTCATATGTTTTCTAATACTGAGCCAAATTTTCCTTGGACTTTGTATTACTGGAGGAAGAATGAATCATAAACAGAAGAAGGGGGATTACATTTTGTATCAACTGTGCCCCTGGAGTAAATATCCATTTCTAAAAGATAATTAAGTCTGACTGATTAGTTGATATCCATTGAAAATGATGGGGAAAGCACACAGATGGGGATCGTGAGCTATAGTTCTAAAGAAAAATTGCACCCAAACTCAGGTGACTACTTATAAAATCCTGAGGGGAGATATAACAGCCTAACTTCACTGGAATAAGTGAGGATACAATATTGTGACAGTAGCATGTTTCAAATTGAGGATAGTTTTTCATGTATACTGCTTCCAGGGAGCATGTTCAAAAATTACTGAACTGATAATGTTTTTGTTTATACCCTGAGTTATTTTGGCATATTCTTTTTGTCTCCCAGTCAATACATTGTTTTCTTGTAAGTCTGTGTATGTATGTTGTGTGTGTGTGTGTGTGATATGCAAGTTTTGAATAACTTTGAAAGTATGTAGACAAGTAATTGCCTCATTTTTGGAGGGATTACTAGTATTCTTATCTTTTGGAAGCAGGTATATAGAGTCTTCTGTTTAGAAAAAAAAAGGTAAGAGTTAGGTTTTTATCCGAGAAGAATCTAGCAAAACATTTTTCTCAGTGCCACTGTGGAGCATTTGAGGGCAAAAATTATGATCATTTGATATATTTTTAATTTTGATTGTACTGGATTGCTTGTAGGGATATAGATGACAAGAAATTTTCCACATTCTCTTTCTTCATGGGTCCCTAGTCTCTTCTAATTTCCTTATTTTGTAACCTCTATCATAGTCCATCAATTAGTAAGCATTTATTATTACCTTAATATGGGCCATGTACAATACTGTCCTAGCAATAACAAAAAAAAATAGAATCTCTACCCCTAAGGATCTCATATTTTAATGGAAGAGAAAACCTGTAAATAAATATGCAGATATAACAAACAGTGCAAATGGAAAATAATCTCAGAGGAAAGTGTCTAGCAGTTGGGAGGTCCAAGAAAAACCTCTTCCGTGTGGTGTTTGAGCTGAGCTTTGAAGAAAACTAGGGAAATCAGAAGGCAGAGGTTAAAAGGGAAAATATTCTAGGCATGGAGGACAGCCCAGTACAAAGACACGAAGTTGGAGATGGAATGTCATGAGTAGAGAACAATAAGAGGTGTGTTATATCTGGCTTGTATAGTGAAGAGGAAGGTGAAATAAGACTGGAAATGTAGGAATGGGTCAGATTGTGAAGGGCTATAAATGCCAGGTGGCCTCAGAGATAATAAAGAGCCACTGCAGTTTTTCAGGAGAGAGGAGTGGGTAGGAGAGGGAAGAATCTTTTAGCTCACTTCCAGACCAAATAGTATGAAGTCTCAGGAATTAACAATCTTGAAAAATGTACATTTACAAAGTTGGGGGTTACTTCATGGGTGATCTTGAGCTCATGAGTTCAAGCTTTGAATCATTCCCACCATTCACTATCTTCATACACGTGCTGCTGAAAGAAAGTGGACAAAAATCACACAACTGTTCTGACTGGATACACTACAAATTTATATTACGCAACTTCAGTTGGGCCCTTACTGCTGCTAGGCAATCCTACTATAACTCCTTCATCAACGCACTATCCCACTCTCCGTAGAGGCTCTTCCAAACTTTTTCAACCTTCCTCAAATCTCTCATGGCTCCCCTCCTCCATCATAGCTGATAATCTTCTCATATCTTACAGAAAAAAAAATCGAGCCTATTTGCCATGAGCTCCCACTTCTCGCTTTTTCCCCATCTCCCATCACTCAGATGACCTGCCACTATCACCTCCTTTACATCTGTCTTACATAATGAAGTGGCTTTACTCCTTACTATAGCTAATCCTTCTACATGTTGAAATGATTCCATTCTATCCCTTTTCCTCCAACAGATTGCCCCATCTCTTGTGCCCATGTTATCACTTATTTTTAATTTCTCCCTGTGTACTGTCTAATAATACATTTCCCACTGCTTACAAATATGTTCATATTTTTCCCTCATCCTGAAAAAAACTCATTTTATCCTTCCAGTCACACTAAATATCATCCTATTTCTCTTCTACCCTTTGTACCTAAATTTTTATCATATTCCAAGCCCTTTGATCCCTTAATGTAGAAGCTACTAGATCTTGTGTTATGCTAATTGTACTTCCACAATATTTGAATTGTTTCTTTCTGGTTGCTTGCAATATTTTCTCCTTGACATGGGTACTCTGGAATTTGGCTACAATATTCCTAGAAGTTTTCCTTTTAGGATCCCTTTTCAGAGGCAATTGGTGGATTCTTTCAATATCTATTTTACCCTCTGGTTCTAGAATAGCAGGGCAGTTATCTTTGATGATTTCTTGAAAGATGATATCCAGACTCTTTTCTTGATCATAATTTTCAAGTAGACCAATAATTTTTAAATTATCTCTCCTAGATCTATTTCCAGGTCAATTCTTTTTCCAGTGAGATATTTCACATTGTCTTCTAGTTTTGCAGTTTGGATTTTTTCTATAATTTCTTGATTTCTCATAAAGTCATTAGCTTCCATCTCCTCCATTCTAATCTTTAAGGAATTATTTTCTTCAGTAAGTTTTTGGACCTTTTTTCTCCATCTGGCCAATTTTGCTTTTTTTTAAAAAATGAAATAAAAATTTATTTATTTAACTTTTTACATTCATTTTCAGAAAATTTTGGGTTCCAAATTTTCTCCCCTTTTATCCCCTCCTCTCACCCCAATACATTGAGCAATCTAATTTTCCCTATCACCAATCTGCCCTCTCTTTTATCATGCCTCCCTTCTCTTGTTCCCATCTTCTCTTTTGTCCTGTAGGGCCAGATGACTTTCTATTCCCCATTAACTGTATTTCTTATTTCCTAGTAGCAACAACAATACTCAACAGTTGTTCCTAAAACTTTGAGTTCCAAATTCTCCCCATCCCTCCCTCCCCACCCATTCCCTTTGGAAAGGCAGGCAATTCAATATAGGCCCTATCTGTGTAGTTTTGCAAATGACTTCCATAATAGTCGTGTTGTGTAAGACTAACTGAATTACCCTCCATCCTGTCCTGCCCCTCATTGTTTCTATTCTCTCTTTTGATCCTGTCCCTCCCCAAGAGTGTTGACTTCAAATTGCTCCCTCCTCCCATTACCCTCCCTTCCATCATCCCCCCCTTGTTTATCTCCTTCTCCCCCACTTTCCTGTATTGTAAGATAGGTTTTCATACCAAAATGAGTATGCATTTTATTCCTTCCTTTAGTCGAATGTGATGAGGGTAAACTTCTTGGTTTTTTTTTCTCAGCTCTCCTCTTTTTCCCTCCACTAAAAAGTCTCCTGCTTGCTTCTTGAATGACATATAATTTACCCCATTCCATTTCACCCTCTTTCCTCCCAGTACATTTCTCTCTCACCATTTACCTTAATTTCTTTTAAGATATGGTCCCATCCGATTCAATTCACTCTGTGCTCTCTGTCTCTGTATGTGTGTGCATGTGTGTATGTGTGCACACATGTACATGTGTGTGTGTGTATGTGTGACCCCACCAACTACTCAGATACTGAAAAGTTTTAAGAGTTACAAATATTGTCTTTCCATGTAGAAATGTAAACAGTTCACTTTTGGTAAGTCCCTTATGACTTCTCTTTGCTGTTTACTTCTTCATGCTTCTTCTCATTCTTGTGTTTGAAAGTCAAATTTTCTTTCCAGCTCTGGTCTTTTCATCAAGAATGATTGAAAGTCCTCTATTTCATTGAAAGACCATATTTTCCCCTGAAGTATTATACTCAGTTTTGCTGGGTAGGTGATTCTTGGTTTGAGTCCTAGTTCTTTTGACTTCTGGAATATCCTATTCCACGCCCTTCGATCCCTTAATGTAGAAGCTGCTAGATCTTGAGTTATCCTGATTGTATTTCCACAATACTGGAATTGTTTCTTTCTAGTTGCTTCCAAGATTTTCTCCTTGACCTGGGAATTCTGGAATTTGGCCACAATGTTCCTAGGAGTTTCTCTATTTGGATCTCTTTCAGGTGGTGATCGATGGATTCTTTCAATACTTATTTTGCCCTCTGGTCGTAGAATGTCAGGGCAGTTTTCCTTGATAATTTCATGGAAGATGATGTCTAGGCTCTTTTTTTTGATCATGAGTTTCAGGTAGTCCCATAATTTTTAAATTGTCTCTCCTGGATCTATTTTCCAGGTCAGTTGTTTTTCCCATGAGGTATTTCACATTCTCTTCCATTTTTTCATTCTTTTGGTTTTGTTTGGTGATTTCTTGGTTTCTCAGAAAGTCATTAGACTCCCTCTGTTCCATTCTAATTTTGAGAGAACTATTATCTTCAGTGAGCTTTTGAACCTCTTTTTCCATTTGGCTAATTCTGCTTTTGTAAGCATTCTTCTCCTCATTGGCTTTTTGAACCTCTTTTGCCAATTGGGTGAGCCTATTTTTCAAGGTGTTATTTTCTTCAGCAATTTTTGGGTCTCCTTTACCAAGGTATTGACCCGTTTTTCATACTTTTTTTGCATCTCTCTCATTTCTCTTTCCAGTTTTTCCTCCACCTGTCTAACTTGCTTTTCAAAATCCTTTTTGAGCTCTTCCATGGTCTGAGCCCACCTGACATCCCCCTGGGATGTCTGGGATACAGAGACCCCACCCTCCACGTCTTTCCCTGATGGTAAGAATATTTCCTCATCATCAGAATTGAAAGGCGGGAACATTTGCACCTTCTCAAAGAAGCTCTCTATGGTCTTATTTTTCTTCCCTTTTCTGGGCATTTTCCCAGCCAGTTACTTGACCTCTGAGATTCCTCTGCACCCCTGCCTAGATCCGCCCAGCTAGTGCTTGGACTCTGAGATTCAAATGGGCTTTCCGGGGCAGGCACAGCTGCTATTCAATATGAGCTTAAGTTCTGGTGCTGGGGTGGGGGCAGGGCCACCTCCCAGTCTCAGCTCCTTCAGGTGGTTTATGCAGAGACCTTCAGTAATGAAGATCCTGCCTGCTGCTGGGGGAGTCCCGGGCTGCCGCCACTGCCTCCACCGCTTCCTGCCCCTGCCTCTGCCTCCGCCGCTTCCTGCCCCTGCCTCTGCCGCTTCCTCCCGAGGAGACCTGAGCCACGGAGACACCCCACTCCCCCCTTGGCCAGCCCAGATGTCTCTCTCACTGACCTGTAGCGTCTGTGGGCAGAGGGACCTTCTCAGCTGCCAGAGGTTCCGTCCCTGAAGCCTGCTCGGATCTGCTCCTCTGGGGCCGCCCAGCCAGGGCAGGGCAGGGGTAGGCTCCACTTTCCGGGGCATGACAGACCCTGGGGATGGCTCTCCAGGGCTCTCTGGAACGGAAATCTCTTCCCCTGTGTTTCTGCGCACCTTGCGGTGATCCAGAATTTGTGGGGAGGTCTTCTTGTAGGAAATATATGGGCTGTGGGTTCGGAGCTAGCATACGTGAGTCTTTCTACCCCTCCATCTTGACTCCACCCCCCCCCAATTTTGCTTTTTAAGACATTCTTCTCCTCATTGACTTTTTGGACCTCTTTTGCCATTTGAGTTAGTCTATTTTTTAAGGTGGTATTTTCTTCAGTATTTTGAGGGTCTTCTTTAGTAAGTTATTGACTTGCTTTTCATGTTTTTCTTGAATTACTCTCATTTATCTTCCACATCTTTTTCTCTTACCTGATTTTCAAAATCCTTTTTAAGCTCCTCCACGGCTTGCAACCAATTCATATTCCTCTTGGAGGCTTTTGATGTAGGAGCTTTGTTCTCCTCTGGTTGCATGCCCTGATCTTTCTTTTCACCAAAGTAAGATTCTATAGTTTAAGTTCTTTTACAATGATTATTCATCTTCCCAGCCAAACACTTGACCTTCTAACTCTTTGTCAAGGTAGGACTCTGCTTCCAGTGGGGTTGAGTTGGCATGGATTGGGGTTGGGTGTATTGTCCCATGCTTCAGGGATTTTGTATCAGCCCATTGATCCCCCACCATCTATGGACACAGAGTTCCGGCAGTAGCTTCTGCCATTGCCACTGCTACTGCCACAGCTGCTGCCACCACCACCACCACCACTATCCCTACCACCTTGGTGCTGGGGCTGGACCCGATTAGGCCTGAGCACTCCTCTTTAACTCAGGTTCCCTCAGAGTTTTCCCACTGATCTTTTTGGCTTTTGTGGGTTGAGAAGTTTGGAAACTGGCACAGTGGCCAATGATTCACTCTCCTGAGGCCTACTCCCACCTATCTGTGCTAATTCAGCCCACACAGGACTGCGCTCTGCTCACCACCTGGTGCAAAAGACCCTTCCTATTGACTTTATAGGCTGTCCTAAACTAGGTATTTGTTTCATTCTGTTATTTTGTGAGTTCTGTAGCTCTAGAATTTGTTTAGAGTCATTTTTTACAGGTATTTGGAGGACTTTGAGGGAGAATTCAGAGAAGTCCCTGTTTATACTCCACCATCTTGGCTTTGCCCCCTCTATTCTTAATGCCTTACAATCCAGTTTCCAGCCTTGTTATTCCACGCAAGCTGTTTTCTCCAAAGTTCCCAATGATCTCTTAATTACTAAATCCATTGACCTTTTCTCAGTTCTCATCCTCCTTGACCTTTCTGCAGCCTTTGACATTGTTGACTACTCTCTCCTTCTTGATGCTCTCTTTTCTCTATGATTTTGACACAGCACTCTCTCTGGCTCTCCTTCAAATTATCTGATAACTCTTTCTTTGTATCATTTGATGATCCTCATTCAGATCATGACCTCAAATGATAATTGTCCCTCAGGGTTCTGTCCTAAGCCTTCTTGTCCCTTTATGCTATTTTACTTGGTAGCATTATCAGCTCTCTCGGATTTAATTATGCTGATGATTCTCAGATCTACCTATCCTTCCCCTACCTCTCTGTTGACCTCCAGTCTCACATCTCCAGCTGCCTTTCTAATATCTAATATATGTCTATCTTAAACTAAACATGTCCAAAATAGAGCTCATTAACTTTTCCCCAAACCCTCTCCCTCCTCCTACCTTCCAAAAGGGACTCCCATTCCCTCAGTCTTGTACCCTAGAAGTCATTTTGGATTTCTCATTATCTCTCACCCTCCCCTACCCAAGCTATTGCCAAGCCCTTTCAATACCACTTTTCAACATCTCTCAGATATCTCCCTTGAATATTCCTCTGCCACTGCCATCGCACTGATACAGGCCCTCAACACTTCACAAGTACACAGCAGCCTTCTGGTGGGGCTGCCCACCTCAGATCTCTCTCTAGCCCAATCTATCCGCCACTGAGCCACCAAAGATATTTTACTAAAGTACAGGTCTGACCACATCACTCCCCTACTCAATAAACTCCAGTGCCTCCCTACTGCCTCCAAGAGCAAGTACAAAATACTTTGTTTGGGTCTAAAAGTCCTCCATAATCTATCCCCTTCCTACCTCTGCTGTCTTTATACACTATATCTCTGACAAATCTTCAATAGAGGAACATTGTTCTCCTGGCTGTTCCACAAACAAGTCACTTCATGTCTTGGCTACAGTCATTTTCTCTGGCTATTCCCATTCCTGGAGTGCTCTCTCTCTTTGGCTGCATCTACTGGATTCCTTTACTTCCTCTGAGTCTCCACTAAAATCTCATTTTTTACAATCCCAAACCCTCTTAACCCTACTGCTTTTCCTCGATTATTTCCTATCAGTCTTGTATGTAGCTTGATCTGTATATATTTAATTGCATATAATCTCTCTGTTAGACTTTAAACTACTTTTGTCTCTATTTTGGATTCCCGGGATTTGACAAATACCTGGCAATAACGTAGGCTTAATAAAAGTTTATTGATTGATTAATTGATGAGTTCCTGAGATTAATCAGACACCAGGCACTCAGAAGAAGATTTCTTTAATATTTTTTAAAAGTACATTACCAATTTGATGCCCCTACCCCTGGCAGACAAAAACTGTTCAATGAGGGGCCAGAAGATCTCTATCTTAACAATCCTCTGTGGTAATTACTTTGGGTTGCTCCAGCTGTGTAAGTCTGTATTGAATAGACAGCCCTAAAACAAGATTGTCCTTCCAGCACAATGACTGTCATGAGTATAATGGATTATTTTACTTTTTTTATTTTCTGTATCTGGTGATGCTGTACTCTCAGTCTTTGGCGTCTTCTATAGCTTCTGTAGCAGAAAAAAAAAAGTTGTCCTTTATCCAATGCATGCATTACATAATGAATACTTGAGTAAAAAAGAATCTGGTTATGTAGAGATTGGTAAACCTTAGACATGAGCCATGCCTAAACTTTGTTTTGGAGATCACAGAATCATTTGATAGAGCACTAGGTACTTCTCCATATCCATCAACAGGTCTGCTTGGCTTTGACTCCAGGGAACTTCATGCCTCCTCCAAGATAACCTGGTGACTTTAAATTCATTATCATGGTTATTGACCCAAGTTTTTACTACTCTGTGCCTTCTCAACTCCCTAGTTGCCTCTCCCCTTTGATTGGGGGACTGGAAGATAAAGCAGTAAACTCCTCTCAGTCTTCCTTTATAGATGACTTACAACCTTCACAACTTTCCAGCTAATATTCCATTTTCCATTAGCAGTTCAGTTTGGCTTCAACTCCATAGAATATCATATCCCCTGGTATTCCCCCTTTTATAATTGTTATTCAATTTTTCAGTCACATTTGATTCTACATGATTATGTATTCTCAGTAAAAATACTATCTACCTATATCTATCTATAACTATAATTTATATATAACATATAATCTATATAAACTATAATAATTATAAACTATAATCTACCTATATCTATCTATCAAAACAAAAATAGTGTGTATGTGACAGAGCTAGCTCAGGAAAGCCTGGGTTCAAATTTTCTATCCAGCATATCCTATGTGACCCTATGCAAGTCATTTAACCTCTCAGTCATGTGTTCAAGACTCTAAGAATTTAAGTTTTGTTTTTTATGAAATTGTTTACCTTTTCAAGGAAGGGAGAAAGAAGGAGAGATAGAAGAGAATTTGGACTTTAAAATATTTTTCAAAAAGTTTAAAACTGTTTTTACATGTAAGTGGGAAATTTTATGATCTCTTTGGGGTATAGCCTTAGAAGTGATATTACTGGGTCAAAGGGCATGCACATTTTTATAGACCTTTGAGCATAGTTCAAAAGTGCTGTCCAGAATGATTGGATCAGCTCACAGCTCCACCAACAATGAATTAGTGTTCCAACTTTCCCACATCTTCTCCAACATTTATAATTTTCCCTTTTTGTTGTGTAAGCCAATCCGATGTTTTGATTTGCATCTCTCTGATCAATAGTGATTTGCAACATTTTTTCATATGACTATAGATAGCTTTAATTTATTCTTCTGAGAACTGTCTATTCATATCTTCTGACCACTTATCAATTGGAGAGTGACTTGTATTCTTGTAACTTTGACTCAGTTCTCTATATATTTTAGAAATGAGGCCTTTATCACACACATACTAGTTGTAAAAATTCTTTCCCATTTTTCTGCTTCTCTTCTAATCTTGGTTGCATTGATTTTGTTTGTGCAAAAACTTTTCAATCTCATTTAATAAAAATTATCCATTTTGCATTTCATAATGTTCTCTTTCTCTTATTTGGTCATAAATTGCTCCATTCTCCATTAATCTGACAAATAAACTATTTCTTGCTCCCCTAGTTTGTTTATAGTTTCAACCTTTATACCTAGATCTTGTACCCATTTAGACTTTATTCTGGTATACAATGTCAAATGTTGATCTATGCCCAATTTCTGCCACACTATTATCCAGTTTTCCCAGCATGTTTTGTCAAATAGTGAGTTCTTGTCCCAGAAGACAGGGTCCTTAGGTTTATCAAACAGTAGACTGCTGTAGTCATTGATTACTGTGTCATGTGTACCTAACTTATTCCACTGATCAACCCCTCTCTTTCGTAGCCAGTACCAAGTGGTTTTGATGATTGCTGCTTTATAACACAATTTGAGATCCAGTATGGCTAGACCACCTTCCCTAGCATTTCCTTTCATTAATTCCCTCGACTTTCTTGACCTTTTGTTCCTCCAGATGAATTTTTATACTATTTTTTCTAGCTCTAGAAAATAATTTTCTGGTAGTTTTATTAGTATGGTACTGAATAATTTAGGTAGAATTGTCATTTTTATTGTATTAGCTCAACCTACCCACAAGGAACTGATATTTCCCCAATTATTAAGGTCAGACTTTATTTATGTGAAATGTATTTTGTAATTGTGTTCATATAGTTGCTGGGTTCATTTTGGCAAGTAGACTACCAAATATTTTGTAGTGTCTATGGTAACTTGTTGGGTCTTGTTAGTACTATATAGAAATGGAGATGATTTATGTAGGTTTATTTTATATCCTGTAACTTTGCCAAAGTTGTTTATTATTTCAAGTAGTTTTGTACTTGATTCTCTAGGGTTTTCTAAGTACATGATCATATCATCTTCAAAGAGTGATAACTTAGTTTCTTCTTTGCCTATTCTAATTCCTTCAATTTCTTTTTCTCTTCTTATTGTTAAAGCTAACATTTCTAGTACCATATTGAATCACAGTGGTGGTAATGGACATCTTTGTTTCACCCCTGATCTTATTGGAAATGCATCTAGATTGTTCCTATTACATATAATGCTTGTTGATGGTTTTAGGTAGATGCTACTTATTATTTTAAGGAATGCTCCATTTATTCCTGTGCTCTCCAGTATTTTCAATAGGAATGGGTATTGTATTTTGTCCAAAGCTTTTTCTGCATCCATTGAGATAAATATTTGGTTTCTGTTAGTTTTGTTGTTGATATGATCAATAATGCTGATAATTTTCCTAATATTGAACTAGCCCTGCATTCCTGGTATAAATTCTACCTGATCATAGTTTATTATGATAAGTTGCTATAATCTTTTTGCTGATATCTTATTTTAAATTTTTGCATCTATATTCACTAGAGAAATTGGTCTATAATTTTCTTTCTCTGTTTTGGATCTTCCTGGTTTAGATATCAGAGCAATATTTGTATCATAAAAAGAATTTGGTAAGACTCCTTCTTTTACCCATTTTCCCAAATAATCTTTGTAGCATTAGAATTAACTGTTCTTTAAATGTCTGATGGAATTTGCTTGTAAATCCATCTGGCCCTGGAGATTTTTTTCTAAGGAGTCCATTGATGGCTTGTTCAATTTCTTTTGATGAGATGGTGTTATTTAAGCATTTTACTTCTTTTAATCTAGGCAATTTATATTTTTGTAAATACTCATCCATTTCACTAAGGTTGTCAAATATATGGGGGTACAATTGGGCAAAGTAATTTCTAATTATTGTTTTAATTTCCTCTTTGTTGGAGCTGAATTCACCCTTTTCATTTTTATACCGGTAATTTGGTTTTTTTCTTTCTTTTTTTCTAATCAAATTGACCAAAAGTTTATCAATTTTACTCATTTTTTCATAAAACCAACTCTTTGCTTTATTTACTAGCTCAATACTTCTTAATTTCAATTTGATTAATTTCTCTTTTCGTTTGTCATTATTTCTAATCTGGTGTTTAATTGTGGAATTTCAATTTGTTCTTTTTCTAGTTGTTTCAGTTGCATGCCCAATTCTTCTTTGCCCAAATCTTCTCTCTCTCCATTGTAGTCACGTAAGCTTTCAGAGATAGAAAACTTCTCATAAGAACTGTTTTTGCTGCATTCCATAAGTTTTGGTAGCTTTTCTCATTATTGTCATTCTCTGGAACGAAGTTATTGATTGTTTCTATAATTTGTTGTTTGACCCACTCATTTTTAGGATTAGATTATTTAGTTTTCAATTAATGTTTCGTCTGTCTTTTTATTGCCCATTATTACGTATAATTTCTATTGCATCATGATCTGAAAAGGAATCATTTGATATATCTGGTTTTCTGCACTGAATTTTGACATTTTTATGCCCTAGTACATGATCAGTTTTTGTATAGGTGCCATGTACCACCGAGAAAGAGATATATTCCTTTCTGTCTCCATTCAGTTTTTTCAGTGGTCTATCATATCTACCTTTTCCAGAATTTTATTCAACCTTTTTAACTTCTTTCCTGTTTATTTTGAGTTTACATTTATCCAGTTCAGAGAAGGGGAGGTTGAGGACCCTTAGTAGTATAGTTTTGCTGTCTATTTCTTCCTGTAACTCCCTTACTTTCCCCTCTAAGAATTTGGATGCTATACCCCATGGTGCATATATGTTTAGTAATGATATTACTTCATTTTTGTCTATGGTGTCTTTTAAGAGGATATAGCTTCCTCCCCTCTTTCTTTGATTAGATCTATATTTGCTTTTGCTTTGTCTAAAATTAGAATTGCTACCCCTGCTTTTTTTTACACCAGCTGAAGCATAATATATTCTGTTCCAACCTTTTACCTTTACCCTGTGTGTATCCCCCTGTTTCAGATGTGTTTTTTATAAACAACATATTACAGGATTATGTTTTTTAATCCATTCTACTATCTGTCTCCATTTTATGGGAGATTTCATCCCATTCACATTCACAATTATGAATACTCTCTATGTCTTTCTCTCCACCTATCTCCCCCTCTTCCTTTTATTTCTCCCTTCTCCCTTCCTCTGCTCATATGTATTTTTGACCACCAACTCCCTCAGTCCCCCTCCCTTTTCTTTCCCTTTTTCCTTACTAATTCTTCTCTCCCTTCTAACTGCCCCCTCCTTTTTTGAAAATTTCCCCTTGCCCCTCCTACTTCCTGTAGGGCAAGTGAGATTTCTATACTTAACTGAGTATGTCATTCCCTCCTTGAACCAAACCCAGTGAGAGTAAAGCTCACACAATGCTCATCTCCCTCCCTTATTTCCCTCTATGTAATATGCTTTTGTGCCTCTTCACGTGATATAATTGGCCCTTTTTGGTCTCCTTTCTTCTTCTCTTTTTCACCCCTTAATTAGGTTTTTTATCAACTCATCAGATAATTTATACACATACCCTCTGTCTATGTATATAAATGCTGTAATAAATATACAGTTCCCAAGATTAACAGGAACAATCCTCCCATATAGAGATATAAACATGCTGTCATTAAATAACAAGTTTTTTTTTCTTTTTTTCCCTGTTTACCTTTTTTATGAATCTCTTGACTCCTGTATTTGAAAATCAAGTTTTTTATTGATCTCTGGTCTTTTCATCCCTTATTTCATTGAATGTCCATCTCCTTGCCTGAAATATTATGCCCAGTTTTGCTGAGTAATTGATCCTTGGTTGTAGTCCAAGCTCTTGCCTGAAATATTATGCCCAGTTTTGCTGAGTAATTGATCCTTGGTTGTAGTCCAAGCTCCTTTGCCTTACAGAATATTATATTCCAATCCCTCCAATCTTTTAATGTGGAAACTGCAAGGTTGTGTGTGATCTTGACCCTAGTTCCTGGATATTTGAATTGTTTCTTTCTGGATGCTTGTAGTATTTTCTCCTTGACCTGATAACTCTGGAATTTGGCAACAATATTCTTTGGAGGTTTCAATTTGGGATCTCTTTCAGGAGGTGACATGTATTCTTTCAATGATTATTTTACCCATTGATTTTAGCACCTCAAGGCAATTTTCCTTGATGATTTCTTGGAAGATATATCCAGGCTCTTTTGTTCATCATGGCTTTCCAGTAGACCAATAATTCTTAGATTTTCTCTCCTGGATCTATTTTGCAAGTCAGTTGTTTTTTCAATGAGTTATCTTACATTTTCTTCTATTTTTTCATTCTTTAGATTATGTTTGACTGATTCTTGATTCTTCATGGAGTCATTAGCTTCTACTTGCACAACTTTAATTTTTAACAAATTGTTTTCTTCAGTTAGCTTTTGTGCCTCCTTTTCCATTTTTCCCATTTTTTCTATTAAGGAATTATTTTCCCCAGTTAAGTTTCATACTTCCTTATCCATTTAGTCAATTTTATCTTTTAAGAAGCTGACTGTATTTTTAAAATCATTGGTCAATTTTTCTTCTACCTCTCTAATTTGATTTTTAAAATCCTTCTTGAGATCTTCCAATATTGCTCTTTCTGCTTGAGATCAGTATCTATTCTCTTTTGAGGTTTCCAATGTGGGTATAGTGCAGCTGTCCTCTTCTGAATTTGTATTTTAATCTTCAGTGTCCCTGTAATAAGATTCTGTGGTCTTTCCTTTTCTAATTTGCTTCTTGCTCAAGGTGATTGCCTTTTTCTCCTGGCTTTTAATCTCCAGGTGAGGCACAGATACCTCTGTCACATGTTTCCTGTGCTGAGAGCTAGTGGCCTGATTACTGGCTCTGTGTATTGTGGCCTCTGGTTCTTTCAACTAGAAGCTATATAATGTTGCAATTTACCTGGTGTTGAACTGGTTGGTGTGTTCCAAGACTGAGTCTAGATAAAGTCTGAGTTTCCCCAGGGTTATACAGAAGCTTATGGTGTGAAGTGTGGGGGAGGAGCAGTATGACCACTGGAGGTCCCCTCTTCCTCTAGGGCTGTGCTAGAGCACAGGCATGCTCCATGGCTGGTAAACTTGTCTGTGCTTGTGTCTGCCCAGTTCCCCTGACTGTGCTAAGATATGCTTGGGGTCCTGGTGTTGGCACTTAGTGACTCCACCTCCTGGGGTTCAGGATCTCCTTCTGATCCCCTCAGGTGAGACTGGCTGGGACACTTATTGTCCTGCACTGGTCCCCTTCAGCCAAAGCAAGAGGTACCTTTCTTGATGATCTCCCTAGCCTCCCAAGCTAAAAGACTACTGTACCCCTTCTGCTGTCTCCACTATTCCAGGATTTTTCCTGGGGGTGAAATTCTCTGAATTTTTCAAGGCCAACAGTGGGATGGTGAGAACACATACAGTTTACTCCACCATCTTGGCCCCCATAAATTTAAGTAGGTGACTTTCAAACATTTAGTCTGCAGGCTGATAGCCCTGGGAATAGCTGCTTCAGGCCCCTGCACTTCTCTCTCATGCAACCCTGACAGACCCCATTCCTGTGCTGAGAGGTTTGGGAATCAGTACTGTGGCTGACGATTCAGTTTTCCAAGGGTGTTGCCAACTCTGCTATGTCCTAGTCTGCACTGGTACAGCCCAAGCACTGTGCGCTCCCCAAGCCCTGTGTTACAGATCCTTCCTGTCAACCTTTTGGGCTTTCCTGGACTGGAAATCTGCCACATTCTATTGTTTCTGCTGCTCTAGAATTTGCTCAGATTCACTTTTTAGAGGCATCTGAAGAAATTTGAGGAAGAGCTCAGGTGAGTCCCTGCTTTCATTCCATTATCGTGGCTCTGCCACCCCCCCTCCCTCAAAAAAAAAAAAAAGACTTAAGTATTAAGGAAGTTACCACTTAGATGAGTAGAGAGGTTTCCTTACCTAGGAATTTCCTACTCCAATCAAACCAAAAGACTAGCTCCCATCCCTAGTTCATAAATAATTGTATTTAATTCTATATCTGCTGATTTTAGTCTGTACCTCCTTGTTCAAGTGCTATCATTTTCCTTATAGGTTTCATATTTGTGTTTTGTTGTTCTTGTTTATTTTTACAGGCCATTAACATTCATATACATAAGTATATATGTACATATACATAAATATGTATGTATATATGCCTGTGCTATATACATACATACATATATATGTGTGTATATATATGCATACATACATACATATGTGTGTGTGTGTGTGTGTGTATACACTCAAGGATTTGTAACCTTTTTGGTCTCCTGATAGTCTGGTGAAGTCTATGGATCCCTTCTGAGACCACTATTTTTAAATATATAAAACAGAGAAGGATGTGTGTGTGTGTGTGTGTGTGTGCGTGTGTGTTTGTGTGAGTGTGTGAGTGTATCTCCCATCCAAGTTCACATATTACTGGAAATCTATCCATGGATCTCATAGGGGTCTGGGGACTCCAGGTTAAGAACCCTGCATTACATGAACATTCTGTAATTAATTTAGCCATTTTCCAATTATGAAAGTGTATACACTAAATCTGAGAATCTCACAAAGCCTTTATACCCCACAGAATGCCAGAACAGAGCTGCGAAATGGGACCAGATTAGAAGTTCTCTAGGGACAGGCAAGCATAAACCCTGGAGAATCTAGGACTTCAACAGGAAAAGTTCCTCCCAAAGGAAGACTGAAGAAGTGTTCTGTGTCCTGAATGAAGCACAGCAAAAGATTGATTTCTTTTCCAAAGCCAAGGTCCCCTGAGTGGCTAAGTATTCAAGGTTTAAATGATAATAAGGATTGAGGGGTGAGGCCAGGGATATAGGGAGGGGGAATTGGGAGATGTAACTGACTAAGGAATATGATCACTTCACTGCTCCTTCTGGGCTTCTTCCCTATAAAACATTAAAGAGAAAATCAAATAATTTTTTGTAATTTTTTTCTCTCTTCAAAATTCTGAAAAGGCCTCATCAGAGGGTCACCTATAATTCTACTCTATTGTCTAGAAATCTAGAGAGCAGCTTTCCTAGGTAGGCAACAGAAGTCTGCATATGTGGTTTTCAGATACATAAAGTGTTTAAAACACTGTGTGGCCAACATAGCATAATGGATGGGCTGCCCAACAAATGGGACAATGGCCTTTAAAACAATCCAGTACATTATGAGAAGGTGTCTGGGTAGCATTTGTGAATTGGCAATTGGACTGCTGGAAGATAGCTGTGGAAGGGGACAATAGGGTGAGAAAATGTCAACTTAGAAGAGGATGGAGAATATACTTGGCACAACTACACAACTCAGCAACATCGCACATTTTATAGACAGGACAGATTAAGTACTTCTAAAGCACCTTTTACCGAAGATTAAGCAAATCAAAAATTCTCCAAAATAAATCCTACATTGTGCAGCATGGATGAAAGCTCATTATATTTTCTTTTCTTAAGATACTGAAGCAATCTATGAGAACTGGGAATTTAAATCCTTTTTTTCTTACTCATCACAGAATAAGAGAAAAGTTTCAGATTTAAACAAAACCAGAGAGGATTAAAAATAGCCAAAAAACAAAACAAAAAAAATCCCCTCTCTTCCTTAACATATGCTCATGACTGACAAATTCTCAACAGCAATTGATAGATTCTAATTCTGGGAACTTTCTGACTTTACCATTCATTTGAAATAAAGAGAAGTGTAACAAACACAGTATTGACTATCCTTTGAAATAATTCAATTGAGAAATAACGATTACCATCAGACATTTTATCACAAGGTCAGAAACCTTTCACCCAAAGGGTGATATTTTACTGCAAATGCCCTCAGAAATCAGTTACAATAGACTCTATCATTTGTCACGTATATGATTTGGATTTTCTGAATATAGAAATAGTTGACCTTCATCCCTCCATAACTACTAAGAGTTGAAGGTCATATCATATGTCATTGAAAAGAGAATTTGCCTTGAGTTAGCAATAAGGTCTTGGATTTGACCTCTGACATTGATGTCATGAGTTATAATTAATTTCTATATAGGTCATTTAGAGGGAAAATCCACATGTCCTTTGCCATTGGTCTGTTCTTTTACATTTTTTACAATGATCTTGTCCACTTAGAAAGAAGTATTCAAGCAGTAAGACTCACTTATTGCCAAAATGTAACTTGCTTATAGAGACTACAGTTCTTCACATGGGTAATTCAACTTATTTTCTATAGTGCATGTTTGATAGCTCAAGAAACAAAGAGAGATAGATCCACATGGCTTACATATGCTAGCATCTATAAAATGTAATGTAAGAGATGGAATGTGTTTGCATATCTATAATTTGCAAGCACCCAAAATATCCATACTCTTACACAATTGAGAACCTATATTTGAGTCTACACACCACTCTATGGGAATGAAAAAATTAGACAAAAAATGTAGTTAAATATTTTATTATCTTTAAAACATTCATTTATTTTCTTGCTTTGTTATAAATATTAAAACAGAGCATTTAGCAACCATAATAAAATATATCAAAAGTTTTGAAAAATTTGCAAAATGAGCTGACCTTAATTCATAGACAATGTAACACAGAATTAATGAAAATCCCAAATCAACATTTTTTAATGCTAAATATTATAGACCCTTTTTCTTTAGCCAGACCACATAAAATTGGACGTAAACATTTGAGAAAGAGAACACCAAGACTCCCCCAATTAAAAATGGAAAGGATAAAACATTCCCAGCTCCCTTTGATCCAGAGTCAGTTTGCAGGCATCAAACTAAGTTGGTGTGGTTTCTCTACTGGGACTCAGGGGTCGACTTCCAGTCAACTGAGCTCCTAAATCCCTTCAAACAGAACTCTGTGGGGATGTTGTTTCCTTCCGGGTGAGGAAGTCGATTTTATTTACCTTTTCTTTTTTCTGTTGGCTTGAGAAAGGCACCAAGTCAGGTACTAAGCAAGCAACAACTTTTGGTAAACTTTGAGAAATACTCCCCACTTGTTGAATCTGTCTAACTTTTTTTATTTAGGGCAGTTGTGATTTTGACTGTGTAGACTGGATTATATAAAATTTCTCATACTATTTTGAGATTCCCAAGTGGTAAATAAAGAGTCAAGCAAAAAGACAATATTTAAGATTTCCCAGATATTCCAGAGGACTGTTTTGGATGAAGGATATGGACAATGCATACACAGTGCATCTCTGCCTCTTGGCCAAAGATGGCAAATTTGAGGGCTCACAGTATAATGGGGGTCTGGCACCTGCCAGAGCTCCTCAGATGACTCTCCAAATGGAGAAATTGAGGAACCTGTAAACATAAAAGTCATGATGATATGTAATGCAAGTGCCTAGGAGATATTTTGCAGTGCGCATAGACATGTGTAATTCTTTCTGGTCTGCTAACTAGATGATGAATAAGAAAGAGGCTCTTTGATTGTCTAGAGAGGCATTCAAAAGGCCTAAGGCAATTTCCACCATTCTCTCTTTGCTTCCTTATCTTCAGTCTTGGGATATTTCAACACCTTGTTCAAGGCATCTTGTAAGAAATCTTGCTATGAGAGGAAAAGCCTTGGGACTTCCCTCTGAGACCAAATGGTTCAGAAACTTTGCATTTATACTTTCTCATTCGATCCAAGGGGTTTAGAGTCTCTTATGCTGTCATTTCAAAAGATCCAGAGAGCAAAGTACAGGAATCCAGAAGTCAGGGTCTAGTCCACATTTTGCAGGCAGCCCAGCATCAATACCCTCAAGGACCAAGGATTTACAGAAGAAGTAGACTTTCCTTCTGGACCCAGGCTTGTAGAAGTTGAAAAGAGACCTCATCAGGTCTCCTCTGGATATAAACTTTGTGGGACCAATACTGAACCTATTCCTCAGAGACCAAGGTGGTGTAATAATAATAAATAATAATACCTAATATTTCTATAGCTCTTACCATTTTCCAGGCACTGTACTAAGAACTTTATAATTATCTTTATAACAACCCTGGGAGGTATATGTTACTATTATCTTCATCTTACAGATGAAGAAACTGAGGCAGAGGTTAAGTGACTTGCCCAGGGTCACACAGTTAGCATGCATCTGATTTGAACTCAAGCTTTTCTGACTCCATGTCCCCCTCTCTATCCACTGAGCCATATAGCTGCCCCTAGGGCTTGAGGAAAAGTATGGCTCTGAGATACTAAGATGAAATGTTTGTATTTTATTCTTGCCATATCTTTGAAGTAAATGTCCCTTTGTAAAAGAAAATGATATCATGTGTCTAATACAATGCTTAAACAGTATATGGTTAGCACTTTAAAAAGGTTTATTGGCTGACTGAGCGATGGAACAGACAACTTGGGATGCTTCTCACTGCTGCCTAACAATGAGGGCAACATGGTCAGTGGGGGATTAAGCCACCGGCTGTCCAAAAGAGACCCCTCAAGGGTAGAGAGGATGAGCAGGTGTAATTTGACTGAATATGGAAGGATTAGGTCAGAGCATCCTTGTTAAGCTAAACCTTATCCTTTCATTTAGTCTTCCTAATGGAATTTTGTTCTTTGTCTGGAAATGCTACACATTGTGACTTGTATAGGAGAGAGGGATAGCTTCTGTCACTTTGGATTTCTCTCTATATAGGCAAGCTTATGCTGTGTCTTTCTCTTCATGACCTTGTGGATGTTCCATGACACCAGGCCCTTCTATCCTCCACTCTCTCTAGAAGTCTGTCCAAGCTCATAGGAATTGCTTCTGTGACTCTAACTATCTATCTCATCCTTGATCATCCCCTTTTGAGTCTTTTACAACATCAGGGTATTTTCAAATGAGTCCTATCTTCTCCTTATGTGGTCAGAGTATTTAAACTTCAGCTTCAATTTTGACCTTCAGGGAATAATCTGAATTAATTTAAGTATTGACTGATTTGATCTCCTTGATGTCCAAGGGACTCTCAAAAGTCTTCTCCAACACCATGATTTGAAAGCATTCTTCCTTCATTGCGCAATTTTCCTTACAGTCTAATTCTCACAGTCATATATCACCACTGGAAAAAACATACTTTTGGCTATATGGACCTTTGTTGGCAAGGTGAAGTCTGCTTTTTCTATGTTGTCCACATTTGTCATAGCTTTCCTTGCAAGGAGTAAGCACCTTAATTTCATGGCTGTAGTCACTATCTGTAGTGATCTTTAAGTCCAAGAACACAAAATTTGACTTCCACTTCTCCATCGATTTGCCAGGAATTGGGCAAGTGGCTAAGATCTAAATTTTTGTTTTTAATTTTAATGTTAAACTTCAAGACAACTTTTACATTCTCCTCTTTCATCATCATCAAGGTTTCTTAATTCCTCTTCACTTTGTGCCATCAGAGTGGTATTCTCTGCATATCTGAGACTGTTGATATTCTTCCCAGAAATCTTCATTCCAGGTTTCCATTCATCCAGTCTGGCATTTCCCATGATACACTGCATATAAGTTACACTGAAATGTCAGTACATGACCCTGTAGTACTCCTTTTCCAGTCTTAAACTAATCAGTTGTTCCATGTTCAGTTCTGACTGTTTCTACTTGCCCCACATACAGGTCCCTCAGGAGACAAGTAGAGATGATCAGGTGCTCGCATCTCTTTGAGGACTTGCCACATTTAGCTGGGATGCACCAAGTCAAAGACTAGTCAATGAAGCAGAAGCAGATGTTTTCTTTTGTGTTGTTTTTTTGGTTCGTTTTTCCCGTAACTACCATGCTTTCTCCATAATCCATCAAATGTTGTCCATCTGCTTTCGAATCCTTCGGCCTCTTTGAAAACCAGCCTGCTTTTCTGGCAATTCTTGGTTCACATCTTGCTGAAGCGTAACTTGCAGAAACTTAAGCACAACCTTGATGGTGTGTGAAATGAGTGCAATTGTTTGGCAATTTGAATATTCTTTGGCATTGTCCTTCTTTAGGATTGGGATGTAAACGGTCACTGTTGTATTTTCCATATTTACTGGCATTTTGAGTGCAGCATTTTAATAAAACCATCTTTTAGGATTTTAAATAGCTTAGCTGGAATTTTATCTCCGCCACTAGCCTTATTGGTTTTTTTTTATTTATTTAACTTTTTACAATCATTTTCAAAAAATTTTGGGTTCCAAATTTTCTCCCCTTTTAACCCCTCCCCCCACCCCAATACCCCAAGCAATCTAATTTTCCCTATCTCCAATCTGCCCTCTCTTCTGTCATCCCTCCCTTCTCTTGTCTCCATCTTCTCTTTTCTCCTGTAGGGCCAGATGACTTTCTATTCCTCATTAACAGTATGTCTTCTTTCCTAGTAGCAACAACAATACTCAACAGTTGTTCCTAAAACTTTGAGTTCCAAATTCTCCCCATCCCTCCCTCCCCACCAATTCCCTTTGGGAAGGCAGGCAATTCAATATAGGCCATATCTGTGTACCTTTGCAAATGACCTCCCTGATAGTCGTGTTGTGTAAGACTAACTGAATTACCCTCCATCCTAACCTGCCCCTCATTGTTTCTCTTCTGTCTTTTGATCCTGTCCCTCCCCAAGTGTTAACTTCAAATTGCTCCCTCCTCCCATTGCCCTCCCTTCCATCATCCCCCCCTTGCTTAAATCCTCCCCCACTTTCCTATACTGTAAGATAGGTTTTCATACCAAAATGAGTGTGCATTTTATTCCTTCCTTTAGTCAAATGTGATGAGGGTAAACTAATTGTTTTTTGTTTTCTCAGCTCTCCTCTTTTTCCCTCCACTAGGAAGTCTCCTACTTGCCTCTTAAATGACATATAATTACCCCATTCCATTTCACCCTCTTTCCTCCCCCTACCTTTCTCTCTCACCATTTACCTTAATTTCTTTTAAGATATGGTCCCATCCGATTCAATTCACTCTGTGCTCTCTGTCTCTGTATGTGTGTGCATGTGTGTATGTGTGTGTGTGTGCATGCATGTACTTGTGTGTGTGTGTGGTCCCACCAACTACCCAGATACTGAAAAGTTTTAAGAGTTACAAATATTGTCTTTCCATGTAGGAATGTAAACAGTTCACTTCTGGTAAGTCCCTTAAGACTTCTCTTTGCTGTTTACTTTTTCATGCTTCTTCTCATTCTTGTGTTTGAAAGTCAAATTTTCTTTTCAGCTCTGGTCTTTTCATCAAGAATGCTTGAAAGTCCTCTGTTTCATTGAAATACCATATTTTCCCCTGAAGTATTATACTCAGTTTTGCTGGGTAGGTGATTCTTGGTTTGAGTCCTAGTTCCTTTGACTTCTGGAATATCCTATTCCACGCCCTTCGATCCCTTAATGTAGAAGCTGCTAGATCTTGGGTTATCCTGATTGTATTTCCACAATACTGGAATTGTTTCTTTCTAGTTGCTTCCAAGATTTTCTCCTTGACCTGGGAATTCTGGAATTTGGCCACAATGTTCCTAGGAGTTTCTCTTTTTGGATCTCTTTCAGGTGGTGATCGATGGATTCTTTCAATACTTATTTGCCCTCTGGTTGTAGAATGTCAGGGCAGTTTTCCTTGATAATTTTATGGAAGATGATATCTAGGCTCTTTTTTTGATCATGGCTTTCAGGTAGTCCCATAATTTTTAAATTGTCTCTCCTGGATCTATTTTCGAGCTCAGTTGTTTTTCCCATGAGATATTTCACATTCTCTTCCATTTTTTCATTCTTTTGGTTTTGTTTGGTGATTTCTTGGTTTCTCGTAAAGTCATTAGACTCCATTTGTTCCATTCTAATTTTGAGAGAACTGTTAAATTCAGTGAGCTTTTGAACCTCTTTTTCCATTTGGCTAATTCTGCTTTTGAAAGCATTCTTCTCCTCATTGGCTTTTTGAACCTCTTTTGCCAATTAAGTGAGCCTATTCTTCAAGGTGTTATTTTCTTCAGCATTTTTTTGGGTCTCCTTAACCAAGGTATTGACCCGTTTTTCATACTTTCCTTGCATCTCTCTCATTTCTCTTCCCAGTTTTTCCTCCACCTGTCTAATTTGCTTTTCAAAATCCTTTTTGAGCTCTTCCAAGGCCTGAGCCCAACCGACATCCCCCTAGGGTGTCTGGGGTGCTGAGGCCCCACCCCCCACGTCTTTCCTTGATGGCAAGAATATTTCCTTGTCCTCGTCAGATCCGAATGTTGGGATCATTTGCATTTGTTGGAAAAAAACACTCTATAGTCTTATTTTTCTTCCCTTTTCTAGGCATTTTCCCAGCCGGTTACTTGACTTCTGAGATTCCTGTCCACCCCCGCCTAGATCCGCCCAGCTAGTGCTTGGGGTCTGAGGTTCAAATGGGCTTTCCACAGCAAGCTTTAGTTCTGGTGCTAGGGTTGGGGCAGGGCCACCTCCCAGGCTCAGCCTCCTCAGGGGCTTTATGCAGAGGCCTTCAGTAAAAGAGTGGGGTGGGGCATGGCCGTCTCCCAGGCTCAACTCCCTCAGGTTGTTTATGCAGAGACTTTCAGTAATGAAGATCCTGCCTGCTGCTGGGGGGAGTCTTGGGCCGGCCGCAGCCACTGCTGCTTCCACTGCTGCCCACGCCTCTGCCTCCGCCGCTTCCTGCCCCCGTCTCTGCCACAGCCGCTTTCTCCCGAGGGGGCCCGAGTCACGGAGACACTCCGCTCCCCTCTTCCAGCCCAGCCTCTCTCACTGACCTGTAGCTTCTGTGAGCAGAGGGACTTTCCTGGCTGCCAGAGCTTCCGACCCTGAAGCCTGCTCGGGTCAGCTTCTTTGGGGCCACGGCCAGGGCAGCGCTGGGGTGGTGTCCGCTTTCCGGGGCGCGACGGACCCTGGGGATGGGTCTCCAGGGCTCCCTGGAACGGAAATCTCTTCCAGTCTGTTTCTGTACCCTTTTCAGTGGTCCAGAAGTTATGGGGGACTCTTTTTACATTAATTCTATGGGCTGTGGTTTCAGAGCTCGTAAACGTGCGTCCTTCTACTCCGCCATCTTGGCTCCGCCCACTAGCCTTATTGTTAGCAGTGCTTCCTAAGGCCACTTGACTTCATCCTCCATGTTGTCTTGGCTATAGATTGGTAACCACATCATTGTGGTTATTGATGATGTTAATATCATTCTTGTACAGTACTTCTACATATTCTTGCTACCCCCTCTTAATTTCTTCTACTTCTGCTAAGTCCCTGCCTTTTTTGTCTTTTATCATGTCCATTTTTGCACAAAATGTTCCCTTGATATTTCTAATTTTCTTAAAGATATCTTTTTTCTTTCCTATTGTATTGTTTTCTTCTATTTCTTTGCATTGCTTATTTAAGAAAACTTTCTTTTGTCTCCTTGCTATTTTCTGGAATTCTGCCTTTAGTTGGGTACATCTTTTCCCTTCTCCTTGACTTTCTCCTTTTTTTCTTTCCTCAGCTATTTGTAAAGCCTCATCAAACAGCTATTTTGCTTTCTTGTTCATCTTTTTCTTTGGAACATTTTTTGTTGCTACCTCCTGTACATTCTTGTAAACCTCTATTCATAATTCTTCAGGCACTCTATCTACCAGATTTAATCCCATGAATCTATTCATCACTTCTACTTCATAATCACGAAGGATGTTATTTAGGTCATATTTATATGATCTGATGATTTTCACTACTTTCTTCAATTTAAGTCTAAATTTTGCAACAGGAAGCTTGTGACCTGAGCCTGAGTCTGCTACAGGTCTTGTTTTAACTGACTATATAGAGCTTCTCCACCTTGGCTGCAAAGCATGCGCTCAGCCTAATTTTGATATTGACCACTTAGTGCTGTCCAGGTGTAGACTCACCTTTTGGGTTGTTGAAAAAGAGCATTACTCGCGACCTGAGAGTTATCTTGAAGGAACTCTATTAGTCTCTGCTCTGCTTCATTTTGTACTTCATGACCAAATATGCCTGTTATTTGATTTCCTACTTTAGTATTTCAATCCCCTGTGATGAATTTGATATCTTTATTTTGGGTGTTATTTCTAGTTATAAGTCTTCATATGACTGATCAACTTTGGCCTTTTCAGGATCAGTGGTTGGAGCATAGACGTATTATAGTGGTACTGAAGAGGTTGTCTTGGATTCAAACAAATATCATTCTGTTGTTTTTAAGATTAGACCCCAGTACTGCTTTTCTCATCCTTTTATTGACTATGTGGGCCACTCCATTTCTTCTGAGGGAGTCTTACCTACAGTAATATATCGGTGAACAAATGAATCAAATTCACTTATTCCTTTTCATTTAAGTTCACTGACACTCAAAATATTAATGTTTAATCTCATCTCCTGTTTGACCACATCAAGGTTACCTTGGTTCATAGATCTTATATGCCAAGTTGCTAAGCAATATCGATCTTTAGAGCATCAGATTTTCCTTTCATCACTAGACACATCATAGCTGAGCTTCCTTTCTGATTTTGTCCCACTGCAGGAGTCAGGAGGACCTAAGTTCAAATCTCACCTCAGACACTTGACCCTCACTAGCTAGGTGACCTTGGGCAAGTCACTTAACACCAATTGCCTCATCTTGGGTCAACATCTCTATTCATATATCTCATCATTGACCCAGATGACTCTGGAGGAGAAAGTGAGGCTGGTGACTTTGCACAGCCCTGCCTCATTTATATCCAATTCACTTCTTTGTCATGGTAGCAGCTCCCTGATGTCATAATCTTCTTGAGAATGAAGGACAAGTAGCAATAGTTCCCTTCCAACATCTATTCTCCTGGCATAAATCAAATTTCACTTCCTCTTCCTCCTCAAATCCCTTTATTTCTTTGCTTAAAATCCAGCTTCTGTTTCATTTAGTAATAGTTCTGTTCAGTTCAGTTGTTTTTCAGTTGTGTCTGACTCTGCGACCCCATTTGGGGTTTTCTTGGCAAAAATATTGGAGTGATTTGCTATTTCTTTCTCCAACTCATTTTACATATGAAGAAACTGAGGTAAACAAAGTTAAGCGACTTGACCAGGGTCACATAGATACTAAGTGTCTGAGGCCAAATTTGAACTCAGGTCTTCCTGACTACAGGTTCAGTGCTCTATGGACTTCAATATCTAACTGACTTTAGGTTCTATATCCCTAGTAACCTGAAGTGTGGAGAGGTCTTCCTTAAGAATCCTTAATTTTCTCTTCTAATTGATGGCACCCTTTAACTGTGTTCCTTTGAGTTATGTTTTCATTAAAGTCAGTATTAAAAATTTTAAACAGAATAGGATTAGATTCAATAATCCATTTTATGAATAATCTACCTTCTTTCTTTTTTTGAAAATCTGGACAGCTCCTGTTTTTTCTTCATTATATATTATCATCATCCTGTCCATCCAGATCATATCCCTTGATTTGATCTTGCTATGTATTTTAATTATTGCATCTATTGACTTCTTCTAACTTCCCATTCAATAATGGAAATGAAATTAGTCTGTCATGACCTGGTTTTCAAAAAGCCATGCTAGTTCTTTGGAATCATGCCTCCTTTTTAGTGTTTACTCATCATCTTTTTAATTATGTGTACATATATGTATTTATGTATAAGTATGTATGTATTTTCCATGAATTGATGTCAAACTCACATAGACTCCATTTTCTCCCTCCCCATCTTTTTTCAATTTTGGCAACATTTGTCCTTCTCCACTACTGGAATTTTCGCTAGTTATCTATGATCTTCTTACGATAACAAACAGTGGCTTAATAATAATATGTGATAGGTCTAGGGACGCCAACTTAGAGAAAGCAACAATATGGCCAGAGAGAGGAAACCAAGAAGCACAGTTCCAGACCAGTCAGATCATGGCCACTACATTAACCACCAACTCCTCTCACACTCTGGTGGAGGAAGCTCATGACCTTCCAATAGCCTCGGGAATAATGGTGCCCCCTCAGCAGGTCACTTCTACCTCTAGCCCATTATCCAGAGGAACAGATCTTCTGCAAACGGTCTCTCCATCCCTACTGTCACCGACACCAACTGCCAAGAAACTGCCACCTTGAAGAAAGCTAGGATATTCTAAGAGGTAAAAGTGAGGAAGAAGTTCATTCAAGGCTTGAGGGCTGGGAGGAAGGGGAGCATATACAGCTATGTATATAGATATATACATATACATATGTACAGATATATGACCTATGTATATAGGCCACCAGGCACGGTGGTGACTAGAAGAGAGTTCAGGAACTAGTAAGTAAGCTAGTGTGTGTGGAGCCATCATCCCTCCCTGGAAATTCCTTAGTGAAGTCACTTTTAGAATAATTTCAGGTTTGCCCCCATTCTTTTCTCACAATGCCTATAACTAATTATTCAGGTTTGTTTAATCTATTTTGATCTATAATTAGTGATTCCTGGAAATATGGATTGTAAACTTGAGTTACTGCCTGTGAAAAGGTCTATTTTAGAAATCCAGCTTCTAGTCGCTTCCATGTCTTCTGTTCTCTCACTGCTAGTCAGACATCATATGTTATGTGCTTCTAGTTCAACACGAATCTATCATGATCCAACAAGTGTTATCAGCCACCTGCTTGCAACTTGCCTCTGCTTGTCCAACTTCTGTCCCCACCAGTCCCTATTGGAGACTTTCACTGTATAACAGGTTCCCCTCCTCCTACCTTTCCCCCTGGATATCTGGCATTAATTATTTAGGTGAGTGTGATATGTAATTAACAGATTTCTGCCAATCTCTAATGCAAACACTAGCCTCCAAGTAAAACTAATTTTTTAAAATAGAAGAGACCTAGAAACATAGTTTTTTAGTGTTAAGAGAGACCTTTTAGTCCCTTCATTTTGAAGATGGGAAAAATAAAATTTAGAGAATTTGATAAGTGTCTTACATTTTTCACAGACCTAGCAATTGACAGATCTGGGACCACCAGCCATACCTCCTAAGCATGAAGACTGTGGAGTCACAGGGCAAAAATGACATAGATAATGGAAAATTCTGCTATTTCCATTGTTTGTTCAGAAAAGTCCTGGACTTGTTAGAACACAATTCCAGAGTTATAGTCTCTCCTCAAATAAGACCCATGTGTATTAAAATCATGTAAGATTCTACAATGTCATCACAAATTAAAATGAGAATGATACCCTGAGTATTAATATACATTGAACATCCTACAAGATATTCATGAGTGTCACAGAGAGGGTCTTACACAGATTCCAAACAAAAAGAATCCCTAACAATTGCCAGGTATTCCAAATGTTCTTAACCACAAATAACATTGCCTTCATTGCATTGAGTCCTATTACAGTACAATGTATCCTCAAAGAAGTCTGAAGACTATATGTAGAAAGACATCAACCTAATCATCCACACTAGAAAAATAAAGTGGATGAAAATACTCATTGCCCAGATGACACAGAGTTAGAGATATTCTTTCAATATATAAGACAGGCAGTGAAGGTGGACAATCATATGGAAAACTGTGTAGTACATTCAATGTGTACTGCTGCTCATTAATGTAAAAGTCCATCTTCTTAATACTAATATTTTCCTGGTATTAGAAGCAGCTAGGTGGCTCAATGGCTACAGAACTGGGTCTAGAGGTAGGAAGATTTGAGTCAAATCTGGCTTCAGACACTTAGTAGGTGTGTAACCCTAAACAAGTCACTTAACTTATCTACCTCAATTTCCTCCACTGTAAATGGGGAAAGTAATAGCAGCTATCTCCCAGGCCTATTGTGAGAATCAAACAAAGTAATATTTGTAAAACTCTTGGCACATAATAAATGTTTGTTTTCTTTCTCTAAGCAATACAGATTATAAACCTTGAATGACCTTTTGTCCTCTGATTATCATTCATATCTTTCTGGAACTCCTTCACTGAGGTTCCATCTAATATGCTTGGTTAATTGAATATTTTAATATGGTAGTGGTGCTCTTGAGTCACCAACCTTTTGCCCTCATTCTTTCTTTTTGATTGACCTACTTCTTTTTTCAGGCATATATGTTGGATATGTCCTTGAAAGTAGCTTCAATGCCTCTGTTTATACACACCATCCAAGTATTATGGTGTTGGCGGCTAGTATCATTGGCAGATCTTTCCATTTTTCCCACTGACAATTTTGAGATAATTCATTGACAAGTAGCATAAATATTTATTGGCCTATAGTGTCCCTAGAAAGGAAGGAAAGAAGGAAGGAAACAAGTGTTACTTGGAAGAGGTAAGCAAGTCATCTTAATAAGCATTTTACTCACCACTTCTTCTAGCAGGTATGATCCTTTTCAACAAGGTATAACCCTTTGTTCCCATATTGCAGTCATGAGTCTCATTCTTGGTGCTTTTGGGATAGAATTATGTCAACACTTCAAGTTCACTTTGCTTCTTGTCCGTATGCATAGACTTAGAAGGTTATAAAAGACAAGAGTTGTGGTTCCATGGGCTGTTTTTAAGTCTAGTGTTCTTTTTTGCATATTTGAAGGATTATTTTTAAAAGAGAATTCAGATAATCAATCAACAAGGACTTTTTAAGTGCCTGCAAAGGGCCGGGCACAATGCTAGGTTCTGAGAGACAGAAATTAAACAGCCCTGCCCTCCAAGGGCTTATGTTCTATCAAGAACAAGCGTCACTCAGAAACTGCCTCGATTTCTAAATTTTTCATCTTATACCTTAGATTGTTGTGAAAGTGAATGTGATTGCTGTTTTACATTTTGGGTTTTTTTATCTTCTTTTCTGATGCACTGGTGAAATTTTTTGGCCAACTCAAAATCGAAATATCAAGAGAGGGTAGCTACAAAATATGTATTCTTTTAGACAATAAAGAACATTTAAAAAAAGATAAACTTTAAAAGAGTAGCTGCTACATAACTGAGATGTTTTACAAAATTTGCTATCTTTATTGGCATCAGTAATTTTCTGGTAGTTGGGGCCTTATTAATGTTTAATAAACAGTTAAACTATATATTGCCTGCCATATTTTTTATTCACAATTGATGGGCAAGAAGATTTAAGAGAAAAATACTAAGAAATTTTCGACCAAAAGATCTATGGTGCAATCCATAGGTACAAAGAAAGGTAATGACTGTTTGTTACTGGTTCTCTTGCCACAGGGTAACTGAGGATCCCAATCATACCTAGTTGCAGTTCCTCTTCAACTATTACAATAAGAAAGTAAACACCTGCTTTTCCTCAAAGAGGATGGTTCTTTTTCTTCAAGGAAGGTATAATTTTAGAAGAGCTCTACCTACTCTTTCAAAGTAAATCCCACTGTGGCCCCCTTAATACATGGTTCTTTAGAATTCTACTCATAACTGGTCTTTCAGACTGGTTCCCAGTAAAATCACACACATGTCATAAATACCTCATAAAGACATTACTTAAAACATTTTATTTGGTTTTTATATTTGAAAATTCTGTTTTACAAAATCAGGGAGATTCAGGTCAGGTACTATAGACCAATTGACTGCAGGCTCAAAATGGATATTTCATGTCCAAAATCAAGCAATTTACCAATTGACCTGTAGGTATGAGGGATGTCCTCATTCAGATATCTTCTATTTAGCCTCCTGTAACAATGAGAGCAAATGGGTGCCCAAATTCCCTCAAGATACATATGAAATATGACCACTCCAAAAAATAACTAGAAAAAGTTAATGCTTCTACATCTGCTATATTTTTGAATTAACCATAGAAAATAACACTTATATTTTAAATTATATCATTTTTTTCCTCATAGAAATAGGGAAGTAATTATTCCAGTGAAGTTAATGATTTGAATTAACTAATCTGTAATTAGATGCTTTAAGAAAGAAAATAAAAATCATGCTTCAGGGTAGGAAATGGACATATATAACATTTAGGTTATTACTTACAACTGATTCTCAGTTAACAAATATCATTAACTCCAAGTGAATTTGAAATGCTGTTGGCTCTTTGTTCCCCTTCAACTCCCCAGCCTGAACTGGCTGACTTGCTGGATCAGAAGCTCAGTTTATTTTTTTTCTTCTTAAAAGCACTACATAACACAATCTATGCAAAAATGTCTGACTGCATTCGCTAGTCTCTGAGTGAACACATCCTATATTGTCTATATCCCTCTTCTTTCAATCCTAGATAATCCTTGAGGGATTTCTCTAATTTGTTTGGTTATCAATGCCCAAGCATACAGAGACTATCTTCATGTTTCAATTAATCTGACAGAAACTGATATCATTAGTTAGGAAAAAAAACAATTCCATCATTAGAAATAGCTCGTTGGGATTTTTTTTTATTTTCCTACCTGCTGATATTATACCACACATGACAACTATAAATATGTTATTTTGCAACCCTAAAAGTCACAGTTACATACATCCAAAAGATAGTTTAATTTATTCTTAATGGCTCGAATCGCTCCTAGAGGTCAAAGGCATCTTTTACATCAACTTGCTTTCACAAATTAATGTTTTGAAGGAAATGTAAAAGTCAAGTTGCTTGGGAGTACATTAAATTACATGCTAGTTAATGGTGTTAGAGAGATGGTTTAAAAATAAATTGCCCATAATACCTTTTAATAAAGGAGTTAAATGCATTTTTTTTTGTTCTCGGCTAAAAGCAGATGCCTATTTGGCACTGTTTGGAATCCCATTTGCCATGTATATTTTGATTAATACTATGCTGTGTAATCTGCACTACGTGGTCTAGGTTCAGTAACCTCACTGTAAAATAATGAGCCTTCAAGAATAAAAAATATGCTCACTATAAAGTTGCATATTCGGAGAAGCAGTGAACATATTCAAATGAAATGAAAAAATGAGGCTTTCACCCAGTAAATTTGCTCGAAAGTGAAACTTACATCTCTCAATTTGTATTTAGCTGTCAGTCTCTGCACTAAAAAACTGGACGAGCCATCAACCTTTTGCATATGTTTTCTATAAATACCCTTTCTTCTCTGATTCAACTGCCATAGTACTATGTAGGAGTAAGAGTCTTAAGGGAGCTTACAGCAACTGGGATGCAGCCAATAGCAGTGACTTCACTCACTAAGTGGTATCTTCAGAAAAAGACCAGCACTCATATTTTATAAAAATATGTAACATGATTTACCCAGAGCTGTCAGAAGAGATGAATTTCAGCCAATGCAAGGTAATAAATAGTAATATGTGCTGCATATATTTGACTTATAACCCTTGGCATTTCGAAACAAAATTCTTTTGAAGAATTCATTTTATACGTCATAAACTTTCCTATTGTTTTTCCTGTTTGGGCTGCCTTTGTCATAAGATTTCTTATGAAAAGTATTATTCAAAATTGTAAATGAAGCAATATTTTTGAAAATATTCACCTAGGATTTTATTTCTATGCTGTACTTGAAAAAGAAAAGTTAGTAGTGTAGAAAAATGGTTTATTTCATTGAATCAGATACTAGCAAAAAAAAAGCAATAAGTTGCTTTTTTTCCACATGATTATGGGAATGCCTTTATTAAAGTTGAATGTTATTTGCACTCATAAAACAATATTATTTAGAATTATAGAAAAATACATTTTTACTATATTTATTTTTCTACATCTGGAGTGAAGTGTAGAGATCTAGCTATTCCACTAATGCAATTACTTATTCAACACAGAAAACTTTCCATTTAAAACAAATGTCTGGAAATCTCTCCCTCCTCCAGTTTAAAAGGTCTTTTGTTTTGTTTTGTTTTGGTTTGGTTTGGTTTAAAGGATATAGAATAAGGCCCAAACAATTCTTTAGTCTAGTGTTCCCAGTGAACATTAATTCATTTTTACTCCTCAGATATCTTGTGAGTATTCTTATTACATGTAGATCATACAGTATACACTTTCCTGCCTCCCTTAACATCTGATTATCTTCTGATTATTTGGTCTTAATCCATAATAACTTAATTAGATAACTTACTATCTCTAAATTATATCAGTAGGAATAATATTTCATGTTATGATATCATCTATATAATTATCTGATTATAATTGCCTGGAATTATCCATCCATATCTTGTATTTATATGGCTCCTTATTCTTTTACATTTTTCTATAGAGGTTTCAAGCCCATGGCTACATTCTAAAAAGACAAATATTCACAGATAAGAAAACCTAGCTCATGATCCTGACCTAAATAAATATGGTTGCATTCATGTAATTTGTATATATTGTTGACACCCTCCCCCACCAAAAATAAAACCTTTATTTGCACATTCACCAGTGACTGCTGGCCTCCTATTCCAGAGTTTCTTCTGATATATTCTTTAGAGTTTACCGTGGAATTGAAGGGCTGGCCCCTGTAACAAGGCCCTTGGGACCCTGCATTTTCAGTAGCTCCTTATATCTCAATAATAAAAAACAAGACCTGGGAAATAGCTATATCCCAGCAATCTCCTCTGGAATTTGAAGGCTGATATCTGAATTATTCATGGAATGAAGATTACGTAATCACAACCAACGTTTGCAACTGAATATTTTTACATCATAATATGTGTGCCTTAGTTTGCCCAGGATCAAGCACTCCCACCACTTTCCAGCCATATCTTGCAGCATGACACCTACTGTCTCCTTTTTCCTTTTATGTACTGTCTTCTCCCATCAGAACCGAGGCTCCTTGAAGGGAAGAATCATCCTGTTGGCATTTGGAACCCAAGGCTTACCTCAGTTCCTGGTTCATATTAAGGGTTTAACTCATGTTTTGATGTTCTCTGTCTCTCTGTCTGCCTTTCTCTGTCTGTCTCTATCTGTCTATTTGCCATCCTCATCAAAGACATGGATTCAGTGTTTATTTTTGTTAGGCCATTTCTGGACATCATAGAAACTGAATCTATAAGCCTTGCCCTTTCAACTTTTACACTGATTCATTCAAGCAACAAATATTCTTTCAATACAACTATGAGAGAGAAACCCAGAAAGAAAGGCAGAAAGACAGAAAAATGAAAGGAAGAAGGAAGGAAAGAAAGAGAGGGAGAAAGAAACAATTCTTATTCTCAAGAAGCTTATATAATTAAAGACAGAGCAAACATAAGCTCATAGGAAAGGGACAAACATAAAATAGACAAATCAAGAAACATTGAACCAACATGTTAAATAGTCCATAATTAAACAGGGATATAACATAATTAGTGTGGAACATTGAACGAGATCAGTCAATCTTTAAATTTGCTTTTCTAGACTAGGAAATGATCAAAACTGGAGAGCTGGTTGCTGAATGGGGAGGTACAGATGATAATAAAGTTCTGTGATCTCCCAGCCCAATCAGTTTTCAAATCACTGGGCTACAATGTTTAACAGTAAATGATTTCCTTTCCCACCATTGGCACTGACCGACTGTTAGGATAGCAATCTTATTCCCATTACATTTTGTAGGGATCAGGATAGAAATTACAGAAAATGAATATACAGTGCTTGAGTTAATGCGTATGTTCTCAATCTGTTGTCTTAGATTTTTTTCTTCTTCTGATGCCTTAGATGAGAAGGCAGACTCTATTAAATCATTGAATTAAATTAAATTATTTATTTATTAAGAACATTTATTAAGTACCCACTATGTTCCGGACACTATGTTCAGCTCTAGGGATACAAAGAAAGGCCAAAGACAGTTGCTGTTTTCAAGGATCCCATACTCTAATGGAGGAAACAGTAGGTAAACAGCAACGAAGCAAAATATACACAAGACAAATTGGAGATTATCAGCAAAGGAAAGCACTGGCATCATGGGAAATCAAGAACGACTTCTCGTATCTGATACTTAAAGCCAGAGAAGCCCCTTAACTTCTACCTCCCTTTTCTCATTTAGACAGGAGGGAAGGAGAAGATAGTGGCAGAAGTCATGTAGGTGATGTGAGAAGAGGAAGAAGGTCTTGATGAATGAACTCAATTTTTTCACTGAAATATGGGAGTGGCGTCTAAATGGAGATGCTGAGAGTAGGGGAAACTGTGAGAGATTTTAGTTGAATGGAAATATTTAGAAAAGACCCCATGGTAAGTGGGAGAATGAGTCAATTAAGGAGGTGAAAAGTATTGTTTTGCTGCAGGGAGGGTTCAGTTGAGATTAGGTAATATAGATTTGTTGTGGATCCTGTCAGCACAGGACTGGCTCACGCCTGTCCACTGTTGGTATAGGCTGCCTTTTGGACTCACTCCTTTTTGGGCTCTGCGCCTGACCTCTGCACTTCTTTCTCCGCCACGGCTGCAGCAGTCTTTTCATCTTGGGACATCACTCCAGCCTTACATCCCTTCCTCATTGGTTAGTTTCTCCATAAATCTCCATTTTTAGGAAAGGCCCAGGCTGGTCATGTTCACTCCTTCATGCCTCTCTCGTCTCTGCACCTGACTCGAGACTTCTCCAAGCCTTCCCACTTCTCAGCTTCCTTTGAAGTGTTTTCTTCCCCCATTAGAATGTAAGCTGTCTGTGGGCAGAAACTGTCTTTTTGTTTAGATTTGTATTATTAGAGCTTAGCACAGTGAGTGTTGCTGAATCATTTTTAGTTGTGTCTTACTCTTTGCGACCCTTTTTGAGGGTTTTCTTGGCAAAGATACTGAAGTAGTTTACTATTTCCTTCTCTAGCTCATTTTACAGATGACGAAACTGAAGGAAACAAGGTCAAGTGACTTGCCCAGAATCACACAGCTATTGAGTGCCTGAGGTCAGATTTAAACTCAGGTCTTCCTGACTCCAGGCCCAACACTCTATCTCACCTAACTGCCTCCAGGTATATAGTAAGTCTTTAATAAATGCTGGTTTTTTAAAAACAAAAATAAGTTTACTTAATCATAGCATAGAAAGAATATTCAACAAGAGTCCTATAATACTTAGCAGGAGAGGAAGTGCCCTCAGATGAAAAGGACTGTGATTCCTCTCTCAGCGTGTCAGCTTTTTTACACAATTTGGAGTCAGTGACTACTTCAATAAGGCAAGAGATTGTAAATAGAGGTGCGGTTTCAGGACTAGTCCCCAGGACCAGACAGGGAATTGGTATAGCTTTGTTGCTTTTTGCAGGGCAGTGGAAGGGAGCTAACCCAATTTTTGTGGAAGAGAGTGGAAGAAGGGGGACAGAATAGGAGCAGGGAACCTTGATAAATTATGATTCTATTACAGGTAGCATGGTCTTTACTTTTAAATGCAATTCAAGGAATATTTTGTTTAGATAAGTTATTGCTTAAAATCATATTAGAAAATATTTCCTTGTGTTTTTTTTTTCCATCTAAGGAGTACTGGAGAAACATCTGAATTAATAACATAACTAACATATTTCTCATCAACAAGCATTTATTAAGCACCTAATATGTGTCAGTTCTGTCCTAGGTTCTGAAAATGCCCAGACAAAAATTAAAGTCCCTGTCCACTAGAAGTTTCAGTGATTCTTCCATGGGGCTTGAGGGAAGGGGGCAGGGGTGTAAGAGATCAGAAAAAAGATAACCTGATTAGTATGGGAGATAACATAACTTTCAACTATAAACTACAAAGTTTTCACTTCATGTAAAAGGTGAAACTTGAGCCAGTCTTTGAAGGAAGCAGGGCATTCAAAGAAGCAAAGAAGAAAAGAGATACAGGGCAGATATGGGGGACAACCTGGCCAAAGACATGGAGAAAAGAGATCAGGGGTGCTGAGGCTCAAGTGAAAAATAAATGCTAAACACTTTATAAACCTTAAAGTGCTATATAAATGCCAGGTATTATTATTAGCCTATGATGACTTCATTTCATGAGCTTTCTACTGTACCCCTGCTGAACTCAGGTGATGCTTATAGAGCAACACATGTTGATAGATGTTTAAGTCAGGCTCCCCAGGGAAAAAGAAAATTACCTATTTACTTTTAGGCTTAATCTCCATTATTAACACATTCTTAAGTTGAGACAATAAATAATAAATCAAAACCTGATCTGTATTTTTTGCCAATTTTGAAGTGTAAACGCATGCAGAAAATTTAACAATTGCCTCTGAGAAGTCAGATATGGCTTATTCCAGCACATCCTACCAGAGATGTAATACTGTGAGGAGCAACAGAAAGTCCAGTTCAGCTAGAAATGTCATGCATAGAGGGTAATGATACACAATTAATTTGGAAAGGTTTAGTGAAACTAGGTTGTGAATAATTTTAAATGTGTTAAGTCCCAGGAAGTCAGGGTGAAGTCCTTGGAGCATGGGACTTCACTACTTGATAGAGTTAACCTATGCATAGCTTTTAAATGAGTATATGTGATCACATGAATCAACTTTTCTTAAATGACTTATATGGGAAAATTAAATTTATCTATGTACACTGCACCCTGACCAAGATCAAGAAAATTTTTTGATATCAGTTTCCTAAAACTCACCTACTTAGTTATAATGATAATAATGATAATATCAAAGGCAAACATGTATCTGAATAGTATTTTAAATATTTAAAACAGCTTTCACAGACTTTCTCCATCTGTTAACAGATTCTTCTTCTCAAGGGCTAAGTTTTAACACTATCATTTGAAAAAGTATAGTAATTAAAATAGATATGGGTATATATTGTTTTGTTTTTTATGTTGAATGAGTGAAAAGATGTCAGTCAGAACCTATTCCCACATAAATATGGCTGTACCACACAGTGAGTCACCCATGTCCATTTGATAGGAAACAACATGAAGCTGGTGCCATGCAAAATCCCACAGTAGAACACAATTTCCTTTTCTGTTATTTTTTCCCTTTTGACAGCCCTTTCTCTTGTCCAGACATCTCCTTCCGCCACTCTACTATAAGGAGGAAAGCTGTCCTGCTACATTACAAAATATGAATTAGTTCAATACCCCCTCCTAGAAGAGCTGTTTTTTTTAAAAGAACTACTGGGATAATCCAGTGGATTAATTGACAGATTTGGAGAAGGGGAAGAAATCCTTCCCAGTACAGCACAAATCATACCACAACAGCTGAATTAGCATATTTCATCTGCATGTAAGCTCAGCCTTGGAATACATATTATTATAATAGGGGCAGCTAGGTGGTGCAGTGGATAGAGCACCAGTGCCTGAGTCAGGAGGACCTGAGTTCAAATCTCACCTCAGACACTTAACACTCACTAGCTGTGTGACCTTAGGCAAGTCACTTAACCCCAATTGCCTCATCCTGGGTCATCTCTGGTCATCCTGATGAATATCTGGTCATTGGATTCAGATGGCTCTGGAGGAGAAGTAAGGCTGATGACCTGCACAGCCCTTCCTCACTCAAAACAAAGTCAAGTGCAAGTCATATCATTATTTCTCTGATGGCATGGTCTTCTTCGGCAACAAAGGATAAACACAATTATTACAATTACAAAAGAATGGATTTATAATCATAAATGTGAGAACTGGAAAGGACTTTGGAGATAATCTTTCTTGACTGCCTCATTTTTACAGATGAGGAAACTGAGTCCCAGAAAGGTTGTAAAGTCAAACATCCATGGTCACACCATTAAGTGAAGTTTCAGGATAAACCCTAGTCCTTTTGACTCCTATGTCCAATGATAATGACCTATGTAGATGAATTTTAATACTGTAATTTGTGTATAATTGTTTAGCTCCCACTGCATCAGGACATAAAGCTGTTTATAAATAGAAATAAGAAATAAAGATGACAAAGTTAGAATTAGAGCTCTATCTATGGAGAAAAACAGGAGTGAAAATGAGAGACAGACAGAGGGGGGCAAGGGAGGTTGAGACATTGTCCTGTCTTATTCCCTCCTGTACAGCACGTTTATCCAAGCTCTTATGGTAAGAACACATATTCTACATTTATCTTGTACTCCATAGTGCCTAGGATAGAGGATACTAAATAAATAATTGCTGGTTGATTAACCATAAGCTATCATTTACTGAAAATAATAAGGATATATTTATCTCTGCTCAAAGAAAGCGTAAATATAAAGTTCACTTGCCTTAAAATAAATGTATACAATTGAAATTTTAAATTGTGTGCGTGCTAACTTTTAACCTCTCCCTTTGTGTCCTAGTCTTTATTTTTACTTGGGCAACTTCTTACT
Source organism: Bettongia penicillata ogilbyi (assembly GCA_023548195.1). Lineage (NCBI taxonomy): Eukaryota > Metazoa > Chordata > Mammalia > Diprotodontia > Potoroidae > Bettongia > Bettongia penicillata. The sequence continues at coordinate 6,584,027 of JAJHZJ010000322.1, read as the reverse complement.
TTAATAAATGTTATCATATAAACAACTCCCTTCCCCAAAATTATTGTGTCCTACATGTAACCACAGAAGCCCTAAGTAATTAACTTACTGTGGGGCCAAGTATGGTGGTGGGTTAGTCAATTCCCTCTAAAGAGTGAGGGACCCAGGAGTCCTTCTCTTAAAATGTGTTGAGGTATAACAAAGCTTTTAGCCTAGCTTATTAAAAAAATTGGAACTTTGCTAAAGTAATTACATATTTAACCCTTATCATCACCACCACTTAGCAGAGAATTTCATGATGTTTCCTTCTCTTTTCCTCCAGTTTTATTATTTATAAATTCATAAACCTTTAATAAGAGTTACTGTATTGGAGATTTTACTTCTCTAGTTTGAAAAGATCTAAAGCCCAAAAACTCTTTAACTCCTGCTATCAAATGGAATGCAGTTCTATCATATTTTAAATAGTGTCTATAACTAAGTTTAAGAAGACATTTAAGGCAATCAAATTTTTTGCCTATTTTTAAGTATTTCCCCAAAAAATTCACAAGTTATACATGTACATCTGGAAGGGACTTTAGATGCCTAGTCCTCCAATGTTACAAAATGAAGAAATTGATACCAACAGTGGTTATGTGACTTGTCCAAGGTCACACAGGTACTAGGCATCAGAAATGAGACATCTACTGTCCATTTTTTAAAAAATGGTTCATTTTTTATGAGTTTGACAAATATCAACAAAATTGAACATTTTCACCTACAAAGAATAACAAAATAAGTTTGTATAGGAAGTTGTGTCTACTCTGCGCAGCTTGGATTTTTATAAGTGTATATTTTAACAGGACAGTACCAATACTACCCTTATCATCTCTTTCTCAAACTGCTTCTCCTCTCTTCTGGGCAATTTTTAATATTTCACTGCTGTTTTCTTCCTTTCTTTTCTCCCTATCATTTCCTCTCCTCCTTTCTACGTCTCCTCCTACCAAAAAATTGAAAGCCTTCCTTTGTGACAAATAAGTATAGTCAGAGAAAGCAAATTCACATATTGATCTTGTCTCAAAAATGCCTAACCCATTTTATACCTAGAGTCTATTACCTCTTTTCAGAGATAGGTAGTATGCTGCATCAATCTTCTGGGGTCAAATCAGAGTTCTTAAGTTTTTCAATGTTATTTTCCTTTCAATTATTGTAGGTACTACATAAATTAATCTCATTTCTGTTCACTTGCCTCTGCATCAGTTCAAAAAAGTCTTCCCAGGTTTCTCTGAATTATTGCCATTCTTCATCCTCTCTCATGGCACCATAATAGACTGCTTATCAATACTAACTGTTGCTGTTTCCCTCCCAGCCTGATGTCATTCTTTTCTTTGCCTCACTAAAGGGGCCATGCCCTGGCTACTTCTTAAACAGGCCTATTCAACGAATGGGCATTATCTCACCCTAAATGAGTACCTGCATAGACCTTGGCCTAAAAGGGCCTATCATTGTAGCCTGGGTCATCTCCAGTCATCCTGATGAATATCTGGTCACTGTATTCAGATGACTGTGGAAGAGAAGTGAGGCTGGTGACCTTGCACAGCTCAAAGGGGGACTGGGGACCCCAAAATACCAACACACTGAGTCCTGATTGAATGAATTTGACTCAAGCCTTCTTAAAGCCAAAGAGAAACAAAGTTTATTAAAGATTCACCATACTGGGTTGACTCTTAAGGAGCCTAAGCATTTGTAATGCTTGTATTCACAAGGAGCCTGATAGAATCTCAACAGAGTCTGAGCTGGAAAAGAATCTGAGCACCTTCATGTAGGCAAGATGGAACTTAAACATAGAAAAGACTATAGGAGGGATCTGGGAGTGGTCTGGTAGTCTAGGGTGATGAGAGGAGGGGTTTAGGGAGGGTCTTGAGGAGAAGTTCAAGGAGAACCTCAATGGGACTGGGGTAACTGGTCAAGGGTTGGAAACATCTGGAGGAAATCAGGAGACATGAGACAATGAAGAGCTTGGGTCGGAAGCAGGTGGGGCAATCCAGAGGTTTGATGGAAATGACCAGTACCCTGGGGTGAAGGGAAGAATCCAGGTGCTGCCAACTAGTCTGAGGTTGCAGGGATAGTCTTGTTAGATCAAACCCAGGGAGCATCCTGATGGGAGTGGCTGGTAATAGGATCAAAGGAGGGGGAGTACAACAAAGACCTGGACACAACCATAGCGAAAAGTCTATGGGCTTCCAGAGACTGTCAGATCAAATTCGATTTGAGTAAGAAAGGTCGGATCTAATGGGAAGACCCAAGGGGAGCTCAAAGAGGCCCCCAGTATCTGAACCCCATCACTCCCTCACTCAAAACAAAGTCAAGTGCAAGTCATGTCATCATTTCTCTGATGGCGTGGTCTTCTTTAGCAATGAAGGACAGATACAATAGACCATAGACATAATAGAAGATAGTGGCCATCCATTTTGTCTAGTTTGTTGCTAAAATGAAAAGTGCTGCCATAAATATTTTTTTTAAAATATGAGTTCTTTCCTTCTGCTTTTGATCACTTCATGGTATTCAGCTAGTCAGTATAGTGACTTTGGGGATATAACTCTTAATGTCTTTTTTTAAATGGCTGAACCAGTCCATAGCTCTATTTACAGTACATTAATGTCACTGTCAAAATCTCTTCCAACAATTGTTCTTTTCATTTTGGGGGCATATTTGCCTATTTGAGGGATATCAGATGAGAAGGAAAGGAGGGAATGAGCATTTATATAGCACCTGTTATGTGCTAACCATTGTACAGTTATTATTTATCTCACATTATCTCACTTATCTTACAACAACCTTGAGAGGCAGGAGCTCTCATCTGAATTTGTATTTCTTTTATTATTAGTTGATTTGTTATTAGTTAACATTTTTTCATGTGTCTTTTTTCCTTTGTAGTTCTTCCTTTGAAAACTGCTTGTTCATATCCTCTAATCATTTATCTACTGGGGAATGACTATTCTTATTTCTTTTTTGTGTTTATATCAATTCCCTAAATATATTAGATGTTGGACATTTTTCAGAGAAATTTGCTACAGATATTTTCCCAGTTCACTATTTCTCTACTAATTCTAACTGCATTGATTTTATTTGTATAATATTCTTCAATTTTATGTAATCAAAATTTTCTATTTTATTTTCTTATGACCATCTCTATTCTTTATTTGGTCAAGAACTGTCTCCTTATCCATAGTAGTATACAGTATTTCCTTCTCTTTTTGTTTATGATATCATATGGTTAGAGATGAACTTATTGAAAGTTCTGGTACATGGGATGTTATTCTAAATCTAGTGTGTACCAGACTACTTTCCAGTTTTCCCAGGATATATTTTTTTGTCAAATTGTACGTCTTTACTTCAATTATTGGTGTCCATATAATTATCAAATACTATGCTGCTGTTGGTATTTAACCAATACAAAATAGTTTTATTACTGCCTTATAGTAGACTTTGCTATCTAGAACTGCTAGACTTCCTTCCTTACCAATTTTATTTCCCTTTAGTTTCATTATTATTTCATCAGAAGAATCTTATTTCATCGTTTAATTCTATAAAGTAATCCTTGGGTAGTTTGGTATGGCATTATCTATAAATTAGTTTAAGTAATATTTTCACTTTATTATATTAGTATTGTTCAACCATGAGCAATTGATAGTCAATAGGGACAGGGACAGAATCTGTGATTTCCCTGGTATTGAGAACTATACCAATAAACTACTTACAACTTAACAGAGTTCTCAGCAACACAGAGAGATTTTGATCACAAAGCCAGTAGGTGTCAGAGGCAAGATTTGAACCAACATCTCTAAATAATATCTAGTTATTTTGTTTTCTTTATTTCTGTAATGAGGGCTATAGGAATTGGCAAATATTCATTCATCCTTCATGGCCAAAAAAGACCATACCATCAGAGAAATAATCATATGACTTGAACTTGACTTTGTTTTGAGTGAGGGAGGGCTGTGCAGGTCACCAGCCTCACTTCTCCTCCAGAGGCATCTGAATCCAGTGACCAGATATTCACCAGGATGACTGGAGATGACCCAGGATGAGGCAGGTGGGAGTTAAGTGACTTGCCCAAGGTCACACAGCTAGCAAATGTCAAGTGTCTGAGGTGAGATTTGAAGTCAGGTCCTCCTGACTCCTGTAGTGGTGCTCTATGTACAGATAGGACAATCAGTAACAGTAATTAATTATTGGGGGGGGGAGGTCTAGGAAGATAGGCACACTAGTGCATAAGTGGTGGAGATGTGAATCAATGCAACCATTTTGAATCAATTTGGAATCATCAAAATAAAGTGATTAAAATGTTCATACCCTTTGACCAAGAGATTTCACCACTAGACAAATGCACCAAGGAGGTCATTTACAAGAAAGTGAGTGTATGTATGTACATATATGTATATGTGTGTGCATGTATATATGTATGCATACTTACATGTACTATACATACATTGTATATATACAAAATAAAACTTCATGCCAACACTTTTTGCGGTAGCAAATAAATGGAAGCAAATTTGATGTCAATCAATTGGGAAACAGCCAAAAACTTGTGATGCAATAATGAAAATGGAATATTATTATGCTATAAAAATAGAAAATGATGAATATAGTGAAATATGGAATGATACAGAGTGAAGAAAGAAGAGCTAAGATGTGAGAAGACACTTCAGTCCACTCCTTTGTGGGAGGCTCACGGATATGAAACTGCAAATGTTTTCATGCTTTTTAAAATATATTCATTAATTTTTCTTTTTTGACCTTTTTCTTTATTTAGAAAATTGTGCTGGAATATGGGGAAGGATGTTAGAAGAAATTTAGGTTCTGTAGCACCAAAATATATAAGTAAAATTTAATTTTTAAATTTAAATATTTAAATGCTTTCTAAGACAGAGTTCTGTAGTTGAATTCATATGTGTATCTTGATACTTAGATTCCCAGATATCTTATATATTCTACTGTTATTTTGAATGGAATGTATTTTCCTAGTTTTTTCTGCTAGCTTTTTTTTGGCAACCTATAGAAATGTTGATGATTTTTGAGGTTTGCTTTATATCTTTCTTTACTGAAGATATGGTTTCAATTAATTTTTGGTGGAATATCTAAGGTTCTTTTCTAAATGAGACATGATGTCATCTGCAAAAGAAAGCAATAATTCAATTTCTTTTTTTTGCCAATACAGATTCCATTGATTTCTTTTTCTTGTCTTATTGCCATTGTCAACATTTTTAGAAATATATTAAATAATAGTGATGATAATTTCAATCCTTTCTCTATCCCTGACCTTACTGAAAAGGCCTCTAGTGTTTCTCCATTACAAATAATGCTAGTTTTTTGATTGTCAATAGATTCTGTTTAATAGATTAAGGAAAGATCCATTATTACTATGATTTTTAGCATTTTAAAGAAAATAATAAATGGGGAACACGTCATTATCTACCCTCCTAATACTCTAGAAATGTTTACTCACTCTGTGGATAACAGATTTCTTTAATTTTTTACAGATATCTATGTTTAAGAAAGTCAGTGTCTACCTGAATTTTACCATTCTTGTAGATTTCATGAATCATCTTCAGCTGGTCATTTGACTCTTTTGTATCTGCTTCTTTTCAAATATTTGAAGAGTCCAAATGCATTTGTAATGTCATATATGACGGTATTCCTTACAAAAATTCAGATAGCTACTCAACCGTATTCATGTATCCTATGGAAGTCTCATTCATGTTCTCCCATAAATTCACCAAAATTGATTCACATAATGTTCAAAAGGCTTTCTTTACATTCTCCTACAGTGTGAGGATAACAACAGTTTATCCACAGAAACAGTATGTATTTCATCATTACAAAGAATGCCAGTCCCTTGCTTGTCCATAGATTCAATTTTTTTTAATTTTTTTTGGTGTTCTACAATCACTTCCTAAAATTAAGATTTTACCCCCCCCTTCCCCCCACCTTTCCCCCACTACCCATTGAGTACATTTTCACAATAGGCATGTTATGTAGTCGAACTAAAATAAATGGAAGAAATCATATAACAAATCAAAACATAATACCCTACAACCTACACATATACAAACATGATCTGCTACATTTTGCGAATGACTTCCATATTTCTTTCTCTGAGTGTGGAAGACATTTTGTGTTAGAATACTACCACTGGGATTTTTTTTTTTTTAGTAAGTTCTTGCGTTATTACAAAGTTCCAAGTCTACCAGAAAAAACTCTCGCACACTGTGGTCGTTGCTGTACACAAGGTTCTCCTGGTTTTGCTCCTTTCACTCAGCATCAGATCATATAAATCCTTCCAGGCCTCCATGAAGTCTTCTTGTTCATCATTTCTTATGGTGCAATAGTACTCCATTACATTCATATACCATAATTTATTCAGCCATTCCCCAATTGAGGGGCATCCCCTTGATTTCCGGTTCTTGGCAACCACAAAGAGTGCTGCTATAAATATTTTTGCACATGTGGGACCCTTTCCCATTTTTATGATCTCTTGGGGATACAGTCCTAGTACTGATATTACTAGGTCAAAGGGTATGCACATTTTTGTAGCCCTTTGGGCATAGTTCCAAACCGTTCTCCAGAATGGTTGGATGAGCTCACAGCTCCACCAACAATGAATTAGTGTTTCAACTATCCCACATCCTCGCCAGCATTTATCACTTTCTTGTTCTGTCATGTTTGCCTATCTTATAGGTACCTCAGAGTTGTTTTGATTTGCATCTCTCTAATCAGTAGTGATTTAGAGCACTTTTTCATATGATTATAGATATCTTTAATTTCTTCCCCTGAAAATTGCCTGTTCATATCCTTTGTCCATTTATCAATTGGGGAATGACTTGTATGGTTGTACATTTGAGTCAGTTCTCTATATATTCTAGAAATGAGGCCTTTATCCCCAAGCTTAGCCATAAAAATTTTTCCCAATTTACTACATCCTTCCGAATTTTGGTTGCATTGGGTTTGGTTGTGCAAAAACTTTTCAGTTTAATGTAATCAAAATTATCCATCTTGCATTTCATAATGCTTTCTATCTCTTCTTTAGTGAAGAATTCTTCCCCTCTCCATAAATCTGATAAATACACTATTCCTTGCTTCTCCAGTTTATTCATGGTATCAGTCTTTATACCTAAATCATGTACCCATTTGGACTTTATTCTTGTGTATGGTGTCAGGCATGGATCTATACCTAATTTCCGCCACACAGTTAACCAGTTTTCCCAGCAATTTTTGTTGAACAGTGAGTTCTTATCCCAGAAGCTGGGGTCTTTGGGCTTATCAAACAGGAGGTTGCTATATTCCTTGCCTACTGTGTCTTGAGTGCCAAGTCTATTCCATTTGTCTACCCCACTGTTTCTTAGCCAATACCAAGTGGTTTTGATAATTGCTGCTTTATAATACAATTTGAGGTCTGGTAGCACTAGGCTACCTTCCCAGGCATTTCTTTTCATTAGTCCGTTTGATATTCTGGACCTTTTGTTCTTCCAAATGAATTTTGATATTATTTTATCCAGCTCTAGAAAATAATTATCTGATAGTTTAATTGGTATGGCACTAAATAAGTAAATTAATTTAGGTAGAATTGTCATTTTTATTATATTAGCTCGGTCTACCCATGAACAACTGATGTTTTTCCACTTACTTAAATCTGACTTTATTTGTGCAAAAAGTGTCTTGTAATTGTGTTCCTATAATCCCTGGGTTTGTGTTAGCAGGTAAACTCCTGAATCCCGGAGATTCAAGTAAAAAACTACTTGAAATAATAAACAACTTTGGCAAAGTTGCAGGTTACAGAATAAACCCACACAAATCTTCTGCATTTCTATATATTAGCAACAAAATCCAACACCAAGAGGTAGAAAGAGAAATCCCATTTAAAGCTAGGGTAGACCCTATAAAATACTTAGGAGTTTACCATAGATTCAATTTAATATAGCAAGGAAAGGTCCTTAAGGTCTTCATATGCATTTCTTCAAGCAAATACAATGAAAAGAATACCTTTTTTTCCCTTTTGGTACAGATTTAATTTTTGTCAGAAATTCTGTGTGTGGAAATTCCCTCAATCAACGCAAATCAACAATTCGTTGGGAATGATGGTGTTAAAGAGGTAGGTAAGAAACAGAAAGGTTAAGTGAACTGCCCAAAGCCACATATCATGTATTTTGTCAGAAGCAGGGCTTGACCCCCAGGCTAGACTTTTATTTACTTCATCATATGACCCTCAACTATTTATTTAACACATCTTCCCAATAATATAGATACTAACAACCTTGAAAGTTCTTTTTAGTTAATAAACATTGAAATTTAGCTACAACTTAGCCACTAATTAGCCTTAAAGTTAGAAGGAAAATTAGAAGATTTCTGGTCCAACACTAGATTGTGTACACCTCCAGGAGCACAGTAAGGACAAGTGCATGATTGAGGGGGCCCTGGAAGTGCACCTGCGGGAATTTCATATCAAGATGAAAGAGCTGGTGGGGTACGCACAGCTGTGTCCAGGAGATCAATATGAGGTATTCACCTTCTTGGGTTACCAGAGGTGGAAACTTAAGGGCAAGATTGAGACTGATGACAGCCAGACTTGGAATGAGGAAGAGGAGGTGTTCATCCCCATCCTCCATGAGCACTTTGAAATCAAGGTCATGGAACTTCAAGGCCTGTCTACACTTCTAGTTGTTACAGTGATGTGTGAACTTGAGGACTTCACCATCACTCGACCTCAGACCATTGTCATGGACATCACAGAACTGGGGACCATTAGGTTACAGCTGGAAGTTACCTAGAAAATAGACTCCTTGAACTAAAATCTTCCTGCGTGTCCTTCCTTGGAACCCAAGTTCTCTCATCATGTACACTTGCGAAGTTACATTAGCGCTTTCTGGAGTGTGCTCATGAATACTTTAATGAAGACTTTCCTCCTTTTTGCTGCTACAAACTAGCATGTGGCACCTCATTTTTTTCCTCTTCTGTGCATAGCTGAGAACGTATGTGCTTGGAAACAAAATGAAGTGAAGTTACTAATAAAATCATGTGAATGTTTGAAATCTCAAAAAAAAATAAAAATGGATGGAGCTGAGGGTCTGGAATTAGGAATACTTGAGTTCAAATCTGTTCTCAGACACTTCTATGCTGTATGATCCTGGTCAAGTCACTTAATCCTATTTTTCTCAGTTTCCTCATCTGTAAAATGAGCTGAAAAAGGAAATGGCAAGCTACTATACTATCTTTGCCAAGAAAACCCAAAATGGGGTCACAAAGATTTGGACATAATGGAAAATGACTGAACAGCAAAAATCCAACATGCCAGAGACAATAGTTCTATACACCATCTTGGACAAGTGGTCAGCCAGTCTCTGTCTGAATATGTCTGATGGCAGAGAATGTAGTATGTCACGAGGAAGCCTACTCCATGTATTTTAGGCGATGCTTATTGTCGGGAAGTTCTTTCCTTTTATTGAAATGCAACTTGCTTCCCTATAAATTTCACTTACTTGGCAGAATATTGACTTCATGATCAATACTTGCCAATATGTCAGTAATACTCATAATAAAGTCTTTCAGTGCAGTAAAAATAATTATTATCTCTTCAGATAGTATGAGAAAGAGCTCAACTGAGGCCCACAGAGGTTAAAAGACTTGCCCAAAGTCACACCAGTGGTATATCAAAGAACCATGATTGTGTGTATTTTTTCTTGCACCCTTCTTCCTCCCAATGCAAATAAAAATAAAACAGGAAAATCCTTGAAGTAATAGACACACAACCAGTTGATGTCACTTTCTTTTTTATTTATTATTACAGAGGTTCTCCACAAGAGTATGCTCCATTGGCTCTTCTGGTATGAATGTGACTTTGGATCCTTTAAGGTTCTTGGAGGCTCTACCAAGCTGGGATAGACCAGCAATAAATGATGCCAGTGGGCAGAGGACTAACCTTTCTAAATTGAGAGACACATAACTGGAAGGTTGGCTGGCAGGTGATTAGTGTGGAGATTATGTTGGCTGTGTTTGAAAAAAAATCAGATTGTTTTATTAATACGTCTTTGCATAGAGATTAAGCACAATGATAGCAGACATTCTTGCTTGACCTCTAGAGTTTTACTGCATAGCCTTGTACTTCTTCCAGTGGTAAAGAAGGGATATATCTAATATAGGGATTAGCCATTTTGTGCATCATGGACCCCATTGGCAGTCTGATGAAACCTATAGACCCTCTCTCAGAATAATGTTTTAAATTCACAAAATAAAATACATAGAATTATGAAGGAAATGAATTAAATGGTAATTTCAACAGTTTCCTGGTTCTCTGGTTAAGAGCTCCTGATTATAACTAAGGATAATTAAACTGTCTCTTTAATTCATAATTTGTATTTTAATTCAAAGTTTGGTAACCAAAAAGCATTGCCACTAATCTCCAAACTACATGATCAAACAGAGAAAAAACCTAATAATTAAGATACTTGGGTTATAAGGATAATGCTACTATCTAAGGATAATGTTCACAGGCTTTGTGAGCTTTCCCAAGATAACTCCATTTTTCCTGAATTCAGTTGCCTCATTTTTAAGATGAGAAAACAGCAGTAGATATCCTCTGCAGTCCCTGTGAGGTTTAAATTTTGGGAATTCTAAGTAACTACAAAAAATAAACAAGATGTTGGTACATGGTCCTTCAGAGGAGGACAGGGTTAGTCATCTCCATGTCTGTTGGTGTGGAGCAGTGTATATTGTGGGCACATCATAAATGTTTGTGGGATTGAATTAAACAAGGATTATTTTAATAGGTCTTAAAAATCTTGGTCACTGAACAGTTTCTATGGGTGAATTTATCACTTGGTCTAGTTCACTAATTATAAAAATTTCAGATTCAGAGAACTACACGTGTGTGTGTGCGTGAGATCAATAGTTGTATTGAAATGTCTCTTAGATCTTCTCCCCTAATGACAAAGAACGGATATACAGCTTTCTAAAAGTAGCAATCTCTGTATTGCTAGCGTAGTTTTCTTGGTGGTATTAAGGTTTTGTGGCAGGCTAGCTTCCTTGGTTAGCACAGGTAGCTAATGAGAGGAAGGTCACGGGTTCAATCCCCACATGGGCCTGTTAACTTCACTCCACTGTGGCCAAAGACCAAAACCTAAGCCCTGGACATCCACCTCACAGATGCATATCCTTGGTCAAAGCGGGGGAGGGGAGAGGCAGGTGAAAGAATAAATGTGGATCAGTACAAATCCAGCACCAGAAATTGAAAAAAGATTGTAGTGAACAGGTTAGGAGAGTCGTCTTCAGCCCAAGACAATTTATGTGGGCTACAGGGCAAAGGGATTTCTCTCTTCCCCAGTTCCTATTATACTTCATTTTCTTCCTTCATTTGCTTCCTCTTTTCTTATGTGCACATAGCTGATTCCCCTCCCTCAACTAAATTGTAAGTTCCCTGAGAGCAGGAATTAGGATTTAAAACTTTTTTTGTCTTGTCCAAGTACTCTATGCATAGACAGCACTTAATAAACATCGATATCTTGAAGAGAAAAATATTTGCCAAGTTATCAATTATTGTAATGTAAGAGTCCATATTGCTGGACATAATCATTTTCATCACTGATTTACCTTTCTCATTCTTATGCTCAATCAAATGCCATAATTACCACAATAGATAGCATTTTATATAGTGCTATAAGGGGCAGCTATGTGGTACAGTGGATAGGGTCCCACACCTGGATTCAGGAAGACTCATCTTCCTGAGTTCAAATCTGGCTTCAGACACTTACTAGCTGTGTGATTTAATCCTGTTTGCCTCATTCATAAAATGAGCTGGAGAAGAAAATGGCAAACTATTCCAGTATCTTTGCCAAGAAAATCCCAAATGGGGTCATGAAGAGTCAGACACAACTGAAAAGGCTGAGCAATGATAAAGTTTGCCAAATACTTTACACATATTACTCATTTGATCCTCATGACAGCCCTGAGGGGTTGATGGTATTATCTGCATTTCACATTTGAGGCAACTGAGACAGACAGACATTTAGTGACTTACCCAAGGTCACACAGCTAGTAAGTGATCTGAGATCAAATTGGAATTCAAGACTTCTCAACAGCAGGTCCATTACTGTATCCATTGTGCCACCAAGATGCCTCACACAAGTATCAATTGCCATAAAGTATAACTAGGAGGCACTAAGTAGAGAGTCCACATAATCACACCATCTTAGTTCTAGAAGGAAATAGAAGGACTGTTGAATCTAATGCATTCCTGAAAGGGGATCCTTCCATTAGTCTTGGTTAAACACGTGGAACAAGGAGGAACACTGCCTCCTGAAGGTGCCCTTCTCACACTGGGATAACATCATGATTTAGAAAGTTCTTCATGGAATCTAACTTCTGATCCTTTAACTCATTGCTCCTACCTCTACCCTGTGGGAAGAAGCAGAGGAAATGTAATCCCTCTTTCATGTGATAGCATTGCAGATAGGCAGAAACAACCTTCATGCCCCTGCTTCCATCTTTTCTTTTCCAGACTAATTATCCCTTGTTAATTTCAGGGAAACTCATATGTTATGAGCTTGAACACCTTTATTATTCTCTCCCTTCCTCTATATATTTTCCATATTATTGACATATTTTTTAAATGCTCAGAAATGAACACAATACTCCCAACAGGGTAAGGTACCAAGCAGCTTGTTGCTGCCTCATGCTATGCTTTACTTAATGCGATCTAACTTAGGCCTTTTTTTTAAACCATCATATCACATTTTTGACTCATGTGGAGCTTACAAATATTTCATTCATTACTTGTCAAAAATCCTTTTTTTTTCTGAGTTTCTATTTATAGTGGTTGTGAAGTTACTTCTCTCATACTTGAGTTTTTGATAACTCTGGATCTATTATAATTCTTAACAGTAATTTGTATCTTCCTGTTTTTACTCATCTGTAAAGCCTGAATTGGGACTTTGTGTCCAAACCAGCCTTTTCCCCATTTTTGCCTCCAGTAGTCAATCCTGTTTGGACTTGGTCACTTGGTTAGCTGGGTTCTTACACTGATTTTTAACTCTTACAGTTAAGTCTCCCAAATCTTTGAGGCTGAGAATATCATATCTGCAGGATTTTTAATGGCATCTCAGGACAGAGAGCCAGAGACTGTGGAACTCCTGAAATTGGGAGTGGGGGAATTCCAGGTCTGAGTACGGCCAAAACCACACAGATTGCTTTCCTCTGTCACTTCTAAGGTCCCCACTGTGAATCTCCAGCTAAGGAATATTCTGCCCTTTTAATCTCTGGATTCAGGGAACTGAAAGACAACATATGGCTCTGGTCACACGGGGAGGATAGTATTGGCATGGCTGGTGGTAGCCCTTTCCCCAGCACCCATAGATTTCTGGCTGATATTTTTTGCATGTCTGAGGTGGATAAAATCACTTACCGTAGTTTCCTATTGAATATATTCATCATCATTTGGCCTGATGTGCTTTTAGGGTTTGGGGTAAAATAGGAATATAGAAGCTACGATGCTGGACTCCTTTAAGCCATCTATCTTGGTCAAAAGCCTATGTTCAAGTTTAGATATACTAGACTTACTGCATATATTGCCTGATACCCAGCATTTCTACCATGTGATCCCTCCTGAAGGATCTTTGATTTAAAGTCTAGGGTAACTGTCACATTAAGCAAACAAATTACGATGATCAGCTTATCTAATTCAACCCATTCCCATTTGTTATCTCATAGAGTGTAAGGCCTTGCAGGATCAGTGGGTAGAGTGCTGGGTCTGGAGTCAGAAAGATCTGAGTTCAAATCTGACTCTAAAACCTAACTGGGTCACCTTAGTGTATCAGCAAGAACTCCAACATACACAGGGGGACCTGCTATCATCTGCATTCATAAAATAAAAGCAATTTTGAAGGGACTAACAATCATTTTAATCAAGCACATGCACTATTCCTTTAACCTAGTACATATATAATTCAGTTAGTTCAGGGAATCAGCATCCTGAATTTCAAAGAAAATACAGAGAAATCAAAAGATCAACAGATATGATTTCCTCTGCCTGAATTCAACAGACAATTGTACCCCATCTGTCTGACCATAGTTACCAGAGAGGGAAGCACAACATCGGGGTTCTCAAAGTTGGGGGGCTTTTACCAACTTCCGAGAGTCCTCATCTGGCACTCGAACCTTCTTACCAAAAACTAAGCCCCAAAGTAAAACCTCAACTCAGAGTATGTGTTTGTCCTTCATTGCTGAAGAAGACCATGCCATCAGAGAAATGATGACATGACTTGCACTTTACTTTGTTTTGAGTGAGGCAGGGCTGTTCAGGTCACCAGCCTCACTTCTCCTCCAGATTCCATCTGAATCCAGTAACCAGATATTCATCAAGATGACTGGAGATGATCCAGGATACACTGGGAGACCTTGGGCCCTTTAGGCCTAGGTCTATGCAGGTGCTCACTTAGGGTGAGGTAATGCCCATTCATTGAATAGGCCTGTTTAAAAAGTAGCCAGCCCCTTTAATAAGGCAAAGAAAAGAATGACATCAGGCTGGGAGGGAAAGAGCAACAGTTACTATAGATAATTATTCTTAAATCAGGTGGATCCAGAAAAGCCCTTCATTAACAAAAGGCTTGGTCCTTCCCACAAATCTTCCCTAATCAAACTTCCCTTGATGGGCAGGCTCCTTAATGGGTGGGGAAGATCTTTAGTCACATTAAAATAATTAACAATACAAGTACATGTACCCTTCCTACTTAATGAAACTCTTAGTTTTGTACTTTACTCCTTGTAAAGATTCCTGATTAATAAGGGCAAGATTCAATCAGAGGCACTTGATTTTACTAAAACAAAAACAGCAAAAGATCCTATTTTGGTTGCCCTCACACCCAGGAAACTCACTTATGCTCTGTCTGCCTTAGTTTCCTCAACTGTAAAATGGGAATAATAGTAGCACTTATCTCCTAAGGTTGTTGTGAAGGTCAGATGAGACCTTCACAGTACCTGGCACATAACAGGCACTTACTAAATGCTTGTCTCCCACTCCTAATCTGGGAGAATAGAAAGAAAAAAAGTCAAGGAAATCTCATGGAAATACCTGAAACAGAAGAGTCCTCCAATGGAAAATGGAATTGTCAAAATTAGGGTTACAAAAGGCATCAAGCAAACCTGGTTTAATTCTTTTTTTGCTCTCAATTCTAGTCACATTGTTGTACTGTCTTGCTAAGTTATATATGATGGGAGATATGAAGGTCAACTAAGTGGCATAATAGAATGTCAGGTCTGGAGTTAGAAAGACTTGAGTTCAAACCCAGACCAAACACTTACTAGCTGTCAGATCTTAGGCAAGTCATTTAACCCTGTTAGTATCAATTTCCTCAACTATAAAATGAGCTGGAAAAGAAAATTGCAAACCACTCCAGCATCTTTTCCAAGAAAACCCAAAGAGGTCACAAAGAGTCAGACACAACTGAAAAATGACTAAGACAAATTTTATATGGGAACATGGAACTTTAGATTCTGTTTTATATGCTAATTCACTTAAAGTCAATCTGTTGCTATTTTTTAGTCTGTACATGTGACTCCATCTGTGTAGGGAACTCCCAGGCTTGAACATGTCCTCTACCCAGGCAGATCAACAACTCAGCCTTAATTTTAAGCTACAGAGTTGCATGGACAATTGAAAAATTAAGTGACTTGCCCAAGGTCACACAGCCAATAAGTGTCAAAGGGGACACTTCAACCCTGTATCATCCTGATTTCAAGACCACCATATCCCATCATCTTGCTATTACCAAAATTAAGCCACAGTTCCTTATATAGGCACCAGAAATAAAACACTGCTCTCTACAATTAAAAAGCATTCTAAAAGTCTAAAATGGTGTAAAGACAAATTCAGACAGCTCTGACCATGCAATCACAAAGTGAGGAGATTTTGTATTTTCACCAAAATTCATACTCTTCCACATTCTTCTTTGGTCTGTGAGCTTTACAGGGTTTAGAATTTGGTTGTTTCCCTTTTTTATTTTTTGCATTAGGATTGAAGGAAGTTAGGAAAATGGTCAGAAATTATGTTCATAATAAGAAGGCAATATTAATATAAGAGCAATCCATTTATAAAGCTAAAATTTATTTTGTTTTACTCTAACTGCAATTGTTTTCCCCTGCCTGACACCATACTGAAATTTTATTACTGTTTTATAAAAATCATAACAAACATACACTGGTTTCTGTCAAACTATGTTAAATAATTTACTTATAAAGATGACTTAGTAGTGCCATTATTTAGTGGATGCAGTGCTCAGTACTTCCTTTACCTAGTAAAGCAAATAATGATTCAATTACCAAAATTAATACCAAGTAAATGAATTATGGAGTCTTTAATTACTGTTACAAAACATTGGTACCAATTCCTAGTAGACTATACAACATCGTTTGTTGCTATTGAGGAATTAATTTAATAATGCTAAGTAATTGTCAGTAATATATATCTTTGAGTCTTGTACAGACATCTCTGTACCCAATGCATTGCAGCATGTAGAAATTGAAAAAAATCATGTATGGACGGAGGGATCCCTGCGATGCTAAGCAAAACCTCTATTGCACATAGCAGGAAGTATCAGCTCAGGTACAAATGTAGGAGAGCACCAACTATTGGCAAGAAAGGCTGGTATTCTGTCATAGAGAATAACATACAACATTAGAGGCTAATCAACAGTATTCAAGCAGATGTCATCACCTCATATATTTCCACTTACAAAAAGATATAACCATATTCCCTGTTTCTAAATAGTAGCCACACATTGCGTTAAATTGGATCATTTTCTCCATTAAGTTTTTGTTTTGCGGTATTTTGTTTTCTTGTTACAGTGTACCTTCTGAAATGCTTACAATTGCATAAATAAAAGTATTAAAAAAAGAAATAAAGTTGACTATTTATCCTATCCACCATTAGGATTTATCGTAATCATAATTCTTGTAACATTTAACTCCTGCTGATTTTAGAGATTCGCAGAGTTTCAGCATTGGAAGGGGACTCAGAGGTGAGGCTTAAAGACTACTTATAAAACTATGACTTTCTAGAAGGAAATTTCTTGTGGTTGTTGAGTCATTTCAGTAGTGTCCAACACTCTATTACCCTGTTGAGGGTTTTCTTGGCAAAGATAGTAGAGTCATTTGCCATTTCCTTCTCCAGTTCATTTTACAGATGAGGAAACTGAGGCAAACAGGATGAAGTGACTTGCCCAGGGTCACACAGCTAGGTCTCAGGTTACATTTGAACTAAGGCCTTCCTAACACTATCCCCTATTCTATCTACTACACTGTCTACAGTTTATCATGCAGAAATCTCCCATACTAATAAAACCATAGGTTCAGAATAACACACATATACACACGCACATACACACACGCACAAGATCATCCATACAGTGTGAACATTAAAGATGTCTCCTATTTTCTGATAGAGAACGATCTTTTCCATGTTTCCACATTCTTCTAAAGAAAATATACCTTGAACTATTTACTTAAGAGGCAGTGTTTCTAGTGAAGTGGGAGGTTCCAAAAGACCTGTAATCCAGTCCTGCCTTTACCACTTAACACCTGTGAGGTCCAGGCCAATCCATTTCATTTTCTTGGATTTCAATTTTCTCTTCCATGAAATACCCATAAAAATATGTACAAAAAAGACTTCTAATGACAAGTATAAGATGTGACTGAAATAATAAAATAATTCCCTGCCGCCATGCAAGTTATTCTGTTTTTTCCATTAAATGTATGGAGATCATGCTTGAAATTTGACCGCAAGGGACTAAAGGTTCAAGCTTCTAACTTCATTTCTTGGTACAGAGCAGCCAAAAGGAATTTTACGACTGTGAAACCCCTCTCCCTTTCTCCTTCCTCCTTTTACTCTGACACTTGTTTAGCAGACCAGAATGGTTATATCCAAAGCAGAAGAGTTTCACTCAAATGAATCGATGCAAGATGTTCTCCTCGCATATCCTTATTGAATATGTACCTGCTATTGCTAAGTAAATCTCCTTTTTTCTTAAGCTGTTGAATGGCAAGTAAATCTTTTTCTTAAGCTGCAAATGTCTCATTTCATTCCAATACTGAACATAAACTATGAGGGGTATGGCCTGAGTTTCGTCCATCCCAGAATACAAGAAAAACACTTTGTATACTGAAGTGAGTTATTTTTATTTCATTCCTTTGTGGGCAAGAGTCAAAGCCATAATTTCCATAGGATTTTTAATCTTTGGGAAAGGATTTTTTTTCTTTTGGGTTCATAGACTATTTTACTTTGTATCTAATTCATTTACGAGAGAAATATCATATGACAATCGTGTACTTTCAGATTCATAAGGTACAGATGCTGGCATTAGTAGGTCTACACAAAAATTGTAGTTAACACAGTGTTGTACAACTATACAAAGACTATATTTGTAATTTAGGTTACATTAGAGAATGAACCAGGGGAGGGGAACCTGCAGCTTCAAGGCCACATGTAACCTTGTAGGTCCTCAAGCGTGACGCTTTGACTGAATTCAACCTTCACAGAACAAATTCCTTTGATAGAAGGATTTGTTCTGTAGAACTTGGATTCAGCCAAAAAGCCGCACCCAAGGACTTAGAAAACTACATGTGGCCTGAAGGCCACAGATTCTCCACCCCTGAATACCATAATATTGAGACACAATATTACTCAGATTACTTAATAATGACATTTTGGATGATGACGATGCCAATGATCATGGCGTCAGCCAAAATCAGCATGGCACTTTAAGGCTTACAAAGCTCATTATCCCATCATCTTATCCAACAAAATATAATTATTTTAAAATGTAAGAAAATGGTCACTTGATTTTCACATTCCTAGTCTCCATTATCCCTAAAACTGAAATACAGCCAAGAAATTGAAAAGAAACTTAGATCATGTGAATAAATTTCAAAAGAAATAAAATATTTTGAGATAAACCAAAGAAAAGACACAACTCTATCCCTAGAACATAACCACAAGGCTCAGCCAAGACTTCATTGATTAAGAAACTGATATATCTGTACCCATGTCAGTCTTCCTACCTAACCAAAATGTTTGGTTTTATAAAATGCTTCCATGTTCATTTAAAATGATTTATTATGAAATGTTATCATTGATGTCTGTTTGTGATTAACAGATAATAGGCTCATGGATTTAGAGTTCAAAAGAAATCTAGTGGTCATTAGTTGAATCTCATTGTTTTACAGACTGGAAAGCAGAGGCCTAGAGAGACTAAGTGGCTTGCCCAAAGTCATATAGTTGAGTAGGATAGTGAAGATTTGAACCTAGGCCCTTTGATTCAAAATACAATATTCTTCCCGAAAAAACAAACCGTTTCTTTCTTTTCTTTTTTTCTGAAAGGAAAAGGACTGCTTTTGTTTGGCATTCCAAAAAAGCACATTAATTGTGAGAATTTAACTAAACTTGATATATTAACAAACTTCTTCAAGTCACTAAACTAAGAACAGAGAGGGATGCAATACAAATTATAGAAAGGAACTTCAGAACAAAGAGTCGAAAAGTACCAAAATCATGGAACCACAGAGGTGCCATTTCCTCTTCGTAGGTTACACAAGTGTTCATTTCTTAAGAGCAAAGTCTTCCTTCTGATCCTGTTTGCTCATATCTCCTAAAACTTAAGTTGCCCAAAACTCTTTCCAAGGGAAGATTTACAAGGACAAATTAAGAGGACTGGCAGATGTTCCTTGATTCCTTCACTTAGAGGGAAGGGCATTTGGAAATGGCGTTGGCACCAGATGACATTTGGAATAATGGCCTGCGATTCTGTTGGCACTTTTAGTGTTAAGCAAGTGATCTGCAAAGCAAAGTGGATTCACAGTTAGAGTCAGCGCCAGTGCACAGGTCGCCCATAAAAATAGAAGATTTCATTATTCTTCAGGCTCCCTAGAGGGAGCAAGGTCTCTAGCATCATTACCAGGACTAAATCTGACTTTTCTACCTCCCCTAATTTCCTCCTAGTAATTATAGGTCAAGCACTCTTTTGTAAATTATAAAACCTTTGTTCTTATCAAAAATGAATAGCCGAGGAAAAAATTATAAAAAGAGTCCTAGGAAAAAAATTTCAATTAGAAAACCAAGCTAATTTGGTATGACCAAAGACTGTCAGGCATACTGACAGTGCTCTATTATGCAGTCATTTGGGCTCTTTCAAATTAGTTATGTTAATGTCCTGTGAGTGAATGTAACACTTGGATGGGACAAGATTTCTGCAATTAATTTCTGCAGTCAGTGGAGAGACAAGCAAATTTATTTTCCCCCTCTCTGGGAATTGGTGGTGGAGGGTGTGAGGTAGAGAAAGAGCATTTAGGAACAGAGGACAAGCTAAACACAAGCCCTAAATAAAGCCGAAACAATGGGAGCCAATGCCTCCTCATTCATTCAATTGACAATGTTTTGCAGCTTAAACCTGTTTTATTAATTATGTTTGACATTTCCTTAATTAGTTTCATTTACACCAAATCAATCCCTACTGCTGTATGGCATCATTTATCATTTTGAAAAATTTGCATAC
This sequence comes from Bettongia penicillata ogilbyi, assembly GCA_023548195.1. NCBI lineage: Eukaryota > Metazoa > Chordata > Mammalia > Diprotodontia > Potoroidae > Bettongia > Bettongia penicillata. The sequence continues at coordinate 6,563,478 of JAJHZJ010000322.1, read as the reverse complement.
TGAGTGCTGACTTTTTCTACTTAATTATACATTAAAAGTGTCAAGCGTGCTTGCTGGCTGGCATTATCTGCGGCAGAAAGGTTTGTGGCTGGACTGTGATGGTATTAATCATTAAGAGCCCCCAAGTGCTTCTGGGTAATATCTGGGGACTAGAGAGGCTCTCATTTTAACGCTAGAGAGCAGAAGTGCTTTTGTAAAATGACCCAAAGCAAAAACAAAATAAATGACCTAAAACATCCGGTCTACTGTAATGCTTTGCTCTTTCAATAAAAATATGCTTTGGAGAGAATGTTTACTGTTAACCATTGACTTCCTGCAGATGCAAACACTATTCACAGAGGCCATACACAGAGACTTGGTGATCTTTGCTTGAACTTGAAAACGAGACATTTCAGTTAAGGAAAAGCTAATCACAAACATACATATATACATACATACCTATACATATCGATACATATCCATATGTACACTATATATGAATGTGAAGATATAAAACATATTTGTGTGTATGCATAACACATATGTATTTTATATATGTATATATGTGTGTGTGTATATATATATATATATCCTGCAGTTTACCTATAATTTAAATGATTTACTTTTGAAATGACCCCACATGGCATTACTTTATGAGGTGAGTTATCTTTTGTCATCTCCACTGAAAATTTTTCAACAGCCTTTTGTTTTTTTTTAATCAGGGCAAAAACTCTATATAGTTGCAAATCTAGCAGTGTATCATGGAACACCTCTTCTGTTTATTTTTTGCCCTCTTAGACAAACATCATGGAGTTCTCAATGACAAAAAAATTGCATTTCTACACATACATCTTCATACTCATAGTACTTATGTCAGCAGCAGAAATGAAAAAGTTAAAAAAAATCTGTTTTTGAGGTTATATAGCAACTATGACTTCCTTCAAGTTAGAACCCAAACTAAGTGTGTTTATTATTCAAATTCATTTCCAAATGCTTGCCCATTAACATAATATATGCCACTTTTGCAAGCCTGGTCAGAGAAATCTGTAACTAAATAATTTTCAAGTTTCCTTCATATCAGATGCATTATATGCGGTGTGAAATTATTTCCCCCACTCTGTCCCTTAGCTGCGCAGCCGAAAGGCAACAGACAATATCCTGGATATTGCTGTAAATGTACTACATTCCCTAAGATATCCTATAAGCGCATACATGCCTATAATTGCTCATTTTAAGTGAGCATTTAATTGCATAGCTTGTATATAATTGTAAAGCTACTCAAAACTTGGAAAAGAAGACATATGGTGCAAACACATGTCTTTAATGATACAAACAATTGTTATTAAGGTTATTGATTCTTTTTTTGAATAGATATAACCCCATGCCAAAAATAATATTTCAACATATCTAAGATCCCTGACTTCCATTATATGAGTACTCTATTAACTCCTTAGTAGATTAAATTCATGAGTTGTAATAGATAAAAAGAACTTCACCACCCAATGACCAACCGTAAATATGTGTACTCAACTTCTGCTTCCTTCATGGATGCAAGATCTCAACTCATCCATGCCTGTCCACCATGTACGAAGGCCATCTTATCCCCATCCTCTCAAAAGTTTGTCCCAAGTAGTTCACCCAACATCCTGGAAATCTCCCTCACTTCCTCCTACCATAGTGACCATACCAATGGAATCCTTGGATCATCTGATAACTCTACTTCATTCCCATGATTTTTTTTTTCAATCAGGCATTTCTTTGATGACATCTTTTACTTCAGTTTTTCTGGAGTTCTTTATCAGTTAAGGACTTCAACTTTCTTATAAATCCAACCTGTATCTCATCATTGACCTCTGAGTGGTATTTCATTTTAATTCCTCAGAGATCATAGTGTTCCACCACTCCCAGCTGTGTAACATGGTGAGGAATGGATTAGTAGATTAACATGTTAATAATATTATTAACAATAATTAATAGATTAACCCCAAAAAGATAAAACTTTCAGACAAAATTTTGGGGTCATTAAAGAGCGCTATAATTTCTCATAGTCAATCTAAGCCATCCTTCTATTCATGTTTTCAGTGAATTATGTCCAAACCAAAAATAACAGCTCTTTTAAATACAAAAATCTGGAAAACAGAATTAATTTGAAGAGAATTCACTTCACTTTTAGGAAGCAACAAAAAAATGGATTATATGGTAAATATATGAATTATGAAGTTTCTTCTTTATCTTGCTTCCTTAAAATCATCTCTCCTTTGTATTCATTCTCCCCATAGACCTGCTCCTCTGTTCTAACCGTAGTTTTACAAAGCCCCTCAAAATAGTTTCCATAGTTTTGTTCATCAGAGAAGGTGAATTGACACATTCGTTTGATATTTCAAGAATCCTTTCAGGTAAAACTACAATTCTAAGCCAAAACACCCAATAGCAGTCACAGAATTGTGAAATATGAATTCTAACATGGCGTCAGTCACATGAGAGAGGGAAGAGAAGGCCATATGATTGGTTTACTGTTTCAGCTGTTACAACAGATTCAAAGCTAGAAAAGGGGCATTTTGGGGTTAAACCATTCCAGAGAGATCAGGAAAGTCTAGGGAAAGCCTCTATGATAACATTCTTTTCATTATACCAACATGTTCATTTTCATTGACATTTAAAAAGCCATGAGTTGAATATAAAGTCAGCTTTGAGATCAGGCACCCTTACTCACTGGAGGGACACACTGAAGATTGTTCTCCTGAATAGAATGACATTACTAAGATTTTTACCAGTCTACAAACCAGCCACGTTGAGCCAACAGGTTTGCAGGCTGATGAATACCGCTTACCCTCTAATTACAAAGGATAATGGGATACTATTAGCTATGAAGGGCCTTACACCAATCAATTTGTCTGATGATTTGAGTTTTCTCATACAGTAGCTACTGAATCCTTTTGTCAACTGAGAACCTACTTTGCCTTCTTCTTTGGACCAACCTTTGAACTCTTCTCTGTCTTTCTCTCCCCCTCCCCTCACAACTCCCAATCCCCATGTGAATACAGAATTGCTCATACCAAATTCTCTTTGGTTCAATTTCATGCATTCTGCCCTACTTTCACTGCCACAATGAGACAGTATATAAGAAAGCACTTTGTAAATCATAAAGTGCCTCACAAATATTATTGTTGGTGTTACTATCAGGTTGTAATAGGAACAGGAGCCTTCCTAGTACTAATAATAAATATAAATTGGGGAGTACAGAGAGAAGGTGAGCGATCTACAAAATACAGTCTAAGACCTTTGGAACATGGTATAGTCTTTTCACAGTTAAGTCACAAAAGTCATTTCCAGCTATAAAGCTTATTTTAAACTATCTTCGGCAAAATGGAGAAAATAATATTTATATTAGCTACCAGTAACAGTGTGAGAAAAATTCCTTGAAAACAATAAAGCCCTATGAATATAATGGTTTTTATTAGCAAGTTCGAAAGGCTTCAAGTGCGCCTGGGAAGATGACCGCATATGCAAGTACCATCCAGTTAAGTGTGGAGAGGCTTGTCACCAATGAGAGATGCGTTATTTTGTCATGACTATTCATAAAATGGAATTTTATTTTAAATAGCATATACTCCATAATCTAGATGGTGCATTAGATAGGGTGCCCTGAATCAGGAAGAACTGAGTTCAAATTTAGGCTCAGACACTTGATCCTATGCAAGTCACTTGAACCTGTCTGCCTGTTTCCTTACATGTAAAATGAGCTGGAAAAGGAGCAAACCACTCCAATATCTTTGCCAAAAACCAAACAAACAAAAAGTGGGGTCATGAAGAGTCAGACATGACTGAAAACAACTGAATAAATGCTCCATAACTGACCTTGCATATTTCTAAAAAAAAAGATGACATAAACAAAGTTAAAAATCTGACAAATCAGTAACAAGATTTACTCAAAATGCTTATTTAACTTGTGACGTCCAATGTACAAGGTACTTGGAATCTCAACAGAAAGTCAGCATTGCAGTCTTGGCACTAGATTTCATTGCATTTTTTTTCAAGAAAAAACATATAAAGTGTGAATTGAAATTCTAATATCACACACTGGAATAAACATATGTATGTGTGATTCAAGTGAACATGATATTATTATATTGACATATACCTATACAACTTCATTTCTTTTATTCTATATAACTTTAGATGCACGTAGTCTCTCAAAAGTATACATACATGTATATATACAAATATACACATACATATAGATATGTGTATTATGTAGATGTATATGTATATATATATATGTATTTTGATATATATGTGTGTATATTGCACTATGCAAGTATGTATATCTTCAAAAGGCCACATATAGTCTATGTATGTATGCATGTATGTATGTGTGAGCATGTAGGTGTGTATATATGTGTAAAAGTATAATTTTATATATCATTATATGTGTATATATTAATGCACACATACATATATCTAGATATAGATACAGATACCTTTTCAAGAAGTATGTGGTCTATACATACATACACAGAGTACAACACATAAATATATATATATTACATAAATAGATATGTATGTCTTCCCAAGATGCATGTATTTATATACATACAGAACTAAGAAATTCTTACCATTGTTAAATATTTTATATCTATAGAATACAGATATATAGAGACATACACTGCTCAGAAACTCTCTACATTGTTAAAAAAAATTAGCAAAAACTCATTTACTTGGTACTAGCAGAATTCATTAACCTTTGCCTTCTTTTAAGAAATCAGAAACTATTCTTAAATAGACATTGGCAATAAAAGCCAATGGCAAATCAGAACTTTTAAATGAAAATCATTAGATGAGTTTTTTAAGAGTTAAAAAAAGATTGGAAAATTTTTAAAGTGAGAAATATAATTTTGCTTAGGGTCCAAAAGCATCCCAAGAGGAATTCACGGGCTTTCTTGGAAAGTTCTCTTTTAAAATAAGAAAAAAAAGGAATTTCAACCCAAAAAGTAATTTTTTTCATGTTAATCCTATAAATCTAACATCTGTGGAAGAATACTTTCAGTAATAGTACTAATATAAGAAGAGCACTAGAGTGCTCTGACACTTACTAACCAAATGATCTTGGGCAAAAACTCCGTGAATCTCAGTTTCCTCATTTGTAAAATGAAGTGATTGGATTAGATAACCTCTAAGGTCCGTTCCAGCTCAAAATTCTATGAAATATCTTTCCTGCATATCTCACAATGCTTTGTTACAGTATCATAAAGTTTGGCCTAGAAAGGACTTTAGATATCATTTCTCTATAGGTCTATTTTTCCATCTGCATTCAGTTTTTGTGAAAGTAATCTACACATAACTCAAGAGCATCCTCAGTGAGGATAAGTAATAGGCAGGTTTTCACAAACAATATTCTACAGTAGACTACAACTTTACCATTGCCAAACTGACCAAAAAAATGAAGGAAATATTGAATCCCAGAGTGAGTTTTCTTTTTCTTTTTTTTTTTAGAGGATTTGACTTGATTACAAAAAAAAATGTTGCCTTAAAGTCTTTTTCAGGATTTTGTCCATTCATTCAGATCATTTCATATTCTCTGAGAGGTGTATATAACCTAGTTGGACAATTTCTAAGTTGTCAGGAGAGGCATAAAATAAGGAGACATGTTTGTCAAAGGAGTTCACCACTATGGTGGAGGAAAATCAGAGTCCAAGTTGAAGAGGAACTCTATGATTAGTACGGTCCTTTAGATATTTTTGTTTGAGGATGACACCATTGGGTTTGCATCAACCCCTGACCATTGTAGAGTCTCCTAAAAGAGATCCAAAATCACTCAAAATAAGTTTCCCTAACCATTCACACAGGCAAATAAGGAAGCTGGAGATGGGACAGAAGTCAGTCACTAAGCCTTAGTTAAGTACCTACTATGTGCCAGACAGTGTGCAAAATTCTGAAGAAATAAAGAGGTAACAGTCCTTGCTCTCAAGGAGCTAACAATTAAATAAGTGTTGTCTCCTCAATTCATGACCTCAGATGGATTTTCTACTAACTATGTGGGCAGTACAGGGGCTACAACCCCAGATACAATAGTAGGGGAGTGCCAGTTCCCCAGATTGTCCACTTAAGGTGGCTGCAGCAATAAATGGGGGCGAGGAGGTAGCACTCAAATGAGGAAACAACATAAAAAGAAGGCTAACCAGAATTTTACATACAGAAATGGTTCTATCTCTGGCGAATATCTATGATATTTCACTTTTCTAGTTCCAAGGAGTTCTACAACACAGACTGGCTACATGGGAAGCCAAAGATAGAATCAGAAAGTACATCTTTCTTTTATTTCCCTCAGGCTGCAGAAATCTGGCATCTATAGGAACTAGTGTGTTACAGACAGAACAATAGCAAAAACAAGAAAACATTTCATTTAGGCCAAGAAGAGAATTATCTATAATAATGCAATTTGGGGACATGAGAAAGTTTTCTTTACAGTTTAGGGATGTAAGCTAAACACAGTGGAAAACAAACCTCATGTTGGCTAGAAAAAAAATAATAATCAGCATATGTATTCTTCTTTTTATCTGGAAAGGACTTTACTTCTATCAAGGATTCTAATATTGGGGTAATGGCCTTAACTTATTAATATAGCAAAATATATACACATATATTTTCTATCAAGCAAAAATAATTTATTTGCATTCACAAAAGGATGGCTCTTGCAACTGCAAAATGCCTAAATAGTAAAAGTACACACACACACACACACACACACACACACACACAATCAACAGTGGCATAATAAATAATGTAGACCTTCATCGCTTCTCACCTACGTTATTGTGACAGTCTTCTAATATTTCTGCCTGCTTTGAGGTTATGTGATGTCACAGTTTTATTGTGCCAGGCTGACTGGCTACACCATCCTACCTGCAAATCTGATTCCAAGGTGGTTGCCATGACTCAAACTCCACATCCAGTGGGGATTGCTGCTAGCACCTAAAACTGAAAAGGATAAAATGTAAGAAGAGAAAGAAAAACCAGGCCCATTTCTCTGAGCTGGAGTAAAAGAGGAAGCACGGGAAGAAAGTCCTTCCCAGAGATTGGGGAATATATTGTGGCAGTCAGAAGAGAGTTAAGGATACATTACTCCCTGTCAGACATTCTAATTCTACAAAATCCACTTATTTAATGCTTTCCATACACTATATTCCATAGTCCATCTTCTGTATCTGTACCTTTGTACATCTTACATCCTGATCCCCATATCTGGAGCAAGAAAACTGCTCGACTTATGTCCAGCTTCCTTTTTGACCAAGTTCAAGTGACTCCTCTACAATTAATCAGTCAACCAAGTGTAACCTGAGTTTGTCTGGGCATCCCCATGTCACTAAACATGCTGGTACCCTGAGAGGCCTTTGGAACATGTCCAGATTACTTAACATGGAGACCTCCATTCCCTCTCTTGGGGGTGTGACCTCCTTTGGTTGGCTGTCTACATCTTTAAAACTGGTGAGGCTGAATCAGTTGTTCTCTTTCTGCCATGCATTCCTTCACTCATACCAGGGAATCATGAACTGAAACACTTAAAGGAGAAGAATTTCTGTCTCCTGTTGCCTCTTTTACCATAGCCAAAAATAAATGAGCCTGGAGATATTTTTTTCTCTTCTGTTTGGTTTGGCTCTCTAAGTTGCAAGTGTCTGCGTATGTTCATCCTTCATTGCCGAAGAAGACCATGCCATCAGAGAAATAATGACATGACTTGCACTTGACTTGGTTTTTGAGTGAGGGAGGGCTGTGTGAGTCACCAGCCTCCCTTCTCCTCCAGAGTCATCTGAATCCAGTGACCACATATTCATCAGGATGACTAGAGATGACCCAGGATGAGGCAATTGGGACTAAGTGACTTGCCCCGAGGTCACACAGCTAGTGAGTGTCAAGTGTCTGAGGTGAGATTTGAACTCAGGTCCTCCTGACTCTTGCACTGGTGCTCTATCCATTGCACTACCTAGCTGTTCCTAAGCTGTGTCTATAAGCACCTGAAAACACTGGAATGAGAGTTCAAGCCATGGCAACAACCTTGGAACCAGGATTGCCAGTGGGATGGTACAGCCAGCCTTGCATGGCCAAGAACTAGAAAACTGAGAAATCATGAAACCTTGAGGCAGGTAGACCTATTAGGAAGCTGTTGCAATAATGTGAGTGAGGATCAATGTGAGATTGATTGAACTAAGATGGTAACTGAGTGAGTTGCTGGATGCAAGAGATGTTGTAAAGGTAGAAACGGAAAGATACAGCAAATGGATATGTTGGGTAAGGGACAGTTAGTGGTAAAAAAAAAAAATGCTATCTATGAAGTTGGGAGACTGATATCTTCAACAGAAATAAGAAAACTTTTGCAACACTCAGAGTTAAGGGCCATGATATGGATGATGAGCCAGTATATGAGAACAAGAAAAGGTGGTCAGATAGGTAGGTGGCAAACCAGAAGAGCGTTGTATCCCAAAGAGAGACAGCAACAGAGAAAACCAGACAGAGAGAAAGAAACATGACATGAAGGGATCTGAAATTAAGAGACTGGGGGAAGAGGGAGTTCCTTTGAATGGTCTCAATCTTCAAAGTAACGCAAGAGTAAGCTGAGAGAGACGGAAGAGGAGGTGTGGGAGGCTTGAGCAGTGGAGGTTTGGAATAACTTCTGTGGGACATGATGTTAGGGGATGAATGAACAGGGGAGGAATAGGGTGACGGCCTTGCTGTAATGAGGGACTGGGTATTTTGTAATTACAAAATTTGTCAAGCACGCAGTCACATTGCTGCAAGTCTTTTCTACAGCTATGTTCTGTGGCTACTGAGGGAGAGCAAAAGATATAATTAATAGGAGTAATAACCCAGAACTGGCTGAGGTTTCAGATGAGAATGGGCCAGAAGGACAAGGGATTCCAAAGCAGAGGCGTGTGTATAGTGCTTAGCAAAGTGCCTGACACATAGTAGGCACTACATATAAATGCTTATTCCCTTCTCTTTCCTTGAGAGAAGGTATAGTCAGATGGGAGAATGCCAGAGTTTTTAATTATTGAAGTGAAATACTTCAGAATAATGATGAGCTCTAACGTGTGGCTAAGAAATAAGGGAACAATTTACAGTCTGGAATTGCTTAAAGATAGCTTCCTCATTGGAAGTTCCTTTACACTGACAAAATCACAGATGATGAATAAAGATATAGTTATTTATTATAACTCAAGCACTCATATATGTTATATATGTGTATATAAATATGGATATAAAGATAAGTGTATGTAAAACATTTGCCATGTAGCAGAGAGTGAATAAGAGCACGGTATGGTCCTGTAAAAATAGCATCAGGATTATTAAAGTTCATAATGAATACAGACAACAAAAAAGGACTTTTTTAAAAAGCTATGGAATGTTCACTCTTTGAAAGCAAGCAGAAAAATTACTTTTCTGATCTATGGATGGAGGGACAGTTCATCACCAAACAAAAACTAATTATTATCACAGAAGATAAAATGAACAGTTCTGATTACATAAAATTAACAATGTTTTTCACAAACAAAAATAATGCTACTAAAATTAGAAGGGATGCAGGTAAAAGGGTAAAAAAAATCTTTGCAAAAACTTTTTTCTGAGAAGTGTTTTATTTCTAACACTTATAAAGACCAGATTTATAAATGGTTCATTTGAGCCATTCCCTAATTAATAAATGGATAAATTATATGAAGAGGCAGTTTTATGAGGAAGTAACCTATGCAAATATACATGGGAAAAAATGCAGAGGTAGCTAGGGGGCACAGTGAATGGCACAGGGCTGAGAATTAGAAAGACTCGTTTTCATGAGTTCAAATCTGGCCTCAGACTCTTACTAGATGTGTGATCCTAGGCAAGTCACTTAACCCTATTTGCCTCATCTGTTTGTTCCTCATCTGTAAAATGACCTTTGGAGAAGGCAAAGCAATCTAGTGTCCTCGCCAAGAAAACCCCAAAAAGAAGTCAAAAAATGACTAAGCAATAACAAGAAGGAAAATATGCTCCAAATCACTAATAACTAGAGAAATGCAAATTAAAGCAACTCTGAGTTCCTCACACTCAACAGATTGGTACTGATGAAAAAAAAAATGGAAAATGACAAATGCTGAAGGGGCTTTGGGAATACAAGCATATTAATGCTCTATTGATAACATTGTGAATTGGCCTTGCCATTATGGAAAACGAAAATTAATATATTTTACACACCCTTTAACCCAGTACTATTACTACTAGGCTTATAATATAGAAATCCAACAAACAGGAAAAAATGGTGCCTACGTACAAAAATATTTTAGCAGCAATTTTATAGGTGGCAGTGGATTGTAAACTGAAGTACTCACCAATTTGGAAATTACTAAATAAATTATGTCATGCAGATGAAATGCAGCTGAGCTAACTGAGCTGTAAGAAATAATGAAGGGAATGGTTTCAGAAAATCCTGGGAAGATTTGTATGAACTGATGCAAAGTGAAGCTGAGAGAACTCTATATAATAAGAACTTTACAATGTTTACAGACAACTTTGTTAGACTTAAGAAATCTGATGATGCATGCTACCCACCTTCTGACAGATAATAAACTTGGAGTGCAAAATGAGACACATACTTTGTGGACATAAACTTCTGCCAGAGAGTGGAGCCATGAACTCCAAACCTTCCATTTAAGGGGGGACTTCAGCTCAGACATCTCATCCCTTTTCACCTAGCTGTACTACTTTGGGATTTCTCTGACTTCTCCACCATGCCCTCATCTCTTTCGCATTTTGCACATTTCACTGACACAATTTTGTAACATTCCAAGGTTCAGGAATAATCATTTAATATGGAACAATTATCTTCATGGCAGTCTATTTGCTTACATTTGTCATGAGTGCTGCAATGTGACAACGAAGAAACCTACATGATTAACTCTTTCTTCTCTATAAGGGGAACCTGGGACAGATTCATTTAGTTACAACTTCTTTATTTCTTTTGGTTGTATTTATAGCAAGAATATAAATAGGGATGGAATTTAGTGTCTCCAGTTCATCCCCAAGAGCTCATTGAACAATTCAGTTCAGTCATCATTTTGTGTGATGTGCAGGGAGAGATACAAGGTTTGGAGAATGCATAGTTCCTTAACTTGTATAGTGATAGTTTTGTCGTGAAGGACAAGGATGATTAAAAAAATTTTTTTTTAAGATCACATACTGTATTTTCTTACTGTTCATTCATTTCAGTCATTTTTGACTCTTTGTGACCCCATTTTGGGTTTCCTTGACATAGATACTGGAGTAGTTTGGCATTACCTTATCTAACTCATTATAAAGATGAGGAACTAAGGCAGGTGTTACTTGCCCAGGGTCACACGGATAGTAAGTGTTGGAGGCCTGATTTGAACTCAGGAAGATGAATCTTCTTGACTCCAAACCTGGCTATCAAGACGTAATTGAATACTTATTAAAAAGTCAGACTACTATGTGTTTAAGAATACCTTCTGGACAACCTTATATGACTCCAGAATTGCCACCAAATCAGAAAATGGCCATAGGCAGTGTGGTATAGTAGAAAGAAAATTGGATTTACAGTTAAAAGAACTAGTTCAAGCCTTCTTTCTCTAGTCTGTACTACCGAGGGCAAGTCACTTTTACTCTCCAGATCTGTTTCCTCATCTATTAGAATAAGAGATTTGTCCCTTCAAAATATAAAACTAGAATCCTATGATCTACTGTGTTAAGGATATGCTGAAGATTAAGCCTCATTTTAGATGAACTGCAAAATATAAGTCTCTTGACTATTGCTTTTAAAAAATAAATATAGTTGCTTTTGGTCATTTATTTTACCTATGAGAATGTGTACTAGAAAGCTAATGGGGTTAGAGAGATGTGTAGAAGTAATCTTTTTGCCAATATATAAAAAATTCACGTGAAAAATATTTTCAAGTTCCACACAATGGCCCAGAGTCATGGCATTTTGTTGGGCCAGAATTACTATTCATAATTCATTACAGCCAGGTTCAATTTCTTTTGTTTGTGTTTACCTAGTGCTTACCTTGTAATAACCACTTACTCTAATTAATTGGACTATGAAAGTCCAACATATATCCCAAGGAAGAATATAAAGGCAATAATTATTTACTATTGAGACCTAGCCATTCTGCCACCACTGATAAGGAAAATAAGTGATGAATGCTTTAAAAGTTGGCTGAATCTGCTCTATTAAGAGGAAAATGGAGAGAGGTTGTAGCAGAAGGAAACTTGCCAATTCATTTGCTGATAGTAGCAGATTTCAAGCGCCTACTCTCTGGATTTTGCATTCTCCTGGAAATCAAGAACATGAGATCTCCCTACTGATTTTTTTTTTAAGGTTCTATTCCTTTGGGAGAAAAAAAAATATGTAGTAACCACTGAATTATTTTGGAAAAGGGAAAATGTTAGGAAATAATTCAGCTGTCTTACTTTATTATATTCTTGAAATTTTCGGCATTTTTAGAGAAGAAAAGTAAAGCATTGATTAGCATGAATATTTTGAATTATCATTGGATATTTTGAACTAAGTTTAAGCAATGTTTGTAATAATGAAATCCTGGGAAGGAGAGGAATTTTGGAAAATTTCTTGGAATTTAATCTAATAGAATCTCATTTCTCCTTAACTCTCTACAGAGATCAGTTCACACATATGCATGCTCATATACACACCTGTGCCCGACTTTTGCTCATTCTGGCTTCATGTTTGTCATAAATAATCAGTCACTCAAAATATTTTCAGCATGACGAATTGATTTATCCAATATTTGGTCCATTAACTTCCCAAGTCTTTTCCTATTGATCCCTGGCAGTACAAATAAAAAGAAAGCAATTTCAAATTCTCAAAATTATGACCATCTATGCATATTTCCACTTCAGATCTCTAAGCCTCCATCACCAACAAAATGGAGGGTGTGATTAAGAGTCAAATCATCTGATAGGCATGAGAAGTAGGTAAATTCATAGGCCATTTTCTCCTCCCAGGCGATGCCCACAGTTGCCTATGGAATACTTTACCCAGGCTCCTTCCCATACATAGGCTGTGTTTCTGTCGTAATCATTCTTTTCATAGCACAATTTGTGGGACTCCATGAAATGTAGTGATTGGGAGTGCAGCCTATACTCAGATGAAGTGATATTGAATTTCTATTATGCATGTGCCTTGGAACCCTCACAGCTCTCCATAAAGATTTTATGCGCACAGCAGATTTGTTGTGACTTAGATAGTTTCAGACAATTTTAGATTTGAATGGACATGGCAGCATCTGACAGTAAAAGAAATATCAGGAGAAAGAAACATGTAGAACCAAATGATATATTAAGCTACCTCCCGAACAAAGCAAGAAGAGTGTTGTAAACAAATGCTGGAAGTATATCCTTGAAGGAAGGACTTCTCATGGGTGCTAATCTTTTTTCTGTTTAATATACATGTTGGCGAATGGAAATTGTCAACTCCTTTTATCCTCAAAATTAAGTTAAGCTAAAATCTTGCTCCTCATCTAACCTGCATATTTTAAAAATGAATTGCTCATTATAATCTGTATTTCTGGGCTTAGTTTTTTTTTTTTTTATCCCCCCTAGTGGCATCAGTGACAAACACAAAGTGCAGAATGCACACATTTGCAAACAAACATTCATTCCTTAACCAGCATTTAAAGAATGTGATTGGAAAAGAAGACAATGGGTGTGACAACACATTTCCTAGTGAAAACCTCACAACATGCAAATGAAAAGATGGAGAAATTCAAGTATGTCTAAACTTTCTGAAAAAGTTGTATTAATGGATAAGGGTGGGGGAACACATTCAGTAAAATCACTGGTGTTGGCAACACCATATGGCAACAATATGATATATGGCGACATAATAATGGCAACAATCACAGTAATTAACATTTTAATGTTGTTTTGTGCATTATAAAGCATGTCTGGATTTCATCAGGTTCCACATAAAATAGTCTTTTATTATTTTAAAGAGATTTTTCCTTTTCTTTTTTCCCATGAAGAGGGGTAGAGTAGGAAGGTGAGAGGAAAAAAATAAAGTGAATAGAGGGGACAAAAAGAAAGCATCCTATACCTGGCCTTTGGCAAGAGAAAGTTTAGCTGTCTAAAGTCAGGATGTAGAGCTGGAAGAAATTAAGACATCGACTTTTCTAAGGGGACATTCTAAGTGATTTCACTTAACTCTTCTAATTCAGTCAGACTCCTCTGTAATTTACAGTCTTAAAGAACTGCTTAGGACGTGGAAACATTAAGTGACTTGCCCAAGGTCCCACAATCAATATGTATCAGAGTAAGAATATGAACCCAAGTCTTCCTGGCTTTGAGATTCTCTTCCTATCCGTTACAACATGTCACCTCTCATCTTATCGCCTGGTCCAACTCCCTCATTTTAGTGATGAGGAAACTGAAGCTTAAATCACTGTGCAATTTTTTTTACAATCATTCAGGTAGTGTTAGAGTGGGGTTCAATTTTTTTTTAACTAAGATTCTCTAATTCCTGATCTAGAGGGAACAAGTTCTTCCTTGCATTTTGTATTGACATTATCAACATTTCTCATCCCAACACCCAAACACAGTCTTTCCCATACCCCCATACACAAACACATAAGTTCATGGGCTCCTTCCACTACACCACCACTGCTGTTGTGATAACACACATACGTTCTCTTCTTTGGATCCTAGAAATCACACATTTGGCACTTTTTTAAAAACCAAAAAGCTAGACACAACTGAACAGATATCTAGTTAAACAGGTGCTTAATTAGCTTTTATTGATTGATTGAATGGTACTTTATCCTTGACATTTCTGGAAATTCAATCAATCAATAACATTTATTAAGTTCCTATTATGTGCCAGATGCTGTCCGAAGCACGCGCAGAAAGAGACAAAAAGCAGTCCTTATCCTCGAGGACTTTACAGTCTAATGGGAGAGACAATTTACACGTACATAAAGCAAGTTATACGCAGGATAAACAGGTAACAATTAACAGAGGAAAGGCACTAAATAAGAGGAGCTGGGGAAGACTTCCTGTAGGTGGCATTTTAGCTGGGACTTGAACAAGCCAGGAAGGTCAGTATGCCGAGTGGAGGAGGGAGAGTATTCCAGGCACGAGGGGACAGTTAGAGAAAATGTCCAGAGTCTGGAGATGAAGTGTCTGGTTTGTGGAACAGCCAGGAGGACAGTGTTAACTTATTAAAGAACACACACACACACACACACACACACACACACAAACACACATATCAAGGGGTAAGGTATAAGAAGACTGAAAAGGTAGGAGGGGGCAAGGTTTTGAAGACCTTTTAATGCCAAAAAAGCACTTTATATTTGCTCCTGGGGGCAGTAGGAGCCATTGGCATTTACTGAGTAGGGGACTGATATGAATGGAAACACGTCTAGATCCAGAACAAAATCATGTGGTTTTCAGAAACTGAATTCAAAGCTCTAGTTTGCAGCTCCAGATCCTTCATTTACTAATGATCTGACCTTGAGTAAATTATTTAACTCTCATTTTCTTCATCAATTGAATGGGGATATGAATACTCCTTGCCTCACAGCTTTATTATGATAATCAAATGTGACAGTATATATAAAGCACTTTGTACACATAAGGTGCTATAAAATATAATTTATTATGCAGCACATGGCTGATTGTGAAAATGCTTAGTGTGAAGCAAAGTTGTGAAATAAATGAAATTTGTCTTCAACACTCTCAAATTCCTATTTAAATGTTCTTTCCCATGATTTTGTCCCTCTATCTAATAAGTCCTTTCTCAAGTACCTGCTGGTCTTGGACTTCTCTAGGTTCTACTTGTCAAAGAGAAAAATGATTTGTTAAAAGAATTCATATGAGTACTAATGATTTTATCGTGCCTTCTAACAGTATCAGCATTTAAAAAAAGATAACCCAAGGAAAAGTAATTTAAAAATTAAAAAAAATTAATTTCTAGAGTCAAAATAGGAAACATTAAAGTACAATGAAAAGCGTACTGGTACTAGAGTAGGAGGGTCTATGTTCCAATCCAACCTGTGATACTTATCACCTATGTGGCATATCACTTGGGCAAATCACTTAATTTAATTCAATAAACAATTATTAAGAACCTACTATGTGTGGGGCACAAACCAAACATGTTTGTTCACCTGCACAATGAGAGTTGGATTAAATGGCCTCTCAGCTCCTTCCATCTCTTAATCTATCATCCCACAGTAAATTTTTGTCACTTTCATTGGAGAGTGATTTGGGGGCATGGTAAATTTCAGATTATACTCCCTATCTACTCAACTATTGCTTTAGAGTGGTTCAATTTGGAATCGTTTCTGGTCTAGAAGAAGCACTGGTTATCTCCAATATAGTGACTCTCTGGGAGATCCGATTACTTCCAAGACTGCTTTAGCAATTTCATAAAATGGTGTCATTTTATAACAGCCTAGGTCTCACTCTAAACATCTCTAGGATCTCCTGCATGTCCTCATTGTATTTCCCAAGGATGGACCTTATCTCTGGGAAACTTCCACACCAGACATGGCCCAGGAAAACTCTGAGAAGAAATGCCCCCTTGATGAATCAGAACTGAACTGGCATCAAGGTGATGTTTATTTAAACATTTGCCCTAGCATATTCATGTCGCTGTGAGTTTGTGCTAAAAAAATTTATAATAAAATAAACACAATCACATGGGTGGAAACGACAACAATGTATGAATAATATATGTCCAAAGGGCCTTGACAAGAACAGCCCAGGTATAAACAAGAGTATTTCCTTAGATATAACCCCCCCCTCCAGACAAAGGGAAGAGGAATGCTTAGAACATCCCAGTATTCTCAGTACACACTGGCAAACACGCAGTTCACAAGATTACAGAAGAAAGTTTTACTTAAATAAGGAGGAAAGTAAAGACAGGTCTTTGAAAAAATAACTATTAGTCTCAGTAGGAATACCAGACCCCAGAGTTAGTTTCATTTCTGAATATGACAGATCTAATAGCAAAGATTTCACCTTCTCACTGCCTCCTTCCAGCTCAAACGAGTCAGATAAGGCCTTGGCCCCCTGATCCCTGCAATTCCAAGAGATTAAGGGTAGAATTCTCTTTCTGCCTCTGCATGTCTATCTCTCTCTGTTTCCGTCTTTCTTTCCCTCTACCACCCCCTTCCCCAATATCCTGTCATTCATCTTAGCTTTCTAGTAAAATCACATATATAGTGGTTTCTCAATCTAGTTAACAAAACGAATGATCTTTGATCTTGTAGGCTACCTCTCTAATGGAATCTGAAGACAAAACCTCTGAAGTTGTCCTCCTCTCCCCTCATCACCCTCACTACTCCTCTTGCCTCTCTAATTGTTCCCTCCATTATTTTCTCTCCAGTTTTTATCAGTTACCAGCCCCCACCTATTGCCTATTGCCATTCATTCCCTCAAGTGAGAACACCATTCATTTTAAGTTACATGCAAAGAGACACACCTTTGTCATGATGATTAATAGCCTTTAGAATTAGTGTCATGTCTTCCTGAGGAGAAAATATAAACAAATTCAAGAAGGAAGTTGCAGGGTGGTGGGGGGGGGTTTGGTGTGGAACTTCTTTGACAAGGATTGAGGAAAGAGATGCTGTCTAATAGAGAAATATCATAAGCTGTGTAGGGGTGTGGTTCATGAGTCAAGATAAAGGAGGAAATATTAAACTTTGCCTCATACCTTGAGATGAATCCAAATCATCATTCAGCTTAATCCATGGTGATTGCAGGAAGGTGACTGAAAAGCAGAATGAAGAAAACAAGTGCCATACGTATGCCAATGTAAAGAAAATATCTATTCAGTCTTTAGATGATATAGTAGATAGAGTACTGGACCTGAAGTCAAGAAAACCTGAGTTCAAATCCTATCTTAAACTTTTGCTAGCTGTATGACCCTAGACAACTCACTTCTCTACGTCTCTGTTTCCTCATCTGTATATGGAGATAACAGCAGCACCTATCCTTCAGTGTTGTTGTAAGAATAAAAAATATTATTTGTAAAGTTCCTTAAAAACCATAAAATGCTATATAAATGCTAGCTATTATTATAATTATTTATACTGGACCTAATTCTGTCCATGTATATGAATTAAGTACTTCTGGTAGTGAGCAGGTAGTGATAGTTGAAGATAGTTATCTCCCTCCCCACACCCCATGAGGTCTTTGGGAAAGGGCACCATAACCACTCAGTTGATATGTTCTAAAGAGATAGACACGTTGGCTCATGTCTACAATCCCCATAACTGGGGAAAATTGAAGCTGCTGGTTCATTTGAGTACAGGGACTTTGAACCACAGAGGGCTTTTAAATCCATCTGCGGTCCACACAAAGTTTAGTATCAATTTGGTGAGCCAAAGAAGTGAAGGAAGGAAGCTAAGTGCAACCAAACTGTCTCATGGGTGTTGATGAGTGTTGGGTTGAAGTGGTGACTAGTCCCAGTACTTCCTTCCATTTCCAGAAAGAAACTTGACTTCCTGGGCAGGACGATGGGTCCCAATCTAAAATAATTTTTTTTAAAGTTGTACAGAAGAAATTCTCTTTTAGATACCAATTGGATTGGAAAGCTTCTGAAGTTCATTCTGGCACAGAAATTCTATGACTATAAAATTAACATCAGGTCAAGTTGTGAATATATAATTTGTTCTGTTTTGGGCTCTAGTACCAGTTGGACATTCACTCCATCATTACAATATTATGCCTTTGTGTCAAACTTTTTATCAGTTTCTGAAACTTCACATGTAACTTTTCCTTCTTTTCAGATGATCTACAATATATTCTCATTGACCTAAGGCTGTATATAATGAGTATATAACATATACTCATTACAATATCATTTCTATTTCTCTATTTTTCTTTATCCAAATGTAATCCACGTCCCACCCCCCACTCCCCAACCTGTACAAGTTCTTGGATTTCTTCAAAATTTTCCTTAACATAAAATTCACTGTACAACTTGATACATATTCTCTATTTTGGTATTTTTGAATTTACTTATTTTGTATATTTTGCCTTCCCTCTAGGCTAGCTCAATGAACAAAAGTTCTTTGAGAAAAAATGGTTATTTTTATATTTTGTCCTACCACAGAGTCTTGTGCATTCTAAATTCCAGACCATAACCAGC
The DNA here is from genome assembly GCA_023548195.1 of Bettongia penicillata ogilbyi. Classification (NCBI taxonomy): domain Eukaryota; kingdom Metazoa; phylum Chordata; class Mammalia; order Diprotodontia; family Potoroidae; genus Bettongia; species Bettongia penicillata. Next base: position 6,544,343 of record JAJHZJ010000322.1, on the reverse strand, counting down.
CTAGGGCCACTGGGGCTTTGTCTTAGATGGGATATGAAATATGGACAGTGCAAAAATTTGATACATGCAGTGAAGGCAAGCAGGAACTTAGACACTAGCTGAGGATAGAGGTTCAGGTTCTGGACAGCTATAGGACTGTGGTTGGTAGACTATTTACTCTTCCCCTCCTTTTGTCTTATAAAGAAATTCCCAGCTCCACTTATCTTATCACCTTTCCAGGGCTTCCTCTTCCCAACCTCTGAGTGCCTCAAATGATTCTGTAAGACAGAGGTGTCAAACTCAGAGTTCACCAGCCACAAGGGCAGACAAAACTCCCAAATGCAACCCAAACCACATTTAAAATGCAATTGTTCTAACTAAATAAAAACACATACAGGATAAATACAAATACATATACAACAAATAAAAGTAAATAAAATAGAATACAATGTAGATGATGTTAGTTTGTGGTCTTCTCAGTCAATGTGCACCCCCTGGATCTGTTTTTATTTGAATTCAATGCCATCACTCAAAGACAATAAGTTGCAAAGATGGCAGATTACAGAATCTAAACCCTCCCTCCCCAAAAATACTTATTTGAAAATATGAATATTTCAATTATATACATATGACTTTTTTTCTTTTGTTAAGTAATCTTCTAGCCCCACAATGGAAGGCTTTTTTGACCTAATTCGTCTATTTTCACTGTAGTAAAAAATGCTTTAGAAAGGAATTTTTCATGGTAATAATATTTTAGAAGTAAGAAATAAAGTCAACAGTCATATGAAAGGAATTACATCTAACAGGAAGTTGGACTGAGAAACAGTGAGTTTCATAGAAACACAGCCCAGTATTTCATATGACCTTCTCTACTTTTGAATCAACTGAAAAGTCACTAGAAATGATGCATTAAATCACCAACTGGACAAACCAGTTGGGATTCCAAGGTCCAAAAAGTATAAATAATTAATAATAACATACATATAGAATATATAGATTTTTGTGTGTATATATATATGTACATATATATAATTCTTATTTTGTAGTAAAAAAGGGATTAAAAGATCCTTCGATATTTCCATGTCACTCTCAAAATCTCAGTGAATTCTTGTTTAGAATCTGAGTTAACCTTATGACAGGACGACCAAGCAACCAGAAAATCCTAAGAGCAATTTCCCAGGACTAGTCTTCCCCAATTTAAGGGGAATATAAAACTCCACACTTGAGCCTTCAAGCGCCTGCCCTCCCAGTTGTGCATCTGAGGAGAAATTATAGTAATCTCCAAATCCTATTGATGCTCAAAGCATTTCATCAACTGCAAGAAATTAAAAGTGAGATGCAGAGGATGTTTTTCTATTTAGAGGAACCCTGGCTTATGTGAATAGACCTCATGTGGGGAGTCTTTTGAAGCTAGGGACTTCAAAGCCGATCACTGACTTCCAGTGGGATAATCACTTAATGCAAGAGTGGGTAGATGGAATTACTACCATTCAGTCAAGCTAAACTGATCCTTTTTCTGGAGAGCAAGCAAATTCTCTCCTCTTAGGTCCCCACAGCTCTACAGCTAGACACGTGTTTGTGGCACTACTTAGGCTACAAGCTATTTGATGTAAACGACAATAGAGAGGGATTCCAAGAGGCTGTTTCAGAGCTTGGGAGTCCCACTGCATTTGAACATGTAATCTCAAGCAATTTCCCATTGACATGAGTCATAGGTTTTAAGCACAAAAATATACCCATTAAACATAGCTGCATTAGCCCTGGAGGGCCTCAAGTCTGGATTCAACTAAGAATGAACACATTCAGACTACAGTAGTGCTAATACCTTTACTAATGAGCATGAAAGGATATAGGAATGAAGGACAAATGATGAATAATTGAACCCAAGAGCAGTTGCAGTCAGCATCCATTGTCCTCAGGTCAGGTTTCTCTCGATTCCCTAACAGAAAAGCTTCTTCTAAGCACCAGCAGTCAGGGGAGCAATGATCCCTCCACTCCCACCTCCCTGACATTGCTTTTATTTCCAAAAGGTGGATGCTACCTTAGTCCTGGGGTTTATGAAGACAGGGGCCTATAGGACTTTCTGACAACTTGGCGTCCATCAAGTCTCAGCTAAAGTTCCACCATCTACAAAAAGTCTTTCCCAGTCCTCTTTACCTTTAATTCCTTCCCTCTAAGGTTGCCTTCATTTTATTCCATATGTATCTTAGTTATACATGGTTGTTTGTGTGTTATTTCCCCCTTTAGATTGTGAGCTCCCTCAAAACAGGGACTGTCTTTTATCTGTCTTTGCATCCCAGCTCTAAGCACAGTGCCTTGTATATAACAGGCACTTAATAAATGCTGGTTGGTTAACTGGCTAACTGGGTTTGTATCTGGACTCTCTCCTTCCCCTCTTTACAATCTTATTTTTCTGAAATTGTCAGCCCTTCAAAATATTTTTCTGTGCCCCTCTACCCAAATTCTTACTGTGCCCACCATCTCTGGGGTATTTCTTCATTCTACATCTGTGTACATCAATCAGGTCTTACTGGAGGTCATGATAGTACCTGGCCAAAACCCTCTACTGAATACAAAACACACAGCACAAGTGAAAATAGGAAAGCACTGAAGCAATATAAAGTTAGGTTAGAGATAAAATTAATCTTTCTGACTATGAGAGCAATAAGATATTAGATCAGTTTGCCATAAAAAGCCACTAAAATTAGTATACACAACCACTAGTCTAAGATACCCAAAAAGTAATGGTATTGTAGGAAGAACAGAAAAGGAAAGGGAAAGGGATTCCTCCTTTCCCTTAGAGTTCCTAATCTTGGAAATCTGTGACAGAACTAAGTTATCATCTGCAATTAACACATACAGACAAATACGCCCTTTGGGAATTTGACTATGTACCATGTAGCACAGGTTTGTCTCCTGGTTCAACTCAATCCAATTCAACAAACATTTTTTAATGTTTCATTGATCAGTGTGAAAATAACAGAACGAGGCGACACAAATAGCACAGAAGGGGAGAGAGACAGGAAAAGAGTGACACGACCTTCTAGAAATACTCAAATAAATATGAGTAGATTACGGTTGCCTCTCATGCCTCCAGTGATTTTTCAGAAAGGAAAAATTTCTGTTTAATTACAGCAATGATTTCAATAGCTGCCATTTATACCATAGTTCAAAGTCTACAAAGCATGCTGTACACATGATCTCTTTTGAGCCATACAATAATCTTTTAAAGAGTACAAGCATTATTTTACTGTATTGTCCCCATATGCTGAACTCAGGGAGGTTAAATGATTTGTCCAAAATCAAAGTTGGAATTCAAACTCTGACCTCCTGCTTCCTCTTTCTGTTATATCATAAATAGCTCCCCAGAACGTGGCTCAAAAAGCATCATGATGACAGCAATTCAAAAGAGAGTATTTATGGTTATTCATGGAATTTTGATGGAATATGTAATATTTGTACAGTGATGAAATCTAATTCAAATGGATATAATGATATACTTCTGGATAGTTAAGTTATAAAAGCAATAGGGATATTTCATTTAGCGCTCATTCTCAGTTTTGGCAGAGTTCTAAGGGGACATTCAGGATGTGGTCATCAAACAGGTTGAACTAAAACAAGGCAGAAGGAACTCATGTTCATTGATAGCAAAGGCCTCATAAGAGGCCTCACACTGGAGTAAATCCTGACTATCCAGGACCACAAGACATCTTTGCCCCAAAATGCAGGCACTGTTTAGACAGACCTGAACTTTGGGCTTGTAAAATCATTATGGAAATCTAAGTAATACAGAATGTCTCATAAATAGGTACAGGTTTAAACGAGTATACCTCAAAATTGTGCTGAGAATTTTAGGATATTTTATATCATCTAAGAAAAATTATACTTTTTTTGACCTACTATAAAGTAGTAGTTCGAGGGCATAAGATCTCTGAGGATGGTATTGGAAAGTTTCCTTGAGGGTGAGATAGACAAATGCATTAAAGATTATTCAGGCCAGCCCCTTTATAACACAACAGTAGGATCCTAGACTGAGTCAAAAAGACTTGGGTTTCAACTCTACGTTGGATACTTATTAGATATGTGGCCCTAGACAAGCCACTTCAATTTCTGTGCTTCATTTATAAAAGAAGGGAATTAGACTTGATGGTCTTTAAGGTTTCTCATATCTATGATCCCACGAAATTTATAAATGCTGACCCTCTACTCACATTTAATTGGTTTTTCATTTTTTTAAAAATGTTCCTTTAACTCAGGTGTAGAAAGATGGCGTTAGAAAATATGACTGAAGGCACAAAAGATTTTATGGACATAGACACTTGAGTTACATCATTCAAAGACATATCACTGAGATTTGAGTTACATCCTTCTGGGAGATATATATATATGAAAATATGTGTGTATCTGCACACACATGCATACATATATACATAGACACACATGTATGCATACACACATACATATATGTAGATATATATATTGTGTGTTTGTGTGTACATTTGCAAATTGTGTTAGAGCAGAGAAAGAATGGAGGAGAAAATGGAATGATCTGGAGTGTGAAGCCTTCTGATTTTGCCCACTGAAATATTTTCCAAGACCTATTCTACCAATTCTTAGTACATTGCTTTTCTTTCTCAATAAATTCTGAATTATGTCCAATGGTTTATTGAAAAATTCCTCCAAGTGGCTAAGTTTGCGGTGTAATTCTGAAACACAGACTCAGTGATAACCTTCATTTTTTTCTTCATCATGTTCATGGCGTTTCTACATCTAGGAGCTGTAAAAATATGAGATACCATTACAAATGGTTAATTTATGAAAGTTATTTGAATGACTATTTGCCAGTTTCTTTCTGCTGTGACCCAGGTTTGGGAATAGACTAGGCACACCCACTGCCATTTACATTCCACATATAGGAAAGAAATAGGAACGCAAGGCACTTTTACTAAGAAATATTGTGATTAAAAAATAGTCATACAGCAAAAAACAGTTGCGAACACATAGTATCATTCATTGCTAATGAGTTAAAAGGATACCACAGTGCATTTATAAATCACTATACAGTATCTTGCAGTTTATTTAAATTCATTGTGCCTCATTATAACTGAGCTATGCACCTTTAGGTCTGAGTTGATTAGGAATGCTATAGCTCAGAATAGCTTTTAATTCAGAGAAACATGGCCTGACCTTTACCATAATCCTGTGTGAAACACACTATAGTTTAGACATTAATAATGATGCTACCTCTTTTTCATACTGGTGAGATGCTACTTAAAAATTTGTATTATTAGTTAACAGGCCCAGGCCAATACATCAAAACCAAATTACCCTTCTGTGTATAACTACAGTACTTAATTCTGAGTTCTTCATCTCTCATAACTATTACCTACTCTTTAAAAATGCTAAAAACCAAAATGTAATAGTGTCATGTCACAGTAATAAGTCACAGACACAAGCTAAGGATGCTCCTTCTCATTCCCCAAGGACTGCCACAGTGTGCTGCTGGGGATTCGCACACCATGATGTACGTTTTACAAGCAAAGGCATCGCTCCTGTTTGACCTTTGTCTTACCACTTAAGTACTCCATTTCCTTAAACCATCTTCTGAAAAGTCATTGAACACAAGTAACCCCTACTCACAACTCATCTCTTTCTCTAGGGAAGTTCCAAATTCAAACCCCAAAAATGTGTTTTTGCTTCTCTTCCAATTTGGATTCACCTCTGGTTCACTTTGGCACAAAGATAAATGACTTTCTGGAAGGGAAAGAAAATGATAGAGTTGGTTGTTTCTATAAAACTAAAAGTAGAGGGGGAGAAATTAACTTCAAGAAACTACAGTGTGTCCTTATTCTTTTAGTTTCAGAATGAACACAACAAGTAGAGTTTGAAAGCCATGAATCATTGCCTCCACCAAATTCCCAGGTTTGCTCAACTAGAAAAAGAGAAAAATACTAACTGGAATATTTTAAAATATTAAACAGACCACAAAAAGTAATAATAATCGACATGCTGTTACATAATAACTCCATCCCCAAAAAAGAATTATGAATTATGGGGCCACCCAAATTGTCATTCCCATACTGAGGGTTTTTGTATTAAGACATAAATGCCATCGTCATAATCTATTAGAACTGGAATGGACCTTTGAGTGACTTGGTTCAACCCAGTATCTAGGACATCTCGTATTCAGGATCCTCACCCAGAAAAGCTACTCCAGGTTCCCATAGGTCCACATCTACTAAAATTATAGCTCAAAAGCCCCTACTTATAACCTTACTTTTATGGGTTACCCTGAGGGGACAATTCATCCAAAGTAAAGGCATTTAATGAAAGTTATATACATATGTGTGTGTACACACATACATACAAATATGTATGTATACACATACATGTGTGTACACAATACACATGTGTGTGTATATCTATATGGATATATATAACAGAAAGACATTGCTTCTTATGCTTACAGCATATTCTAAGGCAAATACACAACCATACATGCACTCACACATACACACACACACACTCACACTCACCCCATCAGTGGAAAGAATGAACACACAGGGGCATATGAATGGAAGATCAACTTAAGTCAGTGATACTATAGGCCATTGCTGTCTTCTGGCTTGCTGAATGTTGTTTTCCTTCTGGATCTGTTCTTTCAAATCGCATCACAATTTCATGTTGTTCCTGTCCCCTTCCCCTCAGTCTCAGCTGCTCCCTCCCTCTCCGTTTCCGGCCACTTGACTTCAACTGGAATTTTCAGTTGATATGTTATCTTGTCCCTATAAGTAAAGAACCGAAGGTCATTGGCCTCAAAGAGGAGATTTCAACCATAGGCCACCAACAGTGGAGCTCTAATAGAAAAGGATCAACTCCCTCAGGGAAAAAAAAATAGTAGCACATGGAAGTGGTTATTTCATTTCAACTCAATTCTACAAATACTTGTCAAATTCCTATGTTTTTAGAGCACCATGCCTCAAAGAAAGGAAGAAACAGTAGGGAAAATTGAGATAATGGTCTCTGCCCTCATTTACCTCACTAGCTAACAAGATAAAAATAGACACATACAAAAATAACCCCAATATAAAATGAAACAGTGGAAAGAACCCTGGTTCTGGGTTCAAATCCTACCTGTGGCATTTATTATAATTTATTGACTGAAATCCCAGGTCTCAGTTTTCCATGTTAGTAAAATCAGGAGAATGGACTACATCACTTCTGAGTCCTGCCTAGCTCTAGGTCTAAGCACCCAAGTGGGTAGAAATTTATGACAAAAGTACAAAGTGCTATAAGAATTTTAAGAAGGAAAATCTTTCCTCCTGGGCAGTTACAGAAAGATTCATGGAGGCAATGGCATTTGGAGGATATCTTAAAGCATGGGTAAGATTTGAATAGGTAGAGATGCAGCAGGGCTAGTTCATTCCAAGCATTAGAGAAGAGTGAAGGAAAGCAGAAAAGTGGAAGATGTCAAGTCATGGATGTAAGATGGCAAGTAGTCCAACATGACTGGATAATAACCTATGTGAGTATCAATGTAAGATAAAATTAGAAAGAGAGGTTGTATGACTGTGAAAAGCTTAAGAGTTTTTATTCAGGAGGCAGTAGGAAACTGTTAAAATAAAGGACAGAGTGGTCAAATCTGTGTATAGTAAAGATTAACCTAAATTAGGAGTGGTATGAGGGAGGGGCAGCTAGCTGGTACCAGTCCCAGAGTCAGGGAGACTTCTCTTCTTAAATTCAATCCAGGCTTAGACTCTAACTGTGTGACCCTGGGCAAGTCACTTAGCCTTGTTTGCCTCAGTTTCTTCATCTGTAAAATGAGTTGGAGAAGGAAATGGCAAATCACTCCAGTATCTGCCAAGAAAGCCCTAAATGGGGTCAGTAAGAGTCAGACAAAACTGAAGCAACAAAGCAACAATGAAGGAGCTGTGTCAGATGAGAATAATGGAGAAGGGATATTGGCCAGGAGGTTATTGAAGTCGTCTGTGTTTGGGTGAAGGAGAATCTCTACTGCAAAGTTGATAGTGAGACTAGGCAGAAGAGGATAGACACCAGAAATATGTTAAATTGAGATGATGGCTGTAAGAAATTAGCATCCCGGTGAAATTTCCAAATCTCAGCTTCTTCTTTCAGGAAAAAAAAAATCTTATTTAGTCAGTCATGACAGCTAGCAATGTATGTAAGCCATACATTTTGATCCACTGATCCTGATATTTTTTTTTTTAGTTTTTATTTTTATTTTTAATTTGTGGAATTAAAAAAAAGCATTTCCATTCTATAGTATAATAATTAAAAAAAGGTGATTGCACATGAAACTGCAAATCTATTATGTACAATTTGCTATTCCTTTTAAATATATAATGAAATTATCAGGAAAATGTCTTTCTTTCTCTTTTTCCCCTTCCTCTCCCCTACATATGAACACCAGTAGATACAAATGTATGTGTGTGTGTGTATACATGTAAAAATCATTCTATACATACTTCTATTTATCAGTTCTCTCTCTGGATGAAGATGCCATCTTCCTTCATATGTCCTTTCTAGTTAACTGAATTTTTGAAAGCAAGTGTCACCAAAAACAAGATGGCTTGATGATACATGAGGTTTGTTTTTGTTTTTTTTTAAATTTGGAACATGTACCACCAACAGTGGCTTTTAGGATAAACCATTAAGCACTAACCTTTAATCCTGGATTTCCTAGCTGAATAACACGAGGGAAGTCAATTAACTTCTCAGATACTCAGTTCTCTCATCTACAAACCAGCAGTCTTTTCACTAGAAACACGACATGGAATTGTGAATGAATAGATGGTCACTGAACCAGGAAAACCTAAATTCAAGTTCTCCCTCCCCCAAATACATACTGGCTCTGGGAGCCTGGACAAGTCAGTTAATGTCTTAGAACCCCAGACTTCTCTCTAAGATTACAAACTGTAGAGAGTGTGTTGATTTCCATTGGTTCCTCTCTAGGCATTCACAATGAGATCCTAAGGATGATCAAAAAGATGAAAAAAGTTCAGGGAGCTGAGAAAGAAAAACAGAGCATAGATCACGTGTACATACACAAGCAACGCATTTCACCTTTGTTCATATCTCCACTGCTTAGCTCAGTGCCTGGCACCTAGACTAAATACATGCATATGCATGTATACACAAATTTGTATACATATATAGATGTATATTTATAAATATGTGCACTGTATAGCATAGATGCTTGCATTGCATACATATGTAATGTATATGTGTGTTTATGGACTTTTATAAATGTATGTGTTGCACATATAAGCATGCATATGTGTATACATATATGCACACATATATACATGCATCTGGCATATAAATATATTTATAAATGTGTGTATGCATATATACGTGCATGTATTCATACATATACACATTTATCAGTAAGCATTTCTAAGTACCAGATAATGTGCTAAGCACTGAGGATGTGAAGGAAGGCAAAAAAAATCTAGTTTTTTCCAACTCTAAATTAATGAGTCTATGAAAAGGGAGAACCATAGAGAGAAACAATGGAGGAGTTGACTTGGGAAGTTGGAAGAGATGGAGATAACAAGTACACAAGTAACTGTAAACCAAAGTATCTTTTACTTTAGTTCTCTAAAGAGCCATGATTTCATTAATATGTGTCCACCAACACATAGCACAGCTCCGTTATAGCTTATAAAACATCTATATGATCTCCTGTTCCTAAAAAACAATTGGTAACCCAGTCTAGCAACGAGACAGATGGAATGGCAATAGATACTCAAGAAGTATTATGGGAGTTCTTTTGAATCTATAATCACAGATTTCTCCTCTTCCTATCTCTGGGCTTCTCTCCACTTGATCATTTCCTAGACATTTCGTCAGAATTCACCACAAATAGGCTTCCTTTCCTCCTTCATCTCTCTTTTTTCATGGATTTTGACATAGTCAAAATGATCGCAAAAACGATAGTTTAATTTAGACTCCTTGCCTCAGAGTAAGAGCAAAACAGTTGGGTCTTATGTCCCTTGGAAGATCTATCTAGTGACTGGTTAATTTAAGAATTGTCGAAATCTCATTCATGGAAGTATTCCAGCACAGCCTCTGTGATTGTGATTGATAGCCTAGGATGAACTGTTCTTTAATTATTAAACATTTATGGAGTGTTTTATAATGGCAAAGTACTTTAAAAACATCCTATAAATTATTTGGTTCTACAAAATGAAAATGGATTTTGATATCCCCTTTTATCAAATGGAGTCCTCAAGGAGAAAAAATGTTTCCTGGGTCCATACATCTGGTTGGAGTCAGAACTAAGACAAGTGAAGTACCTATGTGCCCATTCTATCCTGTTTGAACTGAGATCCTGGTCTGCTGAGATGCCACCCTGGTACTTGAGATATCCTGGATGTCAGTTCTATACTGTGTTTATTCTCTCCAACCTTTGACGTGGCTTCCTTCATATCCAAAAGTAATCAAGGGAAGAGAGGTTGCAATGCCCAATCTCTAAAATACAGACCAAACAGAAAGGATAAAATTTCCCTATCAGTGCCAGGAACAACAAACTGCCCTAGAAACAGATTCTGGACCAAGAGTGTTTACTGAGTTGCCCAGCAAAGATGTCTCATGAAAAGAAGCAAAGACTCCCTGAACAAACAATACATAAGGTTTGTGGAAATTTCAGGGTAGGATGACAGGGCAAAACTGATTTGACAAGGTCCCTGCTCCTGGGACTCAATGCTGATCTGACGCAATAACCCTTTTACCCAGTTTCAGGGTTAGGAGTTTCTGCCAGAATTTAGCATAACAGGATGCAGGAGCCTAGGCTATTTCTCAGAACAGACTGCATAACAGTGTATGATAGCAAGTCCTATTTGGGATTTCTTGCATTGAAAGCATTAGTGGGAGAGTATAGGAATATGTGTATAAAGAAAATGGAGAAATTCTCCTTTTGAGTAGCTTTTGGATCCACACCCCCATTCTCACAAAAAAACAGAGTTCCTGACTATCCATATATCCTGAACTCAGAAAGAGTACATAACATTTTGGAGAAATTCTTTAAAAAAAACATTGAGGAGTCATTTCAAGCCATTACACGGGGACAACTCCATTCACATTCTCTGTTTATTAAGTCCTGCTACAATTACTGAAATCATTAATAAACGTTTGCTGACTGACTTACTGAACTACACATGAATTCTGCTTTCTGCAACTCCACGGATGTCCTTCTCCAGTATTTCATCATGGTGTAGAGGTGAGAGCTTGACTCATGCATGAATTGGATTGGTTCTACTTGGAAATGGACAAGCAACAGCACAGTGTGGAGGGTACTCTGCGTTCTCCAAGGCTATGCCAGCAGACAAAGAGCTTTCTTTAGGATAATATATTAGCCTCTGAGGAATAGTCCACCCAAGTTCAGGGAGGATCGTCATCATATAATGAACAAGGGGATGGAGGGAGGAAAAATAATAAAGATTGTCTCCTAAAGTGTAAAGGGAGTCTCATTCTTCATCAGTAGGTACAGATATGACATAATTAATATATAGTAGTCAAACTCCACCATAAATGAAACCCTGCCAGGAGGTGACCTAGCTGATTCTGGTTTCACAACATTGCTCTCCTGAAATGCTGCTCTTGCTAATACTGTAGTTTTTAGTGAACGGATTGATGATGTTCAGGAACGTGTGTCTACACCAGTCAGAATGTCCAGGGTCAAGCCAGGAAGAGAGCCATTAACAGGAGAGTCAAAAGAGTAAGGAAGTCCCAACTGCACTTGAGAACCAAAAATCAAGGTTTGATAAGTAAGTTTACTAGAGTCAAACACAAGAGAGGATCCCTGGAGGCAGAATTTCTCCTACTAGTCATGGACGAGATAGGCCTCAAAGGGCCTGAAATTTTATTTTACTTTGTTTCATAGTATTAGTGCTGTTCTTTAATTTACAGATTCATCGAATATGTCTCCAATTATTTTGTTTATTTGTATATATATTTGGTGCAGCTAGGTGGCTCAGCACCCAGAGTGTTGGTTTGGAGTCAGGAAAACTCATCTATCCGTGTGACCCTAAGCAAGTCACTTAACCCCATGTGTCTCAGTGTCTTCATCTATAAAGTGAACTGGAGAAGGAAACGGTAAACCACTCCAGTGTCATTAGCAAGAAAACCCCAGATGGGGTCAGGAAAAGTCAGAAGTGACTGAAATGAGCGAACAAAAACAATAAATATATCTGTCAATGTCAGAGCTTCCTGGCTCAAACAGCTTGGTTCTCAAAGGTGTAATATTAATGTAAGGTTAATGGTGGGTGGGAGAAAGAGTTAAAGATCTCCCCTGACCATTAATAGACCTCAGATAACTTTATTAATTTCTAATGAGGCACTGGGTCATGAGGGTCATGCCTTCCAACTCTGAAAAGTGTATATATACTCTGAGGTGGGGTTTTACTTTAGGGCTTATTTTTTGGAAGAAGGTTGGTGTGCCAGATGACACTCTGGGCAGTCATTGTAAGAAGCTCCCTGGCTTTGAAAACCCAAATGTTGGTGCTTTTCTCTCTCTGATAACGATGTATGTGTTGTCTATAGTCAAACAGTTGGAAGCCCTGTCTCTTGGCCTTTCTGTCTGTAATTTCTGCTTGTAATTTCTCTTTGTATTTAAAGTTCAAGGTGATGACTTTTTCCCCTGAACTACGTGAATGATACATGTGCTTGATTAAAGTAGATTGCTGACCCCTCCAAAGCTACTTTCCTTTTAGAAAAGCAGGTCTAAGAACCTGTAGAGCAGGCCCTCCTGTGCATGCTGAGGTCCTTGCTGTTACAAAGGACAGAGACCAACTTATCTCAATAACTTGCATTGTACAATTGGGCCATCCTTTGGTGGCTTAAATGAAATAGACATCATTCAGCAATCACCACTTAATTCAAATTAAAGACAAAATTTCAAAAAAAAATGAACTCACTATAAAAACAAAAATGCCATGCAGAAGCAAAACAACGTTTTAAAAAAGCAGATCTATTGACTTATAAAGTTTTATTTATATCAACCTATAATTTCATGGGTGGAGGGAGCTCCTGGTGTAGGAATTTGTACTTTAGGAAGTGACCATGTCACCCCTCTATTCAATGAATTCCATATGTCCTATCACCTCCAGATAAAATACAAAATTGTCTGTTTGGCATTCAAAGCTCTTCATAACCTGGCTCCTTTGTACACCTTAATCTCTTCTGAGTACACTGTGAACCAGTAACATTGACTTTGCTATTCCTTGAACATGATAATCCACCTCCTGTCTCTGAGTATTTTTAAATCCTGTCCACTCCAAGAGGCCTGTCCTGTCCCCACAAACTGCCAATGCTTTCCTCTCTTAGATTATCTTCCATCTACTCTGTATAGATCTTTTATGTACCTAGTTATTTATAGTTGTCTCCCCTATTAGAATGTATGTTCCTTAAGGTGAAGGACTGTTTGCGTTCTTTGTATCCCCAGCGATTAATACCTTGCCTGAAATGTAATAAACCTTTAATAAAGCTTGTCTGTGGATAATTGATAACCTAGCATAATTCCAAATCATTTTCAAGAACATTTTTCTATGTCTCATCAAAGACCTATTCCTCTCTATCTTGGTGAGACTGCTGAGAGAACATTCTTAGGGTGATTGTTAAGATCAGTCATACATTCTGAATGAAGTTTGGCTTCTTCACCAATGGAACTAGAGCTAGACAATATTTGACCCTGGTTCTTTCTAGAACCAATCACCACAGTCATATAGCCTGTCCCTGAAGTTTGATGATGCTACAACTATTTCCCAAAGATTGGAATTCAGACTTCTCTTCATATTTATAAAATTCCATGCCTGCTAAAGGACCTATGTTTTTAGTCTCAGGAAAGCTTTGATCCTCAGATGATTTGCAAAAATGAGTTAACAGCTCCTGATTTCAATTAATGTTCACACCTTTCTTGGCTGAGATTACAACATCCACTTCCCCTTTTGGGAAAGGTTTCCTCCCCAAAAGAGACTGACTTACAGAGTCCTATCACTATGATTTTATAACATACAATTATAACATTCAACCCAAAATACATTTTTCATTTAACAAATCCTCTATATTTATCAACAAAAATATAATTTTGTAACCACTTCTAATAAAATGCTACAAATGATATGCTTATTTTAAAATATTCTAATCCATAAAAGCTAATCAGCAATTTGGTATAGCAGAAAGAGCCCTGAATTTCCATCCAGAAGACCTGTGTTCAGACTCTTACCTCAGGTGCTTACACAGAGCTGTATGATCTTGAGCAATTCATTAAGCCACTCTGGGTCTCAGTTTTGTAATCCTTAAAATGAGGAGGGTTGGATTAGATTCTCTTTAATGTTCTTTCTAGGTCTAAGCTCATGAATAATGTTAGTTTGTATATCTTTTCTTCTCTTCTGTCCCCCACCCCACCGAACTTCTTTAATTAGAACTGTTAAAAAATCAAATGGTCTACCTATTGAGGTAGGAGATTCCTTGTTCTAGCTGTGGTTATGGTGGACACTATCAGGAATGTTATTCAATTCAATTCAACTCAAACCTAAAGAGATTGAAAAGTTGGAACAGATGACCTTCCATCTTTAGGATTCTAGAATTACTTTCTTTCTAATAGGTTTCACCACTGCATATTCAGATTTTTCTCCTTTTTTAATGTTTTATTGTGGTGTAAGTAGAGGCAATCTAGTATGATGGATTGGATGCTGACCTAAGAATCTGTCATTTATTAAAGACCTACTGTGTACCACGGTTAAACTCCTACTGTGTGATAAGCTCTGGGGTTACAAAGAAATACATAGACCCTGCTCCAAGGGAACTCAAAATTTAATGGCAAAGACAATAAGCAAACAACTATATACAAATGAAAGATGATGATGATGATGATGATGATGATATGATGATGATGATGATGATGTGATGATGATGATGATGATGATGATGATGATGATGATGATGATGACAGACAGAAAGACAGACAGATGGGAGAGATTGTGAGTAGTCTCACAGGGAAGGCCCTAAGATTAATGTGTACTTTGAGAGCTTTCTTGTAGAAAGTTGAACATTAGTTGAAACTTGAAGGAAGCCAGAGAAGATAGAAGGCAGACATGAGGAGGGAGAGGTTTCCAAGAATGGGGGACAGTTAGTAAAAATACTTGTAAGTAGTAGATCTTCCGTTTAAGGAGTGGCAAAGGGGCAGCTAAGTGGCAAAGTAACTCCTAGAGTCAGGAGGAGTTGAGTTCAAATCTGACCTCGGACACTTACAAGCTATGTGACCCTAGGCAAGTCATTTAACCCTGTTTGCCTCAGTTTCCTCATCTGTAAAATGAGCTGGAGAAGGAAACAGCAAACTACTCCAATATCTCTGCAAAGAAAGCCCAAAATGGCACTACAGTCAGTCGCAAATGAAGTAACTCAACAATAGCAACAAAGGAAGTTGTCGACCCTAGATCAAAGACTCAGGAAAACTTACCTTCTGTTTCCACATCTGACCCTCACAGACATGCCCTAGGACAAGGAACATGACTGAAGACAACAATATGGCTGACCTAAGGGCTTTGAATGCATAATGGAGGATTTTATATTTGATGCTGGAGGTGAGAGTGGGACAGAGTTTGTTGAATGGGAGTTGGGTGTAGGTATGGTCAGGTATGGTGTGTCAGTGTATCGCCAAGGCAATATTCACAGCACTGGTGGTGACTAGGAATATGCCAGTATAGTTCTCAATCACAAAATATAAAAGGCTCTCCATATAGAAGGCAGAAGAAAAACATTTATTGAAACACCAGAAAGCAAAAATCCCAGAACCAGAAAGCAAAAGCCATCATGGTGACCAAGAAGTTAATAAGCCTGATTACAGTATGGGGCAAAGCCATTCATTGTCAATCCTCCCCTCCCTTAGCCAGGGTCTTCTCACCATCAACTGTCACAATGTGTTAGCTAGGCTTGTGTCAGTCGACTGCGTTCTTTCTCCTCTGATCTGACCTGACTCACTCACTTTCTCCCAGTTCCACCCTTCCTGTTCTGCCTCTTCAGCAAGCTCTTCCCACCACACGTGACTCAGACTTCCAGGAGATTTAAGCAGATCCTGTGGGCTTATTAATTAATGAGAAAGATCTTTCCATTTAAATTACTATTGCAGACAGGTAAGTATAGTATGGTCAGACTCAGACTTTAGGAAGTTCTGAACCGAAATAGCCAGTACAAAGACACAGGAATAAGAGAGAGAGTTTCATATTAGAGGAAAGGCAAGTAGGCCAGTGTGACCAATTGAAGAGTGCATGTAGAGGAATAAAGCATAAGAATGCATGGGTAGAAATGAGCCAAGTTATGAAAAGTTTTAAATGGCAAATATATTTGATACTGGAACAAATAGAGTACGCCTGGAGCTCATTTAGTAGGAAGGGGAAGTGAAGTGGCATGATCAGAGAACTATACTTTTTAAAAATCCTTTGATGGCTAAATGAAAGATGAATTGGACTAGAAAGAAATTTCAGACAGAGAAATCATTTAGAAGGCAATAGCAATAGTCTAGGTGACAACAAATGAGGACCTTGAGTAAGATGGCTAGCTTGAGTGAAGAGAAAGTGATGTATATGAAGATGGTGTGAACATAGAAATGGCAAGATTTGACAATGGATTGGCTATGTGGGGTGAGTTTGAGTGAGGAGACGAGAATAACATTTTGAGATTTTGGATCTGGATAATGAGAAGGAGGGTGGTACTCTCCATAGTAATAAGAACATGCAGAAAAGGGGAAGGTTTGACTAGAAGGATAATTAGTTCCATTTTATATATGTTGACTATGCGATGCCTATGGATTAGCTGATTAGAGATTTCTTAGAGGCAGAGATGATGCCCACAGCTCAGGAGAAAGAATAGGGTTAGACAAAGAGGTCTGAGAATCATTTGCAAAGTGATAGTTCAACCCATGGGAGCTAATTAAATTACCAAGAGACAGAGAAAAAAGAAGAGGGCACAGGATGAAGCTTTGGGGGCAACTAAGGTTAGTAGGTGAGACACAGATGAAAAGCCAGCAAAGAAGACTGAGAGGAATCCTTTGGGCAAATGGGAGAAGCAGCAGAAAATGGAGTCACAAAAACCCAAAGAGGAGAAAATAACCAGAAAGAAAAGCTAATAATCAGTAAGCATTTATTGAGTACTTACTATGTTCTGCACACTACAGTAAGTGCTAGGGATACAAAGAAAGTAAGAAACATGCTCCCTGCCTTCAATGAGCTTACATTTTAATAGGGAAGGATGCATCCTGGGCCATCTCCAGTCGTCCTGATGAATATCTGGTCACTGGATCCAGATGGCTCAGGAGGAAAAAGTGAGACTGGTGAACTTGCACAGGCTGCTCACTCAAAACAAAGTCAAGGGCAAGTCATGTCATCATTTCTCTGGTGTCATGGTCCTCTTTGAAAATGAAGGACAAACAATAATAATTTTAATAGGGAAGACAGCATGCAAACTATGTATATGCAAAATGTAGACTGTAAATTGGAAATAATTTCAGAGGGAAGACACTGAGGGTAAGGGACTGGATGGAAAAGGCCTCTTGAAGGAAATGAGATTTGAGCTATCACTGAAAAATATTGATATCCATTGACCATTTGACCCCAACCATATACAACAGAGATCAAAGACAAAAGGACAAGGCCATATTTACAAAAATATTCATAATAGCACTTGTTTGTGATGAAAAAAATTGTTGTTGTTACGATGACATGACTTGGACTTGACTTTGTTTTGAGTGAGGGAGGGCTGTGCAAGATCACCAACCTCACTTCCTCATCCTGAGCCATCTGGATCCAGTGACCAGATATTGATCAGGATGACTGGAGATGACCCAGGATGCTCTGATGTCATGAGCTTCTTCAAAAATGAAGGACAAACGCAGTCTGGAAGTAGACTGAACTGCCTAAATGGGGACACAGCTAGCTGGGTAACTCAGGTCATCCTCGCCCTTCTGCCCCACCCTTCCTTCTCCTCTCCAAAGGAAGGTAAATTTGGATGATCCGAGGATGCCCAGTTAAATTTGGGTGATTAAAAAAATAGAAACCAAGTGGATCCCCAACAATAATGGAATGGCAACTGCAGTACATTAACATGATGTCATATTGTTACCCCATAAGAAACAATATGAGGAATTCAGAGAAACACAGAAAGACTTGCATGAACTGTTATAGAGCAAAGACAACAGAACCAGGAAAATAAGATACAAAATAGCTATAGTAGTATAGATGAAAATAACACTGAGGCATTTAAACTCTTATAGGTTACAGTGACCAGAAGAAAGCTGATGAAATCTATTTTTCTCCCGTCTATCAATCAGTCAGTAAACATTTACTAAGTGCCTACTAGGTACCAAGCATTGTGCTAAGTCTGGGAATACAACGTTTTTTAAAAAGGCAAAAAACAATCCCTGCCCTCAAGGAGTTTACAATCTAATTGAAAGAGAGATGGAGAGTCCCCCATATGTACAGAATAATGTCTGTACTCTAATGCAGGATTCATTTGATTAACTCTTCTGCTTAACTTTTTCTATTCTACAAAGGACGGTTCAGCGTCTGTGTGTTTAAGCTAGGCGATTCGGAGAGGGAACTAGAGTACTGGGAAAGCACTACAGTGTAAAAACAAGTGGAATTAATAAAATGGTTAATGGGGTCTAATAACAGCAGCTAACTTCATGGGGTTGTCATGAAGCCCTCGAGAGGTAATATTTATAAAGCACTTTGCAAATCATAAAGTGGCACATAAATGTGGAACATTATTATTATCATTATTATAAACATTAAAAATAAATATAATAAAAGAAGAGGATTGTGATATGGCTTACTGGTACCTCTTGGAACCAAGAAGATAAAAGGAAAAAAAGTGAGAGTATAAGGAGCTAGTTAGAAAAGCAGACACCATGGATGTGTAGGGATTCATTTGTGCAACTACATTCTATATGGTTTAAAAATACAAATAATCAGATCCATATGCTTGTTGTGGTACACATATTTTATTTTCTGGGAATCTTGAGCAAAATATAAGCTGCCATGGAAGGCACAACCACAATTTCTTTGTCTAGAGAAATGTGATAAATGCTTGATTCAGTCCTTACTTCCATCCTTCAGCCTAGCATAAAGAAGAGAAAATATTTTCCAGATGGAATGGATGGGGCGAAGTAAGCCACTCTGAAAAATAAAACATTCTACTGATGTGTTCCATCTCCAAGCCCAGCTCAAAATATGGAATATTTCATCTTCTCAATTTGGCAGATTCATACTCTGCTAGTGATGATTGAGTAAGTTAAGAAGTGATCCTTTGGCCTTTTATGGTTCTCTTAGACAGATGGCTTTTTGCCTACTCCCAACCAACCCAATTCAATCAAGATGGTAGGGTAGGATCAGAGAGATTGTGACTTAAAGGACTGCACAGTTAGCATGTGGCATAGTACACAGTGGGCTGGCTCTGGAGCAAGAGTACTCTGGAGTCATCCTTAACTAGCGAGAGCTGATAATTAGATTTTCAGTGTGAGCATTTACAATTCAGAAATCAATAAATGATACAAATCATGGCTTAATTTGTTTTCTTGATTGTCTACTCCAGACTTTAAAAAGTTATACATATTAATAATGCATGTTAAACTTAAGTGCCCTGCTTACATTTTTTTTCATAGAGCTAGCTGTTAAACATTTACTAGCACATACCTGCTAGGTTTCTGACAAACCAATCTCCAACCACACCTTCCCTGGCTTCTACTTATTAGGTTGCTCTTTCTTTTGTTTTTTTAAACCCATGTGTAAAACTTGACATTTACCCCTATTAAATTGTATCTTGTTAGATTGACCCAAGTAATAACCTGTCATGATCTTTATGAATCCTGACTTAACCTTCCAAGTGTATTAATTCCTTTGCCCACACACAGTTTAAACATCTTCTAACTGGATATGCATGCTATATATCCTTTTATCTAAGTTAATGATAAAAAACATTGAGTATCAAAGAACTAAGCACAGATCTCTGGATAAGAGACATATTTCTAAAGGTAGCCCTCCTGGTTGCCACTGGACTAGTCTTCTCAATTATAGTAGGACTGAGTTCCAGTGCTCCTCCCTGTCACTGATTCCTAAAACAACAAGACTCCCTGACATTGTGTAGCACTCTCTCCTGACCTTTTGAAGTCCATAAGGGTTTCAAAGGGTTACATAGTTTTTAACTTCCTTCACCTAAAATGAAAGAACAACTTCAAAGCAAAGAATTGAGGCCATATGTATGGGGCCATATGTTACCTTAGGTAGGTATGGTGGAGCCTTTTCCTTCACAGCATAATCTCTGTACTAGCAAGCACTTTGCAAACCCACAATGGCCTATTAGCACAGGTTCTTTGATCTACTTTTCTAAAGGGAAGACAGTTTCAAAGGAGTCAACAATCTTACTTTAGTTAAACATATATTCACTATTTCAGGGGAAAGGTCAGCACTTTGAATGTGGAGAAAATACAAGCAGAGAAACAAAGAGAAATTAGCACAGAGATCCAATCAATAGACAGGGCTCCAACAGTCTAAACAAAGTAATACATATATAATCACCAGACCAGGGAGGGCCAACATCTGGGTTCACATAGCCAGAGGGACCCTTAACAACAGCTACCCAGAGTCTCATCTGGCCAAATCACAAAGATGCATTCTTCCCACAAGTGAGCCCCAAAATAAATTGGCAACTTCCCAGTATATAGTTTTAACTAATAGGCTCAGAGTCAGAAGGCATCACAACTCATGTGAATTACCAAAATTCAAAGGAGACTATTCCTTCAGATGTTTTCAATTTAGCATGTGCCTCAGAAACTGAATTCTAACAAGAAGAAAAAAACAGTAAAAATCCCACCTTGCTTGTGTTTAAAATATCTTATTAGAATGTCCTCTGTTATTCTTATGTAGAAGAGGGTGATCTGTAGGCTAGGCTAGATAATAGCATAGTTAGATGGAAATGGGACTGAGCGAATGACTGAAGAGAGAAGAGTCATCAATACTTCCAAATTCTGGGATTTCTGTTCTTTGAAGTATCAATGCTGGGAAGCAGTATCAGGACTCAGCCCTGCTATAACTGAGAAGAAGACTAATCCAGAGGCAACCAGGAGGACAACTTGAGAAACATGACATGACAATAGGATCCTGGGAGCCCAATAAAATGGTGGAAGGACTCTAGCAATAAGGCTAGGCAATGGAGTAGTGCCACGTGTAGGCTAGCAAAAGAACATGTCTTAGCATGTAGAAAGAAAACTCCCCTCAAAGTAGATATACTGAGGTAAAGCCTCAGCAGAGCCACCTTAGTTACAGCTCTGCTTCCTTGCCTGGTGATTCAGTTCCCTCTACCAAGCATTTTTGTCTTATCTAGTTCCAAGGGAATTTCCTTTTACAGAAAAGAAAATATTGTTGAGTAGCTCTACCTTCTTTCCATTATCCATTAACATTGGTCCCATTACCTCTATCTAGCAGACCTGTCTTTTGTTTTCAAATTCTCCCTTTCCCTGAAATATTAAAAAAAAATGATTTTTTTGGTTGTTTTTAGCATTCTTTATCAGACTCAGCTCATTCTGAGCCTTATGACTGCTGCCGTCATCCGTTTGCACTGTTCTGTTCATTCTGTGTTAACCTGTCTTTGCTTCTATCTTCTCTACAAATCTTTTAAAATCCTTAGTTGGTAGGTGAGTTCCCTGTGCATTGACCTTGGTCTCTTTCAACTACTCTCCCATTCTTTTCTCACTGGAATAATTGTTTCTCTTTGTTTCTTCAGGATTTCATTCTTATAAGTCTTCTGTGCTTCCTTGTATAATTTCCCTATCTACTAGCTTACTTGTCATACTTCTTTTATACGAAAAATGATGAGAGAGCCACTTCCCTCCAAAGTTCCTAATCATTACTTCAATTACGTCATTGTTGATGGGAATCAGGCCCAGAATTGAAGTACCTTTGTTTTACATCCTCCACCTTTGGATGAATAAAATTATCATCAAGTCAAGGACTTACCAGGGTCTCTGCTTTTAGAATTGAGATCATTCCAACCAATATAAATAACTGAATTCCTCCATGAGTGGGAAATTAGTAGGAAATACTAGTATTTTCTCCTTCTGTCCAGGTGGTCTATAACACTGACGTCAAACTCAAAAAGAAATGGGTGCCACTAAAGTATAGATTAGGATACCTGTAGGTGCATATTAATTTAGAAAACCACACATTAAAATTATCTGTTTAATTGGATTTTTATTTTTTCCTTAAATATTTCCCAATTACATCTTAATCTGGTTCAGGTAGCACTCAGAAATATGGTGGAGTGCATGCAGCTGATGAGCCAGATGTTGAGGACTTCAGGTCTGCAAAATATCCCAATAATAATATTTCTGTTTCTATCTCTTTGTATCTTCAAACCCAAATATTCATCTCCACAACTGCTCCATTTTTAAATTTTGTCTCATGTAAGTATCTTAATATCATCTGATCCCAACCCAGTTTTCTCTTATCTGCTCTTTTTCTATAAGATGTATCTTTTCAGATTCCCATTTCAGTCACGGTTCCAATCCTATCATCTTAGCGATAACCACTGGCCAAATTTGACTTCTTTTAATAGGCTTTCTAGTGTTATCTTGTTTATTAAACATAATGTCTTTATTTATGCATATACACCTAAATTCAGAGCTTTTTACTGCTGGACTTTTTCTTGGACTTTGTTTTCTGTGAATTTTTAGTATTCTTCATTTCTATGTGTCTTCCTTCATTGTCACTATTTTCTATAGCATCCAGCTAACTATTGAAATAAAGATACTTTTCTGGCCCAGTGGATAGAACACTGGACTTGGAATCAAGAAGACCTGAATTCAATTGTGGTCTCAGACATTTACTAGCTATACAATTCTGGGCAAATCACTTAACTTAATAAATTAAAAATTAAATAATTAAATTTTAAATATTTTAATTAGTCAAATTATTTAAAAAATTAAATAAATTAAAAATTAAAAACTTAATGAATCACTTAACCATGGTTGGACCACTTCCTCATATTTGATATGGAGATAATAAAAGCATCTACCCCCCAGGATTGTTCTGAGGGTCAAATGTGCTCTTAGCACAGAGCCTGGCACAAAGTAGGTGCTTTCCAAATGCTTATTCCCTTTCCTTCTCCTTCCTTTTCAGTTTAAAGGCCTTTTGATAGGATCTCTGTCCCTGGCAAACACATTCTGCCTTTCCTTTCTAGGTGCTCTGTATAAATGACCATCATATCTGTATTTTAACCTATTCTGTTGAAATCCAAACTTCATTCTCAGCTACTATATTTTAAAGCAATGCTTCACTTTTGAGATCATGGGATCATAAATTTAGATCAGAAAGAAAAAGATCAATTAGTCTAATTTCCTCATTCTATATGCAAGGAAACTGAAAAGGGGAGAGAAAGTGAGCTGAACTTGCCTTAGGGCATCACCCAGGCAGGAAACACAAGAGCTGAGATGGAAACCCAAGTTCTTGAGCTCCAAATCCCATGGCCCTTCTCCTATACAAAGCTACTGTATTTAATATCCTTGGGCCTCATCTTACTCATCTGTAAAACAGAGTTGGATGAATTATGTATATCAGGTGGGTTTTAACCTGTGGTTTGTGAAGTGTTTAGAAATATTTCTATATCTATTTCAATATAATTGGTTTCCTTCATATTTTGTTTTATGCACTGAAAAACCTAACTCTAAGAAAGAGGTTTCAAAGATCAGAAAAGGGATCCATGACACAAAAGAGTTGAAGACTCCCTGGTCTATCAGATCCATGTCTAAGTTATTACCTTACCTTCTGTTTCTCTGACTTCAAGTCCAGAATTTTTTTTATTATACTGAGCTACCTCTCAGAGTAGGGAGGATTGATCTTGATTGTTTAAAGTCAATCAATATAGTAAGCTTTCCCAGTCAGTTTAAGAGGAAACAGTTTTATCTACTATCTGAAAAATTATTTTTTCAGATATTCTGATTGAAATTTTTTCCCCTAGGAAATATATCTAAAGGTGAGTGAAGAAGTTAAATCACTCCTAGCAATTCAATAGGAGAAATTTTGATCAATCATTTAACACAGAGTTTTGTCACTGTACTAGTGACTGTACTAGCACTAAGTATTAGAATTGTAATTTTAGCCTTATTGACTCCATCTCCCACTTCCAGCTAAGAATTCTGACTTCCCCAGAATCCTCTTCCCTTGGGACCTTGCTTCATTTTTACTATATTGTCATCTTATTTCTTTTGAGCCTGCTTCCAAAAGGATTTCTTACCTTGCCTGGATGACACAATTCCTGGGAAAGTAGTATCTTCTAAGTTGTGGACTGAACTCTTTATTTAGTGAACACACCTACCTGGACCCAATCAAGAAATGAGCAATTCTCTTCTGCATTAGGAAACATCTTTGAGAATAACCAGACTCAGCAACCAATCAAATTCAATGCTCTCAGGATTGGGGTCGCTCTTTTGACATCTATTACAAACTGGCTTCTAAATCTAAGGTTTTTTGAATTTTAAAACTTTTATAAAATGCACATTGGATTTCTGAAGTTAGAATGCGGCTTTTCAGTCTGCTTCTCTTAAAATCAGAATTTTCTAATAAACTCCCAGAAAGCAGGCACCATGGTGCACACACGTTCGCGCACACACATACACACACACACAAAATTATCTAAGTATCTTCTGTATTATTTTTAAATTATTTCAAATATATGTTGAGCATTTGCTTCTTTTTGTCATGCATTTAAAAAATCGTCAAGAATTTATTTTTCCCCTAAAGAAGGAAACTACTAGGGGAAAAAAGTTCCATTCTCTGCTCATATGAATGAAATTGATTTACTGATCAGCTGTTGCTCTGTTTGTCCTTCATTCTCGAAGGGGACCATGATATCAAGATGACGACATGACTTGAAGTTCACTTCGATTGTACTCATTTGCTGTTTACTTCCTGACCAATGATATTCTGAGATTTCAGGGAGGAACTTTCAGTTAATTGAAAATATTTACTATTTATTTAAGAATTTATGTAGAACACTTCCAGAAATGCTAGGTTCCAAATTAATGCATTAGTTTTTATCCTTGGTTTTTGGGATGCCAAATGCTATCTCCTCTAGATTGTTTCATAGTAAGAGTCCACCCAATAAACTTAGACTAAATTATAACTTTATTATTCATTCCAAACTATGATGAGAATAAGTGTTGCTATATTTTCCCTTTTCCTTTCATTTTTTCCATTGCATAACTGGGGAAAATTGTGAGCTATCAAAGAGTAGAGATAAAAGAAGGGGAGGAATTCAGGCAGTGAGAAAATAATAGCAACGAAAAGGAAGACTGAGATCAATCCATATTGTCCTGTTTGGGGTATCAAAGTATTGGAATACTCTATCAATAGACACTTGCCCATCTCACCTGAAAAATTAGTCAGTTAATGAGCAATGGAACCCTGAAGATCAACAGGGAGCTAAAGATAGAAAAAAAAATCAATAATCCTCCCCTCTTAAAACATCAAGTCACATCCAAAAAGTAGTAGGAACACACAGGACTTTTGGTGTAGGGCTCAACTATGTGGTTGATTATAAATTCTCTGGATTATAAATAAATAAGGATTTGCATGCATCTTTGGGACCAACAGAACCTCTTTTTAGGAATTCTATCTGTTAAAAAGCTTCCTATGGGGTTGGTATACTGAGCCCTTCAAAAAAGAAAAAAATAATAATCATCTCCCCAGATCATCAGGAAGTTAATCCAATCACCTACGGAACTCCCACTGGAGGATAAAATGCCTTGACTTCACAGTGGATCTCAGCAGCCATGTTGCTATCTGACCTTTCATCCCAACTTTCTACCTCTTGGTTTTGGCTTTTTGCTGCCATACTGCTACAATACTGGTATTGTTCCTGGAAAGGTTGCAATGATTGACTTCCCTATGAATCAATTCATCATCACTATACTCTCTCAACACTCCCTTTGTGGATACAATTCATATAGCCACCCCAGACATCCTAGGATATCTTGCCACATCTTCATAATTGCCCACTTGGAAAAACAACTACCTTTAGGTCAGATATTAGATCTCCCAATTTGGGTAAATTAAAACAATAATCTGCCCTAGGACTCAACTTGACTGGCCCTGACAGTGAAGCTGACCCAAAACCATCCGTCACATGCATCCAACCAGGACTCCCGAGAATGTCTTAAATTTTGCCTTACCATGTATTCCTCACCATCACCCTCACCTCCCCTTTCCACTCCTTGCTCTGGGAATAGGGGAAGAGTGAGCAATTCATTACTACCCCGTTTCGCTCAGCTGTCAAGTGATCATCCTAAAGTATAGGCTTGACCATGTCACTCCCTTACTCAAAAAACCACTGATCACTGAGAGAATCAAATATAAAATCCTCTGTTTGACATTCAAAGTCCTTTATGACCCATCTTTTCCCCTCAGTATTCTAGTCTTCTTACATCTAACATCCCCCATTCCTATACATTCTACAACACAGTGATACTGACTTTCTCAATGCTCCTTGAAAGAATAGACACTCCATCTCCCAACTCTGGACATTTTCACTGGCTGTGTCCCATGCCTAGAATGCTTCCCTCCTGGCTTCTCTGACTTCCTGCAAATCCCAGCTTAAATCTCACCTTCTATGAGAAGTCTTTCTTAATTTCCCCTTAATTCTAATGCTTTCCCATTACTGATGGGCAGGTAGGTGGCAGAGGTAGATGGCAGGTAGTAGACAGAGCGCTGGGTCTGGAGTCAGCAATACCTGAATTCAAATCCAGTCTCAGATATTTACCAGCTATGGGACCCTGAGCAAGTCACTCAACCCTGTTTGCCTTAGTTTCCTCAGCTGTAAAGTGAGCTGGAGAAGGAAATGGCAAACTACTCCAATATTTTTGCCAAGAAAACCCCAAAAGGGGTCATGAAGACAACTGAAAAGACTGAACAACAAAATCTTTGCCAATAAAACCCAAACTGAAAAGATTGAACGATAACCCGTGTCTATTATTTCCAGTTGATCATATACATAGCTTGTTTGTGCACAGCTGTTTGCTTATTATCGCCCCCATTAGACTATGTGCACCATGAAAGCCGAGACTGTCTTTTGCCTTTCTTTGTATAACCAGCCCTTAACACAGTGCCTGGCACATATTAAGGGCTTGAAAAATGTTTGTAACTTATTGATTACCATTGCTTTTGAAAAAGGTATGACAACCAACTGCCCACAGGTTCTACTCACCCTCCTTGTTAATCCCTGGAGAAAAACTACCTTCCCTGGCTACCTGGGCCCCATACATGTTGTCCTCTTCTATTAAAATGTAAGCTTATTTTCACTTTTCATTATTTTAGCGCCAAAACCTGCCATATGGACTCCACTCAATAAATGCTTTTTCAATACTTTATTCCCTCCCCTGACCACCACTCACTCATGTGTGGGGCTTTTTTCTACCTATTTGAAGATAAGCACTCTGATGGATGCAAGACTGTCTCACTTTTGTATTTGTATCCTTAGGGCTCGGTACAATACCTAACATTTAGTAAGTATTTAATATTTATTCTCTTACTAGGTAGGGGTTTAGGAGCAAGAAAGTAAGAGAGAAAGCATACCTGGGGCACTTTATACATGTATAAGAAAGTGTCTGAAACCAGAGCTATAAAATATTTTTTTTTATTTTATAAACTTGTTTTGTTTTGAAATATTAGAGGAAAAAGTACAGTAAGCTGTTTGCAGTTGGGACCTAGTTATAACTTTCAAACTGTTCAGTGCTGATGAACCATGGGATTTAAAACTGGGAGGTCAACCAGTCTATTTCCTTCTCCATTTTATAGATGAGAAAACTGAGGTCCTAAGAGAGAGTAAGTGGATTTCCTAAGACCACAAAGGCAATAAGTTATAGAAGGAGGATTTGAACTGAGGTCCTTTAACTCCAAATCAACCCCTCTTTCCACTACAACATACTGGAATCTCTGAACTGAACTGAAAATAATATCCAAAGTCTTCTACTTCAGTTACACTTGCTCTCTTATTTCATGTGACAGTTTTATCTTCCCTACATCAGAAATTTCAATTTTGTTTGCTTTCTTTCCAGAGAAGGGCTTAAACATTTAGCTTAGCTAAGGTGTAATGACCTGAATAATAGACACATAGAATACTGCTAATTTGGGGATTTAAAATGGATAAACCTTTTTTAAATGGATTATGGAAATTTGAATATAACAAGCCAGCTTTAATCATGGAGTTAATGAGCTTCCACAATTTAACCAGGCACTTTTCAAATGTTAGGTTATGTTGATTTTCAGTCAAATATTCATAAGCTCAGGATACATAGAAAAAATAAAGCTTTGCTTACAGTCTGTAGACACTTGAGACTTTTTTCCCCTATGATATAGCCTCTTATGCCCCACATAGGCCTAGTGACAAAATGAACTTTTATCTTCTTCATTCTCAAAGCCTGATTAGATTTGGACTTCCTTCATAGTAGCTCGGAACTATGGCACAATTTTTCAATGTGACTACTGCGGAGAACATGTGAAACTTGAACCCTGCCCTACATTTCCTCACTGTCTTTTCCATCATTACCTGTTTAAAAGAAGATTTCATTCTTTATGTCAGAGGTTGGTTGAGGATAGGAATAAAGAATGAAAATGTGACAAATGGCCATTTATTGGTCATTAACCATCATGATTAGAGCAGTCTCTCTTTCAGCGGAAGGGTCAGCATTAAGAGATGAAAGAACCCTTTAGCATATCCTCTTGATAGGAATGAAGTTGTTCATTATCTTATCATTAGGGTTCATGCCAAATAAAACACATTTCTCACACAACCAATGTCTTAATTGTGCATTTAGTCATTGGCTTAAGTGGGAAGCAATGGAAAAACATGTAACTAAGCAACCATACATCCTGATCTAAATACAGAAGGATATTTAATGCTGTCTTGAATAGCATCTCCGTGAAAGCAGTTAGTGAGCCTACCTCTGAGAGTGTGGATAATGGCATCCACCACTAATGGAGGAATTTTGGTGAATAATACAGCTAAACACAGTAGCAATTTACTCCCAGAATTTCATGGCTTTTTGCGAGGAGATCTCTCATTGTTAAAAAGCATGATTGCAAATCTTCTAAGTCAAATATAGAACACTGAGGGGTATGCTGATACTGAATTCTAAAGTCCTACTAAAAAATGCTACACATAGTAAAATACTACATGATTTGAAAGATATGGGAATGAAAAAATGGTGCAAGGAAGTCTGAAAAGGGAGACAGTAGGGAAGCTGAATATGAGTTAACAATAGTGCTAGAGGCACAAGTGAAATCAAGATTTTGGCTTTACCAACCACAAATGTACAAA
Organism: Bettongia penicillata ogilbyi; assembly: GCA_023548195.1. NCBI lineage: Eukaryota > Metazoa > Chordata > Mammalia > Diprotodontia > Potoroidae > Bettongia > Bettongia penicillata. The sequence goes on along the minus strand of JAJHZJ010000322.1, from coordinate 6,514,982 downwards.
GTAGTGACAAAATTTAAAAGACATAGAAGTCTGCCCAGTATAGGCTGGCACCAACAGCATTGTGAAGTGACGAGATACTGGGCTGGGAGTCAAAAGACCTGGATTGTTACCAAAAGCTGTATGTCCTTGAGAAAGTCAACTAATTTCCAAGTGTTTCCATTTTCTCATCTGTAAAATGGGATTATCTGCTACAGTCTCAGGAACCTTGCAAAAATAAAGTTGAGATGACATGATATATTATGCATAATATAAAGTATTTTGAGAAGGAAAACAGTTTTAACTTTCCATCATTAAATTGCTCTAGTCTGGTGATGACCCTGAAATTTTTTTCTGTATTAGCCATGTTGCAAAAGAAAATATGGACAAAAGAAGAAGGAAAGAAACAAAGGAAAGAAGGAAGGAAGGAAAGGAAAGAAAAATATGCTTTGATATGCATTCAGATTCCATCAGTTCTTTCTATGGAGGTGGAAAGCATTTTTCTTTTTTCTCTCTCTTTTTAATAGTATTTTTTTTTCCCCAGTTACATGTCAAGAAAATTTTTAGCATTCATTTTTACAAGATTTTGAGATCCAAATCTCTCTCCCTCCCTCCCTCTCCTCCCCTCTTCTGAAAATGGTAGGCAGTTTGATATAGTTTATACATATGCTATCATGTAAAAATTTCCATATTAGTCACAATTGTGAAAGAAGAAACAGATAAAAAGAAAAAAAATATGAGGAAGAATAAATTAAGTGAATAAAATATACTTTGATCTGCATTCAGAGTCCATCAGTTCTCTATCTAGATATGGATAGCATTTTCCTTTATAAGTGCTTCATACTTGTCTTGAATCACTGTGTTGCTGGGAAGAGCTGAATCATTCACAGTTGATCATCACACAATATTACTAGTACCATGCACAGTATTTCCTGGTTCTACTCATTTCACTGTGCATCAGGTCATACAAGTCTTTCCAGGTTTTTCTGAAATCTGCCTGTTCATCATTCCTTATTGCAGAATAGTATTCCATTGCATTCATACACCACAGTTTGTTCAGTCACTTACCAATTGATAGGCATCTACTCAGTTTTCAATATTTTGACTCCACAAAAAAGGGCTGCTGTAAATATTTTTGCACATGTAGGTCCTTTTACCTTTCTTATGTTCTCTTTGGGATACAAATCTAGTGGTATTACTATCTTTGCTATTTGTATCTTTTGAGATACAAATCCAATAGTATTGTTGGAAAAAAGAGTCTGCATAGTTTGGGCATAGTTTCAAATTGCTCTCCAGAATGAATGGATCAGTTCACAACTCCACCAACAGTGCATTAGTAGCCCGATTTTCCCACATCATCTCTAACATTTATCATTTTCCGTTTTTGTCATATTATCCAGTCTGATAGGCTTGAGGTGGTACCTTAGAATTGTTTTAATTTGCATTCTCTAATCAAAGTGATTAAGAGCTTCAGTTTCTTCATCTGAAAACTGCCTGTTCATATCTATTGATCATTTAACAATTGGCAAATAGCTTGTATTCTCATATATTTGACTCAGTTCTCCATATATTTGAGAAATGAGCCCTTTATCAGAGATATTTGCAATAAAGATTGTTTTCCAGCTTTCTCCTTTCCTTCTAATCTTGGTTACATTGATTTTGTTCATAGAGAAACTTTTTAATCAAAATTATTTATTTTACATTTTGTATTGCCCTCTATCTTTTGCTTGGTCCCCTCCACATAGATCTGACAGTAGACTATTTATTCTTTGATCTTCTAATTTGCTTATGGTATTACCCTTTATGTCTAAATCAGGCCAAAGGTATGTCATATCTAACTTTTCTAATATTCTAATTACCTCCTTAGTTTCTTTCTTGCTTACTTTTTTGGTTGGATTTATCAGATTTTGAGAGAGGACAGTTGAGGTCCCCCAGTAGTATAGCGTTGCTTTCCATTTCTTCCTGTAACAAACTTAACTTCTCTAAAAAAAGCTGGGTGTTATACTACTGGTGCATATGTTTTGTATTGATATTGCTTCATTATCTATAGTACTTCTTAGCAAGATACAGTTTCTTTATCTCATTTAATTATTAAAAATTTTCAATAAAATTTATAAAAATGCTTAAATTAACAAATTTAAAATCATTTAATTTTTATTTTTTCTGAAATCTTTTTTTTTTTACTTCAGCTGAAGCAGAATAAATTGTGTGTCTCTCTCCACTTCAAGTGTGTTTCTTGGAAACAACATATTGTAGGACTGTGGTTTTTGATTCACTCTACTATTCACTTCTGTTTTATGGGAGAGTTCATCCCATTCACATTAACAGTTATGATTACTGCCTGTGCATTTCCCTCCATCCTATTCTTCCTCCTGTTTGTCCTCTCTCCTTTTACCCTTTCCCTCTTCACTAGTGTTTGCTTCTGTCTACTACCTCTCCTGATCTGCCCTCCCTTCTGTCAGTCCCCACCACCACTCACCTTTACTTGATCTCCTTCCCTCCTATATTTCTGTCAGGTAAAATAAATTTCTATATTCAACTGACTGTGTTTAAGATTCCTTCTTTGTGCCAATACTGATGAGAGTAAGGTTCAAGTGATGCTCATTGCCCACCCTCCCACCTTCCCCTCCACTGTAATAGACCTTTTGCACCTCTTCAGGTGAAATAATTTACCCCATTCTATCTCTCCTTTCCATCTATACCTACAGTACTTCTCTTTTTCCTCTCTTAATAATTTTGTGTCATTCCCTCAAATTCATCTTATACCCATGCTTACTATCTATGTATATTCCTTCTAGCTGTACTAATAGTGATACAAATTTTAAGAATTACATGTATCACCTTCCCGGGTTGGGATGTAAATAATTTAGCTTTATTTGATACCTTGTGTTTTCTTTTCCCTTTTTACCTTATGCTTCTCTTGGGTCTTGATACTGGATGTCAAATTGTTTGTTTAGTTCTGGTCTTCTCTTTGTGAAAGTTTGAAATCCTTCTATCTCATTGAATGACCATTTTTTCCCTTGATGTGTTTTGCTGGGTAAGTGATTTTTGGTTGTAGTCCTAGCTCCTTTACTTTCCTGAATATCATGGTCCATGACCCTCATCCTTTAATGCGCAGCTGCCAAGTCCCATGTAATCTTGATTGTGACTCCCCAATATTTGATTTGTTTCTGGCCACTTGTAGTATTTTTTTCCTTTGACCTAATAGTTCTGGAATTTGGCTATAATGTTCCTTGGAGGTTTTGTTTTGGGATCTCTTTCCTGAAATGATTGGTGGACTCTTTCAATGCCTATTTTGCCCTCTGATTCCAGGATATCAGGGTAGTTTTCCTTAATAATTTCTTGAAAGATGCTATCCAGGTCCTCCTTTTGAATATGGCTTTCACATGGGGCAACGTTTCTGACATTATCTCTCCTGGATCTATTTTCTAGGTCAGTTGTTTTTACCATGAGGTATTTTACATTTTCTTCCATTTTTTCATTCTTTTGGATTTGTTTGATTGATTCATGATGTCTCATAGAGTCATTAGCTCCCATTTGCCAAATTCTAGCTTTTAAGTTGTTTTCCTCAATTAGCTTTTGTACTTTCTTTTCCATTTGGCCAATTGTCTCTTTAAGGAATTGTTTTCTTCAGTGGATTTTTTTGTGTCTCCTACATTTGACCCATTCTTTTTAAACAACTTTCCAGGCTATTAGCTCTTTGTTCGTAATTCTCTTGCATCACTCTCATTTGTTTTCCCATTTTTCTTCCACCTTTCTCAGATAATTTTTAAGCTCTTTTTTTGAGCTCTTCCATGAGTTCCTTCTGGACTTGAGACCACTTCCCATTGAGGAGGAGGAGAGGTTTGAACATAGATGTTTTGACATTGTTTGTGGCTCGGTCCTCCCTGTCACCATAATAACTTTCTTTGGTCAGATTCTTTTTTTATTGTTTTTTGCACATCAATTTTATCAGGAGTGGGGGAGGGTTATCTTTCTTTTAAATTTGAGCTCAGTACCTGGGATGGAAAAGGTGCTGTCTCAATCTTCTTGTGCCAGTATCTACAGGCCCTGGCTATTTACCTTGTGCTGCGCCAATGTTGCCCTGAGCCCTCTAGAAGACCCTCATGTCTGGTGCTGTGCAGAGGGGTAGGTAGGAAGTGGCTGCTGCTGTTGGGGCTGTAGAGGTGTGGCAGCTTACCTGGTGCTGAGCTGAGGTCCTAGTTGTGGTGTCTGGAATATGCTGAGGTCTGTGTTTCCTGAGGGCTACACTGAAACATTTGGATGTCTGGCTACTGGAGGATGCCTGTTTGCCTGGGGCTATAATAAAGCACATGGTGGTTTTTGCAGTTGTAGTCTATCATTCCCCTGGCTATGCTGAAACAAGGGAGTTGGTATTTGCCCACTCGACCACACTGGGGCTTAGGATCTGCTGTTGGTTTGCTGAGGTGGAGCTTGCTGCTGGTTTGTTGTGATGTTTCCTGTCCTGAAATGAGTTCCCCTTTTATCCAAGTGAGACAGACCCCTTTTATCAACATTCCAAGTTTTTTGGACTAAAAGATTGTTCTACCCTATCTTTTTGCTAGTTCTTCTGCTCTAGTATTCATTTTGGGGAGCTATTTTATGGTTGTTTGGAGGTGAATGAGAGAGTTACAGTGATTTACTGCTTACTATACCATCTTGGCTCCTGGAATGGATAGTTTTTTCAGTATAAGTCCTTTGGAATTGTTTTGGATTATTTTATTATTGAGAATAGCTATTCCATTAACATTTGATCATCATAAAATATTGCTGTTACTAACAGTGTTCTCCTAGTTCTGTTCATTTCAGTTTGCATCATTTCATATAAGCCTTTCCATGTTTTTCTGAAATGTTCCTACTCACCATTTCTTATAGTACAATAGCATGCCATCACAATCCTATACCACAAATTGTTCAGTAGTTCCTCAATTGATAGGCATCCCCTCAATTTCCAATTCTTTGTCACACCAAAAAGAGCTGCTATAAATATCTTTGTATATATAGACCATTTTCACTTTTCTTTGATCTCTTTGGGATAGAGATCTAGTGGTTGTATTACTAGACCAAAGAGTATGCACAGTTTTATAGCCCTTTGGGAATATTTCCTAATTCTTCTCCAGAATGGTTGGGTCAGTTCACAACTCCATCAACAATGCATTGGTGCCCCTGTTTTTCCATATCCCCTCCAACACTTGTCATTTTCCTTTTCTGTCATATTAGCCGATCTGATGAGTGTGAGGTGATACCTCAGAGTTGCTGTAATCTGAATTTTTCTAATCAGTGGTGATTTACAGCATTATTTCATATGATTATAGAAAGCTTTGATTTCTTCTTCTAAGGATGGGTTGTTCATATCCTTTCACCATTTATCAGTTGGAGAATGGCTCATAATCTTGTACATCAAACTCAGTTCTCTATATATTTGAGAAATGACTCCTTTGTCAGCGAAACTTCCTGTAAATTTTTCTCCAGTTTTCTGCTTTCCTTCTAAATTTTGCTTCTTTCAGTTTGTTTCTACAAACAAAGATAACAAAGATACGGTTATTTAAGTATTCCATTTCTTTTTCTATTAATCTAGGTAATTTATATTTTCATAAATATTTGTCTATGTAAATATTTTGTAAATATTTGTCTTAGATTATCAGATTTACTACTATACAACTGGGCAAAATAGCTCCTAATAATTGCTTTGATTTCATCATCATTTGTGGTGAATTTCCCCTTTTCATTTCATTTTCCCCTTTTCTTTTTTTAATCAAATTGGCCAAAGGTTTATCTATTTTATTAGGATTTTTTTTCATAAAACCAGCTCCTAATTTTATTTATTAGTTCAATGGTTTTCCAAATTTCAATTTTATTACTTTCTCCTTTGAATTTCAAGATTTCCATTTGGGGATTTCTAATTTGTTCTTTTTCTAATTTTTTTAGTTGCATTCTCAATTCATTTGTCTGCTTTTTCTCTACTTTATTGATGTAAGATTTGGAGATATAAATTTTCCCCTAACTACTGATTTGGCTGCATCTCATAAATTTTTGTATATTGTCTCATTGTTGCCATTCTATTTAATGAAATTATTGAATGCTTCCATAACATGATCTTTGATGCAATCATTCTTTAGGATTATATTATCCATGCCAGTATTTCTAGGGTTAGATTATACCAAACATATACACACAAATTTGCCACCACCAATCACATTCACTTAACTATTATTCATTCTCATTGCAACCAGCTTCTTTGTTTATATAAATAAGCCCAATATCCTCATTCAGACTTAAGATGACCTATCCCTCCATTGCTGCACAAAGGAAAGATGGTAGGGTAAGTACTGTGGGCAGCAACAAGTCATACATTAGAAGAGTTAGATTTCAAGAATAGTAATGATTCGGATCAGCTGAATCCAACTCAATTCATTTCAGCTCAACAAATTTTTATTAAACAAAACACTACACAAGACCCTGGTGATTAAAGGTGGTACAATCTCTGCCTTTAAGGAGCATATATTCTAACAAGGAGAAGACAACATGTACACCAATACATATGACAGAATATTGACCATGATACAACTAAAAGAGAAGTTAACATGTTAAATCAAAATTTGAGTTCAAATGGGTATCAGAGAAATTGTCAGAGAGGAGTAGCACCTGGACTGAATTAGGAAGAAAGACAAGAGTTAAAGAAAAACAGAGGAAAGGAAGAAATGTCTTCCAGACATGGAATGAAGGACAGAGTGAATGACTGTATGGATATAGGTACATATAGGACAAAATAAGGAAATCCACTCTAGTTTAAAAAGTAGAGCAGTGGGAATTAAAGCTAGAAAGGTGGTTTGTAATTAGACCTTAAGTGGCAGGTTAGGAAGTTGGCGTTTTCATCTTTTAGGCAACAGGGAGCCACTGAAGGTTTTTAAGCAAGACTATGAATGGTTAGTCCTGTGGGTTTGGAAAATTACTAGAGCAGCTATGTGAAAAACAGACTAGAAATAATGGGGAAAATAATTGAAATGATACCAATTTTAAGTTCAACATCAGAAAAATTGAAAGTATTTTTCACTTTGTAATTCCTCCTCCCTCAAACATTGAATTTAGAAGCTGCTATAGTCTTTGGTCAGGGTCTGTGCAGATCAGATGTGAAGACCTGTTATGTAAAAGGTTGACCTGGAACAGGAGCTGGTTCTCCCTCTAACAGGAATTATGTAAGAAGTTCACAGGCAAGAGTCAGCATTGCTTTGATTTCTTTGTTACGCTTATCTTAGATCTGCTCCCCCAACTGTCAGGGCCTGTCCTTTCTGTGTCTATAGTTTTCTTTTGCATTAAATAGATTAAATAGATTAGCATCCGTAACATATATAGAAACTTTATTCTATGAAAGAGGTGACTGGGTCAACTATAATAATACACACTGTAAAATAAAATTTTTATTTGCTTGGGGCTGATGAATTCATTTTAACAACTTTCACAATCAATATCCACTCCTGGAATGACATTGATTAGGAAACAGTTTACATCTGCCATTAAAATGGCAGTATAGAATGGAGCCGATCAGGTTGAAGACACTTTGCAGAATTTTTTTTTAAAGAAAAAGGTCTACTCTAAAGAATGGATTTTTAGAGAAAAACAATCAGTTTATAGGGGTATTTTTTACTCATTGTCTGTACATTGTATTATATATTTGTTATTGTTCAGTTATTTCTGCTGTGTCCAATCTTTCATAACCAAAAATACTGGAGTGATTTGCTTTTTCCTTCTCCAGGTCATTTTACAGATGAGGAAACTAAGACTAACAGGGTTAAGTGACTTCCCAAAGTCACACAGCTGGTATCTGAAGCTGCATTGAAACTCAGGAAGGGGAGACTTCCTGACTCTAGATCCCATACTCTATCAACTACACCACCTAACTGCCCAAAATATGGAGTGGTTTGCCTTTTCCTTTTCCAGTGGTTTAAGGTAAACAGAAGTTACCAAGTCACAGTACTAGTGACTTTCTATGGCCAGATTTCAACTCAGGTCCTCTGATTCCAAGTCTACTGAGCCATCTGACTGCCAACATTTATATATTCATATATCTAGAGGTTTAATAATGCTGCATCCAATGACATTGAGAAATTTTCCATCATGTATACATGTAGGAGTGGTGTGGGTGAGGAGGATCCAGTTTTCCATTTCTATTACAAGGCATGTTCTGATTCCTATTGGCCCAGTCTTATTTTTGTTCAGAATCCAGGTTAATTTGCTTACCTGAAAGCTTGTGGCTAACCATGAAGTCAGCTTTTCAACAGGCTGGTCCAATTTTCCAGAGGGGGTTGTAAACATTTGAATGACCTTTGTAGAGCTATCCTGCAAACCTTAAGAACCAGAAGAGATCAGGAGCTGACTAGTGTCACTGTCCTGACTCTAGTTGAACATGACCTTCAAGTGATGATCCAGGAGAGCGGCGATGATGAAACATGCATGAGAACAGACCTATTGACATGCAGCCATCTTATTGGACACTCTCTAACCTTTTGTGTTGGTGTAATGGATAAAATACTGCATAGACATTTTAATAAGTGCTGCCTGTACCAGGAGAGTGGAAGTGAGGAACATTTTCTAATATATTCCTATTGGGAAAAATCTAGGTTAAAGACTGAAAACCAGCAAATAGATAACATTTTTGTGGCTCCTAGGGATGAAAAAGCAAGTATTTGATTGCAAAAATGAAAAAGAAAAGAATCCTATCTTAGAGAAAATTTTCCAAAAAAAAAGTAGAAAATGATAATACTTAGGGGAGAAGGTTCATCTCTCAATATGCATATAATTCTCATTAGTGCTAATGGGAGTCAGTGCGCATCAAAGGAAGAAATATACAGTGTACCTGATGTGCTGAACTTTCCTAAAGAAAAACTCTCTAAGACAAAATCTTTATAATCAACTGCATATTTCCATCACAAGTAAGGACTGAGTTAATGTCCCAGAGCAATGCTAATTTTTCAAGAAAATTCCATACACTGTTTCTTTTCTTTTACATGAGAAGGATCTAGTCTACATGTGTGCATTTTCCAAAAGGGTTCCAAAAAGAGAAATAGGGTTAGATTGACCAGAAAGAAATTAATCCCTGTATTTCTTTCTAATTTTTCCAAGAGAAACATAACAAATCTCCTAGTTTGGGGAGGGGGGAAGAGAGAGAGGTGGGAACAAGTAAGTACCAATCAGATTAAAATAATTCTCAAAGAGCTTTCTTCAAGTACAATGTGCTTTTAGAAATAAACATTAAGCTGCTTAGGAGCTGTTTGGAAATAAGACAAACATTAAACTGGCAGCTCAAGAATGATACAGTCTCTAATATTAAAAAATAAAGTTGACAGTATCCATCAAGGTCAACTGAGTTTAACTATTATTCATTTATTCAATTTGTTTAACAAGGATGGTTTTTAAGTGCCTACCTATATGGAAGGGGGCCACTTAGGGTCCAGAGGCAACTACAAGGCAAAAAAGTACTCATAATGCAAGGGATAGGCACTGCGCTAAAAAGGTAGCTCAGTGATACATGAGCCTGGAGTCCAGAAGACCTGAATTCAAATCCACCTGCAGACACTTGCTAGCTGCCTTGCCCTAGAAAAGTCACTTAATCTTTGTGTGCCTCAGTTTCCTCAAACTGGCAGTAATAACAGCATCTATCTCACAAGATTATTATGACGATCAAATGAGATAATATTTGCAAAATGTTTAGCACAGTGCCTGGCAAACAGTCAGGACTCTATAAATACCTCCCCAAAAAGAAAGACAGACAGTTCCTGACTTCAAGGAGCTTATATTCTAACTGGGGAAGACAACACACAGAAACAAAGTCCTGAGAATAGGACGCAGAGCCAGAGGGGAATGAAGGAAACCTGAGCTGGACCTGTTCCCAAGAGAGGAGTCCTAAGAGGAACTCACCAAGGGAAGAAGGGGATCAGAGAGGACAAAGGATGTTCCAGAGTGAGAAGGCTATGGGCACTGAGGGAAGTTCTGTGGAGGAAGTCTCAGGTTCATGTCAGGAAAAGTTTCCTACCTCCCGTTCAATAGAGAAATGAGCTACTTCATTTCTCTCTCACTGTCTTCATGGACAGTAACAATCAGCACCCTAGCACACCCAGAATGGTCTGCTAACACAGGTTCTTTTCATCTGTTTTACAAAGGAAAGACAGCTTTAAAAGAGTTAACAATCCTACTTTAATTACAGAGAAAAAAGTGAGTATAGAAAATACAAGCAGAGAAATTAGCACAAAGACCCAACAGACAGGGCTCCTGCTGTCAGAACATAGGAATATTGCTATACACTTTGCAGACATCACTGGATGGAGGGAGCACAGACATCTAAGCAGTCAGGGGGTGGAGGAAGCTCTGAACATATAGCTACTCAGTCTCCAACAGGAAATCAAAAGATCCTTCTCGTGAGTGAACCCTCACAGCAAAATACCAATGCAGATATAGGAAAGATATATATCTATATCTGTATCTATATCTATATATATGTATATATCTATATCTATCTATCTACATATATAGATAGATATAGATATATATCGATAGATAGATAGATAGATAGATAGATAGATAGATAGATAGATAGATAGATAGATAGATAGATAGATAGATATACACCACTCAGAGCCAGAAGGCATCAGAACCCTCAGTGACTCAGTGACTCAGTGCCTAATCAACTTAGTATCAAAAGGTGTGGTAGTCTTCCTACCAGCAAGCCTTCCTTAAGCAAGCTCCTCTTTAGATAAGCCCCTCCCCAAAAGGGCTCTGTGTGAGGCCAATTAATGGGCAGGGAAAATCATATTATCCCATTAACATTACATGGACCTAGAAATGGAAGGCAACCCTAGAGGTCATCTAGTCCAATCCCTTGATTTTTTTGGATGAAGAAACTGTAGCCAGAGTAATAAAGAGATTCAGTCACTAATAAGTGGCAAGATTTGAACTCACATCCCATAACTTTAAGTGCAACACTATTTCTACTGTAACAGGCTACAATGAATAGAAAAGAATTCAAGAGGTAAATATAATTTAAATCTTTTCAAGTTCTGATAATCTTCATTATCATCAATCATATTTCTTTGTAGAATCACTTGGACTAGACCTAGGTAATACTATCAGCAGATACTTTAATGATCCTAAGCCCAGTAAGAGGGATGAATTATGAGGGTTTGTCCTTTTTTTGAACTGTAACCATAACCAACCAATGCTATATATGAGTTAAAGAACACACATAGAAAAGGCATGCCAACAGTAAAAGACATTTCATGAGTACATATGTGACTTAAGTGAATAAAATAATAAAATGTCCTTTTTTTTTGATTACTTTGGAGAATTCTATCAAAGAGAGGTCCAGTGCACTTGGCGACAATGCAAAATTTAAATATAAGGTTGAAAAGAAGTGTGTGCAAAAAATGGCAGTTGTATTACCTGAATATGTTGACTTTTCTTTGGGGCTTTTCTGTGTGCAGTTTCCTGACCTATGAACATACCTGCTAAAAAATGGGAGACCTTACATAGTTCTTGCCCACCCAGGAATTATTTATTCTATATTCAGGAGCTAGCTTGAGTAAATTAATGTGACAGAGTAACAATCAAAGTATATAGTTTTAATGACAATTACCGGGTGACACAATGCCTTGTATATAGTAGGTGATTAATAAGTGTTGAATTCAATTGAAAAGTCACTCATTTTCAAAATAAATCACACAAGCACCTAAAACCCACATGAAAAGGAAACTAAATATTTTTTTTTAAAACTGACAAAGGTGCACTATCTTCGATAGAATTGAACCACCAAGTACATATTAGCATACAGCAGGATGAGAAATGGAGTGATGCAATGATACTTCACAATGTAAGGTCAGGGCTGGAACTTGATCACATCTCTAACAAACTAAGCATGTGCAGGTCACATGTGTCAAGGAATTCTGTACTCAGAGCTCTCGTTGCTATGACAGACTCTTAAAGATTTATTCAGATGCTGTGCAGATTGATGCCAACCAAATGTTGCCTTAAATATGTTGTCCATGTTTATAGATCTGAAAGTAGGAGGGAGAGGAAGGAGTTTCAGGGACGAGTTCAAAATAAAATGACCAGAAAAAAAGTGTTCTCATGCCCATTAACATTCGGGGGTGGGGGAAATATATCTTTAAAAAATAAGAACTAGTGTTTCCTTCTCCCCCACTCCCATGTGTTTCATATTGTACTGCTGAGGATCATTTAAATAGCTCAAGAATACAGATCTTTTCTTTAGGTTCTTTTTCCAGAAATGACCCTAAAGTAATTGGTCTAACAATTATACCGTAGGGCCCAAATTCAGGCACCTTTTATGTATAGTTTAGATTTTTTTAATCATATCTGTGATTTCCATGGTGTTGGTTGGTTACTGTCTGTCCTTCTCAAAAAGGACCAAAATGACATCACTCTGCTAGAGTCAAGTTTCAATGTGTCTGACTGTCACTGATCAGACCAATACAAGCTCAGAATGCTCTACCCCAGATTGGGCACAAATAGCCCATGTGAACATTTGGTGAGGATTCTCAAAATTTGTGCATCTTGCATTTCTTTTGAGCTACTTCAATTCTGGATTGCTCATAGAACACAGTACCTTCTCTGAAGAGGGCAAAACATGCAGAATAATCCTGTGCCAGTTTCTCACATATCACATAATCAATTTCAAAATTCTTAAGAGAGACCTTGAGACTGTCCTTGTATCTATTTTTCTGACCACCATGTGAGTGCTTGCCTTGTATGAGTTTTCCATATGGCAAGCATATGTTTGCCATTCAAACAACATGACCACCCTATTAGAATTGTGCTTGCTTCGGTAGAGTTTGAATGTTTGACAGTTTAGTTCAAGAAAGGACCTTTGTGTCTGGTACCTTATCCTGCCAGGTGAACTTTGGAATCTTCCAAAGACAATTCAAATGAAAGCAATTCAAATGAAAGTTTCCTGGTGTGGTGCTAGTATACTGTCCAGGTTTCAGAGGCATACAGCAATGAGGTCAGCACAACAGCTCTGTAGACCTTCTGTTTGGTAGTCAGTTTAAGACTTCTCTCCCACACTTTCCTTCAGACTCTCTCAAACACTGAGCTAGCTCTGGTTATGTAGGTGTCAACCTCATTATAAATATGTAGATCCCTGGAAAATATACTGCCAACGTAAGTGAACTTATGCACAGTATTTAAAACTTTTCCATTTTCTGTAACCAGTGCTGCCTGATGGAGCACCTGTGTTTTCTCGGTGTTAATAGTTAGGCCAAAATTAGCGGCAGAGAATTGATCCATACTGTGTTACATCTCAGCTTCAGAGGTTGGATTGAGCAAACAATCATCTGAAAACAAAAAAGGCATTCACCAACCTTCCTTCCATTTTAGTCTTGGCTTATAGCCTTTTCAAGGTGAAGAGTTTACCATCAGTTCAGTCAATGACTTTGATGCCGTGTTTGTCCTCGTTGAAGGTGTTTGACGATGTAGCTGAAAACATCATGTTAAAAAGCATGGGAGCAAGCACACTGCCTTGTTTTACTCCACTGGTGACTGAACCTGGGCAAGTATGACATCATGAAACTGACCTACAATACTGATGAATTTCTCCAGGCAACCACATTTTGACATAATATTCCATAAACCATCAAGATTGACAGTATCAAAGGCCTTGGTCAGATCTACAAATATTGTGTACAGACCTCTATTTTGCTCCTGGAATTTCTCCTGGAGTTGTCAGGCAGCAAACACTGTATTGACCATTCCTTAGCCCTTTCTGAAGGGAGTTCCTGGAGAGGAATTTTCTCTACCACTGCATACCAGGGCCTTTTCTGCAACTTACAGTCTTAGAAATTCATATAGGACACAGAGAGGTTAAGTGACTGGGGCAGGATTACACAGCCAACATGTGTCAGAGACAGGAACTAAACCTCAGTCTTCCTAACTTGGAGCCCTTCTCCTACATGGTCTAGTCTACTTTATCATTATTAAAATCAAAATACCAAATTAATGTTGAGCCTATGATCAATCTACTACTTAACAATTTCATGTGTTTTATTTGTGCTGATTTTTCAAAATATATTTTCTCTAAACCTGCTGAATCATAACTACACAGGTCTGAAACAGTAAACTCATCTTTAACTCTTCCCCAGTCATCACTCACATGTGATTACTTATATCTAGTTCCATAGCATTTGTCATATCCATTTCCTCTCCACTCACATAAGCACCACCGTAGTTCATAACTCCTTGTCAAGAGTATTTTAATATCTCCCCATTCTCCAACCCATTTTTTTTTCACATGGGCAGAAATTATCTTCAAAATGAAGGGGCATATCTGACCTTGCAACCTCCAATCTCAAAAAGTTTCTTTTTTATTTAATTATGAATTATTTAATTACATGTCAAAATAGCTTTCAACCTTCATTTGAAAAGCTGTTTCAAATTCCCTCCCTCCTTCCTCACCCCACCCCATTGAGAAGGCAAGTAATTTGATACAGGTTATACATATGTAGTCATGAAAAATGCATTTCCATATTAGTCATGTTGTAAAATAAAACATAGACCAAGATAAAAATCCAAGAAAAATATAGTTTAAAAAGTATGCCAATCTCAAAAGTTTTCTGTGACTCCCTGTTGTTTATTGGACAAAATACAAAATCTTAGCCTAGAATTTAAGGTCCTTTCCAATTCTGTGAACTTGTCATATAGTCCCCTACCTCTAGGCATTTACACAGGATATCTCCAACGTGGGAAAAGTATGCCTTCCTCATGTCTATTTTTAAGAATACTTTTTCTTCAAGTGAGCACAGATATCACCTCCTCTGGTAAGCTTTCCCACGTATCCAAAACTAGCGACCTCTTCAGATTTTCTTTGGTTATGTTCTCTGGATTTCTCCTTGTCCCTCATATGTTACTTTGCATTACATCTGTTGTTGCAAATACTATGCAGTGCCCTCACTAGACTACAAGGTCCTTGAGCATAGTTAACAGGGCCATTTTTTAAAAATCTTTCTATTTAAGGACCTAGTACAGTGCCTTACACATAGGGAGAGATTTTTAAAATATCTAAATTGAGAATTAGTTCAAGGGCTCAATTTCAATTCAAGTTAATACCAGTCACAATGTTTAGCCTTGAATAAACTAGTTCGTATTTATCTATTTTAATAGGAATTTGCAGATATGTATCCTCACAGTTCTAACAGAAAAAAAAGACTGAATGTAAAAAAGGGAGAAAGCAAATATTGAAATAAAAATAATAGAAGTATAAAGCAACCCTAATCTCCTACAGTCTCTGTATGGATATTGAAAATCATCTAGCAAAAATACTGATAAGCCAAACAGCATCCCTGGGTCTGCACCCTGTTTGTTGTGCAATTAATTGGTAATCAAATGATTTATACTTGTAAATGAAATGAAAGGGGGAACAATAAAAAAGGAGGGCAATGAACCCCAAAATTCAAAAAGGAGATTCTAGTCACATCCTTAAAAAAGGGGTAATTTCCCATGTGAAGTTGAAACTTCTGTCTCAGTAACTAAGACTTAAATTATGGATTCAGTCAATTCAAACTTGAACCAATTCTCTTCACAATGAGAAAAAAACATTTTATAGATGAGTCTCAGCCAATCATAGAGCAAGTGCAGTCCACTGGGTGTAAGAGCGGCTGTGTGGGAGAGAGTTGATAGATTGGTCCAAATCTGTATAAACAGCCCATCAAAGTATATATCTTTGCATATACTATTCATATTACAGCATTTATTCAGTCAACAAATATATATTGATTCACCTACTATTTGCAAGGTGCCATACGTCCTATTTATAAATGAGGGTTAACACATTTTTCCCCTATAGGATGGGTGGGATTAGGTAGATCATGACCTGTATCATTATAACGGAATACCCAAATTGATGAGATCACAGATTCATTGGGTTTTGGAGTAATGGAGTAAAGGAAGGAAGAGAAGAAGAAAAGACTGGAAGAAAAAGAAGGGAAGGGAAAAGGAAGAAAGACAGGATGAAGAAAAATGAAGAGGAAGAAGATGAGAAAGGAATAAAAGGAAGACGTGCTCAACTAATCTCACATTTGAACTTAAAATAACATGAGATCTGGTATGGTAGCTGTGAGAATTTTGCATATGAATTTTTAAACTGCATTACTTTAACAGAAGCATAAACTTACTAGCAGCTGGATGGCACAGTGGATGGAATGCTGGACCTGGAATAAGGAGGACTTGAGTTTAAATACAAACTCAGCTGTATGATCCTTGGCAAATCATTCAATCCTATTTGCCTCAATTTCCTTATCTGTAAAACGAGCTGGAGAAGGAAATGGCAAACCATTCTAGTGTCTCTGCCAAGAAAACCTCAGAAAGAATCACAGAGTCTGACAAAAGTGAAATGACTGATCAATAACGAAACTTACTAGCAATACAGATGCCAGTAGATATTGAGAATTTGATAAGAGTAAAGCCTTTTGGGTAGCTCAGGTGAATATCCAGAAATTTATAAAGGACTAAAAAGCAAAAATAGTCAAGTGAATTAAATCAAATATGTTGAGTATACGGCATAGTTGAAGTCAAACATCAAACAGATAGGGTTTCTTATTGTTTTATTGTCAGACAAGTCCAGTTGTCCAGTTGGGTTTGCTTGGCAAAGAACACTGGAGTGATTGGTCATTTCCTTCTCTAGCTCATTGTACAGATGAAGAACTGAGGCAAACAGGGTTAAGTGATTTGCCCAAGGTCACACAGCTAGTAAGTGCCTGAGAACTTAAGGAGATTTGAACTTAAGGAGATGAGTTGTTTTTTTTATTTTTTTTTTCTGATTTGAAGCCCAGTGCTCAATCCTCTGTAGCACCTAGTTGCCCAGATAGTATTATAATAAGCCAATAAATTAAACAAGAAATTTCAAGGAGTTAGAATGATGAGGTTAACCAAAGCAGTCAAGATAATCAAATTTCCTAATTAAGTGATTCTTAGTGAATCAGATGATATTCAGCATCTTATCAATTTCTGGGTTCCTTACTAAGTCTTCTATTTACCAAATAGAGTCAATGATGTAGTCTTCCTTTGAAGGAAGGTCATTTAAGGTCATTCAATCTTGGAATAGTTACTTTCAGCCTGAAAAATATTTGAAGAACCCCCTCTTTCCATTACTCTCAATGATTGTTTAAAGGATACCATCTATAAGACACTTTCTTTTGATGAGTTTACCCCCAAACAGAAAAGGCAGCTTTCCATGGACACTCAAGGTTTTGTCATTATCTTTTAAGAGACAAATTCAAAAATCTGGTAGATTTCACCAAAAAAAAAAAAATCAGCACTGATTTACTGGTAATGATCACCGATGCTTAAGCTGAATTTTCAATTGCTCCATTTCACTCCATTGAAATGCAACCCCTGGTTGTAGTATGAAGCAGTCAGTGCTTTCTAACCTCCACCCATGTCCCTTCAAGCAGCTGAGATTTCCTCCTTCTGTGCTCAAAAATCAATTTCCTGGGTTTTTCATTTGATGTGAAATTCCCTTTTTCTCTGCCCCACCCAAGAAAATCCCTTCATCCATATCGCTTTTCTTTGCTGTTGTTATTGCCATGTTTGTTGCTTCGGTCCCAGCATCATTACCCTACATGTATTTTTGTGGGGTGCATTTAATTGCCTCACTGCATAAATAAGATGTTCCAGGTGACTAGGCAGTTTTCTTTTCTTAAATATATAATTCTCCCCTTTAAGACTTCTTTATAACAAGTGAACTTGAATATATTTAGTATATCCAAGTATATTGAAGAGGATTCTCTTCATGTGCATTTTAAATATTCCACTATCATATTCTCCTTTTTGTGGGGTTTTTAAATTTCTACCACTCTAATATAAGGGCGCAGCTTGTCAGCACATACAGTCGAACCAAAGTTAATTGAAATGCTAGGGGAAAAGTGAGGTATACTGGATTGTTGAATTTCCTGACTGAGAATCAAGTCTTCTAGCAACACAAACCTTTGTATTTTACTTGCCTTTAAAGAGACATTTTCCTGCCTTAGAAGATGATACAACAAACACAATATAACTGGGGTCATCTTTATGAACATCCAATATCATTATATTGTACACACAGAAGTGCAATGGTAATTAAGACAGTTAAAGATCTACTCCACCAATGGACCTGCCCATTAAGGGAAGCTTGATTGGGGAAGCCCAAACTTTTTGTTAATTTCCTAATGAGGCACTGGTTCTCAAGGGTTGAGATGCCCTCTGGCTCTGAAAAATGTATGAATACTCTGAGGTGAGGTTTTACTTTGGGGCTTACTCCCTGGAAATGTTTGTTTGGCCAGAAAAGACTCTGGGCAGCCACTAAGGCTTTGAAAACCCAGATGTTCTCTCTGGTAACTATGTATGTATGGTCAGACAGCTGGATCTGTCTGTTGATCTGTGATGTATGCATTATTTACGGTCAGACTTGGAAGCCCTGTCTGTTGGTTGATGCTTTGTTTCTCTGTTTGTACTTTTTCTGAAGTTTAGGATGCTGAACTAAGTGAATGACATATGTGCTTGATTAAAGTGATTGTTGACCCCTCAAAAGATGCTTTCCTTTTAGAAAAGCAGGCCCTCCTGGGTACACTGGAGTCCTTGCTGTTACAAAAAGTCATCAGAAAAGTGGAAAGAACAGTGGCCTAAGAACCCCTTGTTTCGAGTTCCAGCTCTGCTATGAGGTGAGCTTGAGCAAGTCACATAACTTCTTTGGGCCTCAGTTTCCTCATCGATAGAATAAAGGACTCAGGTTGAATAAACTCTAAGATTTTCAATTCATCTAAGAGCTCAGTATGTCCTGACTGTATTGCTCACCCCACAAGTTGATTTGTGAATAAATCCCTCATTTTTCCTCACTTCTTGAATCCCATCATTGCCCATGGAAATCAATAGAATCTTATTGGCTCTGGCTCCAGAACATCTCTCACATCTTTCCCCTGTGCGGTTGTATCCAACTCGTTGTGACCCCATGGACCACAGCACACCAATACTGTCCATGAGGTTTTCTTGGCAAAGACACTGTAATGGTTTACCATTTCCTTCTGCAGGGGCTTAAGGCAAACAGAGGTTAAGGGACTTATCTAGGGTGACACAGCTAGTAAGCATAGGAGAGCAGATTTGATCTCAGGTCTTCCTGACTCTAACCACTGGACCATCTAGCTGTCCCTATGCCTGGTGCTTAGTAAGTGTTTAAGGAATGCTTGTGGACTGACTAACTCATTGACCGAAAGCCATCATGCTAGCTCAGGCTCTTGTTGCCTGTTATCTGGACAATTATAATAGCCCCAAAGCAGCTAAAGTAATCTTCCTAAGACAAAGGTCTGAACATGTCATTCCCCTACAAAGTAAGATTCAGTTTTTCTCTAATGCCTCTAGAATCAATAAAAATTCATTGCTTGGCTTTAAAAGTCCTTCACATTCAGATTCCTGCTTGCAACCTGGCCTTCTTCCTATTCCCCATGTATAATGTCATATTTTCCTCTCCCTTTGCTCAGAATGTCTCCCATTCCTAGAATGCAATGCCTCCTCTCTTTCGCTTCTAAGACTCTTTTCAGGGGAGGGGAACCTGCAGCCTTGAGGACGCATGTGGTCCTCTAGGTCCTTGGGGGAAGGTCTTTTGGCTGAGTTTTACAAGTTGTACAGAACAAATCCTTTTATTAAGAGGACTTGTTTTGTGAAGTTTGGAGTCAGCCAAAGGGATGCATTTGAGAACCTAAGGGCCATATGTGTCCTCGACGCCGCAGATTCCCCACCCCTGCTTTGACTGACTACGTTTGAAGGTCAGTTCAAACTCTATCTCCTACATGAAGACTGCTCAGCTGCTCTCTCAACTGCTAGAGCCTCTCCCGCCAACATTTCCTTGTAGGTGTTTTATATATTCATATCTGTATACATATTTCCCCTGATAGACTGTTACCTCCCTAGTGGTCAAGGGCTGTTTGTTTTTGTATCTTCACTATAGTGCCTGGGACATGTTAAGTGCTTTATAAAAACTTATTAATTGATAACAACTTCCTGACTTGTTATCTCCTTCCTTTGCTTCATACCAGCAGCAGGCGATCTCTTGTCCTATCTGTGGTACGCATTTGATATTTCTCTCAGGACAGTTCTCTCCTCATCATATGTGACCCACTATATTACTTCCAAGAAAACTTACAGAGGAATCACCAAGTCCTTCCATAGTCTTTGGGTCTGGCATCATGGTTCTTCATCCAATGGCTTTCAAAGGTACCAGAAATTAATTAAAGACTTTTTGCATTTAGCCTAATATTATTCATTGATCGATTTAGCTGGGGCTTACCTTTTTGGATTCATTAACCCCAGCGTTTACAACAATAAAACCCTGAACTCTTATCAAGAGTGGAGTAATTATAGTAAATGTTTTGGTTAGTTCAAATAACAATTCGCAAGAGTAAAATTTGCCAAGTACTAGAGTTTCAGGAACACACTCGAGATACAAAAGCCAGACACTAGTACTATTTTACACTCTTAAGGAATATACATAAGACAATTTCTATAGGTTTCAAAGGAATGCTTTACCTAATCTCTTGCTATTATATTGTCAAGGGGGGAGAGGGTGGAGAGGGCGGAAAGCACAGAGGAACCTGGAAAATATACGTGTAATGTAGCTGCGATTTCTCTAAGTTTGGGGAAGTTCTAGTATCATTTCATTTAAATCCTTCTCCAAATGAAAAGTGAGAATCCAAATTATAAGAGAGCAAGAAAAATCTCAGGGTAGGAAAGAGTGCTGTTGATTAAATAAAATCTGTATCTCTGGTCAGGAATATCATCTGCAAGAGCCTTGTGAAAGTTGCTGGAATGTATTTACGGATCCCAGCCTTTCCCATTGCTGCCTGTGATTTATACGTTAAATATGTGGGTCCTTTGAGGTTTCCAAATTACTTGAGTGACACTTAACCAAGAATTCATTGTCTGGCATTTTGGGGCTGATGGACGTATAACCACAAATAACCACAACCACAATTAAACATTAGAAGAGAAAAAATACCAATTTGTGAGGACGCATTCCTTTTCACAGTGAACAGTTTAAATTAACAATATGCTTTGTTAGAATTTTCTGTTTTATAGTTAGTAATAATTCTGGAATCAGCAAAATGTCAGGATTTTCGCCTCCTACTGGACCCACATACCGTTTCGGAGGCTTTGCCCTAATCATATCATATATCCACTGAGCTTTTAGAAAACTGGTTTCAACATATATTTTATTTCTTCTCTCTCTTTAAATATATATATAGTGTGTGTGTGTGTGCGTGTGTGTGTCTGTCTGAACACACACATTTATGTATATATATACACATACATACGTCTATATATATGTTTGTGTGTATATATGTGTATATATGTGTGCATATATATAAATATGTATATATAAAATCAGCAAAATGCATCCCTTCACAGTCATTTTATTCCTGTGATCAGAGGAAAAAGCATACATCTCAAGTGTTTTGAGATCCATACAGTTTCAGACTCATCCTCTAAAGGCTAATCAATGTTTTCCAAAGGGGACAAGGAAAGAAAGAACAGGAAGAGAGAAAAGGTGGTGTGCAGAGTCCAGCAACAATCCAAAGAATTAGGCAAAGGAATTTAGTTTTCTAATACCAGGAAATTAGTAGTTGCTGAAAGGAGAAATATATCAGGAAATGGAAGAGCATTGATTTAGAAAAGCATAGATTGAAATTAAAAGGATATCAATGAACAGAAAAATGGAAAAGCAGAAAAATGAATAAATTGAGTTTAATTTTTAAAATGTTCATTAAATACCTACTACGCACAGGTCACAGACATACAGTGATGAAGGATGGGGGAAGGGGAAGTAGTAACGGGCGGACACACTTTTTCAGACAATGTAGAATATTTAATATGAGATTTAATATTTAATATGAAGTAATATCATTGGGTAAAAAGAGAACTACTCTCAGAAGACCTGGGCTTGATTTCCTAATCTCCTATATGAAATCAGTGTGACCTTGGGCAAGTCATTTCCATTCACTTGTCTCACTTCTGCATATGAATACTCTATAAAATCCCTTCCAATTCAAAAGTCTATGTAATGTTTCAGGATGAAAGGGCATATCAAAATCAATAAAGAGCAAGATTAAATACAGAATTAAACAGGAAAAGGATTGAAAATGTTAGACTCAAATGAATTCAATTCAGTTGGTCAAACAAATTCGAAGCTAGTGATACAAATCTAAGGCTAAAAAATCACTGCTAGACCCACAGGGGCTGGGGCTCTTGCAACAACTGTCACTCAGTGGTGGACCCAAGCATGTGTTTGAACTGAGCTCTGAGCTCAGTCCTGAGCTGAGCTTTGAAAGAAGGCAAAGATTAGAAAAATGTGAGGAGGGAGTGCATTCTGGGAGGGGGGAAGGACCAGACTGTGAAAAGGTGTGGGTGTGAAAAGGTCTGGGTGAAAAGGAAGGTTGAACGGGCTAGTTTGGCTAGAAGATAGAATGACCAAAAGAGACATTGTAAAATGTGTGGAAAGAAACTGGAGTCAAATTGTGAAGGGTTTTAATTGCCAAAACTGGAGTTTCTATATCCTAGATGTGACAACCACCCGAGACAGTTGAGCGGGAAAAATCCATGGTTAGAGCTCTAGTTTTAAAAAATTATTTTGGCAACTGAATATAACAGAGAAGTCTGGATGCAAGAAAACTAATTACTTTCTGAAAATTCGATTATAAGAAGACTGAATTTCTTTTGAAGTAAGCATATAGAGAAAGGATATCTGGAGCTTTTCATTTTTGCTCTCACCAAAACTACATATGAAAAGTTAGAGGCATATCAGGCTTCTATCACTTCATTCAGGAGTGGCTGTGGAATCATGACCGACTGATAGGCAATACATAGATCATGCAAGGGACAAGAGGCTGGAATAGCTGTTTTCCACATGCACTCAAACCTAACATCTCAAAAGAAAGAAAAAGTGTCAAATCTAGGGTAATTCAAGAGAGAAACAAGATATATTGTCAAATCCTTGTAAAATAATATATGACTGCTTCAATAGTTAGAACTCCCGCTCAGCAATCCCTGCTTCTGGGACCTGACTTGTTCTCCAGACTCTGACTGTGGGAGTTCCTGAAGAATGCCCCCATACTTCACAAGAGCTGGAAGACACCAATTCTACGCAGCCAGAGGAAGGAAAGGAACAGAAAAATGAAGAAAGCCCTAGAGACTCTCACGACTGAGGGAAAAGCAACTAGAAACCCAGCTGGAAATAGTCTTCTCCCCAGGAGTTTATTCTAACCAGGAAAATAGACCCCATTCATCCTCCAATGAGAAGAGTCTGCAGATACCAAGCCACAGGGGTCTTTGCAGGAGACAAGATGGTCCCAAATAGTAGAAGGGGAGGGAGCCAAAGAAGAGGAAGGAAGCCTAATAAAAGCTACTAACACAAACAAAAGGTTAAAAACAAAATTTCCAAGAATGAAAGGTTGAGTATAAACCTATAACCCAAACAGGTAAACCAAAAAGGAAACTCATAAAGATAGGTTTAAAAAATATGAGTTGAGTAAAAGCTCTAACACAGCAAATAAGTTAATTATGAAGGAAAATGAAACAAAAACTTCCTTTGAAAAAGAAAATCCTGTGAATCTCCAAGAAAACAGCAAACAAGAAACTCTAGAATGGTTCAAAGGAGAAGTAAAACTTTAAAGAGAAGACGGGATAGAAATGACATTAGAATTAAATAGCTCAAAGTAGAAGTTCTCAAGTTTAAAAAAAGTCAATAATTTAAAATACACACAAGGAGGAATCTCTCTAAAATAGCAGAGACTCTGAAAATGAGAACGAAAGATTCAGGAAGAAATAAATACAGAAGTGAAAGGAACTTTGTTAAAAGTAAAATAAAACAACTTTGAAAGAATGCATGAAATAACATACGAACAAAAATATGCATCAAGATAAATTAAGTCTGCCAGAAAGTCCCATTTTTGAAATATGATACCATATGAGGGAATGTAAGAAAACGTCTCAGCACCCTTGAGTTCACATGACTAAATGCTCTTTAGTCAAATTTGCAGATTACTGTGAGAGGAAAAACTCCATGTTTGAAGCTCTCCTGCTTAAATTTCATTATTTTAAAATCAAACAACACATTTTACAAGCAGTAAGGAGAAAAACTTTCACCTATGAAGCAACATTAATGTGAATATTTCAGAAATATTTCCAGTCACAAGAAACCAGAGAAAAGAATAAAAGAGTACATACATATATAATATCTATTATATAGGTATATATCCATATAGGTTTGTGTATCAATGTATACATAAACACATAATGTGTGTGTGTGTACACACACACACACACACACACACACACATCGGTACTGAGAGACACAGGATGTCTTTTTAATGTTCTTTTCTTTGGTGAATTGTCTATTTTAACCTTTAAACATATTTAATACAAAACTTTCTCCAAGCAAGAATTGTGCTCCTCAAGATGTCTTCCTATCCCAAGAGAAGTGATGTACAGAAAGTAGGGAGCAGCCCACAACCAGGGGGGTAGGGCTTGATAGGGGAAAAGAGATGGTATAAATTGACTGTAAGAGCACTGAGTGATCACAGAAGGGCAGGAACAGGGTCTCAGGAACTGAGATACCAGAGACTCCCAACATGATGTTACTTCTACTCAACAACACTTCCTTTATGAATTAATATTGATAAGAAGGAGGCAAGCATGAAAGAAAATTAAAAACATACATATCTCCATATAGATACGTGCAAGTGTACCCACATGTACAGGAAAGGGAAGACTGAATAAATTTGCAAATAAAGTATGCGTGGGACCGAGCAAAGAATCAAATTAAATACTCTGAAAGTTCCAGGATGGACATAAAGAGAATATAGAATAGATAAATAAGAACATAACTTTAAATGGAGAATATAATACAGAATAGATGGGAAGAAAAGAAAAGATTAAGGAAGAAGGCAAAATAAATCAAAAGTTTTTGAAAACAAGGGCCATATAAAACTGTTACTTTGGCTAAAGCATCATAATAAGCTAATGGAAGATTTTTAAAAAAAACTTTCCACACATACACACATTCCACATACAATTATCTGGGGAACTAATAGGAAATGGGAGGACAGAAGAGATAAAAGAAAGAAAAATTAGTCACTTATGTGAATTAAAGGAATTTGTCAGAGGAAAATAAACAACAATGGAAGAAAAGCCCATGGACAAAATTAATCACAAAGTGCTAATTTAAAAGAGTAAAATAATAAATCAATATTAAAAATAATCTGAGTTAAAGATAAATCTGAAAATTCTCACCTTGAATGTAAATGAAATAGAAAGCCCAATGATTCAAAAGAGAATGACAGAATGAATAAGAAAACAAAATTCAACATTAGATCTACATAAGAAACACTGTGAAAAAAATAAAAATGTATGCATAATGAAAATTAGTATAGAACACAGGACATTATATATCAAATGATTCCAAAGAAGAAAGAATTACAACCATGCTAAAACAAAGGGAGAAAATAAAAATTTACATTTTCAAAAAAAGATAAAAGGAAAGCTACATTTTCCTCAAATTTAATATGGAAAAATATGATTGTTAAATATATATGTGCCAATTGGCATAGCAAGCATGTTCATAAAGAAAAAATTAACTGAAACACAGAAAAGACATAAAAATATATAATTATAAGAAACTTTAATGTGCCTCTCTCAAAGCTAGAAAATATAAAATAAAGATCAACTAAAAAGGAAATTAAAATATAAAGCTGAACAAAACCAGTTGGAAAAGGTATTTGTTTTGTGTGTTGTTTTCTAGTCCTTTTCTTAAATTATTTATTTGTTTGTTTGTTTTAATATTCTATAATCACTACCAAAAATATTTTTACCCCTCTACCTACCCACCACCACCCGCCTTCCTCCCCAAGACTCCATACAATTCTATATATGATCTACATATACTTTCCTATTATGTTTTCACTATAGTGATGTTGTATAGATGAACTAAAATAAATGGAAGAAATCATACAACAAATCAAAACATAATACACACATACACACACACACACACACATACAAACAAGATCTGCTACATTCTGCAAATGAATTCCATAGTTCTTTCTCTGAGTGTGGAAGGCATTTTGCCTTAGAAAACCATTGGAAATTACTATTATTTTTTTTTAAGTTCTTTTGTTATTACGAAGTTTCAAGTCTACCAGAAAAAATTCTTGCACACCGTGGTCATTGCTGTGCACTAATTTCTCCTGGTTCTGCTCCTTTTGCTCAACATCAGATCATATAAGTCCTTTTAGGCTTCTCTGAAGTCTTCTTGTTCATCATTTCTTATGGTGCAATAGAACTCCATTACATTAGTATACCACAACTTATTCAGCCATTCCCCAACTGATGGGCATCCCCTTGATTTCCAGTTTTTGGCAACTACAAAGAGTGATTCTATAAATATTTTTGTACATGTAAGACCCTTTCCCATTTTTATGATCTCTTGGGGGAAAAGGTACTTTTGAAAGACATTGGTTTCAAAGGAAATATTAAGATTATATATATGTATATACATACATATATATAAAATATATCTCTATGACACAACCATTAAAATACATGATGTGATAGGTCACAAAGAAATGATGAACTAAAAATAAAATGTAGATATGTTAAATACCTATTTTGCAGAATACTACATGGTAAACTAGGCATTGATGCAAAGAATTAGGAACAAAAGATAGAATAAAAATATAATTAATAATAACATCCTGAATAAAGATTTTGTCAAAGAAGACAATAGTAAAAATCATCTTTAAAAACCATGTGAATAAGAGTAATGACATGAGACAATATGCCAAAATTTTGAGATGTAGCTAAAGCTGTTTTAAAAGAGAAAATTACGTCTCTGAAAACATAAATAAGTAAAATAGAGAAAGAAAAGATTAATAAACTGAGTGTGCAGTGTTAAGAGGTTATGAGTCAAATCAAAATCCCAAAATAAGCACAGAAAAAAATCACAAAAACTAGAGGAGAGTTATATGAAATTTTAAAAGACTAAGGAAATTAAGCTAAATAAAAAGACTAACCCATAAGCCCTTACCAGGCCTACTTTTGAAAAAGAAAATGACGAAAATCAAATTACAATAAAAAAAAATAAATGAAGCTAGTGTACATAAGAAAGGAAATGAAAAAGAAATATCAGAATACAAATATATTCTAGAAAACCTGAGGATTTAAAGGAATGGATGATTACCTACAAAAAACATAAAACGTCTACATTAATACAATGTGAGAGATGTTAAACATCTGCATCTTAGGAAGTTAAATTGAATGTCGTAAAGAAACTGCCAAGGAAAGAAAATCTGATCAGACAGAATTGTATTTTCTTTTCTTTCAAAAGACTCATATTAATACATTTTATCCTTATAGCAATTTAATCTCTGAATATATCCCTCCTCTACTCAGCAAGTCAACATTTGTAACAAAAAAGAGAGAGAAAACAAAATAATTCAACAAAGCCAGCAGACACGCCAACAGAGTCTGACAGCGCACAAAACATTACACTACTTAATTCCTCGTCTCCAAAGAAGAGGTCAATTTTTTCAGCTGTTCCCCAGAATCATGCCTGCTCATCATTATCATACAACATTCACTCTTTTAATAGATGAATTCAACTAAATGTTTAAAGAACAATTTATACTCATTTTACACAAGTTCTCAAGAACTGAAAAAGAAAGGAAGCACACAGCCAAATGCTTCTTTTCTTTTGAGACAGATATGATGCTAATAATTAAACCAGGGAGGAATAAAACAGAGGAAAAAGAACCATGGAACAATGTCACTAATATTGATTTAAAAAATTGAATTCCTCACCAAAAAAATGATACACATATACATACATCTCTATATACATATATATAAACTATTATATATATATATATATATATATATATATATATATATACATAAACTATTCACCATAATTAAATTAGACTTGTGCCAGGAATGCAAAGATGGTTCAACATTAGGAAAAACAACATAACCAGAGAGGTTAAGTGACTTGTTCATAGTCAGCCAGCTAGGTAATAGGAAATAGTTAATGAAAGAAGCTAGTTAATAAAAGAAAGTCTCTCCTAGACCTCAGGTTTCTGAACTCCTAGTCCAGGACACTTTCTGATTCTATTTTTCTCTGATTGCTTTAAATAAGATCATCTAGCAAGACAGAAATACTGTATTTTAATTCAACCTTCTTAACACAGAATTACTGTATTTTAGAGGTGTAAGAGATTGCTAAAAGTCATAATTATAAAGAATCCCCACTGTGGTGCCCCTGGCAAGTGGTAAATCTAGCCTCTCCTTGAATACCTCTAAATGGGAGGGAATCTAATACTTTCTTAGTCAACCCATTGAACTTAGAGATAGTTTTTAACATTATAAAATTTCTCCAGACATTTTTTCAGTCATTTTTTTTCACCAAAGTGATTTTCCTTAAGCACAGACCTGACAATGGTACTCCCTTAGTTAAAAAACTCTGGTATCTTCCTTTTAACTCTAAGGATAAAAAAAAAAAAAAATTACTTGGTTTTTAAAGCCCTTCACAACTTGTCCCCAACCAAACTTTTTAGATTTATTGTAGGCTATTTTCCTTTCCTACACTCTTTGATGCATAAAAACTGACCTTCTTTATGCACATTACATATCCTTCGCCTTCTCAAATTGACATGGGCAAAGGGTTATGCCCACAGTCTGGAATACACTCTCTGCTACCCTTGGCCAAGTAGAATGCTTCTCTCCCTTTAAGACACAGCTCCATCACTTCTTTCTACGTAAATCCTTTCTTGAGCTCTCCCATGCCCTCTCTATGTATTTATAGTCTCTTCATATTTTTCTCCCATTAGAATATAAGCTCCTTTCTTTTTATTTTTATTCCCAGGGTCCATCATACTGCCTATCACATGGTAGGTGTTTATCTTATTGATTGATTGGTTAATATGGCTACCAGAAGATTCTGTTCTGTCTATTGTCATTCAGAAAAATAAATATACTTTTTAAACTTTTTCTTCTCCATTTTTCTTTCTAATATGAATTTTGCTTCAATTTAAAAAACTTCTATTTAGTATGTACTATGTCCAAGGCAGTTTTCTACATCCTAGAAATGCACAAATCAAACAATTCCTGCTCTCGAAATGTTCAAATTCTACTCTGCAGGAGCAGTACTCATGCAGATATATAAAAACACTGTAACACTAAAACCTGGAGGGGTTGGGTATTCAGGCAGCTGGTACATGAGCTATGCTTTAAAGGAAAGACAAGAATTCTGAAACTGGAGACAAAGAAAATGAGTACATTTCAGGCAAAGGGAAAAGTTTTTGTGACTACAGAGTCTGCAATAATGAGTTTGATTATGATATGGTTATAGAGATCTAATGATATAGTTTTGCCAGGATATAGAGTGTAAGGGAAGTAATGTGAAATAATTATGAAAGGTTAAATAAGCCTGGAAATGTGCTTTCATCACCTTACTGGTGGTAGAAAACATTTAGATGGAAGGTTTGCAAGATAAGGACTATCCGCATCTGGGGATTAGGGACAAGAGTCTTCTAGAAGTGCTTCTACATCTATCTACCTGTTCCTTGGGATGCAGCTTAATCCTTTTGTTAGTTGATAGCCAAAAGGTTTAAATTGACCCTATTCCTGCCCTCATTTCTAATATCCAAATATAACCCACCGTGCCCCACCTTGTCAGTAAATCTTTGTTTAGGTGCGCATTCATTTGTCATTAAGAGGCTAAGCTAAGTGAAGTCCCATGGGAATTAAATTCAGTTCAGTTCAGTTCAATTCCATGGACACTTATTAAGTACTTAGGATGTGGCAGCCACTCTATACTGCCAAGAAGAATTTTATGGCAGGGATCCCTTATAGATGGGGTGACCAAAAAGATATTATTGTAATGGTGAGACCATGATGGAGAAGGATGTCCATAGGTATAGGTGGAAGATGAGTACATGATAGGGAATCCCTGGTTCATCCTCTGCTATTTATGAACCAAAAACACAAACATGGGAGGGAACAGGATATTGGAGGGACTTAACTTTGCCTTTTAAACATCGATGCTGTTCAACCTTCTTTCTTGAAAAGGACTAAATCCAAAGTGCTCTACAGCTGCCTTCCTAGTCGTTGGAACAAATTGTTCTCACCACCCCCTCCCCATTCCTTCAAGGGAAGATTTCACATGTTTGGGGCAGATATACCCCTAATTCACTTATGAGTCTGAGGTCTGTTGGTTACTCTCAACTTGGTTTAACCCATCTACTGAGATGGTTTTACCAGGGTGTAGCTGCTGTGGGTTCCTGGAGCCACAATACTTTATTCTAAAATGTCTTTTTTATATGAACATTTTTTATACTTGACTTTTTTCAATGTGTCCTCAAATGCCCATGAAAACAGCAACTAAGCAGAATTTTGAGAGGTAATGGCAAATGTCCCCTAAAAGTAGAAAATGGCAGATTAGGCTACAAGCGACAGTAATACTCTCCAAAGGCTTGTATTCTCATCCAATCCAATGGAGGTAGAGGGATAGTGAAATCTACATCAGACAAGAAAGTCAGAAGATTTTAATTTGAATCTCAGCTCTACAATTTGCTAGACATGTAACTTTAAACCAGAAATTTCATCTTGGTGAGCTTTGATTTTTTTAATCTCTAAAATGTATATGATACTACTTGTGCCACCCACATCACAGGGTTGTTATAAAGTACTCTGTAAGCTGAAAAGTGCTATATAAGTATGAGGTGTTATTATAATGCTTGTCACACATGTCCAAATCAGTGAAATGAAATGCAATTATGATAACCTAAGTGACAGTGTACCATCTCTTACTACATGACGGTGGGGGAGTTATTTAACCACCCTAGGACTTAGTTTCTTCCTCTGTAAAATGAAGAAAACAGACTTAGTAGTCTCTCAGGTTCCTTCTGACTCCAAATCAATGAGGATGACAAGGATGAAAATCTGATATTTTCAAGATCCAATTCTTGGTAATATTATCTTCTGCTTTTAAAATAAATGTAGCCTACTGATGATACTAGATCACAAAAGTATTTGTGTTCTGCACTATCCATTAGAGAAGTAAATTAGCTTGAGGTTAGTTAAAAAATTCTCCAGGGCATCCCACCAACTCACTAGCCTCCAGATGCCTTTCTAGCCTTGCGTAGCTGACATATCAGTTATCTTGTATTGCCCTCCATGGCATGTGTGATAACAACTCTTTATCCTTTCCTCTTTTTCTGTCATATTTTTGGAAGTGTTAACCTTCTTCCTTCTCCCTGGTTGATAAGAAGCTCTATAGAACTGTCACAGCTCATGCAAGTCTTTGCTTTGTTGAAAGAACTTGGGACTCCATCCATTGAACTAAGGCAGGAGCAGTGTCAGCTCCAGAAAAGAGGCTGGAGAAGAGCCCATTCTCTGGGACCCTATCCATGGAGAGCAGGCAAAAAGCAAAGGGCTGCCTTCAATGAGGAATTTGGCCAGCCAAGAAAAATGCTGGATTTAGCTGAGGTGAAATTTTTGATGCTTTCAGTACAAAGTATTTTTTTTAGAAACATAACTAGAGAAAGTTTAATAAAAATGTGATTTGTCCATTTTAAAGTCATTTAAGAGTGTGAAAACCTTCTGCATGACAATTGGAGTTTGGGGGTTTTAATTGTATATTTAAAGAAAATCAAGGACAAAAACTTTCAATTTCATTTACATTATTTGCTGAAGAAAGAGAAATTACAAATTATAAACAAATCAATGAAAATGAAAAAACACACTTTACACCTGACTTTTTAACCCAGTTCAAAGCAATAGTGTTATTTCAAAATTCCTTATTAAATTTATAGTTTCCCTCTGAAAACAAGCTATGCTAGGAAATGTCTTCTTATGACTTTAAAGCCTTAATTTACCAGCTTAAAAATTCCTGAGAGAACAGAATATCTTCTAGTACTTATTCTGACTTGGAAGACAAATATTAAAGAGTTTTAAAATTTTTTCCATCACTCCATAGTGTAGGTCTGATAGAAGATTATTTCATTTTCCACATGATGAAATAGAGCCAGAAACACGTGATTTTTCTGGTTTAACCAACTGAAATAATAATGTAACCAAAACTGAAGTACTGTTCAGGTATTTACTCTCTCTCCACCTAAAGGAAATAGTCCAAGTAAACCCTAATTTACACAGAAGATAAAACTTATTTTGAACATTGTTACCTTGCAAAGTATCAAGAAGCAAAAGAGGAAGAAACAAGTTTACAGAGAGCTTGGTGAGTGAACCAATTAAACAGTCATCCCAAGAAAAAGTGTGAAAACAGAAGGATAAAGAACAGACAAAAATAGAAAAGATACCGATGTTTATGTTGCACTTGTGCAAAAAGATTTCCATGCCATCAGTACCATAGTCCTGCCACATTTGACTTTAGCATCGTAGTCCCTTATAAGATGCACAAGTAAGTAGTGACACCAAAGAAAGCAAAATCAGAGCAGCTGGACTAGATCGATTGTACACAGAGGAGGTCCATGATGGACATTGTGTAGACGTCAAAATATCAGATCTCAAGGTGTTTGGAAAAGAAAAGTATGCCAAAGGTTTGGGGGAAGAGGGCATGTCAAAATGGATCTAGGACCTGAGCAGGAAAGGTCAAAACATTAAAAGACAATAAATAAAACAGAAGATTACTTTTCACAGCTGTGGGGAAGAGCATTCATAATCAAAGGGAAAAGGTGATTAAAAACATATAATAGATAATCTCACTTGCATTGAATTGAAAATTTTTGCATGCATCAGTTCATCCAGGAATTTGCTTCTTAAATTGTAGGTCACATGAAAAATTTGGCAACAGTAAAATGTTTCTGAACGTGCCATGACCAAAAATTAATTAAAAATCACTCGCGTAATGAATGAGAAGTGTTTCTGGCAGCACTTTTCTGTGTTGCATTCTCCACTTCCCTGCAGCCTTAGCTCTGAACAAAAAGCATGCCCATTTGCACTGTCCATGCCCCCGGACCATGTGACGCCAAGGAACACTGCAAAAACATGAAAAGGCAAGGCGAAGAAGTTTACGAAGCCCTGATCTAAGATAACAAAGGAAGCAGCTGATGGAAAACAAGTCTCTCCACCAAATATCCCTGTAAAGGATTTTGTCATTAAAAGTACATATGTCACTAAAATTAATATGTAAAAATGAAATATAAGAACAAACAGCATTCAAAAGAATTGCGAGCTATTAACAACCATATGAAAAATTTCTTCAAATCACTAGTAAGAGAAACTCAAATCAAAGCAATTCTGATGCTTCACTGCACACCCGGAAAATTGGCAAAAATGAAAATAAAGTTAGAAAAATCAATATCAGAGAGGCTGCAGGAAGACATGTATACTGTCTTTCTATTGGTGGAGCCATGAGTTCATATAACCCCTTGAAAGTAATTTTTTTCTAAAATGTCCCTTGTCTTTGATCCAGCAATTCCAATGCAAAGCATGTACCTAATGGAGGTCAAAAATAAAAAGAAAGATTCGATATGCACTAGACTGCTCCTAACAGCACTTATAGCCAAGTTGGGGACAAAGTAGTTATTCATCAAGTAGGGAATGGCTAACCAAGGTTCAATGATTAAAAAATGCCTAGGAATTTGATAGATCAATATTTTTCCATCAGAAGTGACTATGATAAATTTAGACAAGCATGAGAAGAATTATATGAACTGAAGCAAAATGAAGTAAGTAGAACTTGAAAAAATGTATACTATGACTGTCATAATGTTAATGGAAAGAATAAAATAAAGATAAAATTGAGCATTATATAATTCTAATGACCCAAATTCTTGACTCTGGAAAAGAGTATCAGAAAAAGCACTTCCTTCTCATCTTTACGGATACAGGGTTGTATTGCTATGGAATAATGGAAAAACTGTAAGACTTGAGACTTGATTAATATATTGGTTGGTTTTGCTAAACTACTTTTTCTTTATTTTTATTTTTTGTTACAAAAAGGGTAGGGCAAAGGGAGGATTATATTGAGAAATATTGATGTTACTTTAAAAAATATCAATAATTTTGAAAGGTAACTGAGAAACTATCAGTACCAACCTGCATTCCTACTTTCCCATCTCTATGAAAATTTGCTATGAAAATAATGTATGTATATATTGAGTATCCTTGATGAAGATATAAGAAAGAAAATGACAGACATTTACAAATAACATTCCATAGCAGACTTTTTGAGTCACACAACTGAGAGTGAAAAAGACGGCAATCTTCAAACATGCTTATTGTTCACTGACTATAAAAAAGTGTTTCACTTGGTAAAATGCCACCTTAAAAGATCCTCTCCAGGAATATGTCTCCC
Organism: Bettongia penicillata ogilbyi; assembly: GCA_023548195.1. NCBI lineage: Eukaryota > Metazoa > Chordata > Mammalia > Diprotodontia > Potoroidae > Bettongia > Bettongia penicillata. The sequence goes on along the minus strand of JAJHZJ010000322.1, from coordinate 6,480,616 downwards.
ATGCATATGCAAAAATCATGGCAGCTTAAGAAGTTTAACAGTAGCAAATTTATTCTGAAGAATTGAAGTTGTAAGTCTTATGGAGTATCACAGGGTAGGGTTTGGAGGCAGGGGAAGGGATGAACAGACAAAATACATTACCAATGGAGATAGGCAGGAAAGATAAAGAATTTTAATTGATACATTACTGGGAAATAAGATGGGCCAGTCACTCAGTGAGAAAGAAACGGTTGAAAGATGGAAAGTCCATGTAGTCTTCTGGTATCCACACAATGTCAAAGGATGCAGAAAAAGGACCCCAGTAAGTTGAGTCACCCACTTGTGGCAAATTTGTAAGAGGAAATGGGCCAGAGTTACAGGTGAGAAGAAGGCATGGGTGAATTGTGATTTGCATCATTGGAGGAAGTACTTACATCTATGACATGGATGAAAATGTAAAACTGGCAGTTATTTTTACATTAAAGCATTCTTCATTTATTGCAAGGACTTCCCTCTTTAGATTCCTTTAAAGAGAGAGTTCACCTTTAAAAAAAAAGATGCATTTTGTTTTTACAATATATTCATTTTTAATCTATTCTTCCCTCTTGCCTATCCAATGAGCCCTCCCTTACATCTGCTTTTTTTATTAGCAAAAAGATCAAAATGTCAATCTGTCTTGAAGTCTGAACAGTATTCCACAGCTGCCGTCTCCCACCCCTCAACATCCTCACTTTAGTGAAAAGGCTGAATTTCAATGAGATAAGTGACCTGCTAAGGTACAAGCAATAAATTCCAAAATTCCATCTTTTTGAATGTGCTATTTTAAAAAATAGCTGTACCAGTCATTTCGCTTTCAAATGAGTTTTGTAAATACTTCATTGTGTCTCAGAGAAAAGTTTATTCAATTCAACAGAGATTTATTCATTTCCTGTTAAAGAGACCTATGCTCTCCAAGGTATTTGGGGACACTGGGTTAATTTCTCCCACATATACTCTGAATTTCCACCAAAGAGAAGCTAGTACCAAAGTGTGTCATATGAGTACTAGGGCTTTTAACTCTTTTTGATCCATCACTCACTTTACAATCTTTTTTTTTAATTCTCTTGAGAGAATCTTGTGTAATGCAAGCAACCTCAGAATCAAGACAGCCTGGGTTCAAGGCCCAACTTTGACACATAATGACTGTGTAACCCTAGACAAGATCCTTTATCTCTCACCTCCACTAAGCAACCCTCTAAGACCTACAAGGTATGCCAATCAGTATCTGTAAAAGGAGTTTTCTCCCTCGGAGTTCCTTACAATGATGAAAATCACAGGCCTGGACCAACTTCATTTTCTTATTAAGTTTCTTTTAAAGTACAAATTATTCCTTATAAGCCATAGTTCAGACACCTGGGAACATATTTGAGCACCACTGAAATTCAATGAATATGATTCATTTTTAGCAACTCTGTAAACCCCTACAGGAGAATCTTGAAAACTCAATTCATGCTTTAAAACTCTTCCATCATGCTTCCAATCAGTATAAAAATCAGAGTAGAAATGAAAAGGAATCAACAACTTTTAACAAAATTTCTAGTTCTTTTGTTAAGGAACTGAAAATGCTGAAGGAAAACCAGTAATAACAAAAGGTAGGTCAATCAACATTTATTAAGCACCTACTAGTGCCAGTCACCATCTTAAGGGGTAGGGATACAAAAGGAGCCCTCAAGAGGCTCATAGTCCAGTGGGGGAGACAGCATGCAAACAAATATATATAAACAAGCCATCTACAGGTTAAGTAGGAAATAACAGAGGGAAGTCACTAGAATTCAGAGGGGCTGGAAAAGACTTCCCCTACGTAAAAGAGATTAAAACTGTGACTTACAGGAAGTCACAGAAGTCAGTAGATGGAGTTGAGGAGGGAGAGCAAACCAGGAATGGAGGCTAGTCAGAGAAAACGCCCAGAGTTGAGATAAAATCTTTCAATTTATTTAGATCAAATTTTTATTTTTCTTAAAGCAAAGCTTTCCACTTTTAATATTAATGCAAGGAAAACATTTGCCACTGAATGTTTCCCCTCTATCAATGCATGGAGAATATCCTGTTTTAGCATACCTTTGGGTCACCCATATTCTCTAAACCATCCCAGGTCACTACTTAAAGTAATGTGTGTAGTAACAATCTTACTAAATATTCTGTTTAAATCTGCTACTGATGCCGCTGCATCTGTCAAACAGCCAAAAGACCTGACCCAGTTGTACTGAGTAAACCCTACAGATTATTTGTCAGACAGATTCAGTAACCCAATATTTGTTTTTTTTATTTAATTGGTATGCAAATGGGGCAACAAGACAGCATTTGTGCTCGATACAGTTGTCACTTCAAATTCTGGTAACATTCATTATCATGCTTACAGATGTTTTTCCACACCTAACATCTGCCAATACTACCTAAACCCCAGGAAGTCGACAAACCTGTGCAAACTTCCTCTCTGTGTGTATCTCTCTCTGTGTTATCTGTTCCATGCACACTAATTTTGTGCATCTGAGGTCCCTGTATGCCAGAATTATGCCTGCTTCCTACACCTCTGCCTCCAGAGCTTTAGATTTGAAATTGAACAGACACAAAGCCAATTTATCATAGGATGACATGTGTCATGTTCCTGGTATTACCAGAGGAACCTACTGTATGCACTGTATTTATCCTTTTGTTGTCAACGTGGAGCAAAGCAGCAAAGACCAGAATGGTTAGCTATTAGATTTATAAAGATGATATATATTTAAGGGATGTGGTTTTAAATACTACTGCTTATAAAATATGGAGCTATATAATTCTGCTTAAGACCAGATTTCCTTTGTCAAATAATCATTCATCATGCAGGAGCACAATATATTCAAATGTGTGCATCAAATACAAATATATTGGAATGCATTCCTTCAAAGACTTTTAAAAAAAAAAGCAACTCTCACTCAAATCAACAATTTATCTTTTTCTATCTCTTCCATTTTCAAATAAATCATCATCATGCTTAATGATGGTTTTATCATGTATATAAAACACATCCACATTACACAGATTTTATAAACAATAAATATAAATATCAAACCATACCACCAATTCATCTTTCACAAGCTAATATATGTACTTTTTAACATACTAACAATGCATCTCTCTTTTGTTTTGTAGCTCGATATGAGTCAGAAACTTAAAGGCATTGTAATATTTCAATAAACCTAATAGCTAAAAGGGGAAAGCTTTTCATTTGAACTATGTGTAATCTGAAGCTGATAACCTGAGGGCAAAACTTTAAATGGTGACTGTACTTGGTCATGGAATAACATCCTCTTACCAGCCTCTACAAATATCTATATTTTATCAGGAAACATCATATGCATGTGAAAATTTGGCATCTCATTGGTAATTTCCATATGCATTTCATTGGATGGGCTTAGGGGAAATAAGAGTTTCTGTTCCACTTGCCTCCATGAACAGCCTTCAAAGTTAAAGAAACAGCAAATGTTCAGTAATAATTGTTCACATTTGTATAGTAATTGAAAGCTTACATGGTGCTTTACAAATTCTACCTCATTGGATCCTCACAACCAACCTGTGGAGGTAGGTGCTATTATTATCCTTATTTTTTTCAAATAAGGAAACTAAGTCTGAGAGAAATTAAGTGACTTTTCCAGGGTCATACAGCCAATAAGTGTCTCAGATAGGAGTGAAGCTCAACCTTTTCACACTCCAGGTCTACTCTGCTCTCTAGCTGCCTCTTATGTGCTAGGTAGTGTGCTGGAGCATCAGGCATACAAATACAATATATTAAAGAAACTTTGAACTGAAAAGTAAATACACTGAGAATACTAGCACTTTTATGTAGTGTCTATAGGCCAGATAGTGAATCAAATATCACATAAAATCAATGTTCTAAAGATGTGAGTATAAGGGCATTGGTAAGACCCAAGATCAAGCCAACTCAGTCTCTATAGAGCATGTCCAGCTGTCCTAGGTGAAGGATAAATACATTGGAATTAAAGCCAAGTGAGTGGAGAGAAAACCAACCCCGGAACAAGAGTACAAAATTGATCCTATTTATATATCCATCAAATTAGCATTTCTTGCCAAAGAAGGAATATTATGCCACTAGAACTGGATGCTAGCAATTGGATGACCAAGTGCAGAAAGTATATACTTCTGAACCCAAAGAAAGGTCAAACTAGTGGAGAAAAGCAGTTGTAGGCTCTATCATGGATTTCTCCATCAGGGAGAACACTGAAATTTATATAGCAATAAAATATAATCATGTTGAAGCTTTGTCTCTTTAACTGATAAAGAGCCCTTTCTGTTGAACAGCTCTTTTTCTGCTGAAAAGAATGAGCTTCCATTAACTATTTGGCATTCCAGAAGACATCCCCATGCTGGAGAAGTTTTCGGGAGCACCAAATACATACTAATTCAGAGTTTCCACTAAATTGTCACAATAAACATAAAACATATACCCCTGATGAATCATCATTACATTCCATTACTTTACATCAACATTACCTTGTTGGAGTTCCTAGTTATCAGATGACATTGATATACCAATTGTTTGTCATTGAGAAAAATATCCTTGCAAAATGGAAAGAGGAGGTACTTTTTTTAAGGCCCTGATTTTGTGGTTGTGTTGGTAGAGTCTCAGCTATTCTACAGCCACCTAGGTGGATAGGGAGCTATTGATGCAATGGATAGAACTTGAGACTTGAAATCAGGAAGAAGACCTGAGTTCAAATTCTGCCTCAGACACTTAGTGACTGTATCACCCTGAACAAGTCACTTAGAACTTCTTAGACTTAGTTTTCTCCTCTTTAAAATAGGGATAATAATAGTACCTACCTTTTAGGGTATATAGGAGCAAATGAGATAATTTAAATTTTTTTATAAATTTTTATAAAGTTTTATAAATTTTGCAACAGTATAGAAATATAACTAATATCTTAGTGTCTTTCCATTTTATATTGATCACAAGCTCGCATGGAGTATTTTTAAGGCTATACCTTATGTTATCCTATGTTTTTATTACATCATTACAGTGATGAATATTTTGTTCAGTGCTTAAGGCTGCATATCTGGAAGTTAGGAGACTGGCATAGAGGAAGAAGTATGAATCTGAAGTTCAAAGAGACACGGATTCGAATCCTATTTTTGACATGTCCTTGCTGTGTAGCCTTGGGCAAGTTACTCAACTTTTCTAGACCTCAGTTTTCTCATCTCCAATACATTAGTAATAATTTCTATAGTGCCCACCTGGCAACAGAGTTGTGAGAATCAAATGAGACTCTGTACCTAAAGTATTTTGCAAACTATACACTCAATAGAATGTAAGCTCCCTATAAGTAGAAAATGTTTTGGTGTTTTTTTCTTAACACAAGGTCTGAAGTCACCTAGGCACTTAATGAGGGCTTTTTGTTTCATTGATCAACTTTAAATATGTTACACCAGGAGTTTTTCAACTTTTTGGGGATCAAGAATCTCTTTGGTAATCTAGTAACGCCTATGGACCCCTTCTCAGGATAATGTCTGTTGCCTCCATCTACATTCATAACTGAAAAAAAGATTAAATTTCATCTGGAGATAAGTTTTTTTTAAAAGATGAATTTTTTCCAAACCATTTCAGGCTGACGTAATTGTGTGATTGCCTACACAATACCACAAACTGGGAGTGTCTTAGACAAGGTGTGGAGAGAACATACAATTGAAAAACTGAGATATCAAGCAAATCATAAGCTCCCTATAAAGGCTGCCTTTTATTTTATTCCGCAAATAATTGTCACCTTTTTGGACTATCTGGGGGGCTCATAAGAATCTTATAGACCAAGATTCTGCCACTCTGACCTAGGATAGATTGAATGAAACCCTACCTAACACAGTGGATAGAGTCCTAGGTTTGAAATCAGGAAGATTTATCTTCATGAGTCCAAATCCAGCCTCAGACACTTACTAACTGTAAAACCTTGACACTTAAACCTATCTGCCTCAGTTTCCTCCTCTGTAAAATGAGCTAGAGAAGGAAATGGCAAACCACTCCAGTATCTTTGCCAAAAAAAAACCAAAAACAAATAGGATCCCAAAGAGTCAGGCACAACTAAAATGACCATGCACCAACACCACCATCACACACAGACACACGCACAGGAGTATTGCAGAGTCTTTGGTGCACATTTATTTGACTGGGTTTTCTCAGATCCAACAGAGCTTCTTTGTGTTCTTCCTTTACCCTGGGATCATGAAGTAAGACTTCATAGGTAAAGACCAGGAAAAAGTGTGTTCAATGATACTTCTATTAAACAGTTTTTGACTTGAACCATCAGGTTCCCAGTTAGCCCATTGCCACAGGTAAAATATTGTTCTGGGACATGGGATGAAGGAGTAAAGGACACAAAAAGTGTATTCATCCCTTCCTATCAGGTTCCCATAGCTTTACATTTATTAGTGGTATTAGGGAGTCCCATGGATGGCACAGCAAATGCATTCCCAGTTGCAAGAGTCCTACTCTAGTTTGGGGGTTTCAGAAGATGGTGGCAAGAAGATTCACCAGTTTAGAAATTCATTTATCCTCCAATTTATCAGTATATATTTTATGTGTGTTTATATATTTGTGTGCTTTCTTTCCCATTACACTGAGAGTTCCTTGAGAGCAGAAACTGTTCTCTGCCTATCTTTCTAGCCCCAGTTGTTAGCACAGTTTCTAGCACACAATAGGTACTTAATAAATATGTGTTAATAAATGTGTTGACTCTCTAAAATGCAAGGAGAAAACCCCAACTTTGAAAATATACATGCATGTTTGTCTCACACATTAATATGGGGAACCAGTGAGGAATTCTCTCTTCTATTCCAATGCCAATCCCATCTACTCTGCTCAATTTAAGAGTCTTACAGAGTTGTCTGAACATAGAGAGTTTAACAGATTTGTCCAGGACTCACACAGCCATTTGTGTATCAGAGATGGAATCTGAACCCAGGTCTTCCTGACTCGGAGGTCAACTTTCTATCCGTTCTTCCTAAAACATATGTAATCTTCCTCCCCCTCTCCCTCAAAATATGTTCAATGTGCCTCATCTCACTTCCCTCAATTTCAATACTATTAAGCTTTAACTGAATTTTAATATTTTTATTTTTACCAACCCAGTGCTGATCAATATGGATCTGCATTTATCTCATTGATTGTTCTAAGGAACAATTTATTTACTATGAAAAAGGGAAAACCTCATTCTCACTATAAGAATGCACTGAGTCAGAAACAATAGAAAATTATATTTTATTTTATACACACAAATATATTGACTTTGAAGGGATTAACTATGGATCAATAAGATAGAAATTCATTGCACCAAATAATTCTCAAACTGCACTAAGCAAAATGCATTAGTTTAAGTTGAAAGGGGACTTTCTTCTCTGGCTGAACAAGCGGGAAAATAAATAGGAAAAGGAAAGTATATTGTACCAGGGAATTCTGCATAAACAACTTGATATCATTTAATACTTTAAAACTGCAGGCCTACAAGCCCTTTCATTCTTATGGAACGTGTTAAGATCAATGGTTGCTGATGAGCAATATTTAAATGAATCTCTAAATGGCTGTAATAAAAAAATTTTGTTGACTCAACCCCTGCTGCTCTGGGCTATAAAGTTATGAGTTCTATTTCCATGAATGCATGTATGGCTGTTGGACTTGGCAGGAGTTTCTCAAGCTTGGTATTCAGTAGCATATCTATTCCAAATGAACTGAACATCAAGCTGCACCAAACATGTTACTTCAGGCTGGGATAAAGCAGCATGCTAACCTCATGTACATGATACAAAGAGCATAAGAGAGATAAATATGAATGGCTGCTCTTAACCCTCTTTATGAGCAGAAAGTTGCACAAAGCGTGGCTGGAATTGGAAGAACGTGGCAATTCTACCTTATACTGGCTCTAGGAAAAGCCACTAAATGAACTAAAACACAAGGAACATGAGAAACTAGCAAGATGAATTAGAAGTATATATAAACCGAGAAGGTTATTGGTCTAGAGGGGATAACTGAAACCTGGTGGGAGCACTTTCTTAATTGGAAAGTCAACACAGATGGGTACAATCTGTACAGGAGTGATAGGAACAGAAGAAAATTTGGAATGGTAATATATATGAAATGCATTCATAATGCAAGAGATAAGATATGATAGCAAGTGGTATGTTATACTTCAGTTGAACTTCAGGTAATGGAAAATACAGAATACAAAGGACCAGGTTTAAATATAGGCTAGAAGTATTGTTGGGGGACTAGGATAGGATAAAATCTGGAGGTAAAAGGACAAAAATTATGTAAACAATTCTGAAACTTCTGTGCATATTGTCAAATAAGAGTACACAAAAAGAATTCAAAGCACACAGATGCTACCGGGTTACGAATGTAACTTAGCATGGAATAATAAATATGGATCCAATGTGAAATCTAGAACATAGAGAAACTAATCTGGATAGAATGTATATTTGATCTAGCTTTCTTAAATTAACAAAATCATAAAAGAACAAAGGACATTTCATGACATAGGGAGAGAAAAAGCGAAGATATAGGGAGACAACAGACAGGCAGAAAGACAGACAGAAAGAGACACAGGTATCTTATTTGTATATATTTGTTTCTATGTTGCCTCCCCCATTGGACTATGAACTCCTTAGGAAGGGGGCTGCTTTTGGCTCTCTTTCATCCCCTGTTCTTAGCACAGTGCCTGGCACATAGAAGGTACTGAATAAATTTTTACTAACTTACTGGTGACTAGAGATTGCTATATTAGTTTTTTTCCTCCTATACTAATTTGAAAAAGAATATGTTATACATGTGAAACTTATTGTTTTTCATTTTAGAGGAACAAGATGTTGATAATACAGAGCCTCTCCAGAGTAGGAGAAAAGAATAATAGCCCATATTTGTGTAGGTAGCATTTTAAGGTTTGCAAAGCACTTTCCATATATTATAACATTTGATTGTCTCAAAAACCTGTCTCAAAAAGCTGTTTTTAATTTCCATTTCACAGATGAGGAAACTAACAATAGGTTACTTCCCTGATATCATACAACTACTAATAAGAGCCTCAGGCAGTTTTCAAAATCAAGATTTCCTGATAACAGGTCCAGTGTTCTATCTACTATGAAACACTATTTCAATAGAATACAAGATTCTATAGATACACCACATCAGATCACAATCCTTTCTTAAAAGAACATGTCAAGCCAGAAGCATCTTCACATGTCTGGAGGCCAAGAAAAAATTGCTCTGCTTTTTAAGTAGTAAGTGAAATCTGTAAGAGATTAGTCTGTTGTTTAACATTTAACAGGAATCAATTAATGTAAGAAAGAGAAGAATGTGAGAACACTATGAAATGGAGCTAAGACATTTCAAGACATTGAAAGAAATGTCAGTAGCTAGAGAGAAGACGTATCAAATAAAATTGAATTGATTTTTGTGGACTTTTGCAAGAAAAAATATACATTTATAATATCAAGATAGAACTCAAACTTTGTGAAAGTATTTACCCATAAAAGGAGGAGAATTCAAATCAGGTTCATGTTTGAAAAATAATAGGACTGAGAACCAAGGCAAGGTATATCGACTAATCAATAATCTGAGAACAAGTTTGGTTTTTTTCTTAAGCACCAGTGATATATTCCACAGTATTCTACACATAACTTACATTATCTGTATGCCAGGATTTTGTAATATTGGGGAAACAGGATAAACATACATGAATCAAAAAGGAAATCATACGATTCCCTTCACCAAAAGAATATAATACTTCCTATGGCACAGGCTGGAAGCTAGGTTCAGAGAAGTGGGAGATCCCTGTGGGTTGAGCAGTTCAAATGGATATGTAAATTTCCAGGTTATATGAACAAGAAGATAGAGGACTAGGCGTTCGGTCTGATTCCCCATAATCATTTAGACCTCTCTAAAACAGAAATTATGCATCAAACATAAAGCAACCTCAGTTGTCTCCATGGTCAAGATATATAGAATCTAAAACAAAAGCCCATGAACTCACTGACCCTGAGCTCATTTGGGACTTCTCCTCAGTCTCCCACTGCACCAACAGTGAGGCTACACTAGTAGACACAAAGACATAACATAGACTTACAACCAAACTCCCATATCCCAGTTCCTCATCCTTACTACAAGTGCCATGGAGACCTTGGCTACAGAAAATTGAATGGGGATAGAAAGGGATATGCCATTTTTCTTAGTGGTACAGAGCACCTACACAAAACCTGACCATGTATTAAAACATAAAAACCTCACAATCAACTGCAAAAAGGCAGAAATATTAAATGCATCCTGTTCAGATCATGATGCAATAAAAATTTCACTTAATAAATGGCCATGGAAAAATAGAAGAAAAATTGGAAACTAAATAATCTACTCCTAAAGAATGAATGGTTCAAACAACAAATCAAAGAAACAGCCAATACTTTTATTGAAGAGAATGGTGCCAATGAGACTACATATCAAAATTTACAGGATTCAGCCAAAGCAGTAATTAGGAAGAAATTTATATCTCTAAATGCTTGCATCAGTAAAAATAGAGAAAGGCCAGATCAATGAAACAGGCATACAAGTAAAAAAGCAAGAAAAACAACAAATAAAAAATCCCCAATTAAACACCCATTGGAAATTCTGAAAAATCAAAGGAGAAATTAATAAAATTGAAAGTATCAATTAATTAAGCTAATAAATAAAATTAAGAGTTGGTTTTATGAGAAAGTCAATAAAATCAATAAATCATTGATTAATTTTATTTTAAAAAAAGAAAACCAAATTACCAGAGTCAAAAATGAAAAGGGTGAATTCACCACCAAGAAAGCAATGATTAAGAGCTATTTTGCCCAATTGTATGCCAATAAATCTGACAATCTAAGTAAAATTGATGAATATTAACAAAAATATAAACTACCCAGATAAATCAAAGAGGGAACAGAGTAGTTTAATAATCCCATTTTAGAAAAAAAGTAATTGAACAATCAATGAACTCCCTAAGAAAAAAATCCCCAGGACCAGATGGATACCCAGTTGAATTCTACCAAACATTCAAAGAACAATTAATTCCACTACTATATAGACTTGCTTGGGGAAATAGGCAAAGAAGGAGTCCTACCAAATTCCTTTTATGACACAAATATAGTGCTAATACCTAAACCAGGAATAGCCAAAACAGAGAAAGAAAACTATAGACCAATTTCCCTAATGAATATTAATACAAAATGATTTCAATAAAATACTTTCAAGGAAATTACAGCAATATATCACCAGGGACATATACAAAGACCAGTTGGGATTTATGCCAGGAATACAGGGCTGGAACAGTATCAGAAAAACTAACAGCACAATTGAACATATCAGTGACAAAACCAACAGAAATCACTTGATTATCTCAATAGATGCAGAAAAATCTTTTGACAAAATACAGCACCCATTCCTATTTAAAAAAAAAACACTAGCATAAGAATAAATGAAACTTTCCTTAAAATGATAAGTAATATGCATCTAAATAAACCCACATAAGTCATAAGCATGTGTGTATGTGGTGATGGGGGAAGGGGCAGATAATGTTGATGTGTTTATGATAGAAAGAGAAATTCCATTTAAAATAACTGAAGACAATAACTGGCCAAGACAAACCCAGGAACTATATCAACCCAATTACAAAACACTTCTCACTCAAATAAAATCTGATCTAAACAACAGGAAAAATATCAATTGCTCATAGCTAAGCTGAGCTAATAAGATAAAAAATAGCAATTCTACTTATTAATTTACATATTCAATTTACTTATTAATTTACTTTTTCAATCAAACTTGGTTTGATTGGTACTTATACTATTTTTTTTACAAAAAGTTATTAGGGATGCTCTTTGAATATTTTAATGTTAGGGACTGTCAGCTCTGTTAAATTAGTTTCCATGTGTTACAACCCTTTGCTCATAAATGTCCATTTACACATGGTTTAGTTCTACTACAAATTGGTCACACCATCTACATATTAGACATGTGAAAGAAAAAATATTATTCATTGCTCAGGGGCTCTTTTAGTCATATTCATTAAAATATTTTCCTCAAACTAAAAAATAATGAGTTCAAAACATATAATCTTAAAGTGTTATTGCTATTTAACAAATAATTTTAATTCAAAACATTGAGATTATTTTCTAGATAGACAGATGAGATATAGTTTAGATAGATACGTGGATTATTCAATTTTTAAGAAAATCTGAACAACTCATTTCTAAGCACTAAAACAAATTCCCAAAACATTGAGATTATTTTCTAGATAGACATGAGACATAGAGAAGAGAGGTAGATGGATTACTCAATTTTTAAAAACAACCTGAACTATGTATGCATTTCTTAGCACTAAAACAAAATTCTCCATTAAAGTAGGAAAGTCCTGAAATTTTAAAACAAACTAATCCACTTGGAAATGAGTTTTGATCCTTGGGCAAATTAATTGACACATTCTATTTCTTTCAAAACACTAACTGCAGTGTAAAAAAAAAAATGACTATTGGTGCCTCTTTACCAATGTGGTAGAAAACAAAGGAAGATAACTCAACTGAGAATAGCCAAAGTATTTACAGAAGAAGAAAGAAAGTTATAGACATACTGATCTGATTAAAGAAGATAATAAAAAAATTAGGGCAAATACTTCATAAATACTGAGAGAAAATTTCTAAGAAGATAAACATAGGGCTCTCAACCTAGTAGTGCCACAGCTCACTAACATCAAAGGCTGCATTACAAGTGTAAAAACTGGGATTATTATTAAAAAACAAAATACCAAGACATATTTATCCCTATTTATATTTATTGTTTACTATTATTCACGTCTAACACAAAAAGGGGAGGAAATGTGATAACAAAAAAATCATATTAAACAAGAATGCAGAAGAACTGGGTTCATTCTGGCCCTACTCTGTCATGTACAATTTAAATGACTTTTGGATATTAGTTTCTTCATTTGGAAAATAATGGGAGTACCCTAAAGTACTTTATCCTGGGTAAGTACCTTATCCTGGGAACTAAAGGTTTCCTGGACAGATTTCAGGAAGTCTATGAATTTGGATGAGAAAGAAATGACATCTTTATTTCAATATAATTGGTTTCCTTTGTAATTCTTTATTTTATGCATTTAAAAACATCATTTTTAGGAGTCCATATTCTTCATCAGAAGGAGTCCATTCATGACACACAAATAGTTTAGAACTCCACAGGAGATAATCTCTATGGAAACTCCCAACACTAAAATTTCTAGAATTCTAAGGTCTCAAACTTGAATAAGATAAATAAGATTTTAAAAAACATAAAACACACACACACAAATCCTTTGTCTAATAAGAAGGGGACCCAGCTTTAGCGTATGTTTAACTTTTCATCTTATTATCTTATACTGTTTTAGTGTATGTTTGACTGCTAAGTGTTGCTACACGAGCTCTTTAGGCAGGTACATGTGCCCTGCTGTCCTGTCCCTTGATCTTATTTAGAGAGTGGCCCACTTCTATACTAAACAATTCTTCTAGAGATCCTTTGTAGACTGGTAAAGAGAGGGCTGAACTTGGAATGAAAAAAAATTCTTCTTTCAAATTCCAGTTCTTACCTTTATAAGCCATAGGACTATAGATAGGTAAGTCAGGTGAGCTCTCCAGGTCTGTTTCTATATCTGTACAATCAAGGTAATAATGTTCAAATTGCTGGTTGCAAATAACACTCAACTCCTGGTTGATATGAAGCGCAAATGAAAGAACGTATGCGAATCACTTTGCAAATTCTGAAGCACTTTATAATATCAATTTATTTTCTAATCAGTCACATATTGGGCCCTTCAGTTAGTATATAAGAATCATTTGACTATGGTATGATGAACTTTTAAGCAGAAAATTACAGAAGTTGACAAATTACTGGGACAAGGTACAATTCACACCTCTAGTTTTATATAGCTAAAATATGTATCTTTTGTTTCTTTTCTTAACCTCTATGTTAACTGACATCACCGCCATCTTAACTCACTCATACCTTCGGTTCCTTGAGGATATCAAGATCCCAGGTTCAAACCAGATGTAACTCCTGATAGGCAAACCCGGGTCATGCAATCTCACTATTTCCTACAAACAGAATCTCTTTCATTAGGACTTAGAATAAATGCTAAGATTCAGGGGTGGGGAACCTGCAGCCTCGAGGTCACATGTAGCTCTCTCTAGGGTCACATGTGGCCCTCTAAGTCCTCAAGTGTGGCCCTTTGACTGAGTCCACGTTTTACCAAATGAATAAATTGTGGACTCAGTCAAAGGGCCACACTTTAGGATCCAGAGGGCCACGTTTGTGGCCTTGAAGCTGTAGATTCCCCACCCCTGTCTATGTCTTGCCTGTCCCTCCTCCCAGGTAACTGGTTCAGGGTGCAACATGCTCTTTGGTCCTGAACTTCTCTGTGTCACTCTCCTCTCTGAGATGTTGGAGGATGGGAGTGGGGTGGAGGTAGAAATTTAATCAGCTATATCGTATGCAATATAATGACCCTTGAATTCACATTATCCTTTTGATATTTTACATAGTTTATAGATGGTGAAAAAAATACTAATAATATACTAATACCTCAGAGTCCTTAGGAAAATTCCTAATATAGGATCTAGATCCAGATCTCTACTGTAATCTAAACTATGAATTTCCAGATAACCCCTCTATTCCCAGTTTATGAGCACATACAGAGAAGCAGTATAAGCCTTCATGATAGACCATAGCTTGTTTTTGGAATGAAGCAAAATCAAGATAATGCAAAAAGTTTAGGTTTTAAAAATAAGACAAGATTACATTGAAGTGCCTGTTACAGGAGAAGCATGGGAAAGGAAAGTCAGGTAGGGAGTAGACTTCTTGGGATTTCCTTCACTTCTTGACAGGATAACCAAAAACAAAAACTTCAGATGCTGGCAGAACTCCACAGAACTCTTCTCTCTCAAGCATAAGTCAGCTCTTCTCTGTGTCTCTCTGTGTCCATGTCTTTCCCTGGCACTGTCTTTTTCTCTGTTTTTTGCTCTCTCCTTATCTCTGTCTCTCTTAATCTCTATCTCTCTCTGTCTCTCCTTTTCCTTCCTCATCCCCTATTAACCCTTAGCTAGAGTTTCTCTCTGGCTCAGCTCCTTAAATCTTAGGTGAGCTGAGAGGGTCAGTTAGGTAGTGCAGTAGATAGAGCACCAGCCCAGAAGTCAGGAGAACCTGAGTTCAAATCTCATCTCAGACACTTAACACTCACTAGCTTTGTGACCTTGGGCAAGTCACTTAACCCCAATTGCCTCATCCTGAATCATCTCCAGTCATCCTGATGAATATCTGGTCACTGGATTCAGATGCTTCTGGAGGAGAAGTCAGACTGGTGACCTGCACAGCCCTCCCTCACTCAAAAGAAAGTCAAGTGCAAGTCATGTCATCATTTCTCTGATGGCATGGTCTTCTTCAGCAGGGAAGGATGAACTGAGCTGAGCTGAGTAACAATACTGCTGCTGCTTTGCTGCTCTCAGTCACAACACTCCCAGAACCTTCACCCAACCCTGTGCTCTCCAGAAGAATGTGTGCCTTTTTTAAAACATAAAAGTCTACTTCCTTTCTCAAAGATCATGATAATCCAAATGTCTCTTGAGGCTGAAAGAAAATACTTGTCCCTCTAACCCCCAATTCCCAGAAGGGCAGTCAATTTTCAAATATTTATTACACTGGGAAAAAAAAAGATAGGTATCATTATGATAAGATACTTTGCTCTCTTTAAATTTAAAACTATTCTGCCTGTCTCTCTCTTTTAAGAGCTGGACATGTGGTAGAGTCTATGACTCAGGCATATATTAAAGTAGGTATGAGTTTTACTAGAGGGACTTTGAAATCCCTTCCATCTGTGATTTATTGGCAGAGGGTACAAAAGATTGGTAGCCTTCAAGTTTATAATAATATTTAAATCTCTAAATTTGCATCGGAATTAAAATTTATATCCAACCCTTACAATCAAATTAAAATTAAGCTCAAATGCTATTAGAGAAATGTACAGAATTAAAACCTTTCTTCCACATTTGAGTAGTCAAATACTCTCATTAGTTTCATGTATCAGAGACCAATCTAAGAGTTCGGTCAACGATACTATTCAACCCAATTTCCATTTTAGCTTGTATACCAAAACAGATACCATTAAGTAGAGATTCCACTCCCAAATTATTTTCCAATTAAAGCTTTAATGAAAATAAAATTCAGAGGAGAAAGGGGGAAGAAAGAGGAAGATGATAACCAGTTTTAAGCACCTACTATGTGTCAATTACTATACTTTAGAAATATTATCTCAAATAAGTAATAAACAATAAAAGAAAATGTTTAGTAATTAATTTCTCTCCCTCAAGGACCTTGTACCTAGAAAGTGAAAGAGGTTCTGCTCAGGGATGTTTTTGATAGACACTGACTGCTAAGTAGATTCAGTATTATATCCTGAGAATGGTCATCAGAAAAATGCTATTGTCTTAATCAAATGTAACTATTCTACTTTCATACTATCCAATTTTTGAAATTATTAATTGACATTCCTCTCTTTCATACTTTTCATTCATCAGTAAAAATGATGCATGATTTGAGTTCCCCAAACTCAACATGTCTATTCTTGCCTCCATACCTGAAAGCACTCTGACCTCCATGCCTGGAATGCACTTACTCATCCTCTCTGTCATTCAGAATCATTATGTTCTTTCAAGGTTGATATCAGGTGCTTCTTCCTCCTTGTAGCTTTCTGTGATAACCTTCCCACTTCAGTTGGAAGTGTTTTCATACTAACCAAGTTTTTCTAGAGCAATTTTGGCTAATTTTCTCTTTCATCCACATCATATTCTACCTTTCCATATCGCCATCTTTTTTCACCTTACCCATCTCCGCAGTAAAATATGAGCTCCTTGGGTTCAGAAACTGTATGGTTTTTATCATTTTATTCCCTGTTTAATGAATTTAATGTTTATAGGATTATCTTTAGAGCTTGGACTTGAGTGCAGTGGGTCAATAAGAATGAGAGAAAGCAAAATAGGATCACAGATCTCTATATAAGAAGGTTGAGAATCAAGGAAGTTAAGTGCCTTGCCCAAGTTTTAGCTTATAATGTGAAATATTTTCAGAATTCAACAGCGATGTATCCCTTAACTTAAAAAAGATCTATTGAATTTTTTTAGTTTTTGCTGCTTAAAAATAAACACCAAGTTTTGAAAACAATTTCTAAACAACAGAAACGGTGAAAACTTCCCTCCTCTCTCATCTCCCATTGCTTCCCACAAAATTCACCTTTGTTCAGGAAATCTGCCTTAGAATCTCAGTCTAAAAAGAAGATGAGGAGAAATCCTGAATAAGCACACAAAGAGGGATGTAGAATATAATAACTCTTTCAACATTAATTATACTGTTTGCCCTGAGAAGTTATAATCAACAACTGAAAGCTGCTTTCCATCCTGGGTTCCACATCATGGAGAAATAATTTTGTACTTTGGATTTATCTTTAAAATAATTGTAGAAAAGAGAGATTTTACTTGCTCATTCCCAACATAGACTATCCCAGGACTTCTTTTTCTACTTTATATCACTTTGTTATCTTTTATAAGCTCACATTGATTCACATATATTTACATATATATATATAATATATACATATATATACACATATGTATGTGTATATACATATATATGTGTACACACACACAAAGAATGCCTACACAAGCCCCTTAGTGAACCCTGCCATTCTTCCTGAGCTATAGTCTTACATCACCTAAGTCTTTTAGACATCTTGAATTAAATGTCCCATAGGTACCTTAAACTCAAAATACACAAAGCAAAATTTATTCTTTTCCCCTTTCCTCTTCCTAATTTCCCTCTTACTGCTCAAGAGCACCATCATTTTCCAGTCATGTAGGCTTACAACCTCAGTACCATCTTTAACTCTTTGTCACCCTCATTATATATACTCAGTTGCTTGAAAGCTTTACTTGTTTCTACATTCATATCTCTCATTTATATCCCCTTCTCTCCATTCACCCAGTCAACATACTGGTACAAGCTCCCATCACCTTATACCTGGGACGTTTCAATACCTTTCGATTGTCTTCCTACCTCATGTCTCTCTCCCCTCTAATCCCCTTTCCATTCAATTATCAATGATTTTCCTAAAATGAAAATCTGACTATTTCGCAAACAAGTCATGGGGCATAGTGCTATAGCTGAGAGTTAGCCTCAAAACCAGGGATATATGTGTTCACAAGGATACCCCTGACACATACTCATTGTGAAGCCCTAGTTAAAGTATTTAACCTCTCTATGCTCTAGGAGATTACCTAAATTTATAAATTATATAGAAGGTGCCAAACTCCCTTGGTAAAGAGAGTTTCCTCACCCAGGAATTCACTAGAAAAATGAAGTGATAGGACCAGTATCTATCCTAATTATTAAAACAGTAAGACGACATATTTCATGAGGAACATTATCTGTCATTCCCTAGCATATTCTCTCCCAACACTCTTTTGTTCTCAATTACATGTAAAAACAATTCTTAACATTCATTTTTATAAATTTTGATTTCAAAATTCTCTCTCCAAACTTTCTGAATGACAAAGAATTGACACTTTCTAGTTTGAGTAGTAAATTCTTAGCTATCAATTTGTGGATTTTGCAGAGAAAATTATAAATCATAGACCCTTCTTCCCCCATTACCCAGCATCCTTCTGTTGTCTTCTGTCAGTTGGTTCATGCTTAGGTGGTATAAACTAATTGTACTGTTAGTTTAATCAAAAGTATTTAGCAGTCTGCTACAAAATAAGTCATGCATTACAATGTCAAAAAATGATTTTAAGGTTATCTATCATTCAGGATTATCCTAAAACTGTTGCCTTCATTACCATAGTTAA
The DNA here is from genome assembly GCA_023548195.1 of Bettongia penicillata ogilbyi. Classification (NCBI taxonomy): domain Eukaryota; kingdom Metazoa; phylum Chordata; class Mammalia; order Diprotodontia; family Potoroidae; genus Bettongia; species Bettongia penicillata. The sequence continues at coordinate 6,461,686 of JAJHZJ010000322.1, read as the reverse complement.
TTGAGAGAGGATCATAAGCTCTTAAAGGGCAGAGACTACAACAGAGAGTAAGTAATAGTAATAAAAATAATAGCTGACATTTAGAGGTTTACAAAGCACTTTGCATAAATTATTGGGTTTGAGCTCTGTCATAGAGTGCCTAGTAAGCTTTGAAAAATGGTCATGGGGTAGATGTGTAATAATGATAGTGGGCCTTGTAATAAGAACTACATATATCTTTCTATATATGTCCGTGTATATAAATGTACCCTTCGAGATCCAGTAGTCCCTGGTGTCAGGCCAAAATCTTTCCATCACCAGGGTAAAGGTTAAACAAAAAAAAAGACAAAAAAACCCCCAGCCCCAGCAGTCCAACAGCCCAGCAGCCTCTGTACTCAGTCACTTCAACAGCAATACCGTAGGCCAGCAGTTCTCGAAATGTGTCCCAGAGACCCTTCCAGGAGGTAGGTTGGGTCAAAACCATTATCATAATGATAACAAGATCATTTATCTATTAAACACTCTTCCCTTTTCCAGCAATGGACTTGTAGGAGACCAGATTTTCTTCATATATTTAACCCAAAATAACATATAATAACAGATTGAATACAAAAGTAGATATGAGAATCTAGCTGTCTCACATGAAGTCAGACATTAAAAAGATTTGAAAAATATGTAAAACAATGCCATTTTCCTTACTAATCTTTTTTGTTTTGAAAAATATCACTATCTTTCACTAAAATATTTGTATGGTAACACATAATAAGTTTGTTATTAGTATTTTAATGAATTAATAATAAATATTTTAATTTTTTAACAGTTTAACTTCCAGTACAGAAAATATCAAAAGATATAAAATGAGAAGAGGCAGTTCAAACTGGATGGGGAGATCTGGTTGATAAATTTTCCAGGTGAGCATCACCTAGATATCAGATATCACCAAACGCTACAAATCAGGACTTAATTTATTCTCTAATTGATTGCCTAGACTTAATAAAGTAACAGAGAAAATGGAAATATTACAGTGTAAACTTGTGTCATGAGAAGCCTTTTTTTCAGCGAGACAATTGTTAAACATTTCCCAGTGTGCTCCTGCATATAACCCACATAAACAAGTGCTCTATGAGATCTTCAAAAATTTTTAATAGTGCAAAAGGGTCTGGAGATCAAAAAGTTTGAGAACCATTCTCTTAAGTTAAAATGGCAGAAAATCCTAGCAGCTTCAATGCCTAATTTCCAAGACCTCAGATCACTCAGGTTTTTACCTTTGAAATTTGAATTTCTTTTATAAGGTACCTCTCTCTCCAAGTAAGTCTAGGAACTAAAGATGATTCGTGTACTTTTTCTCTCTATCATGGGGATTCAGAAGACCTTCCCCACCCTGAAACTCCTGATGAATAAGAACAATTTTTTCATCATTTCTTAAAGGGCAAAAGCCTTCCTCTGCCACAGTATGACCCTATGCCTATGGTGGAAATAAAATACATTAGCCTAAATGGATTTTGGTAGCTATGGATTTTCATTTCAGACAATTGAATTTTTAAAAAATACTTACTAAGTGCTTACTATGGGATAAGTACTTTGCATACAAATTAGAAGGACTTCCAGTCCCTGCTCTCAAGGACAAAATATCTAGAGCTATAGAGTGTATATAAGGGCTCAGAGGTTCTAAGGACTCTGCTAGATGGCAAGACCTGAGCCGCTTGGATTCATTGGCAGATCAGATTGCAATGTCTGGGGATCTTGAGAGCACAGTGACAGGGAAGATAGTAACTGAGGTGAACCTTAGGGTTCAGTTGTAGGACAAATGATAAAACTTATTGGTTTAGCCTTTGTCTTACTATAAGGATCAGTGACTCCTTCTTCATGAAACAGTGAATGGCCAGATCCACCTAGTGAAAGAGTTGGGGTGGAGGGGGCCTGTCCCATCTCCAATGGGAAGAAGGAGTGGAATAGTGGAGTTGGAATGGAAAGATGACTCTGGGGTCCCTCCAACAGGTGTCAGGATGGGCAGAGGTAGATATTAAGTCAGTGACTATCAAAAAGATGGAAAGGAAAAGGAAGCATAGGCAGGAAGGAGGGAGGGAGGGTTAGGGAAAGGGAATCCAGGGGTTCCACTGGTACCTACACTGAGTGAATCCACCAAATAAGATGTACACATAATGCAGGTGTGGAGGAAGTGAAGAGTCTAGACCATCCTGGCAGTTCAATCTCACCCTACCTGCCCATCAGCCTTAAACAAGCTCTGACTTATCCCCTTAACTGTTATTATCTGTCATCCAAAACAGTAACATATATGGCATCCCAGGCAAGGGTGGGAAGAGCAAGGCACTTATGGCGGTCAAATTCATCACTCCAACTCCAATCCATTGACAAATATTGCCCTACTACCTACATGACTTGGCCAACATGGACCTTTCATACATTTTCCCCCCTTCCCAGAGTTCTCTTCCAATATCAAGTTCCAACACCAGTTACCATGGTTGCTTCCAGGGGCTTCATTTTCCCCTGGCAATATTCACTAGACTTACAAACCAAGAGGGGTTTCAAACAGCTCATTAAAATATTTCTATGGTGATTTGGGAAAAATCATTCATTAGGAACAGAAATTAGTTTTAGATAAAGAAAATACTGCAAAAGCCCTCCCCCTTATGACTAATAAAAAGTCACAGAATATCAAAGCCAGAAGGGTCCTTAGAAAATGTATAATACAAACTTCTTCTTTTAGGTAAAGAAGCCAAAATCACAAAAATCATAGAATATTAGAGTTAGAAAGAACTTTGTCTGCACACATATGAAAAGGGACCCAACTACAACATATTAAACAAATGGTCATCTAGCCATTATGCTTTGGAGAACTTTAATGAAAAGTAACCCATTGCCTCTTGAAGTAGGTCAGGCTATTTTGGGATAGTTCCACTTACTAAGAAGTTTCCCCATCCCTCCACTCCACTTGGCCCCTACAGACCACATCAAGCCTAAATTGACCTCCCTGTTACTCCTGGTTCTGACAACAATGGATAAAGTGCTAGGCTTGGTATCGAGAAGACCTGAGTCGCCAGACACTAACTGCATGACCTCCCACTCCCTCAGTTTTTTCAACTGTGAAATAGGAATGATTTAAAAAAACCTACCTCCCAGTGTTTTTTAAAGGATCAAATGAGATAATATTAGTAAAGTACTTAGCATACAATAGGCACTATATAAATGCTTGCTCTTTACCACCTTCCTTACTCCTTGTTGATTCTTGATGTTCACCAACCATATATTCAATAATCTATTCTATAATTTTGCTAAGCATCAAAGTAAAACATCTTCACCAACAGTTTGCACCCTATTCTCTTCCCTTTCAAAAAACATTAGACACTTGCTGATTACAGTCCTGGGATACCTCTTCCGGGCTTTATGTTCTTTCATATCACTGAAAGTTACTCAATGACTACATCCTCTAGTTCTTTCAGGACACAAGGTTGTAATTCATATGGGCCTGGTGACTTGGATTCATCAAGGGTAGATTGGTTTTGGGGGCAGTAAGGTGGTACAGTGGATAGACCACCAGGCCTGAAGTCAGGAACTCATCTTCCTGAATTCAAATCTGACCTCAAACACAAACTAGCTGTGTAACCCTGGGCAAGTCACTTAACCCTGTTGGCCTCAGTTTCCTCATCTGTAAAATGAGTAGGAGAAGGAAATGTCAAACTACTCCAGTATCTTTGCCAAGAAAACCCCAAGTGGAGTCACAAAGAGTTGGACAAAACTGAACATGACTTAACAGCAACAAGAAAAGATTAGTGCTGACTTCTTATCATCGTATTTTTCTCTTCTGTCACCTTCCTATTAGCCATTTTTGGATTTTGTTCTTTCCTGCCAACTATTATAAAAAGTGGCTTATTCAAAGTGGCGCTGTTGGTGACATAATCATGACAAGAACCCAGATCTCTGCTCAGTTGGATTTTCAGTGCAGCATTAGTGCCGCTAACTTCTCCATGAAAAAGCTCTAGAAGAAATAATGCTTTTTGGTTAAAGGAAAGTAAAAAATTCACTAGTACTAGGGTATTAACAGGACCACTCCAAAACAAAACAGCAGTCACAATAGGAAATCCCATAAGCAGGGAATATGGTGGATTATGTGAACTTCGCGCTTAACAAAGAGACATTTCAGAAGGCAAGCTCTGCCCTAAAAGTCAGATATTTGGCCTGCATAAAACCAATAAGCACTTATTAACACTTCAGATAAGACTTCCTCTCCATGATATAACTAAAAGGGGGACTGTGTATCTCTAAAGAAGGTGTTAAGCATGTGTTAAATGGCCTCAGTTTCCTCTTCAGAATAATTTCAGAACCATAAAAGAAAGGTCTGGCAAAATACCTGAGAAAAGCAGTGGAAACTCAGGACATTAACCTGTCTAGAAAGTGCCTGGGGCCAGTGACCATAATGAAATAAATACATGGAGCACAGTGTAAAGAATATGATTGAATCGGAGTGATAGGTTTCAAGGGTGGGGAACCCATGGCCTTGAGGCCACATTCGGCCCTCTAGGTCCTTTTATTACAGGGATCTGTACTGTGAAGTTTGGATTCAGTCAAAGGGCCACACTTGAGGACCTAGAGGACCGTATGTGGCCTCAAGGTTGCAGGTTCCCCCACCCTGGTATGTTCACCAAAGAACCCTGAAGTCCAGGGTCAGGGCAGATGCTCTCAATGAAAAGGCAAGACATATACTCTCATATAGATTCATACACAACCACTGGCCCCAAAAAGGGCCACTTACAAGTTGCATGTTGGTCTCTGCCATGGGGTGGTCTGCCTTACATTATTGACCACTTACGGTAGGATGTTCTGGTCCAAATCCCAAACCCCAGAATGACTCTTTGCCAGGGCACCTAGACCCACTTCTGAGAGTCAAACTTTGTTGTCCAGTCATCCAATCTTGTCTGACTCTTAGTGATGCCATAGCATACCAGGTCCTTCTCTCCTCCATGATCACTTGAAGTCTGTCTGAGTTCATATTCATTGCTTCCATGATACTATCCATTCATTTCATCCTCTGACATCCCCTTTTCCTTTTGTCTTCAATCTTTTCCAATGAGTCCTATCTTCTCATTATGTGGCCAAAATAATTAAATTTCAGCTTCCGTATTTGACTTTCCAGTGAATAGCCTGAATTAATTCTTTTAAATATTGACTGATTTGATCTCCTTGCTATCCAAGGGATTCTCAAAAGTCTTCTTTGCAAGTGTCAATTCTGCAGCACTCGGCTTTCCTCGTAGTCTAATTCTCACACCCGTACATTGCTACTGGAAAATTGCAGTTGTTCATCCTTGGTTCTTGGAGAAGCCTAAAGAAATCAGGAGGGTGACATCTTGACTTGCAAATGAATTGGATTTAAGTGAGGAGGAGCTATGTAAAGTCACCAGCCTCACTCTCTCCCCCAGAGTCATCTGGGTCCAGTAGCAAGATACAGATCAAGAAGACTGGCGATGGCCCCAGATGTGGCAGGACATCTAGTTCTTTTTAAACTAAGGTCTTTCCCAGGTCTCAGTTTGTCCGGGGCAATGCCCATTTGGTAAATAAAGGCTAGGTAAGAATTGAGGTAAAAGATGGCCTACTTGGCCTTCACTAAAGAATCAATCATAGAGGGGAAGACCCTCAGGGTTTCTGACCAGAATAGAAATAATTGCTGTTTATATTCAGAGCCATCAAAACCAAAATAATGAGCAAGAGAGATTTGAGCTGGGGCTTATTATTGGCAATAAATGAAAACCAAAGTGATTTAAGTTTAAAGGCATAGTCAAGTAGCTCTATGTGAATCCCAATGGGCTTTATCAAGCCTAGTTTTCTAGAGCAATATTTCAAAAAATCATAAATTAAAACTACACGGGACAAAAGAGTTAATTGTCCCAATTTTTAAAAAAACAATGATATAATTAATGGGGAAGAAAAAAATTTAGCCCTCAAACCTCAAGATATCGTGAAAGCATAAACAATCAAAATGTATATTCCTTTGGACAGAGTACCCGTATATAAGGGTATGACTTCCCACACGGACAGAGGAAGAGGAAGGAGAGGCTAATAGAAAAAAACATACCTTTAACTATACAGACCCTTGTCAACAAGATGATATCTCTGCTTTTTAGTATGCTGTCCAGATTTGCCATAACTTTCCTTCCAAGGAGCAAGCATCTTTTAATTCCATGGCTGCAGATGCCATTTGCAATGATCTCTGAGCCCAAGAATATTTCTTCTCCCTCTACTTGCCAGGAAGTTGTGGGACCAGTTGCTCAGATCTTCATGGATTTTTTATGTTAAGTTTCAAGTCAGTTTTGACATTCTCCTCTTTCATCTTCATCAAGAGGCTTCTTAATTCTCTTCATTAGCTGCCATCAAAGTGCTATCATCTACATATCTGAGATTATTGATATTTCTATTGGCAGCCTTAATTCCAGCTTTTGATTCTTCTATCCTGGTATTCCATATAATATACTCTGCGTATAAGTTAAGTAAATAAGGTGTCAATATACAGCTTGTTGTATTCGTTGTCCAACATTAAACCAATCAGTTTTTCGATGTTTGGTTCTAATTTGCTTCTTGGCCTCCATACGGTTTCCTTAGTAGACAAGAAAGATGACCTGGCACTCCCAACTCTTTGAGGACTTGCTACATTTTGTTGTAATCCACACAATCAATACCTTTAGTGTAGTCAATGAAGAAGTATTTTTTATTTTTTTCTGGAACTCCCTTGCTTTCCCCCTAATCCAGCAAATGTTGACAATTTGGTCTCTGGTTCCTCTGCCTCTTCAAAAACATGCCTGCTATTGTAATTCTTGGTTTACATATTGCTAATGCTTAGCCTGCAGACTCTTAATTTAAGCATAACCTTGGGGGCAAGTGAAATCAGCACAATTATTCAGTAATTTGAACATCTCTTGGCATTCCCATTCATTAGGACTGGGACATAAACTTGTCTTTTCCAATCCAGTGGCCACTTTTTTTGCTTTCCAAATTTGCTGACATATTGAGTGTAGCACTTCAACAGCATCATCTTTTAGGTTTTTAAATAGATCAGCTATTATGGTTATTTGTGCTGCTAAGTTCTTTCTTGTGTAGTTCTCATGTGTACTCTTGTCACCTATTCCTACTCTCTTCTACATCCATTCTGAATGTGGAGTGGAGGTGATAAATAAATTAAAGGGATTAGATCTGGTAGAGACTGTCTGTGCCTGAAGAACAATGGACAGAGGTTCTCATCACTGAATAGGAGGCAGTACCAAAAGACATTTCCAAGAAAAAGAAGAGTAAGAAAGCAAAATGGCTGTCTGATGAGGCTTTTCAAATAGCTGAGGAAAGAAGAAATGTAAAAGGGAAAGGTGAAAGGGAAAGATATATTCTACTGAATGCAAAATTCCAGAGAATGGCAAGGAAAGACAGGAAGGCTTTCTTAAATAAGCAATGCAAAAAAAAAAAATAGATAAAAGCAATAGAATGGGAAACACACACGATCTCTCCGAGAAAATTAACATTATCAAGGAAAAATTTCATGCAAAAATGGATGTGATAGAAAACAAAAATGTTAGCAATTTAACAGAAGCAGAAGAGATGGCAAGAATACACAAAAGAAAGTCAAGCACAAGAAAGGGCTAATTCCCAAGAAGCCCCCACATGTATTATTAAGCATCTGTTACGTGCCAGTTGCTCTGCCAAGCTCTGGGCTAAGCACCTCCTTTGAGGAAGTACTGGGGCTGAGGTAAAGAGTTTGGTTCTAGCTGCCTAAAATGAACTTTCAGATAAGAGACAAGCCATTTCACTTTTTGTCTTCCTCCCCTATCATACAGGTAAATAAAATCATGATCAGGAAAATATGTACATGAGGTACAATTTGATAAATAAATACGAATTTAAAAGTAGGAAATCTGTACACTAATGGACATCTTTCTTCTTTTTTAACATGTTCAGTAGTGAGTCAACAAGTATTTATTGAGCACCTACTATGTGTCAGACATAAAGCTAAACAAAAGAAGGCTCATAGCTATGGAAGGGACCTGAGAATCCATCCAATCCAATCCAATCCCTGCATTTTATGGTTTAAGAAACCAAGGCACAGGGAGGTTCAGTGGATACCCAAAGTCACACAAGCAGTAAGCATCAAAAATTAGATTTGAACACAGGTCTTCTGACTTCAAAATCAATGTCCTTTCCACTGTGTCACATTTCATATCTTAGTAGTAGCTGAAAGGAAAGAGCATAATCAGTTATAAATGACCAAAAATACCATCTCATCCTGACCACATTGGCTAACGATGTGTTTGTCAGACAGTAGGCATCAACTGAGTCCCCAAAGGGTTAAAAGTAATAACAATAACAATTATGTATTTTTATTATTTTAATTAGCATTTATATAGCACTTACTATGTACCAGGTGCTATGCTAAATGCTTTACAATTATCTAATTTAATCTCATGACGCTAGAAAGATTTGTATATAGTACCCCCAGATAAAGAAACATCATTAGAGTATGGAGCTCTACTCATTCCAACTTCACTCAATGATCTCTAGAGTGGAACCTTCATTTATTAAATGAAGGAAACAGATCTTCAAGGATGACAGTGGTTCAGGGTGTAGAGAAAGAAGCATTAAAGACTGAGAAGGAAGACTATGGAATAGACATTTATTCCTATATGGCGCCTACTGCGTACCAGGCAATGTACTAAGAACTTTCCAAATATGACATCATTTGATCCCCACAACAACCCTGGGAGGTAAGTGCTGTTAATGCCTCCATTTTACAGTTGAGAAAAATGAGTTCAACAGAGGTTAAGTAACTTGCCCAGAGTCATACAGCTTAAGTATGTGCATGTATTCACATTTGAACTCAAGTCTTTCTGAACTGAAACAAGGTGTTCTACCCATTGTGGTAGAATCTAGCTGCTTAGGTAAATAGTAGAACTATGCAAATTAGCTCTAGCACATTAGAAGAGATTAGAGAGAAAAGAAGGGTCTTTAGGAAAGTTCTATTAGAAGGTGAATGAGAATACGTATAGTTCATAGTATTGGGATTGTCCTTCTCTGGAGTCAGAAGATATGAATTTAAGGCTTTGCTCTTAGTGTGACCTGGGCTGAGTTATCTTAATTCTCTGAATCTGAATTTTCTTCACCTGTAAAATGGGAATAACACCCAAGAATATCGTGAGCAAAATGCTTTGTAAATCATAAAGTGAAATACAAGTGAAGTGCTGTTATGGCTGTCTAGCCCCAGATTATACATATGTTTCATATTGTTCAGCATGGGCTAGTCAAAATTTCTCAGGTTCATAAACATTTTAATAAAATAATAAACACTTCTGAATTCATCTTAAATGAAAAAGAAAAAAATATCAACCAACAGCTTAACTCTAAAACCCAAATACGCTAATTAGATTAGGAATTGCCACTACTCAGTAAATATCATCCAGCCCACAAAACATATAAGAAGCCAATTTCCATCAGCCAACATTTTCCATCTTATTTTCTCTATAATATTTAGCTCTTTGCTTTAATTATGCTCGATATTTACAAAGAGAAAGCTGGCGTTCTATTAATTGGATCGCTTCTTGATCTAAGTTGGCAAAAAACAAAACAAAAACTCCTCCCTATATTTAAAGAAAAATTCAGAAACAAAACTTCTTTCTCATACAGACGTAATGGCAAACCTTTCCTCTGCATTCTGCAGTTCCTTTAAATCCTGTGCCTGTCCTGAGTTTGTGATCTGGGGTATAAATGAAACATGTTATCAGGAATCGGCTGTCCAGATCATACTGGTTTTTACTTCCTAGTAAAACCCATGAGTGCCCCTCTATCAGTCCCTTACAAATGTATGGAACTTCAAGACACTTTCTATTTTCTTTTTCTTTTTTGATTTGATTCAGGGACAGCCTTAGAAAGTACAAGACCCTAGAGAAAATTGCAATACAGTAACTCACAAGAGCCTTGCTGTTCTGATGTCTTTCTTGTGTCTACACGAGGCCCTCTGTTGCAGTGACATGAACACTGACCTGGGGGCTGAGAAACTGTGTGATCTGGAGCAAATTACTTAACCTTTCTGAGCTTTATTTCCTCATTTGTCAAATGAGGTCAAAATTTCTGGCCTAGTTCACAGGGGTCATGGTGAAGGAGCACATAAAAAATTGCATGTGAAAGCATCCTAAAAGGCAAAAAAGTCCTTAACAGATAGAAGGAATTGCTGTCATCATCCCTGCCAGCAATTGTTCATGACGACAGGAGGTATACATGTCCACTCCCGAGGGTAACAAGGGGCCAGCTACACAAGTACCCTCCAAAAGAGCAGTGTCACCTGTGAGATAAATATCTTATTCAAATATTAATGGCACACATTGTTATCATGGCTCCACGATGATGGGAATCCAGATATGCCCCAGATCAGATCCTGTCCACCAAAACCAAATGAGAACAAAAGCCCATTTTTATATAGGGGATGGGAACTGGACCTATGATGTCATTAACATAGAAAACTTTCAAAGGAGGATCCTCCCTCCACCAATGTGGATTATCAATTTCTCAGCAATTTGTAGTTTTATAGCAGAGCTGCCCCAGCCACTGCCAGGCTAAGTATATTATCCAGGTTCACAGAGCCAGTTTCACATACACAATTTGAACCTGAGACTTCCTGGCTCCACTACCCCAAAGCTGTCTCTCTGTTTTTCTATAACATGGATCTATAACGTTCTAACACACACATATACACACCCTCAATATTCCACTACTTTGATTTCCTTAGTTTACTCATTATTGTTAATATAATGGCTTTTTGAAATTGTAATGTGTCCCTAAACACTTGTTATATTAAGTTATATTAGGTCCTACATGTAGCAAATGAAAAACAAATTGAGAATGCAAGGGGGAAAGCGAACTATGCACTTGGTACGATTTTACTAAACAAAATATTACCTTGAGAGCATCTGAACAACTTAAAATTTTCTGCACATTAATAAAGGAAACAGGTAAGCATGAGAAATGTTTTAGAATTCTGCCATAGATGCTTACATAAAACAACATACATGCTTAACAATTTATCGGAATATTGATTGGATAGGGTAATTGAAAAAATATTTAGCAATAGTATACTAAGTGCATTTATTTCTAGCTTTAAAGAGAAAAAACAATTACAAGAAAAATCCTGTAAGCTGAATAAAATGTCTGTCTCTCTTTTTTAGCCACTATCAGGCGAGGTTTATTTTTTTTGGAATTCCCATAATTAAAGCTTTATTGGATATTAATATAATTTGAGATTCTTGAAAATACATTTGTTCTTGAAATTTTTGTAACACCTGTCTACTAAGTATTAACAACTGAATAACCAAACCATTAAAAGACTGTACAGCCTCCAGATGAGTGGATGTCATGACATTTAAAAGGAGAGTAAATGACCGTGGGAGACTAAGTGACCAGTCCGTTAATGTTTAAAGCCATAGCTGATGCGAAAATAAAATAACAGGCTTGCTGATGCCCCTTCCATTAAGCAACACTCACCACTTAGAATGTGCCTGAGCACATGCCTATAAGTGCAAAATAAAATTTTGTAAGGAAAATAGAGAGCCCCACAAGCATATGGTTACCGCATTTCCTGTTTGTACACTCAAAATACCTGTTTTGAAAGGGCGATTACCTGTTTGCAGTCACAACCGAGGTGTAAATCTCTAAAATTTGAGCTGACAGGTTTTACTATGTAATGAAACATGTCAATGCAAACTGACAAGCGGATTTAGTTTAGGGAGGTTTTTTCCTAACACCTTTTTCCATTATAAGAATAGTACTTCTGGGCTCCAAGATTTTCTACAAATTTCACCCTCTAAATAAAATAGAATGGGCAGGTGGGGTACCTCTGACTGCTTTTATAGATCAGAAAGTTCAGGAAAGGCCTTACCAAAAATTACATGCTTACATATACATGCATATATAACATATACATACATATACACACAAATATGTGCACACACACTACCATCCTGAAAATGAAGAGTTCTTCTTTCCCTTCATAATCTTAACTGAAGTAATAGCTTAAAACCAGAATCGTAGGGCCATATTTCACATTATATGATGTACCCTTCAAAATTCAGCTCTGAATAAAACTTCCAGAATTTGTAAAGTTAGACTATATCACATTGTCTAAACAAACTAACTTAAAAAAAAAAAAGGTGACCCAGAAGTGAAGGGCACAACTTCCCTGAGGCAAAACAACCACTGTGTGTGAAACCCAAGTGAAAATGGCAATCCTCCAGACAAGTAAGTCCCAGTTCTGGCAAGGTGGCCCTGTCCACCATGCAGTTTAATTAAGTTAGAATTTATGTGAAATACCACATTAGGTTCATTTGTAAATAGATTCGATTTAGGCATAGGTTTTTGGTTTTTTCTTTTTAATCAAGGTGTGTATAAACAGGAATATGCTTTAATTTTGGTGGTTGCCTATAGATGTGTAAACAAGGGCGGAGGGAATTCAGTTCATTTAATTTTTTAAAAAAATACGACCATTATAAGATGGATCTCTCTTCTCACCGGAGTCATCAGAGTGGACACCAAACAATAAGCATTACTTCCTTATTCTGGCAGTAACTTAATTTATATCATTTTCATATTACAGTCTTTGAGGTAAAGACATGATACAGCAGATTATATTTGCATTTAATCTTTTAATTATTTAACTTTTTAAACCCAGTATTAGATATTTATAATCTTAATTGTTCACACAACTGGTTCAACATTAAATAGAAAATGGTATTTATTTATTATTAAATGTAGTATAACAAAAGAAATGGTTCACTGTGTATTTGCAGTGGACCTCTAGTGCCCCCTTCTGGTACAATATATGAAGGAAATTCACTAAAGCTGTAAAAGACCACTTGAAGTAATCCCCTATATACAGCTGTTTATGGTGAGATTCCTGTCAATTTTACTCACTGATTAAATAACAAAATTCCCCTTTTTTTCTAAAATGGCAAGGAGCCTGTTTTTCTTTGTAATGGTTCCAATTTACCTTAATGACAAGGACTGTACAGAAAAGAGACCTCCTACTTCTTAACTGATTTCTGAATCGAGTATATAGTAAAAAATTAGGTAACCATCCTTTTTTATGTGAAATTACATCATCATCAGTTTCTTACTTTTTTGCATGAAAGATAATAAATTTACAGACATACTTGAGTTAATAATATTAAATGCCATCTTGCCATGTTTTCTACCAAATCCAGCCTGATGCTAACAGACAAACTCATTCATTACTGTTGTTCTTGACAAAGCATAAAGGGCAAAAAGCAGAATGATAGATTAAAAAGATATTATGCTACAATATTAATTATAGCATCAGCACCTTTTTGTGCTCCTACTTGCATATAAATGTCTATTTTCATTTTAAAATTCTGACTACACTTTGAGGGAGACAGATTTGTTTCTTAGACATAGGAAAGGGAAATGATAGTAACAGAAAGGCTCGAATTTTCTTGTGTCAGTTTAACCAAGTCTGTGTCTCAGAGAAAAGCTGGGTCCTTTCTAACACAATTTCCCTATCTAGAGAGCTATTCCATTTAGTTTGTGAAACATTCTGTGAAACACTATTATTGATGGTTGTGGACACAGCACAACTGAAATGAGAATTTTAAAAAAATTTGATAATCAATACAATTAATAATTATTTTAAAATCTAGTCTTTGAAATTAGACATCCAGTAAAATAACTTTTTTCTAGAAACTATTGCAAAAGTACAGCAGAATACTGATGTGCAGATATTTAAAAGAAATTATAGTTTCAAGGCTATAAAAATTAGCAAAACTTATTAAACCTCCCATTGATAAATTACCAAGAGATCAATGGTAAATTTTATCATCCAAATATATACGAAACAGGGTTCTTTATAATTGCAGAATAGATTCTAAATATTCAGAATTGTAGAATTATATTTAGAAGACATTTTAAAATTGGCTATGCTTTATAATGACAGAACATGCTTTTTGTGAAGAAACAATTACTTATTTTTACAATTTAAAACTATTTATTTCAATATATTGAATTCTCTGTGAATTCGTAGGCAATATTGTCCCCCATAAACCTTAAGTTTCACTCCTAATGTAATGTTACAAATCAAATAGACTTGTTAGGGAAACCTTAGTTATCTCATTAGGTTCAATGAATGTTTTTCTTCTACAGCGCTTTTGCTCTGTGTCATTATTGCCCACAAATAGTTTTATAATAATTTAGCTAGCTGAAAAAATAACGATTGTGTATTTTTCTAGCATTCCTGCTGCCCACTTCAGGGTTCCTTGAACATTTTATTCCCACTGATGCATTTTAGCTTTCACACGTTGAAAATGACAACCAGTTCAATTTGGGGATGCAAAAGAACTGAATACATCAGGAATAACCAGATTTAATGAGATGTTTGTGTTGCGCTGCATCTTGCATAGAAAAGTGTTGCTCTTTGAAAATGTGAAAGACTGCAGAAATAGCACTTAGGGATGTGATTTTTTAAAACAGTTATTGTCCTTTTACCATTCAAATCAGTTACTTAAATATATCTCATTCTTCTGGACAGGAGAACCAACAGATAAGGCCTATACACTTCACTGATTATTCTCCATTATCAGTAATTTGTCAAAATACTACCTACTAATTTGTCAAAGTACCCAAAATTCATGATGTAATCCAGATGTTTTTACTCTGCTTTTCCTCTCCAGATTGTCAAAATATCCAAATGAGCTTACAGCTATTATACTGAATAGGAAATTAATTTTTTAACAAGTTATTTAAATCTTTATTCCCTAGAAACTTTAGGTGTAATGCTTTAACATATGGAAAAACTGAAATTAAATAAAAGATTTTATTTGAATTCTAGCTCTAGCTCCTTTGGAAGCTTTTAATTTCATCACTCATATTGACTGTCACCATCACGAATTACTTATTGCACATCTATAGTGTGCATGCACTGTATTGGGCATGCTCAGGTTAATTTTGGTTTATTTACTGTTTCATAAATGACTGCATAGTGCCTAATTTAGTACATGTACATGATAGGTTCTCACTAAATGTTGGTGATGACAATAATATTGGAAAGTCACTGCTCCTATCCCAAGGAAGAAGCATCCCTTTTCATATGTGCAAAGGCTGAGAATTGTGTCCCACGTTACGCTGAAAAATTACTGAAAAGGAGCTGCTGCAACAAGAAACAGCATGTTTTCTGTTACTGGATCTTCAATTCCAAGTGCTTGAAAATAATACACACTTAAAATCAAAAGCAGGACAGTAAGCCACCAAAATATATAGGTTCTACCTAAGGTCCAACATCTATAGCAGTACTGGGAAATTCAGGGGAAAAGTATTAAACATTTATCTAGATGAGCCCAATGATCTGGAAATTTCAACTCCCTGGATAACAGATTGAATTTTTCAATTATAATCTGATGTGAGTATTCTATTAGGTGTAGACTTAATCTTTACACTCTATGCTCTGTCTTTTCATCTTGCCTATCTTTCCTATCTTGCCTATCTTCATCTTTTCTGTCTTGCCTAACTAGGATTCCAAGTTGTAAACCAGATTAAATAGTCTTGCAATACCTAATTAGGGAAGAAAAGTAGGGAGGAGGAGACAGAGAGAAAGAGGAAGAGAGAGACAGAGAGACAGAGACAGAAGACAGAGACAGACAGACAGGGAGAGAGAGAGAGGGAGGGAGAGAGAGAGAGTACACTATTAGGAAACTGAAAAGTTTAACTTTTTTTGTAAATGTAACTGCAACACAATTCCATCTCCACAATAAGAATTTATTTCATTTGGCTGAGGCTTGTTTCATTTTAAAATATTAAAAGAATAATTTTAACTCTTTTTTAAAAAATTTACAGACAATAAAACATGCAATTTTACATTTATTTATTCATTCCTGAAGTTGCTCATTTAATCATTTTACAAAGAAATTTTTAAAAGGGTGTAGTAATTTAGCACAAATAGTTTAAGAGATCATTGTTAACAGAATAAGAATTAGTAAGCTATTTTAATAGTTCTAAGAATGATGAAATTCACAAAATATTCCTCAAATGATTATGGAGATTTAAAAGAGAATCCATGTGTTTGACTCAGCCTAAACTCTTAGATCTAACCTTATTTTTTCCCCTCATTATATTTAATTTTAACACATTTCTTGATATGTGAATTCAGTTTGCCATTTTATCAAAATTAGAAAATATCTTCAGTTCAAGGCATACAATCATTTTTGCAATTTTATGCAACTTGTTTAGAGGTGTACTATATTTTTGAAAAAAGAATTCTAAGAGAATAAGTTAAGCTTTGAAAAAATAAAATCAGGATATTCCTCAAGTGCTACATTATTTTCCAGGCAAATCTTGTCATTTTTACTTTCATGTGTTCCCCATTCTCTACTTTTCTCAGTGCCCCTCACAGCTAGAATACTCTGAAACTCTTGCCTTTCATCATTCAAACATCTTCTCATTTCCTCATTTGTCCAAGAAACCTTCACCAGCTAAGGGAAAGTGAGGTGATGACTTATTTCTCCAATCTACTTCTCAACTCAGATAAACAAACCACATCCTCTTGCATGACTAAAGCCACAAACCAAAACCTACACATAAGAAAATGCCTTTGCAGAAACATCACAAGTGTTTTGTCCTTTTATAGGTCTGCACATTTTAAGGTTATTTTATTTGTTTAATTTTTTTTTTTAGGTTCAAAGCAGAGGACATTTTACCCTTATCATATGGTTACCTTATGAATATCAGCACTTACTAATTTTTTGATGATTATGGAGATATATGTAGTCTGTAGTCTCTCCAAATTGCAATTTGCACAACAGATCTTGGTGCTTTCTACACGTCCTCCTCAATTAGTAAGCAAAGTATTGTAATTTTTATTACTCTAGTTAACTTCAAGGAGAAGCATGTCATGCAAGAGTGTCTTTTTCATTTCAGTCAACATATCTGAATGCTATTGTCTGCAGAATTCTGACATACTACAGAGATACAAAGTAAAAAATGCCTTTGATCCCTGTCCTCAAGAAACTTCCCCTCTCTTAAAAAGAAAGTCTTTTTTGAATTAGGATACAGCAATGCAGAATTATTTCATGTGAATAGCCATTAGAGGAGATTCACCATTCATTATATATAGATAATGGAAGTTAGAACAAAAATGAAAAATGCTTCCTCCATTCTCCATTAATTAAATCTATTTTGTCAAGACAGTAGCAAAGGATGAAAAACAAGGCTGTAGAGATGAAGATAGTAGACCATCACGCTACTGTGTGTCTGATAGTCACTCTAATATCACACTGAAGTCCTTCATGTTTATTTCATTAACATAATTTTTTGCAATTAGATATTACAAGCATATATGTGTTTCTGGCATAGAGCAACATTAAGAAAAGTTTGAATTTTAACTTGATTGATTTTTAGTTAAATTTAAAATGTGTAACTTTTTATGTCTTGATATATGCGTATATGATTTTTAGTTCAACATTTCTAGTCATATCCACTTAAAAGTAAAGAAAAAGATATTTTATTAATGAGAAGGAAGGAAGGGAAAAAGACAAGTGGCCCATCAGAGAGAAAACTCTGAAAGAAACAGAAAGATCTAAGAGAGTTATGAATTCAAGAAATGCTTTTCAAAACTCATTATTAATTCATGCGTTTGATTGACAGCTATTTTGTACAATGTTTTTTGGAAAAAAGCAGAAAAAAGTTGAATACTATAACAAATATCCTCGGAAATTAATACTTTACTTGTCACTGCTATTTGTCATCATGCTTTCAACTAAAGAGAAAAATCTCAAGTTAACGCTTTCCCAAACAACACCTTTCAAAATAGTTTTGACTCAGAAACTACCACCATAATAAAAGTAATAAAACTCAACAAGGGGGAAGGGGGAGGAAAAATAATGAAATTATCTTTTTCTAATTTTAAAAAGTTGTTTTTGTGCAATGAGTTGCCTCCTTCAAATTTTGACAATTGTACAAGTATATTTAAAGATATACGTTCAACCATTGCAAGCTTTTGTATGGATTTGTCTGTACTGGGGACTGGCCACTATGTGTGAAGTCTAAGGGGACTGTTCCATGTTAATGAGAAACCAAGGAATTCCTCTAGCAGCATCCACATAAGTGTGAATCACATAATTTAAAACTGCCTCTGGGCAGCTTTAACTGACATTACTTGTTCAAAATTTTAGTTCTCCTTTCTTTTAAAAAGAATAATTCAATGAGAAAGAAAGAGAGAGAAGGAAAGGAAGGAGGAGGGAAGGAAAGAAGGGAGGGAGGAAAGAAGGTAGAAGGAAGGAAAAGAAAAAGAAAGAAAAGAAAGGAGGAAAGGAAGGGAGAGAGAGAGAGAGAAAGAGAGAGAGAGACAGACAGAGACAGAGACAGAGAGAGGAAATTTTGCATCAAATTCCGAGTATCAATTATGAACTAGTGATACAACCACACTAGTACACAAGGGATGTACAAGGGATAAAGTGGACAGGCTGAGAATCCGAGAATCCTGCTGCTGCTTCAGGGAAACAATGTGAAAACTCAGGCTTGCCAGGTGCAGCCAAATTTGATACTAAGCCTTTTGTAATCACAGAACTGAAATCTCTGGGCAAATACTACATACATTCTACAGAAATATTTAACCAAATTCTCCCCAATCCTTAAATTCAGTTTGAGGGTGCCTTTGAATACTGAACAAAGATCCAAGGTATTTTTATCATATTATAAGGGCTTTCTACACCTTTCCACAATATAAAAAAATTATTCACTTCATTGCTCTATAGAAATGGTACACAGGCTGACTTTTTCCATTTTTACAAAAGAAAGCTTGAACCCAAAATATAGCTTGAAAATGAAAATGAAAACATGAATGTAGTCAAATAAAATCAAGCAAAAATTTGACAGCAAAGTCAGCTCAAGATACATTTTCTAATATAGTTAATGATTTCACCTTTAGTTAAAAAATATGTAAAGATTATTTCGTGATTTGAGTTCTATAATTTCATAGCTAGATGAAAATGAATAACAGTTTGAATAATTCAAGATTTAGGTTCTGATTTCATGAAGGAGCTAAATTGGAATGAACTTTGAAATAAAAAGGAATAATTTCAACTGCCCTAGCTTCATTTTCCTATCCCTCCCCCACCAGAAACTTGAATAGAACTTAGATTCATCAAGAAAAAGACTAAATTAAAAAAAAAAATCCATGTATTAGTTAAACAGAGATCTGCAATATTGAAATTAAAATTGAATTAAAAGTAATAATCAACTAGATTTTGAGGGTCCTACATATATTTCCTTCTTTGCCCAGGCATTGGAAAACCTCCTTCAAAGAGTCTTTAGAGTCCTTACTGGAAAAATAATGTGGCATCTTGACCTGATCAACTTCAAAAATAAGGTACTTAGCTTTCATGAATATAAATGTGCCCTAAAATTATTAGTATTTTATTGCAATATCAATTTCTGAACAAGAAAAAATAACATATCTATATTTGTATACACAGATACATTCCAAATAATAAGAATAACATTGTAAAATACTAGGGTCTTGAGATAAGTTTTCAGAAATGGAGTTTGACATATTTCTAATCTCAACACAGATGTCACCATTTAAATTCTCTACGTGCATTATTTCTCTTCTTTTTAAAGCTAGTTGTGTTGAAATAGAGCTCTCTGTTCACTTCTGTTCTTATGAGGAAAGAGGTGTGAAGGAGAAAAATTTGTATTTTCTTTCTGATTGAGGCTGCCCAACAAAAACAGTAATTAGCTTCTGGGAAACATAGCTGTCTGAGCTGTCAAAAGCCACCAAATCCCAGACTCCAGTTTGATCAACTCATTGATAAGCTATGCAAAGACCTATTCAGGAACCCTGAAAAATCAGTAATATGGATTTACAAATATGCACCAAGTCACCTTATTTTCAAAAATAGTCTGAGTTCAAAAGACAATGGTCAGGAAAAAGAAAAAAGTAAAATTGGCTGAAATATAAAATACCTTTACTGCACCCTCAAAGTTAAATGTCAAATTACAAATAATACTATTTCTTATCCCTCGGAGCTGATTTTTTTCAACATGCTTAGTCTGCATCCTAAGGAAGAACATTCTAGAAAATAGATCTGTGTCTCCAAACAATAAAATAAAATGCTTTTTCTCCTGAAGTAAATAACCAATACTAGGAAATGGTGCAGAATTCAGGCTTTGCACTGAATCCTGTATTTCAACAAGCTGAAATAATATCTTTCTCTGTAAAGTGCACTATCCCCATGGCTATTTTAAGAAATAAGGTGTGTCCATTCATGAGCAGGATGGCTGTTTCACCTTCCCAATCACATCTTTCTCCTTGGTCATAAGACAGAACACAAACAATTTTAACCAAGAACCAAGGAACAATCTGCTTGCTAGAGAATTCTCTAAAAGACTATATTCTTTGGGGGGTTTTTTAAATGCATGCATCCTAGGAAAAGAGCTCAAAATAAATTAGCCATGCTCCAAACCCTGAGAGCCAAAAGTAGGCATTCAAACTTTTATTAACATGTCTCCCTGCCACCACTTTCTTCAATACCTCCTATTGTCTTTATTTCTTCATAGCAGTCAAGCTGGGCACTAATGAATTGGATACTGGGGAAATGGAATAACTCAGAGAAAAGTTGTTCTGATGCAACTTATGTCTGAACCCTATGAAAAATGTATAGAAGTCACGTATGATTAGAAGTTGTAGATGTTTACTGATCTATGATAAATATGGCTAAAATAAAAAAGGATTTTGAAAATTGAACCTACCATTGATCCTTCATGTTTTAGCTCCTCTTTTTTTTTTTATCCCTAAGCTCATATCTTTCTATGTCTTCTATAGACAGAGCTACATCTACAAATTCATGAACTCTAGGTTGGGTGTAAGAATGTTTTCTTAATATCCTATGCATGAGGGACAGGCAAACTTTAAGAAAACCAAGCACAATCAGACAAATAATTTTATTTCATTTCCTTAATAAAGAATAAATGGTAGATGAGTGTGAGAGGAAAAAAATGTCTCCACAGCCATTTCAATTTGAAGATACATATTATTCTATAAGCAGTACTTAAGTTCACAAAATCTCAAT
This sequence comes from Bettongia penicillata ogilbyi, assembly GCA_023548195.1. Classification (NCBI taxonomy): domain Eukaryota; kingdom Metazoa; phylum Chordata; class Mammalia; order Diprotodontia; family Potoroidae; genus Bettongia; species Bettongia penicillata. Next base: position 6,440,600 of record JAJHZJ010000322.1, on the reverse strand, counting down.
GTTCACATGAGAGATTTTTAAATTTAGAGAACTTAGTATAAATAACAATATTTCTTTTGCAGCACTAGTTGTGTGATAGGGGAAAATTAAGTTTAAAAAGTTATGCAGTTCATGAATTTCTATATCCACTCTCTTGTCTTAATTACTAAGAATGCCAAACTGCACATACAGCAAATACATCTACCTACTTTGAGTCTTTAAAAATGTAATTAATACCCTACGTTATTAAAAATATATGGTTATAAGGTTCTTATGAGATTTCCTGGTTTTGAAATGTGGCATATTATTCAGGCTTGGTTCTTTGATGTGTTTTTCCCTGAATCCATGCTCCAACAATTCTGTCATACAGAGAACCGAAAATTAAGTTATTCTCACCAGCGATACTCCCCCACAAAGAATCTATCAAACCACAGATATAAACCTCAGAACAATCCCCGCCAGGTTTCTCATGCAAATGCTGCAGAAAAACTTACAAGAGCACTTTAAGATATTGAGAACCCTTCAATACAACCCAGTATAATAACTTTTACTTGCTAATTTCTATGGGTCAGTTGCAAAGGAATAGACCTGTCAATCAGTTTCAGATGTAGCAGAATTTGTCTGTCTACAAACAGGGATACTTTGTCGTTGCCATAGAGACTAATCCTCCACTTTCCTTCTGTTGACACAGCTAGTCACAGTCTAAACTACCTGATCACACTTTTAATAGGCAGCTGACTAGAGTATCATAAAATGCTCAAATCAAGTTTGCAACACTTGATGCATCCACTGTTGCCTTTTTTTACCATTATCTTTATTATTATTATAAACCTTGCTGTAGATGAAGAATTCCATTTGTTTCTTTCCTCAAGCAGGCTATATAGAAATATAACCTTGTTAACTGTTGCTTTATTCAACTTTCCAGATAATTATGGAATCCCAACAGAATATATAATAGAGGAATATGAATTAAAACATATTTTACATTGGGTAGAATTCTTTTTAAGACACTAATTGGTTTAATTAGAATAAAAATAAATTGACCACCTATTCTTGTCTTCTCTTGTTCCTTTATTACCATTTAAATTCATGCTACCCCACAACTTGAGACATAGAGGTTTCATTTTGAAATGGCTCTAAATCATCTATACAAACATGAAATTTAAACACTTCAAAAGTGACAAATGAGCCTCAAGGTGTTCACAGCTCTGATTTCATCTGAATGTTTGAACCATATTCTTGTTTTCAAAACCCACCTTTTTCAAGCTATAAAAGAGAAGTGAAGTTCTATTTAAATACTGCTAAGGCTTTATAAACTTGCAAGATTTTTGGTTAGCATGCTTCTTATTTGGTTAGAGATGTGTGTCTTACTAGGCACATAGTTTTTTTTTATATGAATGAGATTTTTTCATTTTCAGGTTTTAACAAATTCATGTTTAGTAAAGGTATATGTTGCCAATGTCTTTAGTTTATTTAAATCAGCCTCCTTTCCTTCTAAACAAACTCATCTCAAAAGGTGTAGAACATTACTTTTAATTTTGTGTACTACCAAATTCAAGTATTTCTTTTCAAAAAATTTATTTTTATTGAAAATAAAGGTCCTACTTAAGATTGCCTTAAAAAATCATGACTTCTCAACATATTTTATGGAAAGTTTGCTGTGATTCTTTCAATTTAAAAAGGAAAATGGATGTGTATCATTAATTACGTCAGTAGAAATCATAAATCATCGCTGAGTGCTCCAATTAATTATTTGTAAGTCATGTGAAGAAAAATGACAAGCACAAAATAAATCAACAGAACCTTCAGACCAGAGTGACATGGCAGGGGAAAAAATGGAGAAGAAGAGAAACTACCAAATCAGGAGGAATTTATAAATAAACCTGCACATCATCTGTTTCTGTTAAGCCACACTGAAATACATGATGACTACTTTTAGCATTGCCACTGTCTTTATTAAAAGTCCACTAGCATTCCATTATACATAATGAGTTTCAAGCATTTACTATTTGAGCATTTTATTAATTCACATCACACTGGTACTGAGGGAAACACAGATTCTCAGTCCAGATGCAATTTTTTTTTTTAGAACAACTGCTAGAAATGGTTAAGCATGTGTTTGGTTTAGAAAACTAAAAACTTAGACTTCCAGCTGTTTTCCTCTACATTATGTAGCTTAAACTAATGCTTTTGTAAAAAAATAAAAAATAAAAACAACTTGTTGATAGTTTTTTTTCTTTTAATTTAAAGGTGACCTTAGGGAATGGCAATCACTTTGTTACTTTCAGAAGTCTGATTTAACTTGGTTTGAATTTCATCCTGCACATACATTCAGTATACAAAATGCACCTGTGGCAAATTTCATTGATTGCAGGTTGATTTTGCCTTCAAAAAATCCCCTCATTACATCCCCCCAATTGGATATTCTACTTGCCCTGAATGTACCTATCTATCCAGTGATCTTAGAAATGAGCCTTTCTGCCCAAGAATAAAAAATAATGTTGAAGCTACAATGTTTGAGGTAGCTGTAAGGAAAGATTTTATCGTGGAAGAAAGACATTTTTATTAGGATTCTTAAAAGTACAAGAACCAGGACAGTCCTTTAAAATCACTTAGTCTACCAACTTCATTAGTAGATCAGGAAACTGAGGCCCAGAAACCTTAAACATCCTACTTAATGCCACACACACTGGCAAAGAAAGAACAAAAAATTCAGTAATCTGTAATATAGTATTCGCACCACTATTACCATGCTTTAGACTAGAGTGTGAGAAGAATCCAAAGGATTCAAAGTCTTTCTAACTTTATAGAACATTTACTGTATAATTTTTAAAATTGAATCTTTTTAAACAGCAAAAATTATACTATGTTTTTACTAGAAGAACTGGTACTTTTTAATCTTTCCAGAAAATTATAATAATTCTATCACATTTTATTAGCACTTCCAAGGTTTTCAAAATACATTCTTATGTGTTCCTAGAATCTGCTTCATTTCACATTATAATAAACAATATATGTGATCATGACTGCACAGGAAAACTGAAATAGAAGGTTGAAACATCTGGATAAAGTAATGAAAATCATTTTTTAAAAAATATTAGATAATGAAGGCCAAAAAGATCATGAATTTCTTTTCATAAACTTGTAGACAGAGAGTTGGAAAATATCTCAGATTATCTCGTTCAAATATCTCATTACAAAGATAAATACTTATTTATTCTAATATTATATTGCAAGCTCCTCATTCTATTGTAAGTTCCTTGAGGGCAGGGACTGTTTTTGCCTCTTTTTTGTGTCCCTTAGCGCTTAGCACAGTGACTGGCACGTGGTAGGCACTTACTAAATGTTGATTGATTGATTGACAAAAGTACTGCAGGGGTGAAGTGATTTTGCATGGCCATCTAAGTAATGAGAGAAAGAAAGGACTCCAACACAGTTCTTTAGACTCCAAATATAGCACTTCTTCCCCTAAACTAGTCAGCCCTTCCCACTTGTGCTGTTTGACAAATGTAGAGGCATGAGTTTCCTGATTCTATTTCAATATATCTATATAATATTCAGGCAATAGGGGGAAAGAAGGAAACAAGCATTTATATATCACCTACTATGTGCCAGGAACTGTTTTCCAGACATTATCTTATTGAGCCTCACAACAGCTCTGGAAGGTAAGTACTATTATGATCTCCATTTTACAGTTGAGGAAACTGAAGCAGACAGAGATTAAGTGACTTGCCCAGGGTCACACAGTTAGCAAGTGTCTGAAGTCTTTCTGATTCTATGTACTGTGCCACCCGGGTGTTTCTATAACATGGCAAAACATAGAATTCCTACTCTTTATTGTTATCATTGGATGTGCATGGCATTTTACTAATTCATTATCAAGCAGTCAGAAGGTAGTACTTCTTGTCCAAAGAAAGCCCCTGATCAAGAGAGAAAAACAGAACCTCACAGAAGCCATAAAGGTGACTATAAGGTAACTCATGTCTAGCAACTTATTAAAAAGTTTTGCTATGATCAAAAAAGGGATATATCTTTTATTATGTTCAAAAGAGCTTAGCTCCTCAAAGAAATCAAGCTGAATGAAAGGGAGAAAAGGTCTATGGAGAAAAATCTCTCTGGAATTTCTGGCAATCCTTCTTTAGTAACGAATCTTTTGAGTCAGAGATCTAGAAATGGAAAGGATCACAAGGTATCCCACTCCTTCCTTTTACACAGGCGGTAACCAAGATTCAGGAAAATCAAATTACTTAGCCAAGAGTCAAAGGCAGGATTTGATATTAGATCTGCTGACTCCAGAAAGAGGGCTCATTCCGCTCTATCTCAATTATATGATAATTCTTTTGATCAAAAAGGGAAGAAGAGAGTGCTATTTATTGTATCCATGAGAGAAAAAGTGTTACCTATCCTGGAGTTGACTAGGTTGGAAATTTACTGTGTTTAAAGACAATGGTTATGCTGGTCATGTCTTCCTTACTCTTGAGGCTCTACTCCTAACACTTCATACTTTGTCTACCACACCACAGAAATCTCTTAGCCCTAGAAACTACCTTCATCTCTGGACTTCTTACAAGGGAAATACACTTTACCCTATGGGCCCTTTCTCTGATTAGCTGCTTCTCTCCATTTTAAGTCAGATAGGTCTTCCTTCTCCAGACTTTATTGCATTCCTTTGCAAGTACCTTTCCCTAGCTTCACTCCACCCCACCCCACCCAGGCCATCAATCCCTTTCCTCCTTTTATGTGTTAAAAAAGCTTCCTTTTATGCGTTATCTTGCTCAATTAAAATGTAAGTACTTTAAGGTCTGGAATTGTCCTTTTCTGGTTGTATTTGTATTTTTTAAATTTTTATTTATTTTAGTTTTAATTTATGAATAAAACAAGCATTTCCATAACATAGTATAATAAAAAAAGATATGAAACTGCAAATCTATTACATACAAGTTGCTTTTCCTTTTAAATATATCATAAAATTATGTAAATTTCTTTTTTTGCCTTTTTCCTTACCTCCCTAGAAATGGCCACCATTAGAAACAAATATGTATGTGTATGTATGTATTTACCTAGGTATGTAAAATCATTCTATACATCTATTTATCAGTTCTTTCTCTGTATTTTCAACTTTAAAAATGTATTTGTATTACTAGTGCTTACTTAGCACAATCTCTAGCATACTATAAATACTTCATAAAAGCTGGTTGATTTGAGTTGACTATGTAGAAAATGTTTTCTTTCCTTTTTTCCTGTCCTTCAGCTTAGCTATAGAAGAAAGGAGGGGAAAAAAGTAGGAGGGCTAGATCTCTTTGAACATACTGGTAGGTTAATTATAATTCAAAGCAAATTACCTAGTTATGTATTTCATGCTGTGGCTATTGTAGAGTGGTTAATGAAGCAGGTAGGTTAATGGCAATTAAATCAAACTGTTTATCAACTTGAAGAATTATAGCTAAATGGAAGGTAAATTGAAGACTGTGTCAAGCAACAACTGAAGTCAATTGTGATTAATACTAAAAAGCATCTATCTTTCTCCAGGTATTTTAAGTTTTTTGGATTTTGTCTGGTATTATTTTTGTTTTTGCCATGTGTTACATTTGCTGTTTATCCTTTTCTTGTGATTTATATAAATATAATATATTTAATTGTTTTAATAAAGAACTTTATGGTTTTTTTTCTTTTAAAAAGGCAACTAGCTGTGTCAAATGATTGCTGTTTTATTTATCTTTGCCTAGAAATAAATGAAAGACCATGGCAATCTGCATTATTCCCAATTCAGTGTATGGCACCAGTCAGGCAGCTATTGCAAATTTAAAACTAGGTCTGGTTGGAATTATTCTTGGTCAGGAGAGGAAATCTCTCTGATGGGAGAGGGGAGAATGTGCCTTCTGAAACCAAAATTATATAAATATCGTACATCATACATTAATAAACTCAATCTACACTCTGAAAGTATTGAGCAAACATAATAAATATATATATAAAAATAAGAATTACTGTCTCACTGTTTTTAAAAACATTGAATCCAAGCAAAATTTGATTCTGACTTCTTTCACTGAGTGAAATGTACAGATCTGACTTTCAAGATAGGTAACTAGCAAGATTGCAGATTAGTAACTTTCTTGGGACACCTTTAACTCTCTAATTTTTATTTTAAAAAGTAATTAAGCACCAAATGCAGAGCAATTCTAGCTGAACCACACTGCAGTGAATGACATATGAATAAATACCAAAGAATAGAAATCATTGGAATTAAGAGGGGTTAAGGAAGTTGGCCTGTAGGAGGTGGGATTTTATTTGGGATTTAAAGGAAAGCAGGAGTCAGTAGTCAGAGTGGAGGAGGAAGAGCATCCCAGCAAAAGGGACAAAGAGAGAATGCCCAGAGCTGAAAGCAACATCTTTTTCATGGAACAACAGGAGGCCAGTGTCACTGAATCAGAGTTAGATTAGAAAGTTAATACATAGATGGGATATGAAGAGCTTTTGTATTTGTTCCCAGAAGGCACCGGAGTTTATTAAGTAGAGGGATAACATGATCTGACATGAGTTTTAGTGGCTGAATGAAGCATGGATTGGAGTAGGAAGAGACTTGAGGCAGGCTGACTCACCAGCAGGCTATTGCAATAAATCAAGACAAGATGTGATGAAGTCCTACATTAGAGTGGTGGCAGTGTCACAGGAGGGAATGGGGCATATTGGAGAGATGTTACAAAGGTCAAATGGACAGGCCTTGGCAATAGCTCAGATACAGGGAGCTTGAGATAGTGAGGAATCCAGGATGACTCTTGTGTTGTGATGTTAGGGAATTGGGAAGATGGTGTTTCTCTCTCTACATTAATAAGGAAGGTAAGAGATGAGGTGGATTTAAGGAGAAAGATAATGAATTAAGTTTTAGACATGTTTCCTTTAAGATGTCTACTGAACAACTCCAGAAAGACAATTGTTTGAAAGACAATTGGAAAAGCAAGATTGGAAGTCAGCAGAGTGATTGGAACAGGAAAAGTTGATTTGACAATCATCAGTACAGAGATGGTAACTGAACTCATGGGAACTGATGACTTCACTAAGTAAAGTAGCATAAAGGGAGAAGAGAAGAGGACCCAGGACAGGACATTGAGAGACATCTATCATTAGAGGACATGATCTGGAGGAGGATCCAGCAAAGAAGACAGAGAAACAGTGGTCAGAAAGGAAGGAGATAAACTAGGAGAGAGTGATATCCCAAAAAACATAGAAAAAAGATGGCATCAAGGAGGAGGGAATGATTAGTAATGTCAAAGACTGCAGAGCAGCCAAGGAAAATGAGAACAGAGAGATGGCTATTGGATTTGGCAACCAAGAGATCATTAGTAAGTTTGGAGAAAGTAGTATTGGTGGGATGACAAGGTCAGATGCCATCTTGTAAAGGGTTAAGAAGAGAATGAGAGAAAAGTAAAGGTACCTGTTGTGGATGACCTTTTCATGGATTTTCACTACAAAAAGTAGGAGAGAAATAGGATGAAAATTAACAAGGATAGAAGGATCAAGTAACAGTTTTTTCAGGATGGGGAGATGTGGGCATTTTGGTAGGCAGTAGGAAATGAACCAGTAGAAAGGGAGAGAAGGAAAATAAGTGAAAGAGTGGGGATAACCACAGGGAGACGGAGATGAAATAGGGTCACTTGCTCAAGGAGGGGAGTTATCCATGGGAAGGAATAAGGTCACGTCAGCATGTGAGACCAGAGAGAAGGCAAAGAAAATGGCAGAAGGCTCCTGAGTGAGAGAAGGTGAATGAGAAAAAGGAAAAAGAAAGAATTCACAGTGAATGGCCTCAGTTTTTCTGTGAAATATGAGGCAAAATTCTCCTTTGAGAAAGCAGGGTGAAGGGAAACCAAAGGATATATTTGGAGGCAGAAAAGGTTCGGAAAACCTGCTCTGGAGAGTGGGATAGTGATTTGATAAGGTGAGTAAGATAGTATTTCCTAGAGGTAGTGAGGGACCATTTGAGGTTATGTAACATAAATCTGTAGTAAACTCAGAACAATAAGTGATTTTCTCCATTTCCATCCAGCAGCACATGTGTAGGTGCAAAGGTAATGAATGGTGGGAGTGATAAAATGTTGAGGGCTGACGGGTCATATTTGTGATATGATAAAGGGGCTAGAGATTCAGGAGAGGAAGACAACGCAGAGTTGAATCGGTTCACCAAGGAGTCAAAGTGGGGAAAAGAGAGGAGAACAGCTAGAGCACAGGTGATGGCCTGGAAGAAAACTGAGGAGTCAAGGTATTGGAGGTCACAGGGAGCCTGAAGAGTTTCTGCAAGGGAAGGAGAAAGGAAGGGTAAAAAGCCAATAGATTATGGTCAGATAAGGGAATTTCAGAATTATTGAACATGGAAGCTGTGCACATTTGCAAGTGATGGCAAGGTTGAGGGTATAGTCATTTCTGTGTGTGGCCGAAGTGGGGTAGAGGACTAGCTCCTGGCAAGTAAGTAGGTTGAGGAAATAGTGGTTAGCATATTTGAGCGAGAATCAATTCAAAAATTAATATTCATTAATAATATTGGTTAATAGTTTTCTTTATTCCTTTTTCTTTTCCCTAAGTATTAGAATTATATTTGTTTCAAAAAATGAGTTTGGTAGAGTGTTTTCTTTCTCAAAGTTTAGAATAGATTTTATAATAGGGTCACAAATTGGTCTTTAAAACTTAGAATTCCTCAAGAAGTTCATTTGTACAACCCTCCCTCCCATCCCCAGTGATGGTATCTTAGAAGTAGTTTGATGTATTTAGATCTTCCTGATTCCAGGCCCAGCGCTCTATCCACCATGCCATGTAGCTGTCCTTTGCCATTTGACAAAAGCAAGATGTTTATCAAATGACATAAAAGCCCCCTACATAGTTACATTTTTATGTTCAGTTTTGTCAGATGATTCATGCTCCTCAGACCCAACCTCTCACTTCCAAAATCAGGTCTCCAGACACGGGAGCATTTGCAAACTTCTGTTATTTTTCTGAGAAAATTTAAGACCAGATTCTCTAAACACTGAATTTTTAAGCTGGAAGAATCCCGGCCTTTTATAGTGAAATCCACATAGCTTAAGTGGTTTGACCAAGGTCAAAGTAGTGAAATCAACACTAGAACCCAGATCTCCTCTCTGGAAGTTCTGGAGACAGGGGATTGCCATCATATCAGCAGTCAGAAAAGGAAGGCAGGGTAATGGAAATTTGCTGCTTAAATGTTGCCTATAGGATTCAATCAACACTTTAGAAACTTGTGGAATATTTTCTATTTAAAAGTTGGAGAGCATTCTGTTCCAAAAATTTATAGGCTCCTAAAAATGAACTGTTGATGCCATTGGACTCAGAATGATTTTTAAATGCCAAGTTCTACCATGTTCTTAATATCACAAATACTGCACTAGATTTTTTTTCAGTGATTAAGCTAGTTCCTGAGGGACCTTTGGAAGCTACAACCATACCCCTTCCAAAGATAGCTTGCATCGAGGAAAGAAGAACCTTAAACCATTTGCACAGAGCCCAAGTCTTTTTCAAAAACCTCTGTTCAAATGCTTATGTATTTCATCTAATATATTGGATTTCATTGATAGAAATACTGCATCTAGTTCTGGGTGCCCCATCTTAGGAAGGTCATTAACAAGCTCAAGAAAGCACCAAGATGATTAAAAGGGACTTGAAACCATGCCGTAGAGGTACCATTGGAAAGAAATGTATATTCTTGGCTTGGAGAAATGTTACGGAATGGGGGGATTTGTGAATTGTCTTTATGTATCTGTGGAACTAGAATGTATAAAAGGGATCCAAATTGTTCTGCTTTATAATCCCAGAGGGCAAAAATAGGGAGAACCAAGAGGGGAAGTTACAAGAAGCAGATTTCAAGGCATTTGTATCAGCAAGGACCCCGACATACACAGGAAGGTCTGCCGTACAGGTTCTTAGATCTTCTTTTCTAAAAGGAAAGCAACTTTTGAGGGATCACCAATCAGTTTAAATAAGCATTTATATCATTCACTTACTTCAGGGGAAAAAGTCAGCACCCTGAACCTCAGAGAAAATACAAATAGAAAAACAAAGATCAACCAACAGACAGGGCTTCCAACTGCCTGACCATAAGCAATACATACATCACAGATCAACAGACAGATCCAGCTGTCTGCCCATTACATACATACAGAATTACCAGAGAGAGAAGCACCAACATCTGGGTTTTCAAAGCCAGAACACTCATTAGCGGCTACCTGGAATCTCATCTGGCACACAAAACTTCTTCCAAAAACTAAGCCCCAAAATAATAAAAATAAAATCTCACCTCAGTACATACACACACACACATACACACACATACACACACACACACACACACACACACACACTTTTTCAGAGGCAGAGGGCATCACAGCCTTTGAGAATCAGTACCTCATTGGAAATTAACAAAAGGTGTGGGCCTTCCAACAAAAATATTCCCCCCTAATCAAGCTTCCCTTAATGGGCAGGCCCATTAATGGGTGGAGAAGATCTTTAAGTCTCATTAGTATTACAGCAATATAAAGAAAAAACTCCCAATTATAAGAAAAAAATCCAAAAGAGAATTGACTTTTCACCACTGAAAGTTTTTAAGTAGAGACAAGATGACCACCTGTCAGGGGTAGAGGAGAGGAATTCTTATTTCATGAGGGATTGGAGAAGATCAACTGTGGGCTTTCACCCAAATTGATTCTATGACACTGTTTCCTTCTAAACCCTGTTCAAAATTTATCTTCTATTTAATCTCCCTTGACTAATGCCTCCTTTACTTTATTCCTTCAGTCTTTTTGCAGTTTCTTCTCTATCTATATAGGTGCCTCCACTGCTCCTTATTTCACAAGCTCTTTGGATGGATGCTCTATCTCAAGCAAATTCTATGATAATGCCTAGCCCAGTCTTCTACAAACAATAGGTAGGTGCTCAGTAAATATCACTCTCATAAATAATAGCTGCTTAAAAATGACTTGCATAATTCTACAGCACTTTAAGGCTTACACAGTGCTTCCATGACCTTTAAGGAAGATGGCACAAGTATTATCCCCATTTGTAGAAGAGGAAACAGAGGATTAGAGACTTACCAATGTCATGGAGGTAGGAAGCGTAGGAAGAAAGACTTCCGTCCAGATCCTCTTAGATCCAAATCTAGAGTTTCTTTCACTTCATCTTGTGATAAGCTTAGCCAATTACCTTCAAGTTTTCCAAATATCAGGCACAAGCATATTATATTTGAAGGAAGTATGTTTCTTAATTGCTTAAAAATAAATCCAAAAAAAGTGACATGAGCAGAAACAGGTGAACATTGCACCCAATAACAGCAGTATTGTCACGATGATCAACTGGGAAAGACTTCGTGATAATGCAATGTGATAATATAATGATCCAAGACAATTCTTGTTGATGAAAAATGCCATCCACCTCCAGAGAGAGAATCAATGACCTCTGCAGATTAAAGTATAATTTTTTTTCACTTTCATTATTTTTCTTTCAATATGGCTAATATGGAAAAAAGTTTTGCACAATTTCAGGTGCATAATTGATACATCTTTTTCCTTGTTAATGGGTCAGAGAAAGATAAAAGGTAGGGAGAGAATTTGGAACTCAAAAATTTTAAATGAATAATAAAAATAAACAAATAATGATTTTATTTTTAAAAAATAAAGTTAAAAATATTTTTTAAAGTTAATAACCAAAAAAATACTATACCTTAAGCCAAGATCTATAATTTCAAGAAAATGACCATTTACCCACTCAAATTACTATCTAAACACATACCTGACATATCCCAAAGCAAGTAAAATGGGAGCTGTCCTACAAAAAAGAAATCCTATCCCAAGGTCAAAACAGGGCAGCTAGATAGTACAGTGGAGAGAGTACCAGATCTAGCTAGAGTTAGGAAGACCTGAGTTGAAATCAGCCTCTATCACTATCTGTGAGACCCTAAGCAAGTCACTTTATTCTATTTGCCTCAGTTTCCTCATCTATAAAATGAGTTGGAGAAGGAAATAGCAAACCACTCCAGTATCACTGCCAAGAAAATCCCAAATGGGATCATGATGAGGCAGACATGACTGAAATGATTCAACAGCAAAAAAGACCAAATTGTCAACTTCAGTTAGTGTTCTGAAACACAAGCAAAGACTTGACAAAAACGGCTAAGTAAAACGCAAGCATCCACATAACCAGCACTTAGATGTCTCTTGAAGTCCCTTTGGACTACTTGAGAAAGTTCTCTGAGCACCATCATGAGAATCTATCAGGCTAGGCCAACTTTATTGACTTTATGGTTACGTAGAAAACCCATTTTTCAGTCTGCTGTCCAAATTTCTTTCCTTTCTTATTGAGGAATGTTTTAAAAGAAGCACTGCTAACTCTTATATACATACATGCAAGACATTAAATAACGTGAAAGAAACATATCCAAGGCTGACATTTCTATCCTTGGTAACTTTTCTTTGTATATTCCTGGGCCCAGCTCATACCTATGGATCACCCAAGTTATGGGTCAGAGCAGTAAAAGGGCTGAGTTTTTACTTCTCTGCTTTTTCCACAGTTTCTACCCTTAGCAAAGTAAATAGAGAAGGTATACCATCCCCCACTCTACTAGGAAATAGTTGATTATTTAATATGAATTATGCAATCCATTTTGAATACAGATATGCCATGTCATACATATTATTTTATAGAAGGATTAAAAATTATTTAATCAGATTTACTAAGTACTTTCAGAGTTTGTTGTTGGAATTAGGGTCTTCTCCCTCCCCCTGCTCTAGTATGCACAGATATCCTCTGCTTCTTCTAGTGGACCATGTGGGAGCTTTGGAGAGTCATCTTCAGATCATTTATGACTCATGACTGAGACTTTCCTAATTGGTTGCTGAGTTAGAAGAATCTAGAATTATTAGAACAAAATTCAGAAGTTTAACTTACTACTACTAGTACAATCACTGGGGGAAAGGGAGAGTTAATAGTTAGGCCTCATTAGAACAGAACACAACTATGCATCACTGTTAATTACACATTTCCTATTTCCTCTCTTTTGCCTGAGCATTATCTGATCAAATAACCAGGTCTGATTTCTTTTCTCTCTCTCTTTCCCTCCCCCCTTTCTTCTCTCTGTCTCTCTTTCTCACTCTCTCTTTTTCCCTCCCCTCCACCTTGGTACCTATCCATTCCACCAGTGTTCAATTTCTCTCTTCCCTCTCCTAGTTTTTCTGGTGAAAATGAAGCTGGCTGAAGCTACATTCCATTTGGGTTCCCTTTGACATTATAATTGCAGAAATGGGTCATCCTTTCCTAGCCCTCACTGAAATCACATCTTGACACCTGGAGCACTACATTCCAGAAGTATGCCAAATGGATGGCACTTTATATAAGAATTGATTTTGAGCCAGATTTATTAATCGTCATGATGTAAAATATGATTATTATTTAATCAATGTTATGATCACTTCTCAATTATCAGTAGATGAGGGATCCTTTCCTATTGTCCTGCCTCTTTGCCGAGTAGAAGAAGCTGTCAATGTTGAATGAATGAATAAATGCTGAGGTCATTGACCATTTACCTCAGGTTGAAGTCAATCTCTCCTTAGCTGAATGTCCAACTGAAGAAAAGGTTTTCAGAACCATTAGGCTCCTTTCATGTGGCAAAGCACCTAGTGCTGATTCTACTCCAGCTGAGATTTATAAGGTAGGGGGAACATTGCTCATACAAAAGCTGACTGAAATTTTCCAGGTTATATAGCAAGAGGAACTTACCCCCCAGGAGTTCAAGGATGGCTCCATTCTCCATCTCTATAAGAGTAAAGGGAATAGATTGTCCTGCAACAATCACAGGGGTATCTCTCTCTCTTAGTCATTGTTGGCAAAGTTCTTACTACAATCCTCCTTAACAGGCTGATCCTTCACCCAGAAGATGGTCATATACCTGAGAGCCAGTGTGGCTTCAGAAAGGTCTGAGGAACAGTCAATATGGTGTTTGCTACCCGACAACTCCAGAAGAAATGACAGGAGCAGAACAGAGGTCTGTACACAACATTAGTAGATCTGAACAAGGCCTTTGACACTGTTAGTCATGAGGACATGTGGAAAATTATGTCAAAATTTGGTTGCCCAGAGAAGTTCACCAATATTGTACATCAGTTTCATGGTGGTATATCTGCCTGGGTTCTGGATAATGAACAACACTCTCGTGCCTCCCCAGTCACCAGTGGAGTGACACAGAGCTGTGTGCTTGCTCCCACGCTTTTTAGCATGATGTTTTCAGACATGTTGGCAAATGCTTTCAATGAAAATGAACACAGCATCAAAGTCAACTATACCGTGCTGATGGCAAGTTATTCAATTTGAAAAGGCTACAAGCCAAGACCAAAGTGGAGGGAGTGTTGGTGGATGATTTTCTGTTTGCAGATGATTGTGCACTCACTGCAGCCCTTGAAGCTGAGATGCAGCAAAGTATGGATCAGTTCTCTGCTGCCTGTGCTGATTATGGTCTAATAATTAACACTAAGAAAACACAGGTGCTCTGTTAGGGACCCTGGGAGTCCAAGCCTGATCTCTCGGGCCCACAGACTTATCTGACCAGCAGAGGCCTGTAGGCCCTGGTGGAGTTTAGCTGTAAGCAATGACTGAGGTGGGAGACAAGATAGTAAGAACTCCGTTTATTCAAGCAGTGAACAGTGCTTTTATCTCTTTTCTGACACTAGTGCCCTAAGTGAACCTATCAGCTAGTAGTTTGCCCTTATATGGAAGTAATTTACCTTAAGCCAGGACTGCCCAGGGTGGACACGTAGCCCCTAGAAAGAAAAACATTTTGGGCTTCTTTGTTCTCTGGAAAGCCTGGGAAAATAGCCTTGAGCAAAACAGGGGCAGAACCCTTCCTCCCAGCGCCATCTTGTTCATGCCTTACCAATCTCCCCTCAGTTTACCTGAGTCATGACCAGTGAATGCCGTCCAAGAGGCTGGGGGTTGGCAATTGCCTTACAGTGCTCCATCAGTCACCACCACACCATCCATACATGGAACCATCAGTTACAACAAATGGAGATGTTTTGAATGTTGTGGATAAGCTCACTTACCTTGGTAGTGTACTTTCCAGGAATATACATTGACAATGTATATATGTAAATGTCAATATACATTGACAATGAGGTTGATGCATGCATTGCCAGAGCTAGCTCAGTGTTTGGGAGGCTCCAAAGAAAAGTTTGGGAGAGAAGAGGTATTAGACTGACTACCAAACTGAAAGTCTACAGAGCCGTTGTGTTGACCTCATTGTTATATGTTTGTGAAACATAAACAGTCTACCAGCACCACGCCAAGAAACTGAATCACTTCCATTTGAACTGTCTTAGAAAGATTCTGAAAATCACCTGGAAGGATAAAGTATCAGACACTGAAGTCCTTGCTTGAGCTGAACTGTGCTTCAGAGAGCACAACTCTGATGAGCTGGTCACGTTCAAATGCAAAATGTACACTTGCCAAAAAGACTTTTTATGGAGAACTTGCAGGGGGCAGGTGATCACAGGGGCCAGAAGAAATGATACAAGGACAAACTCAAGGTCTCTCTCAAGAACTTTGGATGTGACTGTGCAACATGGGAGCCACTGGCACAGGACCACTTAGCGTACCTCCATCAGAAAGGGTGCGGTGCTCTTTGAGCAAAACAGAATTGAGACAGCATAAAGTAAACGCAGGATGTGCAAATTTGGGATATCCACCCCAAATATTCACTCAGACTATCTGTGCCCAACCTATGGTAGGAGCATTCCAAGCTCATATTGGTCTGTTCAGCCACAGCTGGACACACTGAAATTTCACTTTATTATGGTGATGTCATTTTGGTCCTCTTCAAAGACGAAGGAAAACAACCAACCAACTGGGTCCACCAGATGGAAATCCAGGCAGGCAGGATGGATGGATATCGCTACATGTTATGGCATTTGTCAAGAAAGTCCACTTAAGTATTAATAGAAATATGTTAGTGCTACTGGTGAAATGGGCTAACATGAATGGTTGTCTCTCTATTCAAGTCAAATTCAGAGAAAGCGGGGCAGGAAAGTTAGAGTGTGCCAAATTGTTAGAGAAAGTGAGAGGAGCCCAAAGAGAATGAAGATAAGATGAAATTCCTGGGTTCTGTGTAATACAATGAAAACACCTCCATAACCTACATTTGTTGCTGATTATTCTGGAATGAATTTAGAAGTTGTGGGGCTTAGAGGGAGTGGAGTGCAGATGTGTTTATAGACTTAAGGATGGAATCTAATTGAGCTCCCCTGGGCTTGTCTCCTTGAATTCAAGAGTCCCCCTGTGTTTATTCTAATGCAATTTTAGTCTGAGACTTTTTACAAATGTCTGAGGTCCACACTGAAATTTAATATGAAAAACAGTCAAGAGGGAGGAAGTCAGCATGAGAACCATGGAACTGAATAAAAAATGTAATTAGAAAACTATTTAATGAAGTGAAAAACTAAAATGTTGTTTGTCTGTGGGGAGGTTTGACGGGCAATAATAAAAATCCCTTTTTTTCCTAGTGTTTTACAATACACAAAGCACTTTCCTCCCAGCACATCTGTAAGGTGGGTCATATAAGTGTTATTACCTTCATTTTACAGATGAAGCAACTGAGGCTCCCACAGGTCAAATGATGTGCCTTCATCAAGTCTCAGAGTCAAGACTCAAAGCTAGTCGAAGTCTAATATTTCTTTATCGTGATGCTGTGCTGGGAAATCCACTGTGTTCAGAGAGAGCAAATTTGCCTGTATTCCTACCCTGCCAATTTCAAGTGATAGGGTTATGATGGGAACTAATGTTTAAACAAACAATGGACTTCCTTAAAACTGCTAGGAGGTATAGTCCTCATAAACTTCATTCTAAGGCAGCCTGACTCAACAGATATGAAACTGTTGCTCCATGGAGTGGTTTGCAGGGCTCCTTGGGGATTCCAACTTATTCTAAAAGAATTTCTGAAAATTGATCTAATCATTGAAAGGGACCCTATAGATCATCAACCTTGTATATTTCCAAAGCAGGAAACTGAATTCTCCAGAGGAAAAGTGACTCCCCAAGGTCACACAAATGTGGGGCAGAGCTGAGATCAAACCAACTTATCATGATTTCAAATTCAGTGCTCTTTACACTAACTCAAATTACAGTCCCCTACCTGATGTGCCAAGCGCATAGTAGGTACTTAATAAATGTTTTTTTCTTTCATTCATTCATATGGAAGCAAACACAATTATTCTATTTTTCCTCCTTCTTGAAATTTTAAAGGTAATTGGAAATTAATACTCTAAAAGATGTTTCTTAAATGAGCACTAGAGGATAACTTTATACTATTTTAGCTAATTTTTTTTCAAAAAAACAGGCAAATTCAGAATGTTCCTAACTCCCTAGAATCCTCCCATAACTCTGGGACAGCCACATCAATGGTAGCATCTCGGGACACACTAACGGGTCATTTATATCCATTACAAGGTCAAAAATAACCCTCAGGGGACCATGTTGCCAGAGATGATTTGGCCAGGGTACCTCTAGACATTATTTCCCTTCAGTAAGGAACTAGCACATTCAAACCAGAACCTAAAAAAGTCCCCCTACTTAAGTAAAATCCCTTTTTCTTCTACAGGTTTCAGGCTTTACTCTCACTTAGATATTACAGAGGGGAAGCTATATGGCCTTGGTCAAATTATTTATGCTTTTCTGGCCTTAATCTCCTTTTTTTTTTTAATAAAGTTAGAGGTTTGGACAAAGTCAATGAATAAATATTTAAGAATCGTATCGTATGTGCTGAGCACTCTCCTGTAGGATAAGGATGCAGAGACAAAAATTAAGGAGTCATTGCCCTCCAGGAGTTTATATTCTACTGTGGAAGAATGAACTCATATAATTATATTCACTATATTGAAATATATACAAGGTGATTAGTTGAGGAATGGAGGACAAGTGAAGAAAAGTTTCACTTAGGAGTTGGTATCTGAGCTTCATTTTGAAGGAACTAAGGATTTTAAGGAATGGAGGTGAGGAGAAAGGGCATTCCACGTAAGAGGCACAGCCAGTACAAAAGCATAGAAGTAGGAGAAAAACGATCATTTCTGAGTAATGGCAAGAAGGTCACTTTGACTGGACCATAGAGTAAAGGAAGGGGAATGATGCATAATATGCCTAGAAAAGTCATTTCAAGTCAGGTTTCAAAAGGTTTTAAATGCCAAACAGAAGTATCTATAAAGCCTCCTATGACTCTAAATACCCTGGCAAACCCAGATGGCTGGAGACCATGAAGACATTGGGAATAAAGAAAAGGGAAAGAAGAACCAGTTAGAATGTGATCTCTATTTGGGAGGTATCATTAAACATGAACAGAGTTAAGGAACCTGTATAGCGTTTGTTGAGTGAATAGTTTGCATGACATTCTCCTATTAATTAGGGGGCAAGAGGGAACAATTGAATTTAAGATGGTGAGGGGAATTGTTGGAGTGGTTGGCATCACTTCAGTGCTGCACAGAAGTCACTTTTCTTCAACCAGACAGGATTCCCAGTAACAGGTTGAGACAAAGGTCAGGGAGCCACATGTGCTCATCAAAGCTCCATTACCGCAGATGGCAAGTGGGCTGCTGGTGGTGCAGGCAGACCTGGCAATGCCATAGAAACATCCACTCAGAGTGGGAAGGAAATTATCCCCTTATGGTATAGAGGAAGAAAATGAGGTCCAGAGAGGTTATAATCTATTCAAGATCATATTACTAATTAGTGGAAATAGTCATAATTAATGCTACCATTTATACAGCACTTACTACATATCAGATGCTATTCTAAGCACTTTACAATTATATTAATCTTCACAACAACCCAGGGAGGTTAGCAGCTATTTTATTATTCCCATTTTAGAGATAAAGAAACCAAGGCAAAGGGCTTAAGTGATTTTTCCCAGAATCATACACCCAGCAGGCATCTGAGGACAGATTCAAACTCGGTCTTCTTGATTCCAGGTCCAATACTCTATCAGGTTGCCCCTGGTAGAGCCAGGGACTGCAATCTCATTGTCTCGTCCATTAGAATGGGAGCTCCTTTAGGTCAGGGACTATGTTGTGTGTGTGTGTGTGTGTGTGTGTGTGTGTGTGTGTTTTCATTCTTTGTATCCCCATGGTAGCGTCTTTTTAGAGCACAATAGGTCATCAGTAAATGTTTATTTACTGACTGACAACTGGATACTCTTTTCCCTATACCCCATTGTACGGTACCATCACTACCCCACCACTCTTATCAATCTACCCTCCACCCCATCCATCACATCACCCTGGAGAACTTGGCATTCTCCTTACCGATGCTCTTATTTTTTCCCACCTGAAATAATAACCTTTGAACCAAACCTCCAGAGACCATCTCCCCCTGCCCTGAATTAATCCACTAAGACTTGGAACTTTGCCTTAGATCTAACTTTCCTGATTGCGAAATGACTGAGTATAAACTCATCCAAACCAATCTATCTAGACCAGAAGTGGGGAACCTGCAGCCCCGAGACCCTCTAGGTCTTCAAGTGCAGTTCTTATTCAGTCAAAGGGCTGCACTTGAGGACCTAGAGAGTCACATGTGGCCTCAAGGCTGCAGGTCCCCCCACTCTGATCTACTCAATCCCAGACCACGTTTCACAAGGTATTGTGCTTGGGACATTGGTTGTCCAGTAATTCGGTCCTGTTCCGACCCTTAATGAACCCATGAAACAACTATCCGTGGGGTTTTCTTGGCAAAGATACTGGATTAGTTTGCTATTTCTACTATGTGCCTGGCATACAGTAGGTAGTTAATAAATGCTTTTTCTTCCATTCATTCATATAAAAGTACTATTCAAATTACAATATTCTTCCTCCTTCAGTTAGAAGTTAATATTTTAAAAGATGTTCCTTAAATGAGCACTATACAATAAGTTTACACTATTTTTTAGCTCATGAGTTAACATAAATGAGAGGATTCAAAATAAAATCACAAGTACACCCACAGGACCAGGGACACACAGGCAAAAAGTCACCATCATACTGCTCCATAGCCATTGGAAAAGTTGACAAATTAAATGGAGAGTAGATTAAATTCTGTGAGAATAACTGCATTCTTTCTGTTTTCATAATTTCAGTTATTATGGATAACACAAGGACACTTTAGAAATAAGTTGTTTTCTTCCTGAGAATATCTCTTTAAAACTAAACTAGTTACTGTAATGATCTAATCATAGTAAAAGAGAAAAAAAGAACTAAAAACCCTTTAAAGTTTTCTTTAGGGTGCTTTTAAACACCTAGTCATTTAACGGCTGCCCATGAACATCCTCAATATTGGTGCTAGATTCTGGAGTGGGCTCTTGGGATGGGAAGGACATACACCTGCCCAAGGATGCTGAGAGAATTGCTAGGTTCTTAATAATCTGGCAAGAAGATTCAGGATGGGTCTCTGCTTTACATAAGATCGTAAACAATGCACACAATATAGAAAACTGTACTCTTAGAAAACTCACTGAAAATCTAGAGCAAGATAGACTTTTTAAGACAAAACTCATGTAAGAAATACCCTTGACCTTCACAATAATTTACATCTCACCTTGTTTACTGTTACCAATATATCACCTTATTTTGTACAATAACTTAAATTATCCAAAGGACATTGACATACATGTCAATGTTTTAAACTCATAACATCCTCTGAAGTAGATAAGATCATCATCCTCTCCATTTTTTCCAAACAAGAAATGAACCCACAGAGAATTGAAGTGATTTATGTTCAATTAGATACTAGCAGGGCAAAAGTTTGAACTCAAAGCCAGTTCTTTCATATGACAAAACCAGTGAGTTCACTTCCTATAAGCATGGTCTATAGTGTGCTCTATTTCAATAAATGACCTCAATATGGGCCATGTTTCCAAAGTTCCACATGAAAATAAAAATAATTACTAATTAAAAATAAAGAAGGTACATAATCACCTAACTATTAAATCCATACATTTTCCTTTACAATATATAATGGTACAGCTATTTTTCCTGGAATAGTATAGAGGAGGGATTGGAGGATTATAGGTTTAGATAAGAGGTATATATACATATACACAGAATATATAGTGTTCCAAATGTCTTAGTGCAGATTTAAGCCTTACGAGCTTAGACCTCCATTCAGATATTTTGAACAATAGATAATAGAGAGAGAGACAGACAGACAGACAGACAGACAGACAGACAGACAGACAGATAGATAGATAGATAGATAGATAGATAGATAGATAGATAGATAGATAGAGTCTTAGGGATAGAAGAGTTTTACATATTTCTTCATGGAAATAAAGATTCCTTTGAGAATTCAAGAAATGTAATAACATGTGCCCAGGGTAATAGGTGAGGAGAATTATTCCTAAACTTCTTTGATTTTGAATCATTTCATTTATAAAGGAAAGGTGTTAGAGGCACACACTATGTGACCTGATGTGTTAACAGCACCCAATCCTCTATATTTTACCTCTGACCACCTGTATAGTGTAGTAGAGCTTGATTGTCAATGAAAGGTAGGTATTTTTACTATCCCCATTTTACAAATGAGGAAATTAAGACAGACAAGAGGTTACCTGACTTGCCCAGGACCACAGAGTTAGTAGGAGTCTGAGGCTGGATTTAAACTGAGATCTTCCTGACTCCAAGACGAAGACTCTATCTACTATCTGCCTGAGTTTTCTACCATCCAAGAAAGCATCAAAGGAATGAACACGGAGTTTTTTTTTTCTTTTTCTCTACTTGTTAATAATACCACACTAAATGTTTAGTTCTAGTAAAAAGCAATCACTAGAATCTGAGAGAAGCTAGCATCTAATAGATCTCAGTGGACTTTTAATTATGGTGGTCCCTTAATAAGAAACAAGACTAGTTTTTTATCCACTATGCTTCATCTACTTTGTAGATAAAAAGTGAAAATGAGAGTTGAAATAAAACAATCTGTGTTTTAACTTCAAAAAAAGCAGAAGTTGAAGGGACAGGGTCAAGGTAGAAAAATAAAGTGAGCATTTTTGCCAAGATTCCTCTCTAAACAACTTTTAAAAAGCATACCAGCTTCTAAACCTATAGTTTTGTAGATTTCTTACATTTTTTCCATAGCACTGATAATTTCATGTGTCTAGCGATTATGTCAGGAAAAAAGGCAATTAAATCTTTGATTGCAATAGATATAGTGCCCAGAAAGAAGATAATGATAATCCTTTTGTATTCTACATAATATCTTTATGTTTATAAATATATTTGTAAAATATATATGTATATTTGTACTCAGATAATGTCTAATATTGACAAGATTTGGCAAGCATTTGGATAGAGTTAGTGAAAAAGAAAGAGGAATTGAGAATGAATTCAAGGCTGTGATGATTTTAAGTCTGGTAGTAACTTTGATAGAAATAGAAAAGTTGGAAAGAAGAAAGGTATTGAACAAAAAGATACTTGGATCTGTTTTAGACATGTAGAATTTGAGATGTTCATAGGATAATCAGTTGCAAATATCAAATATGGAGTGAGCAGTGCAGAACTGTGCCTCTCACACTCATACAATACAGAGAGAGAGAGAGAGAGAGAGAGAGAGAGGGAGGGGGGGGAATTTTTAGATCAATAATGAACATACTAATATAGCATACGTTAAACTACCAAGAGCATGTACCATCAAGGGAATTATGAACTGAAACAGCATATAAATCTATCAATAATGATATCTACATTATAAAACAGAATTCTTAATGCTTGTTCTAGAAATATGAGGCACATAATTATTTCTATAAAAAAACTATTACAGTGGATTACAACTAATACCTGTTCGAAACCCAGCAGGACCTGCCCAGGCCCAAATGCAAGAGTACATACATGGCTAACATGTTTTGCAAGATTTCGCATGTATAATTGATATCATACTGCTTGTCATCTCAGTGGATGGATGAGGGAAGGAAGAGAATTTGAAACTCCAAATTTAAAAAATAAAAGAACGTTAAAAATAATTTTTGTAAAAAGAGAACATGGACTTCTCAACTCCTTGAGAGAGGAAAAGTGAGGGGAGATTGAGGAAAGGGGAGCTGAAAATCCAGGCTTCTGCTTCTTGACGTGACTCCAGATCAGAGCAGATCCAGCACAACAAACAGGGCTGAGAGGGAGAGATGCTCAGACTTCTCCTGAGCTAACAGAAAGAAAAGGAAGAAAATCAAGAACAGTGGCACCAAGTTCCTAATCCCACAGTATCTGGCAGACAGGAGAGGAAAAGTAGGAGCAGAGCCACCAGACACCTACTCCCTTTGCACAGAGAGAGGAGAATTTAGGAGAGGGAGGCAGATAGATCCAAAAGCAAAACTTCAGCAACCCTGATGGCTGATTCAGGTTAAACTAGGTCACTGTGACCTCTCATGTTCATACTGACAGCTCTATGAGGATAAAAATCATTTTCTGAAGGACAAAAGCTGAATATCTACTAAATTATGAACAGAGATTCCCCTTCCTTTCTGGGTGTCACAGTATTTCATTGACTTAGTGCTGTGTTGAAGGCCTTTGGAGCTTTGGACCTGCTGTATAAGAGCTGAGAATACAACTACAGTAGGAAGATAGGAGAGGTAATGAATGTCCTTGTCCCTGGGCTTACTGTCTATCATGTCTAGGTGTAGGTGGGTATGGAGTCAGGAAAACTTGAGTTCAAATTCGGTCCCAAACACATGCTAACTGTATGACCCTGGGCAAGTTATTTAATCTGTCTGCCTCTGTTTCCTTAACTATAAAATGAAGACAATTATAACACCTCCCTGCTAGGTCTGTTGTAAGGATCAAATGAGACAGTATTCATAAAGCACTTAGCATGGTGCCTGACATATTAATTAATAAATCCTTATTTTCTTCCTTCCTTATCTATTCATCTTCGTGGGAGAACAGAAGAGACTTCAGAAACTGAACATTTGGAAGTGTATGGATTGCTCACCAAAAGCTAAGGTAAAGTCTAGTTCCAGTAGGACTCAGGCTCCTAGAACAGAAATCCCAAGAAAAGAATCATCAGACTGGGGCATTCACTTGCTGAGAGGACCTTATGCTTTGAACTCTCTCAGTAGCTGAGACACTGAGGGAACAAGACAGGGGAAATGAAGTGGAAATATTTTGTTGACCCTAGGTCAAGTTTCCTGCTTTTTCTACAGAAAAAGCAAGGTAGTATCCACTCTATTTCAAGTTAAAAAAATTTTTTTAATTTAAAAAAGGTTAGAATTTTAACTGATCCAGAAGCTAGAGATGGCAGAAACTATAGCTGAGTAGTAACCAACAAAACATCATCTGACAATGTCCAACGCAGAGACTTCAGCAGACTTCCATTCGAGGTAACGTTGTTTGGCAGTGACGCCTATGAATCTGCCCAGTAATATCCAGCAGATGCTGTAAGTCCAGGGTGGTGCAGATTCAGTGAGAACAGTATGAATTCTAGAAGACACCAGTGTCCCTATGCTATAAGAGGCAAGAGCTGCCCCTCCCTGTATATATTTATATAGCCTGAACATACATTTCCCCTACCATTTTTCCACTTGTATATATTTGCAGGAAAGTATGTCTTTTATTTATGAAGGAAATGTTTTGGTGCTACTTTTTTTTTAACCACACCATTTCATTTAATGCCATTACTTCAAACTAACTATATCTTCTGGCTGACTATTAAAAGTAAATACATTGGTGGGGGCTGACTTCTGATGTCACTAGGGACACAAAGGCTATCTTGCACCTAAGCCATTGCATAGAAATCCTTCCTACAAGTTAGAAATTGGCCCCAAGTACTATAAACAGATAGCCATCCTCTCTACCCCATGGCCATTGGCGCCATACTGACAGAACATAGATGGGAGATGTAGGGGTTGCTACTGTTTTCATAAGTATTTAAATAGCCAGAAGGTATCTATTGCCATGTAATATGCAAATACAAAGGAGAATAAGGGATCAATTTTTAATTGACTCAAAGAAAGTGGAATATTAGGCATATTTTATCATTTCCCTCCATTCGTGACATATATGGTGATGATGACATATATCATAATACTGTGGGGAGCCACCATGATGGAACAGAAAGCAATACATTGAATTTGGTGGTCCAGTTCTGAAGTCACAGGAGTTCAAATCCCAGCTCTGACACTTACTCCCTGTGTAATATTAGGTGAGACACAACCTCTGTAGGCCTCCTCTGTAAAATTAATGTATCTTATCTGATAACTGTAAAGTCCCTAGATGTATGATCTTAGCCTATAATTAAGCCTTCTACATTGTAAAATATGGAAAGGTCTAAAAGCAACCCAAAACACTCTTTGATGATGTTGATGAGTTGATGCCTACCATATTGTCAAGAACCACAGAAGGTAATAATGCCCCTTAACAGATTGGGGGATAGTGCTCAGGAATGGACTTCTTTAAAAATGGTCACTCACTATGATGAGAAGAAATATCACAAGAACACAGAACATTTACTTCCATTCTTCATGGAAAAATGCACAGAATGACTGCTTAAACTAGTCTAGTTCATTACCCCCACTCCCATCTTATAATCTAAAACCCTTTTAATGGAAACATTTTGAAAAAGAAACATCCAATAATCCTCGAAGTCACTTCAGTGAGAATCATATGTTGACTCCTCTCAATCAGATCCAAGTACCATATCCAAAAATTCATTGAAGTTACTCATTTAGTTACTCTCCTTGATGGCAAGACACAGACTGAGTGTTGAGGGTAAAGGGGAAGAAGGCCAAGATCTGAGAAAATAATATAGAAAAGAAAAATATTCCCAAGTCACAGTCATCACTAAATGTGGGGGGATGGAGGGAGGGAGAGAGAGAGAAAGAAGTGAAGGCATAAGCTAACAAATTTATTCTAAGCAGTGAGATGGGAGATCTTTTCAAGTGTCTGTTCTCCAATGACATTTTGACTATTATAGCTAGAAAGAAAGATAGAATATGACACTAGGCCATGGAAGATAAATTTAGCTCCATCATAGGAAATGGTATCTGAATCATCTGTTTCTGAAAGAGAGTCTCATACACATAGTGCTAAAATACGTTGGGATAAATTTAAAAAGTGAATGGAAACTTAGAAATATACAGGTTAACTGGACAAGTTTGTATACTGTGAGGATATTCATATTTCATTTTTGTCTTTGCATTCCCAGGTGCCTAAAATGATGTCTGGCATATATAGTAAGTACTTAATAAATGCTTGTTGAGTTGGATTGAAATGAGTTATTACATAGATATATTTCACCTTAATATTCCTGAAAAGATGACTGGAAAGAGAATTTTCACAAATTCAATCACATTTTCCCATTGGATTTCAAAGTGACATTATTGATTTGTACTCCAAGGAAGAAAAACATTTTGGCCTGGAAGCATAAAAGAAAACATATTTAAGAATGCAATAAACCTTTAAAATTACATATCTTAAGGAAGAATGATCATTTAAATAATGATAATGTTTAAATCAGAAGAAATAGGAATACTTTGCTGAAACACTATGACAGAAACTTCATTTCTCTTGAGCTCAATATATGCCAGAAGTAGAGGTAGTCTGTGTGTTGCCTGGCCCTTGAAAATCAGCCTATGGTTCTGTATCTTTACTTTTCACAATCACACCCCCTCTGGTTTGGGAGGGATGTCTGGTTTGTCAGATATCAGTATTTCATCAGAAGAGATTTTAAAAACTAGCTAAATTTAAACATACAAAAGAATGATCCATTTTTTTTCTATGTGGAACCCCAGGGGCCAATTATCATAGATCATTTTGGTCATGTAAGACTGGCTAGTCAAAAGGATGAAAAAAATGCAGTTAAGGATTGGGATCTGTCTACACTGTGCTCCTGGAATAGCTTCTTTCTAACTGGAACATTTCTGCTTTTCCTTTTATTCAGCTCCTACCTACATGGCAAAATTGACTGATTAGAGATCAATGTTTCACAGTCTCCAAGTCCTTTGTGCTTCTGGCTTCAGAAGGAATATGTTCCTTGCGCCAGTTACTGGTTGTAAAAAGGAAGACAAAGGATTCAGAAGCCAAAGGCTATCGATCTCCATTCCCAAAGTCAACTCCAAGTTTTGTTGGGGTTTTTTTTACATCAAGAAAGACTAATTGGCAAACAAGTACACCAATGCTATGATCTTTCTCTAGATGGTCGTTTATTGATAAATTCATTAGGAATACTTGTTTACTCAAATTTTCAGATCAACTAGGAACTCACTTGGATAGAAATTATCCATTAGATTATAAGTTTCTTGAGGACAGTGTCTTTGTATCCTCTGTCATTGTATCCCCAGCATTTTGCACAGTGACTTGTAAATTGTAGGTACCTAGGAAATACTTACAAAGTAACTGACTAATGTCAGAGAGGAGCCAAGCAAAAGATACATAATAACTAATTTGTGGTATTGTGTGTCTATGTGACATCCATGTATTTTTATTATGTTTAAATATCTTCTTAATAAGTAGCATGTGAATACATCTTCTTTTGGTGTTTTAACAAATAAATTTGTGGTCTCTAACTTCTTTCCTGCATGAACATATCCTGGGTATATTTCTGAAATTGATTGATTTCTAAAATTGAGCCATGGTGTAGAAGCATAGTAAGCCCGCATTAAGGAAAATATTAAGAAATTATATTATTCCACTCTGAAGTTCTTTGGGACTTACCTGAATAAAATAAACTTTGTCGGTAGTTGACTGAATGTTAAGGAGATCCTGTCCTGGTCTAAAATCCTTTTTAAAATCCTTATCAAAAACCTAACCAGTCTTTAAAGGGAGACTAAGACAGATTAGGAAGGGTGATAACTGACAACGGGGGCAGAAGCACCTTTGATTAATTCACTTAAGAGCAATGCCACTTTCCCCACTCTTTACTGAAAGATTTTCAGAAAATGATTATCCGGTGTGGGCCTTAGCTAAGTTACTAATGTTCAATTTAAGTGACTCAAAAAATCTAACCCAACCTTTTAACCCCTGAATCTTGACAGTTATATTTTGTCTTTTTTTAACTCTATGAAATGTAGTTAGAAAGTTGCCTGAGTCAGAGATTTTAAAAAGCAAACTAGATCCTTGTTCTTTTATCTCTGTCTCTCTGTCTCTATATCTCTGTCTCTCTCTGTCTTTATCTCCCCCATCCCCACCCCAGCCTGATTCAAGGATACTCGGATTTAGCTAATAATGCATTTGTCTCTGACAGACTTAGACCAGATTTGTTCAGAGTACCTTTGTGTTTCTTCTACAACATCAGTTTATTTTATAAAGGCAGTAAAGTTTCAAGGTCACTCACACAGACCTGAGCAAAAGCTGGCATCCCAGGGCATTCTAGTCTCTTACTTGAAGACTATGAACCCTTAGAAGTTTCTCCAATATACTGCAGTAGAAAGGGAACATCCAATATAAAGGATGGCTTCTAAATATCCTCTCAACTCCCTCCCTTGTCCCCTTTCAACATTTCTTTGTCTGAAGTAGTCCTTTGCTAGGACTTAAAGGCAATTTACAGGAGAATTAGACAGGGCAGTGATGCAAAACAGTCAACCCTTCATTTGGCATGTTAACTCACAAGGGAAGGCTCTGGGACAACTGGAAGCATCCAAGGGCATGATGAGTCAAGGCAGGACAAGTGATACAGACAGAATTGAGAGAAGCAAGGAACACAGGATCGAGTCGCAGCTACAAATGAAACAAAACTCCAACCAAAAGGGGACCAAAGAAGGAGGAAGATTTTCACTGTTGTCTATTTGTCATTTTTCAGTCATGTCTGACTCTTCGTGACTGCATTTGGGATTTTCTTGGCAAAGATCCTGGAGTGGTTTGCCATTCCCTTCTTAATCCCATTTTACAGATGAGGAAACTGAGGCAAACAGGGTTAAGCAAGTTGCCCGGAGTACAGAGATAGTACATGTCTGAGGCTAGATTTGAACTCAAGAAGATGAATCTTTCTTACTTCAGTCCTCCTGCTCTATCTACTGTACCATCCCCCTGTAAATTTTTTAAAGTGCTTTGCATACATTATTTCATTTGGTCCTCATACCACCACACAAGATAGGTGTTATTACTATCCCCATTTTACAGATGAGGGATCTGAGTTTGAGAGATTAAATGACTTGCCCATGGTCACACAGCTAGTATATGTCTAAGGAAGTATTTGAAAGTGACTTTTCTGGATTCTAAGACCAAAAATTCTATAGGTTCATAGATATAGAGTTGAAAGTGACCTTATAAAGCGATCTAGTCCAATTCCCAATTTTTAGATGAGACAGCAAAAGCCCAGATTGGTTCGGGACATGGTTGAAATTGCCTCTGAGTAGACTGCTTTAAATATGTCTTCCGTATTTCTCTTCCACATATAATCTGGAGATGTTTTCTTTTTTCTACTGTAAATTATTTGCAACACGTTTGATAAGTCTTAGAGATCTCTTTAAATTTAATTTCCTGGGAAACTTTTATCTTATAGAAAATTCATACATGGTTTGTAAAAAAGATTCAGATTTAATAGCAATAATACACCTTCAAAGTGATATTTAATGGAGATACTTTAAAGTAAAGATGGTACCTAATCTTAATTCTATGTAAAGCATAATAGATCACTGCCTATTTAATAATATCTGATCATAATATATGGAAAATAGGAAATTTCACAAAATCAGTTAAAAGACCTCAAATAGGCTTTCCACAGAATAAAGAAATATGAAACTGAATAGCATGAGGCTCCACTAACTTAAACCCTAGAGGAATATCATTTCTTCACAACAGTTCTTCAAGCTTTCTTCCCAGAAAGACATTTAGAATGGCCATAATCTCTAAACTACAATGTCATTATTCCCTGGCTGACACTAGCATTAAGCAATACAAGAGAAAGTCTTTTTTTTTTCCCTTTATAAAACTCCCTGGAGGTTGGCACCCAACGGATTAACTTACCAAATTCCTTTGTTAATTAACAGATTTGAGTTGTTACTAAAGCTCTCTTTCAGCCATGCCTATTCAATGCAAGTGACACCAGTGGTGAATAATTTAACATTCTACCTTGATTTACACTCAATTGTACACATTTTACAGGTTTCCTCAGTGTATTTTGCATCAGAAAGTTAAAATCTAGGGACAACGGAGAAAAAGAAGACTTCCCAATTTTTGCCTAATGGTTGGTTACGCTATTTGAATTTTGCTAGCTTATTTTGCAAATAGGATGTAAGTGAGCAAGCATAAATTGCCACTGTTTACACCCAGAAAGATTCATGTAGTTTACACAGTCTTCTAATTTTTTTTTCCCTCAGAAGATATACAGTGTGAAAAAAGAAAACTGTTTCATAGCTCTCCTGGTTAGATAGACGTGCTGATAATCTGGGTCAGAAAATCTGATTCCTTCAGCAGCTCCAGGTGGATGGCAGTGTTTAAGAATGCTGCGCAGAAAGGTGGAGCAGAAGGTCTCCCCCTTCACACAAAAAAGCACAGTCAGAAGCATCTAGATGGTAATTATAGATTTCCATCCTCATAACATGAAAGAATAAATTATTATTAGCAAGAAAATAAAAATTAAAAAACCAGGGATTTGTTCCTAAGCTAACTACAAATAAGACAGAAAAGGAAGGAAAGAAGGAAGGAAGGGAGGGAAGGAGGGAGGAAAGAAGGAAGGAAGGAAGGAAGGGAGGGAGGAAGGAAGGAAGGAAGGAAGGAAGGAAGGAAGGAAGGAAGGAAGGAAGGAAGGAAGGAAGGAAGGAAGGAAGGAAAGAAGGGAAGGAGGGAGGGGGGAAGGAGAGAGGAATAACAAAAAGGAACAAACACTTCAATTATTCTAACATCAAAATATAATAAACATATAATCAAAGACTAATACTTAAAAATGATACTTATATGGAAGCATTAATAAATGTTTTTGATGATAATGGACTATAACATATCATCAACACTATGGATATATTGTGGAGATTCTCATTATAAATGTTGGTGCTAAGCTATCTGATCAGTCTAAGTAAATTCAAATTGTTCTTTGTGATAGTCTAGTACCTCAAAGCCCCAGCCTTCTAAATGTGTTTTTCTTCCTACCACTGTGACAGCCTCTTGTCTGTTCCTTTGCTCTTTCCCCTACTCCGGTTCAGGCAAAATCAGAGTGGAAGAGATGATAGCATCAATCTTGTCCACGTAGGCAAATAACTGAAGGATTCAACTGAGCAAAAGCAAATTAAGCCTTTATTTATAATCATTCCAGTCCACTTTTTACTCCAGCTCTCCTTACCGCTATCTTCTTTCTTTCTTCTTCTTCTGCAATTGAGGTTAAGTGACTTGGCCAAAGTCACACAGGTGGTAAGTGTCTGAGGCCAGAATTAAAAGACTAATAAAACATACTCATAAGGTAAAGCCCTATACTAGGCATTGAGGATAGAATGATGCACAGACATAGCACCTTTCCTCAAAGAGCTAATAAATTAATAGAAACCTAAGATTACCACCTAAATATAATACGGGTTTGAGAGAGATATGTGCATACAAATGGTCATAGAAATACGAGCAATTGAGGAGTTTGGAATTTTCTCTAGCTCTGGGAATCGAGAAAGGTCTTATTAAGAGGGAGGCAGCTGATTTATTCCTCGAAGGAAGGAAAATATGTTAACAGAAGGACATGGTGGGAGTCTATTCCAGAGATTAGGGACAATATGTATAAATATATAGAGATAGAAGAAGATAGGACAATATTGCGGAAAGCTACTAGACCAGTTTCCAGAGTATATAAAATATGAAGGAAATTTGGAGAATGGTCTAGGTGGAATGTTATTGTGCTGTAAGAAATTATGAAATAGCCAGTTTTAGAAGAAACTGGAAACATTTTTATTAAGAGATGCAAAGATAAGTGAGGAAAACTACAAGAATGATGTACACAATGATCACAATGATGGGGTTCAGACTCTGGGAACTTCCTTGAGCTCGCCTGGAATCTCCTCACTTAAACTGACTTCATGTTCAAAATGAGCTCTCCCTGTAAAAACTGACTTTTCATATTCAGATTGAGCTCTCCTAGTATCTCCTCACAGAATTTGACCTTTCATACTCAAATTGAGCTCCCCTTGTATCTCTCCACCTAACCTGACCATTGTCTGTTATCTCCTGATTGCCCTACCTGCTTACCACCTAGGCGCCCCCTAGTCTGATGTTTGTTGACTACCTCAAGTCATTTCCAACCTTTGATTCTCCTTGGAGGCCCTTCCTGAACTTCCTCCCCCATCACTCTAGACTATCAGACCACCCCTACCCCCACCCCCCATCCCTCCTATACTCTTTTCTGTATTTAAGTTCTACTTTGCCTCCATGAAGGTGCTCAGATGGAATCCAGCTCAGACTCTGTCTAGCTGGGATTCTATCTGGTCCGCTTGTGAATATAAGTGTCACAAATGCTTAGGCTCCTTAAGAGCCAACCCAATTAGGTGAATCTCTAATAAACTTTCTTTTCTTTGGCTTTAAGAAGGCTTGAGTCGAATTCATTCGAGCACGACCCGGACTGTCGGTATTTTGGGGTCCCCATCACCCCTAAACCTCATCAACAACATTATGGAGTAAAACAGCTTCGAAGGACTTTCAGACTCTTATCAACACATTGATAAAACATGATTTCAAAAAGAATAAACATGAAATATGCTGGACCATGCCTATGTGGTGAAAACTTTATTTGTGTGAAGGGGTTAAATTTGCTCAATGAAGGGGGTATAAAGAAATTTTAAAATAAAGAAATGTGTCTATGGTAGAGGTGGTGAAGTGACATAGTAAATCCTGAAAAAGAAGAAATAAAAGCATCAATAAAGCATTTTAAAATACACGGAAGAGAAAAGACAAGAGTTCAAAATGAGTTTTTAATGGTTTCGTATGCAGTCCTCCTTTCTATTATTTGTGCATTGAAATGTTTGCGTTTACTGATGCTTGTCAATTTCATAATAAAAATAATAATAAAAGAAGAAACAAAGAGATAATAGGCTAGAAATGTTCATTCGAGTGCCTTAAGAGGTGTTGGCTTTTGATCCTGAAAGTTGTTGGAAATTCCTGAAAATTTTTAAGTAGGGGATTGAAATGACCAGACCTGAGTTTTTGGAAGATTACTTTGGCAACTCCTTGAAGTCTAGACTGAAGAGAGAGCAGCAATACTACAGGCAAGGAGATTAATTAAGAAGTGATTATGGGATGGGGGCGGGGGGCGCAGGGTGCAGCTCGGTGGCACCGTGGATACAACACCAGCCCTGGAATCAGGAAGACTTGAGTTTATTTCTGGCCTCAGACACTTATCAGCTATGTGACACTGGGCAAGTCACTTAACCCCAATTGCAGAAGAAGAAAGAAGAAGATGATGAAAGAAGGAAGAAGAGAAGGAGAAGGAGAAAGAACATAGAACTAATAAGAGGTAATGAGAGCTGGAGGAAAAGTGAACTGGAACGATTATACACAACATACAGTCAGTGTGACAAATTGACTATAGAGCAACTTCCTAGTCAAAAAGACATGAGTTCATCTTTTGCCCCTGACACATATTTGTTTGTGACCCTTAGAGTTTGAGTCACTCAACCATTCAATACCTTAACCACTCAAGGCATTTTTGAAGACCAAGCGTGCCAAGTGCAAGTGCCAAACTACATTGGTAGGAGTTTCAATTTAATGTTCCCTATTAATTTACAAGAATTTATTAAGCTCCTGCACTGAAACCACAGGTCTGATCCATGGAGGAGAAGAAGTTATAGAGTAATAGAAGGGTAGTTGTTTCTCCTTCCCCCACCAGCACAACTAACCCAACCAACCAACATATTTTGCCAAGAAAAAGAAATAACTCAGAAAAGAAGGTCATCATCTACAATGCTAGGATCTTTTAAGAAAGAGATCCTTGAGGTCAATATCAGCATAGCAGCTCAGTACCTTTCATAGCCATTACAGTTTTCATCTATGGAGATAATGGATGCAGGTCAAGTCTCCTCCTTTAAACATGCGGTTATTAAAACTTGTGTTCCAACTTCACAACAAGCAACTTCACATATGCCAAAGGACAAACAATCAATCATAACCCAAACAAGAAAGAGAGGGTCAGTTCTGACTTAAGTAAAGTTTAGTGAAAAGCCAGCAGAGCAGGGTGATTATAGCCAGATCAATGATGCATAGTTCTGAGGAGGTTTACACAAGCAGTGGCCTTAAGATGCAGCTCTCAGGAGCGGGTAGGTCAAGGTAAACATAAGCAGAGTGTCCAGGACGCGGAGCCCCTATGGGTCCAGAAAGAACCTGACCAGATTATCTAAGTGAAAGAGGTCATTCGCTAAAGCATTTCTTGACTGCATTTCAATCCCAACTATAGCAGCCAAGTCACAAATATTCTGCTAAGTATGTTTTATTAGAAGACATCAGTGTTAAAATATAAACTATAGGTCAGGAAAACTATATAGGATGGTACGAGAACCCAAGGAAAGATTTAATAATGTGTAATTAACAATATATCTTTTAAAAGTGTAGCTAAAAAGTTAAAAGAATAACTAAAAAGTCTTTCAGTCTTCTGCTAATTCAAAAAAAAACTTAGAAAAAGTGATAAAGTGTAGTTTATAATAATATGAAGCTAATCTAGAAATTCTTAATTACCTAATGGACTTGATTATGCTGCCAAAGTTTTGAGATCTTTTTTTTTTATACAATACACTGACCAAACTGATGTTTTGTTTTTTCAACGTGGCAGTGACTTGTCAATGAATAAGAAACACAGCAATTTTGACACCACTAAGGAAATGAGTTTTTATCAGATTAACCTAACTGAATGTCCAAGTTCAAGAGAAGAATACGCTTTCAGTCCAAAGACACAATATACCTTCTTCTGTATCCTCTGCTGGGCCAACTTTTCCTGAACAGCAAAAGGAGAGCAAAGACTTTCCTCACATTGTCTCTTCATAACATGGAAAAGTTTAACATAAATTTAGACAAGGTCCCAGCCTTATAAGTGATGGAAAAAAAAATCACAGAATTCAAATACCTAATTTACCATTTTGGAATTTGACATATTCTTCCTCTCACTGCACAGCTAAACCAAGTTCGGCCTATTACACATTATTTCTTTTCTCAGAATTGCACTTGTTCATGCTTCTACTATTTCTCACTCGTAACTGAATTTGAACAACTTGATGATGTCTGTGACAGCAGGCTAGGACTAAACCCCACTATGATTGTGTTTCTCTTCTCCTATTCAAAAATAATTTAAATGCTCAAACAGCATACAGGTATAGAGGTTTGTGTTTCACAGATTGAGAGGGGGGAAAAAAGCAACAAGTGTGAATTCTAATCACAGTTACCCCTACCTTGCAAGAAGCCTTTGATGGAATTATTTGACCTCCAAGTTTGCTTACTGAAACTTTCTACTGCCTCCCTCAGTCATTATTCTAATACTTACATGTTTCACAAGCATGCAATGAAGATTAATTAATGGCTAAAAATGTTTGGAGAACTCAAAGGCATAATTTAAAGTTAAATTCTTCATAATTGAAAATAATGCATCCTGAAAAAAAAATTCCGCTGTACATTTTGCAAATGGCCCTACCTCCTTACTACTTTTCTCCTATTTCCCATGCAAAAGAAGTTTGTATCGTCTTGCATCATATTAGTTAAGTGGATTTTGCAATGTTATGGCAGGTGCCACAGTAAATTTCAAGGTTCCTGAGTGCATGTAATGTTCCAACACTCTAGGGACTGGGGAAAACACAAGTTGCTTTCCATGGAAGTGCCTTTCGTAATAAAGGATAAAGAAGAGTAATAAATAAAATATATGATACATAACCAGAATAGTTTTCAAATAGAACATTTTTTCAAAATTTTCTAAGCCTCGGTAGTTTCCAAAGAGTGCTTCCGGGGGCCACTTGCACTAAAGAAAACATCAAATAAAAAGAATTGACCATTAAGTTAAAAAGCATGATTCATTTTATCAACTTCCTTCAGGCTTCCAATACTCCTTCTCAAAAATGGTACAAACTGTGCGTGTATTAAATTACACCATTATGTCCTTGGAGGAAAGGTTTTCTGTTATTCAGGCAAGGAACTATCTTTGCCCAACCATGACGGATTCACAGCCAGCTGATCTAGAATTCTGGGTGTTGAACATAAGCCGATCAAAACCCTAGGAGATGAAAACAATTACAGAGAGTTTCACCGTTGTAATCTCTTGGGCCTACAATATTGTGAAATCTTGGAGAAAGAGAAGGAAAACACTATAGTTATTTATATGGCTTGCTGCATCAATATGAAAGTACCTTAAATTGTAATCATGTATTATGTCTTCTCTTTTTGGCAATATTTCTGGATCCACTTTTCTTACATTTAACTTCCTTTTTCTTATCTATCAAAGACACATACAGAACAGAGGATTACTGTAGGGTAGATCTACAAGTTCTTGTTCACACCCCAAAATCATCTCTGAGTAGGTATGAACAATGTTTCTGTTAGGCATGTTGTCCAAAACTTCCCACATGCATATTTTCATTAATGCATTTTAAACTTAAATACAAAATAAGAAAAGAAAGAAAATCACTGATGTGCACAACAGAACATATGAGAGGATTCAAAATATACAGCCTCTCATATTTGAAAAAATTCTTTCTTATTTTTCTGTAACTCTTGATGCTCTGCCATCCTTTCTTGGGAAAAACTTTATTTTTCTTGGGGTTTTGTCATCTGTTTTAGGTGACATATAACTGTCTCCAGAAGAGTACAGTGGTTACATCTCAAAGTTTCCTTTCTGTGTTGATGCAGAGTTCTAGGGTCCTTAGCTTCTTCCAAACCAGCTGAATCAAAGGATGCCAACAGATTTCTCCTTAAAGCATGCTGAGCAAGTATACGAAGTGACTTATCTCAGTTTTGTTTTTTAATAACTAAGAACTAAAACAGAGCAAACTGCTTTTTTTAAATAGACAGTCAAGCCAGGAAACAAGTCATGCTGAGAACTGGAATATTAGTCACAGCCCTATGACCTCTCACCTTAAGTGATAAAATACACAGGTCAAAATTGACAATACATACTCATGGCTGATCATGGCTGCCAGTTATTGATCCAGGGAGAAAAAAAACTTTGCAGGAAAAACATTGCTCTGAATTACAAACATCCACTCTCCTGAGACCCAGCAGCTCTCTGGGCTTTTCCCTCTGGAACTAGAAAGCCAGAAGTGAGTACAGCTAGTATTTAATATCAAGTGAATGTGCTGCTTAATCAATACTATTCTCCTTTTGTTCCACGATGTGGAAAGCAGTGTCTATTCATTCAGCAAAGGTTAATGCCAAGGGTCAAGTGATTTCACACTCTCTGTAGGATCCACAACATTTCAGTAGTTCAGATGCCTTGGACAATGATGTCTCCGTCGGGCTGATTTATTACCACTCTAAGGCCCTGCTTAATACTGAAGTGCTATCTTATGATAATACCTCAGAAAATAGCCCTGATAAAAGAGGAGGCAATAATTACCTACATTTTGAAGTAATGTCTTCATTTCTAACATCCTATAAAGATGTAGGGTCCATTTAGAATGACCTGCTTCTTGTATTAGCAAGTCAGACGAGATATTATCGGGGACTGTTTTATGAAATATCAGGCACAAGAAATTCAGTGCTTCTCTATTGAGAAAAATGTAAATTGGAAGTAAATGTAAGGCAACACACAATTTAACATATATATTAGAGAAAAAATCGGGCACTGACTTATTAAAAATCTCTTTTTCTCATATTTGGACAAGGCAGGGGAAGAAAAGAAAAATTATCAACCCCAGAGATAAATACAACTATATATGAAGTCACGGCTATTCGACATGTGAGGTCATAAAGATGGCACTAGTTACGGATACTATTTGAATTTTCTCTCCTTGAACGCTTTGAGCACCAGAGTAAGTGGCTAGAGAGGGCTCCCTATAAGGTCTTTTTAAATAGGTCCCTCTCCGAATGACATTAGATGAGGTCATTGTTTTAAACCAGCCTGCATTTGACTTTGTCATGGGGTCCATTTTTTTAAACCACTTTCATATCCCTGATTATTATTCAGCAATGTCTTATTCCAGATGTGTTTTATATAATGAAAGAAGTTCAAGTGTCACCAGGCAAACAGCGTGAGAAGAATTAATTGGAAGGCTTATCACAGGAAAGTCATTTAGAATCCAGCTCTCCTTAATATATTGGTGGATAGCAAATATAGCAATCAATTAATGAAATAAAATAAATTCTGCAAATCCATGTGAAGACGTCCTATCATTATAAATAGGAGGAGGCTACTTGGAATGGTTAATTATCCCCTATATCAGATGATTACCATTGTAAAATTATGTTATTTGACTGTTCAGACCCCTCCCCCCATTCTATTCAGGAACATTTCCCCAAACTATTTTAAATGAATATGTAATCATTGTATTAATAATGTAATAGATGAGGAAATTGAGAACACATTTTCTTATGTATTTGATTTTGGAACATTTCTTTTTATCATCTTTGAAATATTTTATTCACTTAGGTGCCTCTCTTGCTGTTATCAAATTATTTAAGAGTATGAAGTTCACTGACCTCGCATTTAATGAAGATAATACTAGAATTCTTTTCCAAGAGGGATGTAGAATAAACCCTTTGCCTAAATGCCTGTGACAGAGGGTAAATAAGGCTATAACTAATTACCTAACTTCTAGGAAAACATATGGCAAAAGCAGGAAGAATAATTGCATCAGTTTATTTCGTATGATAGTACATGTGATCTAGTCACCATAAAGACCACGTACTAGGACCAAATATGCACCTACTTCAAGATCATTTTAAGGTACTTTATACTAATTGTTGGCCTTCAACAACACAACAGCATCTTCCCAAAGCATATTCTAGGTTCAAAACATTTTCCGGAAATTTTAATTAAGTATATTCAGATACATGAATTAAACAGGCTAAAACTATAAGTACACAATTTTTCTCCTGCAGAAATGAAATAAGCAATCCTAGAGTATTCATAAAACATGAATGATTGGATCATAATAACTGACTTCTATATAGCATTTTATAATATCATCTTTAACATACATGAACATTTTCCATACAGGGTGCAGACTCTGGAAATGGTGAATTATGAAACCTCAATTATACCACTCCCAAGAATAATTGAAAAGATAAATCATTTTCAGATAACCAGTATTATTATTATCTCACCTGGGATTCCCAACAGCCTTGTGATGTAGTTAATGAATTTGGTGTTTTTCTTATTTTACAGAGAGAAAAATGAGGCTCAGCCAATTGAAGTGTTTTATGCAAGTGGTGAAGTTGGACTTTGAATCCAGGACTTTCCTTCCAGAATGTCTAGGTATTCTACACTAGTTCACCAAGGAAAAGAGTTTGGAGAAAATGACATGGGAGGTCCAATATGATGTAGGAATCAATGTTTTTATGGTCCTGTAGCTTCACTGGTCCTACCGTACTTTACAAGGTGAAAATATTCACTAGTCCAAGATGACCATTTTAACCAAAGTCATGTGTGTGCTTCTACTGATGGGAAAGTTAAGTGTTCATCTCTCAAAATAATAAGGTAGAAGATTAATCAAAGACCCTTGACTTTATACTATAATTTCCAATATAAATTGCATTGAGGTTTGAAGATATATCATAGCCTCTCAGGTTCTACTGGTGGGGTTCACTAAAGTTTTACAAGATCATCTTAAAGAAGGAACTCCCCACCCCCACCACCACGATCATTATCCTGAAAATAAAGGAAATTGAAAACAAAAACATTCCTCCTGTCACAATTTTTTTAAACCTAGTAAATCAAAAAATCTTCAGTTCAAAATCTTGGCTTAGCTGAAAATATAGAAACATAAAATTGTCCTTATGTTCTATATTTTTCACAAAGACGATTTCAAAAATGTTCAAGCATCAAATGAGATTGCACTATCTTTTCTGTGCAAAATAGATATCTTAAAAGTGCAATAGAGAAATAACTTTCTTGAGTGTCATGTTGGGAATCTGTGAGTACTAAATCAGCTTTGAGGGTGAATAGGACTATCCAAAAAGGTACTGCCACAGAAGCCAGGAACTAAATCAGATAAGTGGCCAATCCACAAAGTGATTGGTGTGTGCCTTGGTAGTGTAGTCAAGGGCTTGATGACCTGTTGGCATCAGTATCGTATTTGTGAATGATACACTAAAGAAATGAGGGAATAGCAACAACAAACTCCTCAGGTATACTAAATTCAGCTCGGTCTGAGAATTATCCAGAAAAACTCATTATGTCGAAATCCCAAGGTAAATCAATTTTAAATCAAGTGTTCTTCTGGTACATGTTTTTCTCTTTCATGTGTCCTCTAAGCACCAAATTAAATGAAAGAGTTTAAATATCCATGTATGCCCTTTCTCTACTCATCAAACTTTCCTATTTCAAAATGTACATGTTTTATTTTTAAAGTTATTTTCGAGATTAAAAGCTTAAGATATAATGTGTATTCCTAAACTTTTTTTCCAACTTAATGTTTGAACTTAAATAGATGTCATTTAGCATTCATTCCCCTTTCATTATGCAAATGAAGAATTTAGAAATAATTGAAGTGAAATGGAAAAATAAGGGTCAGATTTAGAGGACTCTAATTCCCTGTCAGGGCCTCTAGAATTGGAGAATACCAACTGAGCCATTCTCACACTGGAAGAACTAAATGAATTGTTGGTAGGGGTAAAGCAGTTACTAGGAGTGTACATTTCACTAGCGGATGTAATTGACGTTAATCACTAAATAATTTTGAATGCTTAATCTTTGTTCAACAGTTCATTCTAAGGAAGGGTCTGTCCTTTATACTTAATTACATCAGGGTTCTACAAAGGTATACGTCTGTGATAATCAATGTGAAGCTTCCATCATTTCTTCCAAAATTTTGCTTCTTCATATTTTTCTGAACATATTTCCTTTGCATTGAATTTAAAAGACTTAAAATAACCCAAGAATTTTCACATGTTGGTTACCTGGCAATTCAATTGATCCATTCTCTTTCCATGTACAGAAAGATTATATGCATGATTAGCAAACAAATCCCATTATTACCAGGGCTTTAAGTTAACTCATAGAAGAGTGGAATCATAGTTAGATGTCATATTTATTTTTTATTTTTATAGACACATATTTTATGGCCCCTTCATCATTATTTCATAAAAATTTTAGAAATAATAATAATGGTTAGCATTTATATAGCCCTTTAGGGTTTGGAAACAAAACATCATTTTATTTTATCCTCATTAAAAAAACCCTGGAAGGTAGATGCTATTATTATGCTATTTAACATATGGGGAAACTGAGACCAACAAAAGTTCAAAGGATTTGCCTGAGATCATAGAGTTTGGAAATGTCTGAGGTGGAGGATTGTCTTTCTGTCCACTGCGCCACCTAGCCAATTCTTCCAAGTTAGAGCTAGAAAGGACCTCAGAGACCATCTGGTAAACTCCATTTCACAAATGAGGAAATTGAAGGCCAGGGATTTTAGGTGATTTGATCAAGGTCATCTAGATCACACAACCTTGAGAATGGGAAAAGGACTTAAATTCATTTCCTCTGACTCCAGAAACAGTCCTCTTTTCACCATATCCAAGGCTTCCTTCAAAACTCCCTAAACATAGAGACCATGTTTTAGCATTATATATTCCCCAGCACCTAGTTCCATGCATTGTACTTAATAGGCATTGAATAAATGTTTCATGAATGAATGAATAACTGCAAAGTGTTTACATATCACAAATAATAACTACTCCTGTTTCAGACTTGGGGGAAATTCTGTTAGCCTAAAAACAATACAGATATTTCCATAGTTTTATCATTATGTCCTTCTGTCCTTAGAAACTTACCAGACACACAGTGATAAAGCAAGATATATTATTTTTTTAATTATTTAACAATTTTCCCAAGGACTTATCCTACAAGATTAAGCTTTATGAACATAGCAGATATCAGTGGCTACCACTACCTTCAGACAGCAATATCTTATTTAGATTTTTTTAATCTAGATAAAAAGCATAAATCATATTTGCATGAATCAGTTACTTTCTCAATTAAATGTATTAATTAAACCATAAATTACTCAATGTCTCATAAGAGCAATACAGTAATTCATGAGCTCACCAGACAGTGTAACCTTCTTATAAAGGCATATATCCCATTTCATATATTATTTCCAACATGCTTCCTGGGTTTATACCTAGCTTTGCCTTTCCATAAGAACAGAATTAAGACCCGATGCCCTTGCAGGCCTTTTGACAAGGCAATTGAAGCTTCACTCTGCATACTTATTGCTAAGGGTCCTTCGAACTCTAAAATTCTATGTTAAAACGCCATTCAAATATGACTTCTTCCAGGACTTCTCTAATCCTCCGAAGTAAATTAATTCCCCCAAAAAATTACTTTTCATTTATTTTATATAAACCATTGTGTGTTTCTATTGTCTCTCCCAACGTAAGGTGAGTTTCTTGAAGGCAGAGAGTATCTCACTTTTTTATTTGTAACCCTAGCACTTAAGCACAGGGACTGACATATAATGTGGATTTAATAAGTGCCTGTTGGCTGATTGCTTAATGGGTTGGATATTGGTTGGTATTGCGCACCCCAAAGACAAATGTATACAATACCTTAGGCAACCACAAAGAAAACTCTGTTATTTAACAAGAGCTTTAAAAGCTAAGTAGTATGATACAAACATAATAAATATAATGTAACAACAGAGGAAAAAGAGGCAACTGAGTTTCTCTAACTTGAATACACACACACACACACACATTTCCTAAGATAGGTAGTTGAAAACTAGTACAGATCCATTTATCTATATCGGCCAGGTTCAAATTTCAGTAATGAAACTCTTATTGATTCTGTGAAACACAACTTAAAATCTCAGCAAATACTGAGCAATCTGTGAGGAGCTCTTAAACGCTGAATGTATGTAACTAGGCATCTCAATTTAACAACCAGACATACATTAAACAGCATTAATAGCCAGGCACTTAATGGATCAATTCCCACTGTTTGTGTAATGTGGAAATAAAAAAGGCTTATTAAATGACAAGCTTTCCCTGGTTCGTGCTAATTAATTATACACTGCATCTGACTGCTAATTTAGTGGGGAAATGCAGCCCAAAACCAGAGTTTCTGCTTGAACTTGGCCTCAGCATCACCCATTCCGGCACAGAGGACAGCTGTGACCTGCCTCTGAATGACGACAGTATTAAATTAGATCGCAAGGCCATCAATTTAATAAGTACTGTAGCAGGTAATTTGAATAAGGACATATTAGTATTCTACCAGTGCACAACTAAAAGCAGCTGACCTTTCAGACCAGAGAAGATCCTTGAACACATCTAGCTGAATCGGAGAACATAGTAATAAACTGACAATGTTAAGAGTGCCAAGAGAGACTTTTACAATGCGGGACCACATTACTATACATCAGCCACTCTGTGGTACGTAAGATCCATTTACAAATCTTCTCACAACTCTCATCCCAATTCCTGTCTGCCTCAAAAAAGGATAAGGAAAAACGCAAGATTAGGGCAATATTTTCAATAGTACATTTTGAAATTCTCCTTATTAGTTTGATTTATGGTTTGTAGAATACAAAATTAATCGGGACCCATAAAATGCA
The DNA here is from genome assembly GCA_023548195.1 of Bettongia penicillata ogilbyi. Classification (NCBI taxonomy): domain Eukaryota; kingdom Metazoa; phylum Chordata; class Mammalia; order Diprotodontia; family Potoroidae; genus Bettongia; species Bettongia penicillata. Next base: position 6,396,991 of record JAJHZJ010000322.1, on the reverse strand, counting down.
GTATGAGCACCCACGTAACAAATGAGAGAGTTCCTAAAGCACAAGGCAGATTTAGAATCTGGAAGACACACGTGCATGTAATGCAGCAAAAGTACCCTGTGTCATGAGACTTTGCCTTCATTTCCATTTAAACACAGTAATATCGGGTGTGCATATCATGCAGAGAAGGGCAAATAGTGTTTTCCAGATAATTGGCCAGTTTTCCAAGAGGTTATATAATGACAGTCACAATTGTGTGTGACCAAAAACGTGGCACACAAAGCATTTGCTCTGGGGGGATTGATTGAGTACATGATGAATAGTAGGTATATAAGGCCATCCACAGAGTCTGTCAATATGCTTTTAAAAGGTGAGCAAAGGAAAACGATATGTAAAATGTGTACACATGAACACACAGCATTCAAGCTACAATGCCCTGTGTGTGTATTATTTATATATTCTTATCAATTTAGGGTCTCCCTTCTACCAAACGCCATTTTAAATCATGAAATGCATTTGTTCCGAGTTCTTGTGGACCTTGGTCATTAAGCTCCCATTGCACAAAGGTGTCTCAATGTAGACCAAAAAACCCCATTTAGAAGTGATTTTTCTTGACTTCCAATTCTTTTACACTTAGAGAATTTAACAAAAGTTCAAATGAAATTTTGAAAATGCATCCAAAATTCATGTTTGCCCCTAGTTCAATGAAAAGGGGGAAAAAATGTTTAGAATGAGAGCTGATCTATCTAACCATGAGACCAATTTCTCTTAGAAAAGCTAGATACAGAAATGTCCAATTCAGGGTTCCCCACCTTCAATCCCACTTATTGTGGCACAGTCCAGCTTCCACTTTTTTAAAGTCATTCACTTCCTTGGACAAATAAGCCACCAATGCCCAGGAGATAGCTTACTCTAAATCGAATGTGCCGGGGTTGCAGCAAGGAAGTAATAAAGGTAGAGTGATCTATACTATGCAGGTGACCTAGACCTAGACCCAGACCCAGACTCTGGCACTATAAGATAAGAGATCTCACAGATAGGGGCATCTTGGGACTGAATTTATTAGGGTTGGGCCGATGGGGAATCTGGATCAGGCCAGAGAAATTATTCTTTCTGTGTAGGTGATGGCCAGAAGTAAGATATCTTTGAAAATAATGGTACTTTTCTATCATATGCAGGACTCAGCCCCATTACTCTCCAGGGTGGGTTTCCTTCCTATCCTTCTAATAGGATAGGAAGGCTTTGATGGAAACTTTCTACTTACATCAAAGAAACATCTGGAAAAAAATTCCCAGAGTGATTATTGTAAGAGATATGGGAAAACAAATTGTAGAGCTTCTCTTCAAAAACCTTTTTTTATTATGATTATTCAGATCATTCTGCGTGTTTATCTTGTAGATATAAAACATATCTGTCCAAATAAAAAAGATACTACTTAACCCACCATGGTTCTAATCTGACAAGAAATAGACTTTCTATGCCTTTGGGTAAGATTCTTGTGGCGGCATTTCAGGTATCTCTATGACAAATGAGTATTTTTAAACTATGATTTTTAGTGTCCCAAAAAGATACTTTGACACCATTAAGTAGGTATCAGACCTCATCTTATAGCAACATATCCTTGTTTGATTGTGTGAAAGACATAAGAGGAAGAAGATTCATGGAAATTCTGTTGTGTATGTCAGAATTCTAGAAACATGAAATTTCAGATCTGGAAAGCTTCTAGATCAATCTCGTCATTTTAAAAGTAAAGAAACTGAGGATCAGAGAAGGAATTTGTCCAAGACCATTCTGTAAGAAAAAGAGACACAACAAATTCAAGTCTCCTCACTCCTCATTCCAGCACTCATTCGAGTATTTAAAAAAAAAAAGGATTATTGTAAACTCTGAAATCTAGAAAGAATACTCTGGTTCAGAGGAACAAGAATAAAATAACATCATAGATTTAGGATGGAAAGGAACCTCCTGGGAAGTTATTTAGCCTAAGGAACTTCAAGGATTAGGACCATTAACCATTTCTAACAAGAAACTGGACAACGTATTAGAAAACCAGAGCTTGCTGAGAAAGGCACCAGCAGGTACAGGTTTCAAATGGGAAGAGAAGCTGGGTAAGGGAAGAGACTCACTCCTGGAAAGTAATCCAGGCAAACTAACTTCCCAATCAAAAGCAAGGAATAGAAAGTGTAAGAGGAGAGAACTGAGTTTCCCCTATAGACCTGAACCCCAAGATAACCAAGGGAAAAGACGCTAATCAAGGCATGCTAGTCTCAAATCCTAGGAAAGATTTTTTAGGGAAAATAGATAGGGAATTGACCTTCTTTACTGTTTCTGTCTATGGAAATGTCATTCATATGGTGTTCTTTGCACACTTGGAGTTATCTATGACTCTTTCCTTTCTCACCCTTCATATCTAATTGCCAAACTCTACCAGTTTCATTTCTTGAATTTCTCCCTTCTCAAATAACTAGATGGTATAGTGGATAGAGTACAGGTTCTGAAGTCAGGAGGACCTAAGTTCAAATCAGGCTTCAGACACTGGCTGTGAGACCCTGGGCAACTCACTTAAACCTAATTGCTTCCAAAAAAGTAAAAACAAAAAAGAATGTCTCCCTTCTCTGGTGCTATTGCCACTACTCTGGCATGGGTCCTCACCGCCATACTAACTTTCTATCTATACATGCTCTATTTGTTACAAAGTGAAATTCTATCCCAAAATATACATTTTGTTCTATTGCCTGTTTGCCTTTGTGCTAATTTATGCTTTCTGCATTCTCCTTTTGCCTGTTGAATTCTGTTCATTCATTAAAGTTCAATTTAAATGCTTCTGCCACTTATGGAGGATCCCCCGATTAGGAACAACCTTACAAGATCATAGACATGGAGCTGGAGAGGACATAAAAGGCCACAGAGTCCAACCCCTTCATTTTATTATTTTTTTAAATTTATGAAATAAAACAAATATTTCTATGAGTAGAATTTTAAAAAAAATGATTGCACCTAAAATAGACAATCTATCATGTTCAAGTTGCTATCCCTTTTCAATGTATAATAAAGCTATCAAGTAAATTTCTTTTTTTTCTTTTTCTTTTTTCCCTCCCCACCTCACCCTAGGGATGAAGGCTGAGGGAAGCTAATTGACTTGACCAGGGTCACACTGTAAATTGTGTCTAAAGCAGTGTTTGAACTGTCTTCCTGACTAGTTCCTAGGTCTTTGCCTCCCTATTGTACCACTCATCCTCAGATCTCACAAGAGACTCCTCTTCGTGACTTTCTAAAGCTCTTAGCATGCAATATTGCATATTATGGTTATTTGTTGGATGTTTCATAATTGACCAGACTGTAAACTCTATCACAAGAATTGGGTCTTATCTAAGCATTGCATACCCTCATCACCTGCTCAATGCTCTTCATACAGGGGATGCTTAATGAATTTCTTTTGTATTATGATTTTGGTTGTGTTTGGGGACTAATACTGAAAAGCAAGCTATTAGACACAAGACCGGGCAGCTAGGTGGTGCAGTGGATACAGTGCCAGACCAGGAGTCAGAAAAAACTGAACTCACATCTGACCTCAGACACTTACTAGCTGTGTGATCCTGGGCAGGTCACTTAACACTGTTTGCCTCAGTTTCCTCAGCTGTAAAATGAGCTGGCGAAGAAAATGACAAACTACTCCAGAATCTTTGCCAAGAAAACCCTATATGGGGTCACAGAAGAGCCAGACACAACTGAACAACCACAAACTTTCTTTTGAAGTGCATGAATGATTGAGATTGACTAAAAAAGAAAAAAGCTAGGCAACTTTCTGCATGTTAATGTAACCTCCCCTGGTTTCTATCTACTACTTTGAACTAAACCCATTCAAAATGGTTAAAATAAGGCCACAGCAGAAGAGTAAATAATCACTGTGAGTAGCACTGATATTCTTATAAAAGGAATAGGCATCACTTCTCTGGAGGAAACTGTAAGTGGGCAAGCTTTTGTGAATTCTTGTGGAGGAAAAGGGAACAACCCTTGACATCCAAGCTAAGACTCCCAAGGGGCTTAGCCCTAAGGGAACCATGGACGGTCCCTACTCCCTCTAAATCTATGACGTATGGCCCAAGTGTCTATTGTAAGGTCAGGGATGTGAGCAAAATCTCAGTCTTTATATAGGGAATGAATAACTGTTAGAATCAATCTCTTATATTATTTTCAGAATATAGTCTACACTTTGTTACAAAGGATCACACTTACACATCCATCCAGGTAAATTCTTCAGAAGTCACTTTAATTTACTCAGATGTGAGTGTGATAAGTCAGTGAAGACTTCTCAGGGACCTAAATCTGAAGTAGATCAGATTCTAGCCTGAGTTTCAATTTCTCAGAAATCATATGATATGGGGAAAGTTGAAGTTGTGAAACCACCTGTCGCCCCTCTCCCCAGATTTGCTTAACCCACTTCCTAATCAAATTTTTGAAAATAAGTTGCTTGCTCAGGCCCTTGACTTCCATTTCCTTATTTCTTGTATTTGGGGCAAATTTCTGAAAATAAGCTGCTTGCTCAGGCTCTTGACCAAAAGTGGAGGGGTTGTGGGCTTTGTGGTTTTCTGCTAAATAACCTTGCATCTGCTTCTGTAAGGTGCTTCCCCTCCTCCAATTTGCTTGAGGGAGGATGCAGTCTGCTTCTTGCAAGAGCCTGAAGGACTTTCTATTTGTACTTTGAGATGCCTCTGAGTAGTCAATCTGAGTAGGGGTCTTGCCATCCCACACAGATGCTATTTCTCTATCTAGGAGTCTAGTCCTTCAGGAACCATATGTATGACAATAATACCATATGTAGTGTGTTGACGTTTTCAAAGTATCTAGAAATTCAGTCATTTCCGACTCTTTAGAACCCTGTTTGCAGTTTTCTTGGTAAATATACTAGAGTAGTTTACCATTTCCATCCCCAGCTCATTTTACAGATGAGGAAATTGAGGCAAACAGACTTGATCAGGGTCATCTAGCTAGTAAGTATCTGAGGCCAGATTTGAACACAGGAAGAAGAGACTTCCTGAGTGCAGGCATCAAAATACACAACGTACCCCCTAGCACACTACAAAGAAGAGCTTGTTCACCTTGCTGACAAAGGACCTCATAGTCAAGGCTGTGGTTTTTCTAGTAGTAATGTATGGATATTAGAGCTGAACTAAGAGGAAAGCTAAGCGCCAAAGAGCACACTTTTGAATTGTGGTGCTAGACAAGACTTTTGAGAGTCCCTTGGACAGTGAGGAGATCAAATCAACACTTGAATAATTAAATAATCAACACTTAAATAACTTAAATCATTAACTGACTGCTCATTGATTAAGAACAACAAAAATAACCAAAAATAATCCCAACTCTTAGCAGTGTGCCTAGAGGCAGCTGGGAGAGAAAGTACATTGGACCTAGTGTCAGGAAGACATGAGTTCAAATTCTACCTCAGATACTTCTTGATTGGATGATCCTGTTCAAGTCCACTCAACCTCACTCTTCCCCAGTTTCCTCATTTCTGGTTAATTCCAGGTTATTATTATAGACTTTCACTATATACAACACACATTAATATAGACATTCAGTATATACAACACAATTTTATATATGCTTGTATTTGTTTCTTTTTTAATGTGCTTCTCTGAGATTGGTCATTAACTGGTCTCATTTTTTCCACCGTTCCTCCTTCCAGTAGTCTCCCCATTCTGTTTTTTTTCTTTCTTTAGTGATTTTTGTTTCATTTAAGTTCCAAATTGTCTCCCTGACTTCCTCTCCACTCCACACTAGAGAAGGCAACCATTTGATGCAGATTTATAAATATATGTAAAATTATACTATGGGTGCTTATATCTATCAGTTCTTTCTCTGAAGGTAGATATCATCTTCCTTTAAAAGTCCTGGACAGTTGATCTGAGCATGCATAGTCCTCAGAATAACTTTGTCATACACAATTATCTTTTGAACAATATTGCTGTTAATGTATATACAATGTTCTCTGGTTTCTACTCACTTCACTTGTCATTATTTCGTGCAAGTCTTTCCATGGTTTTCTAAAAATCAACCATTTTTTTTACAGAGCAGTAGTATTCCATTATAATCATATACCACAACTTGTTTAGTCATTCCCCAGTTGATGGGCATCCCATCAGTTTCCAGTTCTTTGCTACCGCAAAGAGAGCTGCTATAAATATTTTAGAATATATTTGGGTTTTTTTTTCCTTTTTCCCTGATCACCTTGAGAAAGTGAACTAGTAGTAGTATTCTGGGTCAAAGAATATATTTAGTTTTATAGCCATTTCAAGATAATTCCAGATTGCTCTCCAAAATACTGGATCAGTTCATAGTTCCACCAACAGTGTATTAGTGTCTCAATTTTTCTACATCCCTTCCAACATTCATCATTTTCCCATTCTATTATTTTAACCAATCTGGCAGATGTGAGATAATATCACAAAGTTGTTTTAATTTGCAGTTTTCTAATCAATAATGATTTAGAGCATTTTTATACAACTGCATATAGCTTTGATTTGTTCATCCAAAAACTGCCTATTCATATTCTTTGACCATTTATCGATTGGGGAATGACTCATATTCTTATAAATTTGACAAAGTTCTCCATATATTTGAGATATGAGACTTTTATCCGAGAAACTGTCTATAAAATTTTTTCCCCAATTTTCTGCTTTCCCTCTAATCAGCACTTTTTTTTAAAGGAGCATAGCAACCTCCTACTTTTCAATACTGCCTCCAGTCATGGGAGAAATACATCCTTTTTGAGTTCAGGTTACTACTCCAAAATAGATCTACCACAATGTAGAAATCATAGAGGAAAAAAACCTAAATTTTATTAGGTTTACACACAGACAAAAATAAATAAACCTATACAAAGATTAAGATTTCAATGAACCCTCTTATAGACAAAATTACATTTGAGTGGCAAAGAAATTATACTTTTACATATTGCAATCTTATTCCTCTTAGGTCATAAAAGTTAAAGAAAAAATAGATTTATAATCCCATGTCTCCCTAAATGCCATAGAAGTTGAAGAAACTTAGTTAAATAGTCATAACTTCATACATCACCTAAGAAAACAAATCTAATTATATAGAATCTATAGGTAAATGAAACCAGGTTACAGATTAAACTATATTTAGGGAGTTCACAAATAGGCTGATTGAGGGAGCATGGATTTACATGTTACTTACATAACCAAGTATTTAGGGACAGTATTTGGGGACAGTTGAGATTTTTGCTCTGGCTTCTTATTGAAGGAGAGTTTGAAGCCTTAAGCTAATTTTCACCTCCCATGGGACAGGTTTCAGGCATATCAATAACCTCCTACTTAGGAGAAATAGCTTAAAGTGCCAATGAGATATTCACAGTGCCCATGGCAGCCAGGAATATTGTGGCACAATTCTGAATCACAAAATACCTCAGACTCCCCAGGTGAAAGGCAGAACCAAAACATCTATTTGGACACCAGAAAGCCAAAGTCATCATAGTAACATAAATCTATACACAATAACAATGCAGAGAACAACACCATCCCCAAGTCTTCCCCCTGCGAGGCTTCCCACAAACCAGACCCCTTAAACAAACCACAAACAATCACAAAATCACTCACACTCCCCAGGAGCCTTCATCCTTTCTAGCTCTGACTGCTCTCGAGGATCACTTCCTCTCAGCTCTGCTCTAGCTCTGCCTCTTCCTGTTCCACCCCTTCAGCAAACTCCTCCCTCTGCAGGCTCCATGTGCATCAGACTCATGTGATTCAGTCTTCCATGTGACCCAGGCAGGTCACTGGGGTTATTAATTAATGGAAAAGATCTTCCCATTTAGATTACCATTATAACTGCTCTACCATCCCCATAATAAAAATTAATAAAAAAAAAAAAAGGAAATCAAGAATTCAAAATTCCTTAACACTACTCTATATAACTGCATTGGTTCCAGGGTACTAGAACCACTGCAATAGAAATGATCTAGAAATCTAAAATCAAAAAATCTAGAAAAGTAATCTAGGAAAAAAATCTAGAAAAGATGCCTCCGCTGTCTGTCTGTCTCCTGCACAGATTTCTCACGCTTGCCTATGATGAATTATTACATCATTTAAAAAAATTAGGCATCTACAGATTTTACCTAGGCTGCATATGTATATCTTCAGTTTCATACAATGATGAAGCGCATTGTAGATGATGGGAATTCATCAATGATGAATTCATACAATGATGAAGCCCATTGTAGATGACAGGTTGTTAACTGCACATCTAATCATGCATTTCCAAGAAAACTAAAGATCTACCATAAGAGTCAGCTCAGTAAAACCTCCTGCTAAATTTGTATGAACAAATTGCCTAAATAGCAATTTGGTCAAACACACTGTGAATGAGAATGTCAGACACTTTTGCTATACCACATTGCAGTCTTTAACTGTTCCCAAGTCAGTTTACTGTCCTTGATTATTCAAAGTTGTTTTTCAGTTGCTTTTCAGTTTGTCCAACTCTTCATGACCCCATTTGGGGTTTTCTTGGCAAAGACACTGGAATGGGTTGCCATTTCCTTCTCCAGCTCATTTTTACAAATGAGGAGACAGAGGCAAATAGGGTTAGGTGACTTGCCCAGGTTCACACAGCTAGTAAGTATCTGAGGTCAAATTTGAATTCAGGAAAATGAATCTTCCTGACTCCAAGCCTGGCACTGTATCCACTATGCCACCTAGTTGCCCTGTTGCATTCAAAGATGACCCTACTAATAATAGTTATCACTACCTATATAGTTGGATGCAAACAAAAGGACCTCATAGTCACGAATTGCTATGAGTCAAGGTATGGAGCATAAAACCCAGCTGTGTTTAAAACCTAATCAAGTGAGAAGACTTAATAAAGGTGAACTCTAAACAAAATTATGAAGTATGTCAATTCTGTTGTACTCCCCAAGGCTCCCTTAATCACCCATTATGCAGTGGAAAGAATACTGAATGTTGAATCAAATAAAATGGCCTCAAATCCTATCTTTTCCACTATGTGTCTGACTTTTGGAAAATCACTTAAACTCTCTAGACCTCAGCATCTTCATATGTGAATGGACTGTTGTTGTGCAGTTGCATCTGATTCTTCATGATCCCAAGAACCATAGCATGCCAACCTCTCTACCCTCCACTATCTCTCAAAATCTGTCCAATTTCATGTTTGTTGTTTCCATGGCACTATCTATCCATCTCATCCTATACCACCCCTTTTCCTTTTGTCTTCAATCTTTCCCAGCATCAAGGTATTTTCCAATGAGTTCCATCTACTCATTGTGTGACCAAAGAGGGTTGGACTAGCTGTCCTCTAAGGTCCCTTCATTTCTTTATCTTTTGACTCCAGCCCCCAGGCATAGTTCCCTTACACCATCCTGTTGTAGAACATTTGTAGATAGGATCCCCCTAATCACCAGGTAGTGCTGACAGATGCTTGGGGACCATATATCTACGAAGCTGATGAATAAAACAAAGATGTTATGCTATTTTCAAGGAGCAGGGTTAAGGTATCCCATCAAAGGAGCTCATATTGTTTTACACCTTTTAGATCTGTCTTTTCTTATGTCTCTATAAGACTCCTGAATTATTTCCAGATCCCTGAATCTCTTATTTACCTGTATCTTGATGCTCTCTTGTAGAGCACCTCCATATGCTAGTGACAATTGCCTCAGCTGAAAACTAATTCATAGTGTTTCAGTTGCTGTTAATGTGTTAATATGTTACATCTTTCTGGTAATGATAGTGAAATAAATGTGTTACAGGTCATTCTGGAGTCAATATCTTAGAGAAATTTCTATAATTGTGAGAATTGCAAATAGGACTTACCAGTATTCCTCAAATCAACTCATAAGAGGGCTGCCATGTGGCGTAATGGATAGAATGTTGGACATGGAGTCAGTAAGACTTGGGTTCAAATTCTCCCTCAGATACTACTAGTTATTGGATCCTTGGTAAGTCATCTACCTTCAGTCTCCTCAATAGTAAAATGAGGATGATAATAGTTCCTTCCCCTCTGGGTTATTGTAAGGAGAGAATGAAGTATTGGTGAAGCACTTTGCAAACCTCAAAGTATTATATAAATGCTAGCTACTATAATTATTTTTTTCAGTTTAGAGTAGTTTGAATTTTATAGGAATAAACCCTTTGGCAAGTTGGGGAGATGTCTGCTCCAAACACGTGAAGACTTCCCCCAGTGGAATTGGCAAATAGAAATAATCTGTTCCAAAGGTCATGAAGGCAGCTGAAGTAGGTGCTGTGGACCACTTAGTGCTTGGTCAGACATTGAAGACACTGCATCCAGGACCATGGACAGTCATCCTGACTTTTATCTTGCCACTGTGCTTCTGTGACTAGAACAGAGTGAGGCTGTGACTTTGTGCAACTCTGCCTCACTTAAATCCAATTAATGCCTAAGTTAAGATATTACCCCATGATGTCATTGGTAGAGGGAGTGACAAGGAAAGAAAGGCTTCACCCACAGAAGGCTGGGGTCCAAAAGGAGGAAGTGAATCTCCCTCTTCACCACTCCAACCCAGTAGCCATCCCACACTGCTGCTAGAAGAGCTACCAAGACAAGGAAAAGTACTTGTACCTTTCAACAGCAAATCCTTAGTAGATTCTCAGATGCTGCAATCTCAAACTCTAAAATGTGTTATAGGAGGACCTATTTCTATTGGGTGTTGACAGTAAAATTAAAATGAAGCACAACTTTGGGAGATTGTCCAAATAATTATTACTTGTCGTTCTGATAATAAGCCACAAGCACACATTCACCAGAATATAGAAAATCTTAAATAGCTGTCACTGAAGCTCTTAGTTCTAAAAAAAAAGAGAGACATAGAAGTATTAGGTTTAGAGAAACAATAGAAATACAAGATGAATTTTGAGTGATATACAAGAAGGTAAAAGACAAAAAGGTAACACAACCAAAGAGGTTGGGCCCATACAATGCCACATATCATTTAATGTTAAAACCTATAATGGGAACACAATTGTAAAAATGTACTCAGGCTGAATATATTGTATATCATACTGATTAAGTTGACCTTTTAAGCTCTGAAACATCTTTAAAAATTACATTCTACTTATAAGCCAAGTATGAAATGTGAACCCTCCTGTACATTAGGATTTCCCATGATAGATTTTTCCTAGTTCTAACTCCTGCCCAGAACATGTCTTCCACTCTTAGAAACAGACTGGAACTGAACTGTCCTTACCAACATGCACTGTACTTTTTAGCTCTTCCTCTAATCCATCCACACCCATTCTTTACTATTTAAACTGAACCTAGCCCACAGAGAACTCTGACCTGTCTTGAAATGTATCAACAGAAGTGACCAGCTGTTAACATCCCTTCAAAGGACAAATCATTCCATACAGCTGCTTACACAGCTGCATATGGGAGGGAGACTTTTTTAAAGGCTTTCCCAGCACTCTGCTGTTGCTTCTGGGTCCTCCCTCCACTCCTCCTGTCGGGAATGTTATTCCTTGCTATTTGACCACCCAGTTGTATGAGAACAGGGGCAGACGACAGCATCGAGGGAAGTGGGTGGCAGGTTAGCAAAGACTGGTTGAAGGAAAGAAGGGAAAGGTAATAAAAGAATAAATATTCAGGGGGAGAAGCCCATTCCAAAAAGAATCTGGAACTAGAACACTGTGCTGCAGTCAGTACTACTTGAAAGATGTTTGATTTACACTGCAAGTTAAAACTGCAAACTGAATTTTTAATCATCTTTCATGGTGTGGCAAGGAGAAAACAAATTTTAAAAACCTGAATTTTGCAAAAACTTGCATAAATAAAGGAAAAACTTAATACAAGATTAAGGGATTTGAATATATTACATAGTGTATGTACCTTTTAAAAATCACATTGCCACAATGAATTTGAGTTATGAGTTTTTCCTCTATTCAATCCACATGCATCTTTAGGTATTTAAAAAATAAATAGAGAGACAGACAGACAGATAAATAGATAGATATAATGATGAGAATGAACTGTAATCTTGATTCCCAGAGAACTTTGTCCTGTCTAAAGTTTGTGAATAGAGGCCACCAACTACTAGACTCCCTCCAAAAAGGAATGAATTATGTATGGTGTCTAGAGTAGCTGCCTAGGAACCAGAAAGACCTGGGGTAAAGTCCTACCTTTGAAATATACCAGAGATGGGGAACCTGTGGACGCAAGGTGACCCTTTGACTGAATCCAAACTTCACAGAACAAAGCCCCTTAACAAAAGGATTTGTTCTGTGAAGTTTGGACTCAGTCAAAGGGCCACACTTGAGGACCTAGAGAGTCACATGTGACCTCAAGTCCACAGGTTCCCCAATCCTGATATATGCTTACTGTGGCTCTGGGTAAGTCATTGAATCTCAATCTTCATCAGTTTCCTCAACTACAAAATGTTAGTAGTAGTCGCAGTGCTCTAGGCAACTTTATAAGTTGCAGAGAAGGTGCTATCATAAATGAGTCAAGGAAAATTTCTCACCTGGGAAATTTTCCCTAGGCTGATAGAATATCAGGGCCAGTCCCTGTACTTAAGGTTCTTTATGTATCAAAAGTCATAGAAGTGTGAACATCTTGGAGCTGGAAGGGACCTCAGGGGCCATCTTAGCCAGCCTATACTTGCAAGGAATTCTGTATACAGCACATCCTACAATGCCCTTCAGTTCCTTGTCTAAGACTTGTGATGAGGGGAACCCACGCCTTACTGAAGCAGCCAGGTCCACTTTTGGTCTTTGTAAATGTTAGAAAGACTTTTCTGAAATCAATCTTAAAACTAATCCTTTGAAATGTCCTTCCATTGCTCCCAGTTTTGGGCTTTGGGATCAAGCGGACCACATTGAATTCTTCTTCTACTTGAGAATGCCTCAGATACTTAACTAGCATTCTACCCTCTCTCAAAGACTTCTCTTCTCCATGCTATGCCTCTTCAGGTCCTTCAGTCTTTCCTGTCATGTCATGAGCTCAAGGGCCTCTACTGAAGGGTGGCTATTGACATCATCATCATCATCGTCGTCATCATCATCGTTATTATGATGTATGATTCACCTAGGTCTGAAGTGTGGCTACATGGTAACTCATGTTGAACCCTATCTTGTTCATTTGTATGTTCTGTAGGAAAGGTTGACTTCTTTTTCTTTTTTTTTAGGAGGCAATAGGATCACACAGCTACTAGCCTGGATTTGAACTCAAGCCCTCCTGACTCCAGGGCCAGTGCTCTATCCACTACGCCACCTAGCTTCCTCCCTTATTTTTGTTAAATGAAATTCACACTATATAAAAATGAAGCATGCATAGGGCATAACTTATTCATGAATAGAACCGTTAGTCTGATTCTGCTATAAGCATGCTTACTGCTAAGAATGTCTTATTTCTTTCCTCTCTGTAGACTTCATCTTATCAATGTCCTACCTAAAGGGTAGTAACCATAATTCAGCATGCTACAGACAATGTCTGTCAAGGGCAGAGTACAGCGAAACTGTCACTTCCATGGTTCTGTCTATTGTGGCTCTTTTAATGCAATCTAAGACTAAATTAGCTCTTTTGGCTGCTCCACAACACTGCTGATTCATATGAGGATTGCAGTTCTGAAAAATGATTTTTCTTAGTAATCAGTAGCTTGGAGACTCAGAGCTTTCCCCTCCCCCAGCTTCTTTCTCTAAAACTTCTTCAGAAGGACATTATACAAAGTGATTGAATTGAGTCTTATCATGTCCCAACCCAAGCCTGAATTGATTTAATCAAAGATCTATTCAGTTTTGTGGGGAAACAGATTCTTTTTCATGGGTAGCTATAACAGCAAGTACCCTAGCATACCCAGCATGACCTGCTAGCACAGGTTCTTTGATCTGTTTTTAAAGGAAAGACTGCTCAAAAAGGGGTTAACAATCCTACTTTTAATTACATTCACTAGTTCAGGGGAAAGGTCAGCATCCTGGACTTGGAGAAAATAAAACAGAGGAACAAAGACCCACAGACAGGGCTTCAACCATCTGAGTAAAGCAATATTGCTATGTACTTTACAAATATAAAAGGACTGAGGGAGCACAGACATCTGAGCAGCTGGGGGACTCTGAACATACAGCTACTCAGAGTCTTGACCGGAAAATCAAAAGATCCTTCTCATAAGCAAACCCCCAAAGCAAAATATCAACCTCCCAACAAATACAGTTTTCAACTAATAGGCTCAGAGCCAGAAGGCATCACAACCCACATGACTCAGTACAGCTGTGACTCAACCTTCAGATGTTTTCAATTTAGCCTTAACCTAGGCAACTGAACTCCCAAAAGAACACAATGAAAATCCTACTTTGCTTGCTCTTACAGTAGCCCAAGGCTGGGAGTACTCTGGCATGTTTGGGGGCACGGGTCTGTTAGAATAGCTATTTCATCTGTCTGGAGATAAAATAATGGTGGAGTGATAGCCCCTATTGAAAAGGTATATAAACTGAGAACCTCAACCTCCAAATAGAGCCAATTCTGGACTGGCCCTCATGGAGGGCTCAGCTCTGAACTGTAACACACATGCAATACATGTATTTCACCAATTTCAGAGAAATTAAAATGTGGACACAATCTAATTTCGTTTATCTCTTTTAGAGCAAACTCTTTGAAAGGTTGATAAAGCTTATGAAAACTTTATCAAAATGTTCAACAGCATACTAGGTAGCCTGGTGGATAGAGCACTGGACCTGGAATCATAAAGACTTGAGTTTAAATCTGGCCTCATAATCTTACTAGTTACATGACCTCAGGCAAATCACTTAGCTCAGTCTGCCTCAATTCTCTCCTCTGCAAAGTGGTGATAATATCACTTGTCTTCCCAAAGTTCTTGTGAGAATCATATGAGATAATACTTGTAAAGCATTTAGCATAGTGCCCAGCACATAGTAGCACATAATAAATGCATGTTTCCTTCTTTCCATAGATCTTCATGGCCCTCCAATCATTAATGATTACTTTTTGGTAATTAAGCTAGTTCCAAATCCACTATATAGTACTATCATCTAGCTACATCTTCCCATATTTCCTACAAGAATGAGATGAAAAAGTCTGTCATTGCTTTGTTAAAATCCCTGTGAAGTATATCTCTAACATTTCTTTGAAATACTAGTTCAATAACCCTGTCCAAGAAGCAAATAAGATATGCATACTGGCATGTGAGCATACTACCACTGCCTTCAACAGAAGATTTGGACTCCACCCTTGCTTATCTTCTTCAAATGACCCAAGAAACAATAACTATATCCATGTCCCAGCATGTCCTGCAATGAAAAAGCTGCAATCCCAGTTGAAAGCTATTGATCTACCCTTGCCAGTGTACTCTGGTTCAGAGCTACAGATCTACCCTTCCCAATGTACTCCATAGTTTTTCCTCTAATCAATCCATATCCATCTTTAGGTATTTAAACTAATCCTGAAAAAGACAGAGATAGATAGATAGATAGATAGATAGATAGATAGATAGATAGATAGATAGATAGATAGATAGATAGATAGATAGATAGATAGATAGATAGATCTGCAGTCCTGGTCCACAGAGAACTTTGTTCTGTCTAAAGCTTGTCAACAGAGGCCACCAACTACGAGAATCTCTCCAAAAAGGTAACTTTGGGGGGAGGGGAGGAGGTGGCGGGAATCTCTGATCATTGCCATTCTCTATCTATGGTTTCAAAGGACTGTGTTCTAAACTTGAACTTCAAACTCTTTGCTTAAAACAGTGTTTTATTTTTCAGGATGATACAAAGCACGCTGGTGAAGGTGGGGCTGTTTTCTCTGTTAGCCATATGATGCTGAACTTAACCTTTGTTTGCCTCAGTTTCCTCATCTATAAATGGGTGTCATAACAGGACCTAACTCCCAGTGTTGTTCTAAGGATCGAAAAAGATAATCATTAAAGCATTTAGCTCAGTGCATAACACATAGTAGGTACTATATAAATTTTATCTATCATTATTATTACTATCTAGAAATTCACATAGCTGCCAAGTGTAGTTATGTAGTTGAACCTTATCCTGCTCATATTGTACGTTCTGTAGGAAAGGCACACGTCTTTATTTTTCTACAAAATTTGCACTACATAAAAATGAAGCATGAACAGGACATGACTCATTCATGAATAGAGCCCTTAGCCTGATTTGTGGCAGCTAGCATGCTGTCATAGTCATACTTATTGCTAAGAATGTATCAAATTACCTTGGCTGCAATTATTAAAATTTCTCTTCTACCTTCCAAGTGAACTTGATTTCAAGTGCCAAGAGTCTCCCCAGTGAGTTTTCCCATCAAATATTTCATAACTAAAACATTAAATACATCTGCTAAAAGAGGGCATGTAATAGTATAATCCATTTTATTTAAAAAAGGCCTGCAATTTCAGAAGTACTAATACTAATAATATAACCACCTAGTTTAAAATGTGGTACAGTGTAATTCTGTACCTGCCAATCCTGGATGAAAAGAGATAGGACAGGAGAAAAGACACAGTATTACCTAGGGTAAAAAAAAAATTACTATCAACGTTAAATATCTGAAATATCAGTCTTGAGTACCAGAATAGAAAATAACCAAATAAATATTCATGTCAAATGTGTTGTCTGCTTGCACTGGAGTAAACATGCTGTTCTGCTTCCAGGATATTCTAACATTATTTTGAAATGGGTGAATTCATTTAGAACTAGTTTGAACATTTATTTATGTGAATTATCCAGCAAAACCATTTCTTCTTATTTTAATGGGCTTTCCTTTCCACTTAAATTTGATACTTCACCACACGCATATATAAGTTTATTTCTATTATCCATTGGCTTTCCAAGACTTTTTTTTATTTCACACCTAATCTTAAATAACACTGACCTTTTTATAGCATTATAATGAAGTGTTCAGAAAAAGAAATATATTGAATTTGAGGTCGGATTATCATAATACAGCATGGATTGTGTATGTGTATATTTTGTATGTATACATACATATATACATGCATGCATACATATATATGTATGTGTATGTACATGAATATGTGTGTATATGTATATAAGTATGTTTGTGTATATATTATACACACACACACACCCTCCTAGATGCCACCGTTACCTAATGACAATAGATTTGACATCACCTCTACCAGGTAGTCTAACCCTGTGCAATTCTACATTAAGCTCATGCCTCAGAGCATAAACCTGCTTTTGACAAGAGCAAATGAGATTTAAAGGAGTCATAGTTAAATATGTCAGGAGAGCCAACAACTACCAACAAAAATAACTAGAGACTTTATGATACAAACTAAGCTATACTTAGTTTCAGGACGTCTGATAGACCCTGTGGCAGAGGACAACTAATGGAATTTTCCTTCTTTAAATGATTAGAAAAGCAGCCTTTGAAAAATGTATCATACGAAGCCCAGCATGGTGGCACAAGGCTCTAATCACTGCTTCTGGGAAAGCTGAGGTCGGTAGATACCTTGAATTCTAGAGTTCTGAGCTATAGTTGGGCTAAAGTCAACTGGGTGTCCACACTACGTCTGGCACTAATAAGATAAGCCTTCAAGAAGGGGTCCGGAGGAGGAGGGACAAACCATCCCAGGTCAGAAACAGAGAAGGTAAAAGCTTCCATGCCAATGAGCAGTGATATAAGCCTGGACAAAATGGGGAGACCTAGAAATTCTATGATTGCAATGTAGGACCCTGAAAAAAAAGTTATCTGAGTTATAAGGCACACACAACTACTGAGTAAAATGATATAAAGGAACAGAGGTTCATTGTGCATACTCTTCACTCAAATTGCTACAGCATTGGAAACATGGCCATTTGTGTCAAATTAAAACCACCATTAGATATTAATATCATGTACTAAAAATATGATTAAGGGAAGACTGACATATGCTAAGTACAGAGTTACACTGGAGACAGGCCAAAAGATAAATAAGCTGCTGGTTCATTATAACTATTATAATATCTGTACTGGTTTAAGGTTTTAATTAATTGATATTTTCAAAATGGAAGAAGTGTCACATAGTGGATATAGAGAAGGTCTCCAAATCAGGAAGACCAGAAGTATAAATCTGGCCTCTGACACAAACTTGTTCTCTGACCCTGGGCAAATCACTTAACCTCTCAGCATGCCAAACAAATACCTAAGGCTGTAAATTGCAGAGTAGGTGCCAATTTGTATAGGTAGAGGGAATTTCCTCATCAGGAGTTTCCTATGCCTATAAAGTCACAAAACAATGAGAATCTACTAAAATCTAGTTTTCCACTTGGAAGAAAAAGCTACTGGTCCCTAAAATTTGAGTCAACCCAGCATGAAAAAACAGAGACATTTCTAGCCAATTCTGTCTTGGGCAGGCAGCTGACTATTGCACATGTGTCTAGCCATTCACCAAGTGTCTTTTGCTTTTCAGACCTCAGAGAGTGACAGCACAATTTCTCACCTGCCAGTTAGTATCCATTAGCAAGCAACACTCTAGAAGTCTAGTTCTCAGAAAACCGCAAAGCAAAGAATGTGTTGAAGATGATACACTAGATTGCTGAATGACTTTCCCTCCCTCCAGGTTCATCACCCATTATTATTCATTATTTATATAGTATCATAAGTGCATAGCTCTACTGATGGAATACAGTCTGTGCCAACAAGGTTGTAGACTTTATTCATCTCCTGTATTTTAAACAATCCTCTGATTCATTGGCTTTTAAGAAAAGAATATAGGGTAGGGGAGACGCAGAAACGATACATAAATGGTTCAGATCCTTTAACTGTTCAGGAATCTAATTTTAGAGCACCTGATAATGCAACAGGTATTTTAGAAGAATTATGCATAGGGAAATCAGAAAGATGAAAATAAAATAAAGAATCAAAGCCACAGGCTAATGTGTAACCATTACATCATTTTGATAGTTTGCTCAGGCCAGGATCAAAGCAATGTCAAAGAAAATCACATAGACATGGCTCTCTATTTCCCTGTGACGACTTTAGGGTAAGTCAAGTAGTAACACTCCTCTTAGATGTCAATTCCTTGAAGAAATATGTCTTGATCACCAAACTCTCCAATTTTTTTTAAATTAGATTGTTTTTTCAATTTTATTAATTTTTTTTAATTTTCAAGATTCACTTCCATAAGTTTTAAATTTTCTCTCCCTCTCTCCAATCTCTCTCCCCAAGATGGCATGCAATTTTATATGAGCTGTACACATACATTCCTATTAAATACATTTCCACCCCAGTCATGTTGCATAGAAGAATTATAATAAATGGGAGAAACCATGAGAAAAACAACACCAAATGTAACAAAAAAGAAAATAATCTGCTTCATTTTGCATTTAAATCCCACAATTCTTTCTCTGGATACGGACGTCATTTTGTATCATGAGTCCTTTGGAAATGTTTTAGGTCCTTGCTTTGCCGAGAAGGGCTAAGCCCATCAAAATCATCCTCACACACTGTGACTGTTACTGTGTATAATGTTCTCTTGATTCTGCTCACTTCACTGAGCATCAGTTTATATGAGTCTTTCTAGGTTTTCCTGTATTCTACCTGCTCATCATTTCTTATAGGACAATAGTATTCCATTATATTCATATACCACAACTTGTTCAGCCATTCCATAATTTATGGGCATCCTCTCAATTTCCAGTTCTTGGCCACCACAAAAGGAGCTGCTATAAATATTTTTGTACATGTGGGTCTTTTTTCCCATTTTTATGATCACTTTGGGATACAGACCTAAAAGAGATATTTCTGGGTCCAAGTGTACATATATCTTTGTAGCCCTTTAGACATAGTTCCAAATTGCTCTACAGAATAGTTGGATCAGCTCACAGGTCCACCAATGATGAATTAGTGTTCCAACTTTCCCATATCTTCTCCAACATTTATAATTTTCCTGTTTTGTCATGTGAATCAATCTGATAGGTGTGAGGTGGTACCTTAGAGTTGTTCTGATTTGTATCTCTCTAACTAATAGTGATTTAGAGCATATTTTCATATGACTATAGATAGCTTTAATTTCTTCCTCCAAAAACTACCTATTCATATCCTTTTGATCATTTATCATTTGGGGAATGACTTGTATTCAATTCTCTACATATTTTAGAAATGAGGCCTTTATCACAGACACTAGTTGTAAAGATTCTTTCCCAGTTTTCTGTTTCCCTCCTAATCTTGGTTGCACTGGCTTTGTTGGTGCAAAAACTTTTCAATTTAATGTAATCAAAATTATCCATTTTGCATTTCATAATGTTCTCTATATCTTGTTTGATCACAAATTTCTCCATTCTCCATAAATGTGACAGATAAACTATTGCTTGCTCCCCTAATTTGTTTACAGTTTCAGTCTTCATACCTGAGTCGTGTGTCCATTTGGACATTATTCTGGTATATGGTGTCATATGTTGGTCTACGCCCAGTTTCTGCCACACTTTTCCAGTTTTCCCAGAAGTGTTGTCAAACAGTGAGTTCTTATCCCAGAAGCTGGAATCCTTGGGTTTATCAAGCACAGATTGCTGTAACTGACTACTGTGACTGTGTCTTGTGTACCTAACCTATTCCACTTATCTACTCCTCTATTTCTTAACCAGTACCAAGTGGTTTTGCTGATAGTTGCTTTCTAATACAATTTAAGATCTGGTATGGCTAGACCCCTTCCCTAGCATTTCTTTTCATTAATTCTCTTGATATTCTTGACCTTTTGTTCTTCCAGAAGAATTTGGATATTATTTTTTCTAGCTCTATGACATACTTTTTTGGTAGTTTAGTTGGTATGGCACTGAATAAGTAAATTAATTTAGGCAGAGCTGTCATTTTCATTACATTAGCTTGGTCTACCCATAAGCAACTGATATTATTAATTATTTAGATTAATTAATTATTTAGATCTGACTCTATTTGTGTGAAAAATATTTTGTAATTATGCTAATATAGTCCCTGTGTTTGTTTTGGCAGGTAGAGACTCCTAAATATTTTATAATGTCTACAGTAACTTTAAATGGAATTTCTTTCTATCTCTTGCTGTTGAGCTTTGTCAGTAATAAATAGAAATGCAGGTGATTTATGTAGGTTTATTTTATGTCCTGCAACTTTGCTGAAATTGTTTATTATTTCAAGTAGTTTTTTACTTGATTCTCTAGGATTCTTTAAGTATATCATCATGTCATCTGCTAAGATAACTTAGTTTCTTCTTTGCCTATTCTAATTCCTTCTACTTCTTTTTCTTCTCTTGTTGTAAAAGCTAACATTTCTAGCACCATGATGAATAACAGTGGCGATAATGGACATCCTTGTTTCACCTTCGATCTTATTGGAAATGCATCTAGCTTATCCCCTTTACATATGCTTGTTGATGGTTTTAGGTAGATTCTACTTAACATTTTAAGGAAAGCTCAATTTATTCCTAAACTCTCCAGTGTTTTCAATAGGAATTGGTATTGTATTTTGTCAAAAGCTTTTTCTGTA
Source organism: Bettongia penicillata ogilbyi (assembly GCA_023548195.1). NCBI lineage: Eukaryota > Metazoa > Chordata > Mammalia > Diprotodontia > Potoroidae > Bettongia > Bettongia penicillata. Next base: position 6,375,550 of record JAJHZJ010000322.1, on the reverse strand, counting down.
CCTATTGAGATGATCGTATGGTTTCTGTTCATTTTGTTGTTGATACTTTTCTTTTTGTTGTAGATATTTTTCAGTTATGCTGGTAGTTTTCCTAATGATTAACCAGCCTTGCATTCCTGGTATAAATTCTACCTGAGCAAAGTGTATTATTCTCATGATAATTTGCTGTAATCTTTTTGCTACTATCTTATTTAAAATTTTTGCATCTATATTCTTTAGGGAAAATGGTCTATAATTTTCTTTCTCAGTTTTTCTTTCTCTCCCCAATTTAGGTATAAGTACCATGTTTGTATCAAAAAAAGAATTTGGTAGGACTCCTTCTTCCTGAATTTTCCCAAATAGTCTACATAGTAGAGTTAACTGTTCTCTAAGTGATTGATAGAATTCACTTGTGAGTCTATCTGGCCGTGGAGATTTTTTTTTCCTAGGGTGTTCATTGATGACTTGTTCAATTTCTTTTTCTGAGATGGAATTATTTAGGGATTTTACTTCCTCTTCTGTTAATCTGGGCAATTTATGTTTTTGTAAATATTCATCCATTTTGCTAAGATTGTCAAATTTATGGGCATACAATTGGGCAAAATAATTCCTAACTATTGTTTTAATTTCTACTTCATTCAGGGTGAATTCACCCTTTTCATTTTTTATGCTGTTAATTTGGTTTTCTTTTTTTTTAATCAAATTAACCAAAGGTTTATAGATTTTATTGGCTTTTTCATAAAACCAACACTTATTATGTATTAGTTCAATAGTTTTCTTAATTTCAATTTTATTAATCTCTCCTTTAATTTTCAGTATTTCTAATTTGGTAATTATTTGGGGATTTTCTATTTATTCTTTTTCTAGATTTTTTTAGTTGCATGCCCAATTTACTGATCTCCTCCTTATCTATTTTATTCATGTAAGAATTCAGAGATATAAAACCTCCCCTTAAGAATTGCTTTTGCTGCATCCATATGTTTTCGTATGTTGTCTTATTAATGTTATCTCTTGAATGAAGGCATTGCTTGTTTCTATGATTTGTTGTTTGACTCACTCATTCTTTAGGATTAGATTACTTAGTTTCCAATTAATTTTTAGCCTATCTTTTCATGGCCCTTTATTAGATATAATTTTTATTGCATCATGATCTGAGAAGGATGCACTGACTATTTCTGCCTTTCTGCACTAGATTGTGAGGTTTTTGTGACCTAGTATGTGATCAATTTTTGTGTATGTGCCATGTGTATGTGCTAAGAAAAAGGTATATTCCTTTCTATCCCCATCCAACTTTCTCAGAGATCTGTTATGTCTACCTTTTCCAAAAATCTATTCACCTGCTTAACTTCTCATTTATTTTGAGATAAGATTTATCAAGTTCAGAGAGAAGGAGGTTGAGGTCCCCTACTAGTATAGTTTTGCTGTCTAGTTCTTCCTATAATTCCCTTAACTTCTCCTTTAAGAATTTGGATGCTGTACCACTTGGTGCCTATATTTTCAGTAATGATATTACTTCATTATCTATGATGCTTTTTAGCAGTATATGGTTTCCTTCCCTTATCTCTTTTGATTAGATCTATTTTTCCTTTTGTTTTGTCTTAGCTTAGGATTGTCACCCCTGCTTTTTTTTCTTCAACTGAAGCGTAATGCATTCGACACTAGCCTTTTACCTTTAACCTACGTGTATCCCCCTGTTTCCAAAGTGTTTCTTGTAAATAACATATTGTAATATTATGGTTGTTAGTCCATTTTGCTATACACCTCCATTTTATGGGAGAGTTTATCCCATTCACATTCATAGTTATGATTACTGTGTCTTTCTCTCCATCCTATTTACCCCCGTGTTTATGCTTTTATTTCTCCCTTCTCCCTTCCCTTCCTCAAAAAAGGTTTGCTTTTGACTACTGCTTCCCTCAATTTTTCCTCCTTTCTATCAGTCCTCCTCCTTTTTCTTTTCCTTTTCACTTACAACTTCTAACTACCCTGCCTTTTCTTTCCCCTTTCCCCTTCTATTGTCTGTAGGGCAAGTTATATTTCTATACTTAACAGAGTATGTTATTCCCACCTTGAACCAAATCCAATGAGAGTAAACTCAAAAAAGGCTCTTCTCCGTTCCTTCTTTCCCTCCACTATCATATGATTTTGTGCGTCTTCATGTGATGTAATTTACCCTTTTCTGCCTCTTCTTTTCCTCCTCTCTCATTACATTCCTTTTGTACCCCTTAATTAGAAATTTTATCATCATATCTTTTCATTTATACCCACACCTTCTGTCTATGTGTATCCCTTTTAGATGTCATAAATAAATATACCATTCTTAACATTAACAAGTATCATCCTCCCATATAGGGATGTAAACAGTTTGCTCTTATTGAATCACAAGATTTTTTTCCCCCCTTTTTAACTTTTTCTGCTTCTCTTGAGTCTTGTATTTGAAGATCAAATTTTCCAGCAAGCTCTGACCTTTCCATAAGGAAGGTCTGGAAGTCCCTTATTTCATTGAATGTCAATTTTTTTGCCTGAAAGACTATGCTCCATTTTGCTGGTTAGTTTATCCTTGGTTGTAGTTCAAGCTCCTTTGCCTTATAGAATATCATATTCCAATCCCTCCAATCCTTTAATGTAGAAGCTACAATGTCCTATATGATCCAGACTCTACTTCCATGATATTTGAATTGTTTCTTTCTGGGTGCTTGCAGTATTTTCTCCTTGACTTGAAAATTCTGGAATTTGGCTACAATATTCCTTGGAGTTTTCAATTTAGTATCTCTGTCAGGAGGTGATCAGTGGATTCTTTTGATGATTATTTTTCCCTCTGTTTCTAGGACCTCAGAGCAATTTTCCTTAATGATTTCTTGGAAGATATTCTCCAGGCTCTTTTTTCATCATGGATTTCCAGTAGATCAATCTTAGATTATCTCTCCTTTATCTGTTTTCCAGATCAGGTGTTTTTCCAATGAAATTTCTCATGTTTTCTTCTATTTGTCATTCTTCAGATTTTGACTGACTGATTCTTGATGCCTCATATAGTCACTAGCTTCTACTGGTCCAATTCTATTTTTTAACAAATTGTTTTCTTCAATTTTTGTATCTCCTTTTCCATTTGACCAATTTTGCTTTTCAAGGAGTTATTTTCTCCAGTTAGGTTTTGTACTTCCTTATCCATTTGACCAATTTTACTTTTCAAAGATATGTTTTCTTCAATTACTTTTTTCCATTTTGTCAATTTTTCTTCTGTCTCTCTCATTTGGCTTTTAAAATCCTCCTCGAGCTCTTCCAAATATTCCAAGAATTTTTGGGGGGTTTGAGATCAGTTCATATTCCCTTTTGAGGTTCTACACAGGGGTATAATAGTGTCAATGCTGTGATCTTCTGAATTTGTATTTTGTTCTTCCCTTTCCCCATAGCAAGACTCTGTGGTCTTTGCTTTTCTAATTTGCTTCTTGCTCACGGTGATTGCCTTTTTTTCTGACTTTTAAAGTAGATCTCTGCTTCTGGGGAACAGGGTCTCTGTCTTATGCTTCTTGTGCTTATGGCTATGGGCCTGGTTGCTGACTTTGTGTGCTGTGGCCTCTGGTTCTGTCAGCTAGAAGCTATAATAATGCTGCAGCTTGCCTGGTGTTAAACTGGAGCTAGCTGGCATGTGCTAAAGTTGAGGCCAGATGAAGTCTTTCTGAGTTTCCCAGTGGTTATACTGAAGTTCCCAGACTGAGGTATATGGGAGGGTTAGGCTAGCCACTGGAGGTTTCCTTCTGGTTTCCTTCTTGTACTAGAGCACAGCCACTGGTAGACAATGGTCCAGTTTGTTTCTGCAGGCCTGGTGTTGGCGCTTGCTGGTTCCACCCCTCTGGGGCTCAAGATCTTCTCTTTGTCCACTGAGGTGGGGCTTGCTGGACACCTCTGGGTCTTCCCTGGTCCCCTTCAGTCACAGCAGGAGGGACTCTTCCCTTCAATCTCCCTAGCCTCCTGAACTAGAAGACTGCTATACCCACTTCTGCCGGCTCCACTATTCCAGGATTTTTCCTGAGCAATATTCACTGGATGTTTCTAAGGAGAGATTAGTGCACTTACAATTTACTCCACCATCTTGGCTCCTGGAAGTTCAACTAAGTAATTTTCAAACATTTAGTCTGTGGGCTGATAGCCCCGGGAGTAGCTGCTGCAGCTGGCATGGCCCCTTTCACTCAACTCCACCAGAGTCCCATCCTGTACTAAGAGGTTTGGGAATTGTCACTGTACTGGTGACTCAATCTACCAGGGTCAGCTCCTGCTCTGCTATGATTCAGGGTGGATCCACACACTCTGCCCTCTCCCACCCCAGCACAACAGATCCTTCATGTCAATCTGCTCGATTCTCTTGGGCTGGAAATCTGCAACCCTTTGTCTCCTGTTGGATTCTGCCACTCTTGAATTTGCTTAGATTGATCTTTAGAGGTACCTGAAGGAATGTGTGAGAGAGCTCAAGGCGCGTCCCTGCTTTCACCTTGCCATCTTGGCTCCACCCCCTCTCCATGAATTTCTTAGACCACTCAGACCTCTTCTTAGATTTCAACAAATGATGGCCTTTTCTTCCTGGAATTATTACTTTATTGTTCCTTTGCTTCTTTCCCTTGTTCTTGTCAATGTAAGTAAGTGATCCAGTGCAATATTAATTACCAATATTTAATCCTGAAACACATTCACAAAAGATGGAAAAATAAGAAATGGAATTCTCATCAGCTGACTCTTTCTGAACTCTCATAATCTTACATCTTCAGTTTTAATAATATTTTATATGGAGACTATTTTAACATGAGAGGGCGTTTATTCAAGTTGATGTATGAAAGTAAACTTAGAGACCTTTCAAAGGCCTAAAAAAAGGATAAAAGGCAGAAGAGAAATAGAAAAGAGAGAATATCATGAGCAGATAAAGGAGAATAAATATGTTAGAAAAAGAAAACTAGATGAAAGCATAAGAATAAGAAAATACTGTGCATAATTACAGCAGCTCCCATCCAACCTACTTAAAGAAGTGGTTAACTCTGTAAAGTGGAAAACTAATTAAAACTGAAGCCAGCAACTGAATATTATGAAGTTTAGAATTTGATACCTCTAAAGACTAAGCAAATTTTGAGTCAACTGATGTTCCTTATCCTCCTAGTATTAATATTTTTTAATATTATATTATATATAATAATATAAAGGTACAAATAGTTGCCACAATTTGGAGGCCAAAAGATTCCAAGAAATTGCCTTAGCCAATTAATGTTTAATTTCTTTTTTTAATGGAGAGATGTTAGCCAAGAGCTTTATTTATCTGGAGTATTAATTAATCTGCAACATACCATGGAGGATGCTAGAGGAACTTAAACTTTGCCTAATGAAAAAGCAAATAACATTTGATAAGAACACAAGAGTAAAGAGCTTGATGTAAGGACCCCCTGAGGCAGATTAATCTAAGAACATTGTAGATGAAATTGGAAAGAAGTCAATAAACATGAAATAGAACAGATCTACTGGAATTATAGAGTATCTTTTCCAGTTTGCAAAAATAACTAGTCATCTTTGAGTGGGGAGTGTTATGGAAACAATCCTAATGGAATATTATTGTGCTGTAAGAAATGATGAAATGATGCAAAATTGACTAAAGAGAACCAAAAAACTGTAGCTAGATGGATGGATAGATAGACAGACAGACAGATAGATAGATAGATATATGATAGCTATGTGTGTATGTTTATATGTGTGTATGTATAGATACATAGAAATACATGTATGTGTGTATGAATATGTGTATATGTGTGTGTAAATGGGAAAGTAAATGGGAAGAAAAACAATAAAGCCATCAAAAATAAATGCTGCAAAATTAAAACAGCCAAGTTTGGCCCCAAACAAGTGCTATGAAAAGACTCCCTGCCCCCAGTTTGCCAAGATAGGGTTCTGCAGAACACTGTACAGAATGTTAAACATTCTGATAGATTTGTTAGTCTTGCTGAACTGTTTTTCTCATCATTTGTATTCCTTGTTGTAAAGTTTGGCTTTCTTAGAAAGGGGAGGAAAGAGGTGATACAAAAACAAAAGCTATAAAACAGGGGCTCACACAGACCAGTCTCACTGGTGGGACTGACCCACCAGTAATCACCAGTTCTCTTCAGCTTGTTAATGCATCCTATTTTTATCCAAGAAATGAATATCAGTTGATATCTACTTGGATCTAATGGATGGGTACCATCTAAGAAAGTCCACCTATATTTGTCCAAGAAACCTCTAAAACAGAGCTTAGGTTCTCTACAAATATAGGTTAACAATATCTTCTGCCACAAAGGTATATAGAATTCAAAATGATAATAAAATCATCTGTCTTTGATAGATAGATAGATATGCACACATATATACACACATGTATTTAAGATGTATAAATATATTTATATACTTAAAATAACTATTTCTTTTACTACAAAAAATATAGAACTCTTTCTTACATGAACATATATAGAAATATGAAACTTAAATAGCCCATTGTCATCATTATACTCCCTCCAGAAAGTAAAAACATTTTGCAACTGATTGGACACATGGGTTGAGAGAAGAGTTGAGGATAATACTGATTTGCAGAATAATGGGGTATCTTCTAAGAAATGTACAGTCTGAAAGAAGGGCAAATGTGAGAGGGAAAAGTTCTACCTGGGATAGGTTGAGCTTGACACGGCATCAAGGGCAGATCCGTTTTTCTAGAAATTTGGCTAAGGGGAGAATAGATTCTGTGGGGAGTGAGGCAGGGAATGAATTATGGAGGAAGCAAAGGATTTCCTCACTGCAGTGAAGACCAAGGTGAGGTTGGATGACATGAATGTATAGCATACCCAATCAATGCACTTGTGTGACTTCCTCCAACTCCATCCAGCATGTGAGTAGGAGTGGAGGATAGTGTGAATAATCCAGAGCTGTGGTCTGGCAGGAAATTTACTGTGATAGAACAAAGGGGCAACAGATCCAAGAATTGATGAGAGTGCCAAGCTGAACTGGTTAACTATAAAGTTGATGATGGGAAGAAAGTACTGGCAGATGGAAATCCTGGAGTTTGCAAAAAAGGTGATTAGGTTTAGGAGAAGTGAAACAAAGGGAGATGGAATGATAGAATTATTATAATCAGAGGAGTCTTAGAATGTTTTATTAAGAAAATGGAATATTTATGAGTAATGGTGAGATCTAGAGTGTGACCACCCTGGTATAGGGATGAGGTGAAGTAACAGGTGATGGGAGTGAAGGAGATTGAGGAATTGATAGCTAAGGGAGTTTACGAGAACATCAACATGGATATCCTCCCCGGTATGCATGCAGGAGTTGGTAACAAAAGGAAAATCATCAGCTAGATCTATATGCTTTGGGGGGGAAGAGAGAATGACATAGGGCCAGGTAGAATACAGCCAACATGATTTGAATAGGGTGGGATATTTTGATAAGGTGAATTTCAAAGCAAGAGAGGCTGCTGCATAATAGCCGGAAAGGGAGAATCTAGAATTGGCACTGGGGAGCATGAAGTATTCCAACTTCCCCTTTAGGGTCAATGAGTGTGTGGGGATGGAGGTGGGGGGAGAGAACAAAGATACAGCTAGTGCTGAAGAGGATGGTCAAAAATTCACTGCCATCTTGAGGAAACCAAGTTTCCATGAGATCAAATAGAAAGAAGGTTAGTAAGAGAGAGAGGTCTAGGATACTGGGAAACTGGTCCGCCATGGAACAGGAATTTCACAGAACATAGTGGAATGGTAAAGCTGGCATGAAGCATGAGTGGAGTAGGGCCAAGGAGGCTTAGGCTGAGGATGGTTTGCTCCCAGGTAGCCAACGACTGAATGATAGAGGGGTAGGAGAGAAATAGGAAGTGGGAGTTTGTTAACCATAGGGGTAATAACAGTTGTCAGTTGAATTATAATACTTGCTGTTCTAGTGTAAAGATGAGTGTAAGGGAGGACAATCAATCACTTATTCAATGAATGAACAAGCATTTAATAAGTGCCTATTATTTGCCAGGCACTGAGCTTATACTCTATTTGTGGAGGACAATTAAAAATATATTAGAAAATGAGATTTGGGCTTAAGAAATGAAAGATCTAAAGACCTCCAGACTACAAATTAGACACATTTTATATATTATGAAGGTCCTTCAAGATGAGAGTCAGAAGAATAATATCTCCTAAAATGAAAGGGACTATATTTTAACAGGTAGTAAAAGGCTGGTAACTGACATGAGGGTGATTTCTGAATCAATTGTTTGATTCAATCAAGTGAATGCTAAAATAGAGAAAAGGTCAAAATAAAAAACCAAAGAGATGAAATGATACTTATGAGAAAAATTGTGTGTCATTAATTGTGTGCAACTAAAACTACTTCAGCATTACTCATCTGAAATAAACTATAGATACCTTAAAATGGGACGTCGGCAGAGATCACAAATGACTGACCATTTACTCACTATTTTCTATAGAAGTTTATTGCCACCTCCAGGGAGGCCAAGAGACCATAAACTGCCACAACCAATCAGTAAACATTCAACCTTCTTGCCAAGTATAGAGAAATGGCAGGCAGTGGGAACACTTATTTCAAGAAGAAACTCATTTATAAAATATTATGAAAGAAGATCGGGTAAGTTTACAAGCAACATTGCCTACCAAAAGGACAGAAGTAAGTGGAGCATGAAACAGCCCACTGAAAGTTTGGCATGAAAATCAACTACTTAATTATATATTATGAAAGTAGTTACTCCAGCAGTGAGCTAAGGAAAACAATGCACCAGTCTAGAGAAGGCAAGTTTCCCAAGAATCTAGGTTGAAAGAGAGTAAGTCTTGGGTGCAAGAGGGAATCTGGAGCAATAGGAGAAAATAAATTCAACCAGGAGCAGAAAGAGATATACTGGCTCCTGGATAAGAGGTATGAATATTTTTGTAACTTTTATTGTCTAGTTTTATTTGCAAAGTATTTTGATTGATATATAATTTTCATTTTGTGCAAATTTTATTTATAAATTGTTGTAAATTATATTATATAATTCCACGTTGCTTCCCCAAAAAGTCAAAATGTTGTTTTACCATAACCACAATAGTATTGAATTTTATTTTCTTGGGGCACAGCCAAGATGGCAGTGTGATAGGAAGTATTGTGGTAGTTCTCCTCCATAAACTCCTCCAAACAGATCTAGAAAAAATGCACTAGACTGAATCCTGATGTGGAAATGCAGGAAAAAAGTCACAATGTATCAGTTGTTCAGCCAAGATTGGCATAGGGAGACCAACCAGGGGATCTGTAGATGCTATGATCAGGGTCAGCGTAGGAGAACACTGCACAAAGCACTCCGGAGCCTGGGCAGAAGCTGTATACCAGCGTAAGAGGAGCTCCCACATCTTACCAAAACCCCACCAGACTCATACCAAGGCACTCTGGAGACAGGTGCCAAATGGTATCTTTATTGCCCACTACTCAGATCTGGGTCACAGACCAGGTGGTCTGAGAAGAAGAGACTGCATAAGAATAGCCTTTCCCATTGCAGAAACCCCAGGAGTGTTCTGAGAAAAGAGGAAGTTCAGAAGCCAGAGCAACAACGGCACAGTGGTTGGGCTTAGATCCCAAGCTGAGAATAGAGTTTCACTTCCAACATCTAACCCAGACTACAGAGGAATAACCAAGATAATAATCCCACACCAAAAGGGAGGTGACTGTTCTACCCTTCTGAATCAATAGAACTTTCCAGCTGGCTGATAGCAACAGTCTACTTTTGCACAGCTTCAAATCCAGACCAGGAACTTGTAGAGCCCAAATTGGGGGCGAAGCAATCAGACTTTGCCCTATTTGGATCAGACCACTTTGGGAATGCTGAAAGCTTGAAGGTCCCCAGTCTGTCCCTGAGACCCTGGAATAACACAATATTTAATACCCCAAGGAAGCAGAAGTAGGACTAATTCAGACATTTCTTCCAGAAGTGATGCAGAGCCTGGTTCTAACATCAAGTCTGAAGTCAAGATGTAGGCTAGAAGAACAGGCAAAGGCATAAAGAACTCCACTATAAAAACCTGTGTTAGCAGAGAGGTTCAAGATACAAACACAGAAAAGAATGACTCCAAAATATCCACAAACAAAGCCTCAGAGAAAAATACAACATGGTCACAAACTCAACTAGAATTTCTTGAAGAAATAAAGCAAGGTGCTTTTTTTGGGGGAGCGGGTTATTAATAAAAATGAGGGAACCTGAGGAGAAAATTGGAAAAGAAACATGAGCCATGGAAGAAAGAATTGGAACAGGAATTAACAGCTTGGCACAAGAGGTACAAAACCTTGACCAAGAAACAAACTCCCTAAAAATTAGAATGAACCAAATGAAGCCAATAATTCCACAAAGAAATGAGAAGTATTTAACCAAAGTCAAAAGACTGAAAAAAATTAAAAGAAATTAAATTATATCATGGCAAAAAACCACACACACACACACACACACACACACACACACACACACACATCTGACCCATTTAAGGAAAAACAGAGAGACAGAGACAGACAGAGAGAGGCAGAGAAAGACAGAGAGAGGAAAAGAGAGAGCCCAAATATCCTATTTCAAGAAATCTGGGGGAAGCAGAGTCAGGATGGTGGAGTAGAAAGACCATATACTCTAGTGCTTCCCCCACAGACCACAAAATACTTGTAAAAATGACTCTCAACAAAATCTAGAGCAGCAGAAGCCACAGAACAACAGAGCAAAAGAGGTTTCCAGCCAAAAGTAACCTGGAAGGCTGACAGGAAAGGTCTATCTCATGGGACACTGAGCAGAGTAGAATACAGCACAGCCCTGGCCATGAGGCACTGGGAGAAATAGGACCTGAAAAGACCTCCAAGAAGAGTTTCTAGCAGGGAAGGTGCCAGAAACCTCAACCCACAAGCGACAAAGAAACTCCAAAGGTCAGTGGGGAAGGGCTTTATCAGCTGTGTGAGAGAGAAAGGGGTTTCACCAGCAATAGCCCCAGGCAATGGCAGAAGCCATGGCAGCAGAATGTCGGCAGCTACAGAGGCCAGGAAGCAACCTGAATCTATCGTTCAGGCAGCTCAGCTTAAAGCCTCTGGCAGTAGGGGAAGCTGATCTAAACTCCAGCCCTAAGTGATGGCCCCACCCCCACACAAAGCCCAGAGGAACAGAGCAGCTGAGTCTAATCTCTTGACAAAGGATTCAGAAGTCAAGTAACTAGCTAGAAAAATGCCCCCAAAAGGGGAAAAAATAAGACCATAGAAGGTTACTTTCTTGGTGAACAGATGTCTCCTCCCATCCTTTCAGATGAGGAAGAACAAGGCTTACTGTCACAGGAAGTTAAGACCTCTGCCTCCAAGGCCTCCAAAGTGAATTTAAAGAACACTAAGGCAATAGAAGAGCTTGAAAAGCAAGTTAGCAGCTTGCTAAAGGAAAACCAAAAAAATGCTGAGGAAAATAACACCTTTAAAAAGAGGCTAACTCCATTGGAAAAAGAAGTCCAAAAAGCTAATGGGGAGAAGGAGGCATTAAAAAGCAGAAATACCCAAATGGAGGAGAAGGTTCAAAAGCTCACTGAACAAAATAGTTCTCTGAAAGAGAGAATTGAGTTTAGGGAAATGAATGACTATGAGATAAACGAAGCAGTTCAAAAACAAAAGGAAAAGTTTGAAAAAATAGAAGATAATGTGAAACATCTCATTGAAAAAACAACTGACCTAGAAAATAGATCCAGGAGAAACAATTTAAAAATTATGGGACTACCTGAAAGCCATGATCAAAAAAAAGAGATAGACATTATCTTCCGTGAAATTATTGAGGAAAACTATCCTGATATTCTAGAACCAAAGGGCAAAATAAATATTGAAAGAATCCACTGATGACCTCCTGAAAGAGACCTGAAAAAAGAAACTCCTAGGAATATTGTGGCCAAATTTCAGAGCTCCAAGGTCAAGAAGAAAATACTGCAAACAGCTAGAAAGAAATAATTTGAGCACTGTGGAAATACAATAAGGATAATACAGGATTGGGCAGCTTCAACATTAAGGGATCAAAGGGCTTGGAATAGGATATTCCAGAAGTCAAAGGAACTGGGATTAAAATCAAGAATCACCTACCCAGCAAAACTGAGTATAATGCTTCAAGGGAATAAATGGTTATTCAATGATATAGAGGACTTTCAAGCATTCATGTTGAAAAGACCAAAACTGTATAGAAAATTTGACTTTCAAACACAAGAATCAGGAGAAGCTTGAAAAGGTAAATGGGAAAGAAAAATCATAAAAGACTGTCTAAAGCTGAACTGCATTCCTCCATGGAAAGAAAATATTTATAATCCTTGAGACTCTTCTCAGTATTTGGGTAGGTGGAGGGATTGTACATACACACACACACACACACACACACACACACACACACACATACACATACATAGACAGAGAGTACGGGCTGTGTTGAATCAGAAGAGATGATATCCACAAAAAAATATATAAAATAAAAATTAAGGGGTGAGGGAGGAAAATAATGGGAGGAGAAAGGGAGAATGAAATGGGGCAAGCTATAAAGTATTAGAAATGAATATTGAGAATTATTATTGTATATAACCGGGGAATAAGAAACACAGGTAATGGGGTATAGAAATTTATCTTTCCCTACAAGAGAAGAGAGAAGATGGGGATAAGGGAAGGGTGGGGTGTGATAGAAGGGAGATCTCATTGACGGAAGGGGAAATCATAATTCAAGGTATTAGGGGGTGGGGGAAGGAAGAGATAGGGAGAAAAATTGGACATGTTACAAAGTGACAATAAAAGCAATTAGTATTAAAACAATTGACTGAATTAATTACTGAGACTAAATCAGAGACATCTTTAGTTTGGAGAAATGAATTTTAGTCTAAGTCTCCTAGAGGCAGGTAACTTCGGGTAAAATTTGGCATTGATGGAAAAGTTAAGGTTTAATGGTAAATTTGATTTTATGATTGTTATTTAAGCAGGAACTAGAACAGTTATAGAAAGGCATGTATAAGTCACTTAAGACTTGCCTCAAAAGATGTTCCTTAGCCAATGTGAAATTATAATCGTATTTGAAACCTAGTTATTGGAACTTGCTATTTTAAGTTGGGACTATTAAGTGACTGTTCTTCTGAGTCTCACTCCAGGAATGGATAGCAACAAAGGCGGTCTGAGCCTCCAATCCATGATGCCAGTAAGCCTGTGAGATGCTGGTATGAACTGAAAAAAGTGATCTCATGGGAAGGGTGGGAGAGCGACTGTTCGGCCTGGGCTGAGGTAGGATTCTCCTGACTCAATTTCTCCACTGACACGTGGCAGACTCTAAGTCTCACTGAATGCAAGTTGACAATCTACACCTGCCTGGAACTGACATGAAGTTGGGAAGATATTGTTTCCCTGAAATGTCCCTACTCTTAGTGACAATTTCCTATAGTCAAAACGTTTGTAAGCTTAATACCAGATCTATTAAATTGTAGATTGTTGGTAGGGGAACATCCAAGGTCAAGTCTAAAATTAAGCTATTAGGTTTAGGACTTTAGACCAAGAGCAATAAGTTAGGGTCCTTTAATTCTTAGTAATAGTGTGGAGACAATTAGGTCAAGGGCTTGAGAAGTTAGCATACATAGTTACTATTTGTGTCTCAGCTGGTTAATGTTAAAAAAAAAAAATCCATCTGTGATCTATATTGTAAATGCTTTAAAAGGAATATCACCTGACCAAAAGTTGGAATTGTGTCACAAGATATGAACTGTGTTAAAAATGAAAAATAAAAAAAAAATCTTAAAGGAAAACTGTCCAGATCTCTTAGAAGCAGAGGTAAAGTAGACATAGAAAGGATGCACTGGTCACCTCTGAAAGAAACCACAAAATGAAAACTCCCAGGCACATCACAGTCAAAATCCAGAGCTTCAAGATAAAAGAAAATGCTGCAAACAGCCAAAAAGAAAGAATTCAAGTATCAAGGAGCCACAGGCAGGATCACACATGATTTAGCAGCCATCACTATAACAGATTACAGAACTTGGAATATGATATTCCAAAAAGTAAAGGATATAGGCTTACAGACAAGAATAACTTCCCCAGAAAAACTGAGTGTAATCCTAGGAAGAGAAAATAAACTCTTAAGATATAAAGCGCTTTCAAGCATTCCTGATGAAAATATCAGAACTACAGAGAAACTCTGAAGTTCAAACACAGGGGTGAAGTGAAATATAAAAAGTGAACATTAATAAATAATGATAAAAGACTAAGCAAGGATAAACTGCTTGCATTCAAATACGAGATGATACATGTGTTCTCTCTGAGTTCTATCATCATCAGGAGTCACAGAAGTCTAATTAATTAGGCTCAAGAGTAGTTCTGTTTTGTCTTGATTTTCAGAAAAGAATGGAAAGAGGGGGCAAGGGGAATATATACACCAGGGGAGAAGTGAAAGGAAGGTGGAGGAATTACTTCATATAATTAAGGGGCTCAGGTAACTAGCTACACAATAAAAAGGAAGGGGTAGAAGGGAGTGCCAGGCACTTGAAATTCACTCTCATCTGAACAGGTTAAAAAAAGAGAGGGGAGAGAATCCAACAGACAGTTGGATATAGGAATACATTGTATTCAACAGGGAAATAGGAGAGAGGGGAGAAGGGGGGAGTTGTAGTGTAGATTAAAAGAAGGATTAGCCCTAAGTAAAGCAAACTCTAAGAATGTTCAAAAATATTTATACTTGTTTGTGATGGCAAACAACAGGAATCTGAGGGGGTGCTCATAAATTGGAGAAAGGAGGAACACATTACAGAATATTCATGGGATGGAATACTATTGTGCTGAACTCTTATCAATGTATGACCAATCAGCATTCTAGAGGGCTGATGGTGAAGCATGCTATCCATCTCCAGATAGAAGTAAAGGACTCAGAATGCAGAAATGAGACCTCTGCCTGTGTGTGTGTGTGTGTGTGTGTGCACGCGTGTGTGCGTGCGTGCGTAAATATGGCATGATCAAAGTGAAAATTTATTTTGATTGACTCTTCATGTTTGTAGAGTTTTTTTCTTGTGTTCTCAATGGGAGCAGCATTTGAGCTGATTAAAACAAAATATTTTGTAAGAGACAAATTTTTTAAAATAAATTAATGAAATATAAAGGTTGTGGGTTGCATTTTTCCAGTCAAACATAAGCTCTCTGAGGTTGGTGACAATGGTGTTTTTATCTTCATATTTCCAGTGCCTAGCACAGTGCCTGGTACCTAGTAGGTTCTTAATAAATACTTGTTGAATTGGAAAAGAAAGAATTTTCTTCTCTATTTTATTATCTTAGGGGGAGTTAAAGACTCAGAGTTTTTCTAATGTGTATTTTTCTGATTATTAGAGTTATTACATCTTTTTTTCCTTATGGTTATTGATAATATGTTTCATCTTTGGAGACTCTATTTGTACCCTTTGGTCCATTTTCTATTGGAGAAGGACACTAAGGGAGTATGAATTTTTTTATAAGCCACTTTGTAAAAGCTGGATATCTGAGTATGTTCATTCTGTCATTAAATACAGTTTGTGACAATGATACTGATCTGTTGAGGGGAATATTTAGGAATATTGACTAGAATCTCAATTTTGTGTTTATATTAAAATGTGCTAAAAAAGCAAAAGTCCATTACGATCAGTGTGCTAGGCATAATTCAGTTCTCTTGCTTCCTACTGTGGTGGGACAATTTTGTAGTAGAAAGAGGAATATTTTCCATGAGATCCTGCCAGTTATAATTCCACTTTAAACTCTAAAAATTATAAGAATGCATTATCATTTTTCCTTTTTGCAGCAACACATGCTTTCACTTCTTTTCACACGAATATTGATCAATCAATAACATGACTTTATCAAGCACCTACTATGTGCCAGGCACCATATGAGGCCCTAAGGCTAGAAAAACAAAAGGGAGCTGGTCCCTGCTTTCAAGGAGAGCACACAAGGATATACTCATTAGTCTGAAAAAGTGTTAGAACTATAACTATGTTTTAAATTATGTTTAATTTTTTACTTTTTCTCTTTCCAACTTCAGTTATACATTGGCAAACTGCTTGGTGGTCTTGGCCTGATCAGCAGCATCAAGATTCCTTTCTACAGTTGCCTTAGACCTAAAGATAGCATAGGGGCACTTTTACTATGTTAAAAAACCATTACTGTATCTCTAGAATAATTCCAAACAAAAACAGCAAGGGAGATTGTCAATGAACCAAACACAGCTAGAAGCAATTAAGTTTATTTGGGGCTGATTGATATGGAATGTATTTTCTTCCTTCTCAAACGAAGAGGAGTGGCAAGAAAAAATATTATTTCAAATATCTCTTAATGATTGAAAAGGCATGGGAACGACTTCTGATATGTCATGGTCATTGGCTTGTAGCGAACATTAGTAGTGTTAAATCACAATTAGACCAAGCACATCTAATCACACTGCAGGAGTCCCTAGTGGCTTCCAATAAAGACTCTTATCCTAGCAAGACTGTGAAAAAGAGACTGTTAGTGACAGGTCTGAGTCCTACTGGTGACAAGTGACTTGGTTGCTGTTCCAGATGAGTATCTCAAAATCAAGAAAGCTATTACTTTGAAAAACACTTGAAGTTAACTGCCCTCTCCTCTCTCCTATGAATCCTTCTGAAGTCAGTTTCTTTTTCCCTGCTGTGGAGGAAAAGGATTTTGCTGAAGATGTTAGAACATCTTAGTTTGCATGCAGACTAATTCAAAATCTGATTGCTAACGCTAATCCCATCCATAGTTCACACACTAAGTCTTATTCTTATTTAGCTCAACTGGGCTATTTTCATGGCTTATACTGAGATATAATAGCAAATACTCAAAAGTTATTATAAAAAAATTAAAATTAGTTTTGCTGATGCTAAGGTTAGTAAGTTAGTAAAATGAAAAGGTTATTTTTGGCCAAACATTTATCACTGAACAAAGTTAATACATGTACTACTCCTCCTAAATTCATCCTGACCACATCCCACCAAAAGGTGGGGAAACTTTATGTCAGGAGACATAAATGCCTTCTGCCCTCTGATTGGTAGAAAGCAGAGAGCAGCTCATCAAGAAGCCTGCAATTTTTGTAGCAATCAGACAACTATGAGGGACACAGAACTGAACTATTGTTAAGAAATTCTCCCTTCCTGTGCTATTCCCCAACCCAACGAAAAGTAGGTAGATAGTCCTCTTTAATGGCTTCTCCCTGTGGCTGCAGTGAGCTACAAAGTAGATCATGAAGTTGGAAGGAGGGGAGACCCTCACAATGTCAAAGGAGCTGCCTGCCAAACCCTATCCCTGGACCCACGACAGAGAGAGAAGAGGTAATATGGCACAGTGGCAATGGAATTGAAATCAGGAAAGTCTAGGTTCAACCCACATAAAACACTAACTTATGAGTCTGGGCAATTTGTTTTATCTCTCTGTGCCTCACTTTCCTCATCTGTAAAATTCAGGAGTTGGACTCTCTGGGCTCTTTTTCAGCTCTATGTAATCCTATGATCCTATAAAAGTAGATGGACATAACTTGTCATACTTCCCCCATTTGCCAAGTTAGAAATCCCAGGTCTGGGGTTTTATTCATTTTTTCTTCTGCTTTTGGGATACTCTCTACTGTTTTGTCTGCCAGTGACCTGGGTTTCTATCCAGGCTGAGTTGCTGGGTAGCCCTAGGCTCTTCAGCCTGCATAATACGGGTCAAGTTATGAGTAAACTCTGTGAGAAGAGGTCTAGTCTGAGTTTCCGGTTCCCTTTGACCTCTAAGCTGAGCCTCCAAGTTCCAAAAATTCCATCAAGCCCCCTATACACATTTTACTGCTCCTCCCTCCCAGCTACTGTGCCTTTTTTTCAGGTCTGGGCAGAATCACCAGCTGTATTGGCTCGTAGTGTGACAGGGAATTCAGGACCAGTCACTTCGATGAAGGGAATGGATAGCCAAATCTTAAGTCAAAAGCCTGGGAATTTCCTCTGGCTCACTGCCCTGGAGTGCAGAGTAGGTCAGAAGTGGGCATAGTAAATGAGAGTTCAAAGTATTCGACTTCTTTAGTGTTAATTAATGAGGATTTTAACTTGTGTAGTAATTCAGGCTTCTCATCTTGTGAATTCAGCTGTAATTACTTCATATCTAGTGGATAATTCCTTTTTCTCTAATTTTGGGGTTTTATGAATTTGGAAGAAGCAAGCACTCAAGGAGAAGGCATATGACCGGTAATCTGATCCTATAAATGTCCTGTTTCTGGTGCTCTAATATTTAATAAATGTTCTATGAACTCTTAAGCAGAATTATTCTGAACTGAAGGAATTAAAGGTTTCCCTTAAAACTAGTACAACACTGTACTGGAATACATAACCTACATGGAATTTTTCTTAATATATTTTCTTATTTTCCAATTTTTTAGCATTTTTATTTAGTTTTGAGCTTCAAATTCTATCCTTCCCATCTTGAGATGGTAAGCAATCAGATATAGGTTATACTTGTGCAATTATATAAAACATTTTCATATTAGGCATTTTGTACAAGGATAAAAGAAATAGAAAAGGAATGAGAGAAAAAAATGAAAGAAAGTGAAGAATAGTGTGCTTCAGTCTGTATTCACTTAATATCAGCTCTTTGTCTGGCAGTGGATAGTATGTTTCATCATAGTCCTTCGGGATTATCTTGGATCACTGTATTGCTGAGAATAGCTAAGCCATTCACAGTTCTTCATCTAACGATATTGCTGTCACTATGTACAACATCCTCCTGTTCTGTTCACTTCACTCAACAACTTACATCATATGGCATAATAAACTCAAAATGTATACATGACCTCATAAATAAAGATAATAGGAAATTATAAAAGAACCACATCAGGTGCCTTCCATAACTGTGGGTTTAGGGTGAATAAAACGATAGAGATGATCGCAAAAGATAAAATAGATCATTTCAATTATGTAAAGTTCAAAAGCTGTTTTTTTAAAGGAACAAAATATATGCAACCAGAATAAGAAGGAATGTTAGTAACTGGAGAAAAAAAAATCTTCGTATCAATTCTCTAATAAGGATGATATCTAAGATAGAGAATTAAAATATAAACCCAAAAGTCATTTCCCAATAGATGCAAACAGTTTTCAAAAGAATTGTAAACTAAGAGAACCTCAGAGGAAATGGTAAGAAGAACAGGGGAAGGAAATCCTTCTCCTCTCCTCAGTTCACGTGATTCATAGCTCCTGAACCGCAGGTGTTCTTCACCCTCTGGACACAGCAAGAAAGGTATATGGACAAGCGCACAAAAGAGCAGAAACAAGCCAGAGAGCAATAAGAAGAGCGAACGAGTCCTGCTTGTCATCCGATTTAAAGATGCAGCCTGTTTTAGTTACAAAACCAATCAAAGCAGGCTACACTCACCCATGTGGTAGCAGTCAAGAGTGTTTCCTTCATAAGAGACCTGGGGATGTCCAGGTAATCTGCCTTATGAGTGCCTCCATGATCGCTGACTTGGCCATACTCCAAAGACCTTGCTATCCATTTACTCCTGTTTGAAATTTTCTGTTCTATCAAATAAGTAAAGGGTCATATTTTGTTTCTGTTCAGTATTGCTTGTACTCAGTTTCAGGTGTCAGGCTGGATCCAAGGTTTTGAGGCAAGCCTTCAAGTCAGGATTCCAGAGACGGTATTGCAGACAGCCAACCTGGGCAGAGAAGCCCTGAGAAACCAGTGTGTCTAAGTGTTCTAGCCCTTGGAGAGCTTTGGATTTGAAACTGGGACTCTGTTCGAGAGGAAGTGAGCTAAACTATGGATCTCATCTTTTCACCTTCCCAGAGACTAAGGTGGTACACAGTGAGGGGATTATGCCTCCTAGGTGTTGGGGAAATAAGTTTGTATATTTGTAAATATATCTTCTGAAGTAAATATTTCTTTCAAAAGAATTGTAAATTATTAACAACTATACAAAAGAATGCTTCAAATCTGTAATGATAAGAGAAAAGCAAATCCAAACAACTGTGCTTTTAACTCACATCTCTCAAATGAACAAAGATAACAAAAAAGATTGAAATAGTCAAATTTGAAGTAGTTAGGAAAAGATGGGCATACAAAGGCATTTTTGGTGGTGCTACAAATTAGCTTCACTCTTTCAGAAAATATTTAGAATTCTGCAAAAAGAATAACCAAAATGTCTATACCTTTTGGCCTACAGTTAAGCTAATTCCCTAATTTGGACAATGACAAAAAAAAAAAAAGAAAGCCCCTCTCATGCACCAAACAATTTATAGCAAGCCTTCCTGTAATAGCAAAAAACTAGAAACAAAGTAGATGCTCATCAATTGAGGGATGGCTAAATGAACGTGATAGGAGGGAATGGCATATTACTATCCCTACAAGAAGTAAGGAATTTGGAGACTTTGCAAAAGCATGAGAAAATATGAAATGATGGAAAGTCTTTGTAAAACAAGCAAAAGTTTATGCAATTTTCAAAAGAATAATACATATAAAGACTCTATCTATATACAATTGGACAGAATAACACTTCCAAAATAATTAAAACTGAATGCTGAGAAATTATAATGTGTAAGGTTGGCCCCAAAAGAAAAACAAATATGAGAGGACTCACACACACACACACACACGCACACGCACACACACACGCATGCACACACACATGCACACACACGCGCGCACACACACACGCACACACACATCCCTTTACAGAAGTGGGTGACTACACCCATTGAACAAAACATAGAAAGTCAGGCTTTTCTGATATGTTGATTACTTTTGCTGAACGGGTTATTATTTTTCCCTTCTTTCATTCTTTATCATAATCCATGGGGTGGCAAATGATGGCCTTTGGGACTGCCTGTTTTGTATGGCTAGAGAGCTAAGAATAGTTTTAGAATAAAACTTTTACAATAAAATTTTATTTAAAAATGTAAAAAACCAAAATCATTCTTAACTTGTAGGGCATATGAAAACAGGAAGTAGGCCAGATGTGGCAGTCCGTAGTTTCCCGACCTGCATATGAGGGATGGGTCTCCAAGGAGGGATAGGGATAATATTTTGAAAAATGTAGGCCAACAAAATATGTCGATAGAAAATGTACTTTAAAAAATAGAAAAAACAAACAACCAGGTTACCCTTTCTTTAGAGTCACAATCAAGTAACTCTTAACCATTACATAAAAGCCTACAGCCCTTGGAGCTATGTTATGGTCTAGTCCTGGAGAAAATATAGGCAAAGATCAATTATTAGAAATATCCTGGCAAGTTCTGGTTGCTTTTCAAAGGACAAAATTCTTTAAGGAGAGTTTGCTAAAGATAGTGAAGTACTTGTCTTGGAGAAGGACTAACCAAGTCACCATTGAATAAGTCCAACAAGTTTCCTCCATAAATGAATGCAAGTAAAATCCCTGAAATTACCATGTGATATAGATCAAATAATAGACTAAAAATCTTTTATGCTCCATGATTCCTAGGAAACATGGGCTGTATTTGAAAGCAGAAGTATAGCTCATGGGTTCTTCAGTTCAGCATACGTATCATGCTACTTCATCCACCGTTCATTACTTTTCTTCTGCCCATACACAGAGAGATAGAGCAAAAAACCACACTAATTTCTCAGCAAACCTCAGAGTCTAAGGAAAGGCAAAGGCAACAGTCATAAAACTTCTGGCAACAAGTGTTTGTCTGACATTAATGGGAATAGTATGGATTTTATGTCATTGAACTCAGAATGGACCAGTAGTGTCAAGGTAAATTCATTTTATCACAGTATAAGCTATATAGAGAACTGCATGATGTAGTGGAAAGAGCCCAGGATTAGGAAATCAGGAGGTAAGTTCTAGTTACAGCTGCACCACTAATCACTTGTGTAACAAGCCGTTTTCCTTCTCTAGGCCTCAGTTTCCCCATCTGAAGAGGTTAGACTCAATAACCTCTAAGCTCAATTCCAACCTTCCCATTCTATGTTTGCCTAAACACTGACCTAATGTAAAAGGATCCACAGCAAAGTCGCCTCTGTCACACATGGTTTGGAGCTGGAAAGGACCTCGGAGGTGTTAAGCCCTCCCCTTATTTTACAGATGAGGAAACCGAGGTCCAGTAATCTACCCAGGGTATCATAGATAGTGAATACGTTTTGAACTCAGGTCCTCTGACTCCAGAGCCAGTATTTGGTTCCTCGTACCAGGCTTGCTAGTCTTCTTTCAATGACAAGTTGAAATCATGATGGAAAAACTTCAAGTTTGGTTTTGGTTATAGCCTTAAAGTGCCCTCTAAAGGTAAGAACAAGGAGTCCTTGGTTTTAATCCCTGTCTTTATTCAAGTATCTAACTGAAGAGAATATGACAATTATAATAAAGATAATCATTTACACTTATATAATGTTTACTATGGGCTAAAGCACGCTACAATCATTATCTCATCTGACCCTCACAACAGCCCTGGAAGGTAATATGCTATTAATATCAGCATTTTGCAAATGAGGAAATTGCAGAGAGAGGTTAAGTGACTTGTCCAAGGTGACACAGCTAGTAAATTTGAACTCATATCTTCATGACTCCAGGCCTTCTGTTTTATTCACTGAGTTGTATCTGTGACAAGGAACTTCTACAGAAAAGAAAGAAAAGTAGTACAATTTCTTAAATAGTTTGTATCTTAAGAGGAATTTTACAATAAGACATTTTTAGGAAATGCTAAGCTCTAAACCATTCTCTAATAGACAACCCTTTTTAAGCCTTCGGTGTGACTGTTCCCTTAGATCCATATTCCCTCGAAGGCTATTCTGAAAAGCTCCTTCTTGGTTTAGACTTCATACTTCCATGACGAAACTGAGAATTTTATTCAAAGCTCTTCTTAACTGGCTTTTCCTATTACTAAAATGTATGCCCTGGCTCCCATGTCTTTTGTCAATAATATTCACTTAACAATCGCATGGTGAGCTTCTCCTTGAGAGTTAATTAAATGCATATCCACCCTTAGATCCTTCCTACAGTTAATATTTCTCTACTTAGGATTCTATTTTTCAAAA
The DNA here is from genome assembly GCA_023548195.1 of Bettongia penicillata ogilbyi. Classification (NCBI taxonomy): domain Eukaryota; kingdom Metazoa; phylum Chordata; class Mammalia; order Diprotodontia; family Potoroidae; genus Bettongia; species Bettongia penicillata. Next base: position 6,352,567 of record JAJHZJ010000322.1, on the reverse strand, counting down.
GACAAAAAAGAAATCACCTCCATAGGTGCCTTTAAAAAGAGACACAAAACCAGAGTATGCAGTGGACTGATTTTAGCATAGGTTTAATTCATTCTACAATTGTAGGAAGACTCTTGAATAGCAGCATTTAATTTATGTACATTCTAAATGAGAATAATAAACTTAAATTAACATTCACACAAATGTCAATTACACTCATTTTTAAAGTAATATTCATTCCCATGAATTGCGAATCATTTTCCCTTATTGACAGAGAAAAATAGAGATGCAAAAAGAAAAAGGAAAAAATGAAGATAAAAGAAATAGAGTGAATTCAGTCAGAGAGAATATTACTGAAGCCATATGGATATTGGAAGGAGAGGGGGATACATGCATCTCACTAGTAGGCCTCTGTCCTCCTATATCACTTGTAGATCAGGGCTGCTCCACCAAGGGTCGTGATATAACTGCTGCCACCACATCTTCACCCTAACCCAAATGGTCACAGGAGTTTCATGGGCAGGAAGAGCTCTGGAGTTACCCTTAAGCTTGACTTACAGAAACAATCAGATGAAAAAATGTACACATCTAGAAAGTGAAACCCAGTATCTTGAGTATATATGCTTGCTTACCTTACTTCAGCTACAGGGCACCAGTTAAAATTATGAAATGGACAAAAGTTGGTTTTTAAAGGTCCTCATCATCCGGCAATCATCACCCCTAGAAACTATAGAATATCACATTTCCTAGATTCTTCCCAATCAGCTCCACATTCTGTACATTCATGGCATCAGGCCAAACATACACACTTCAACACTTACAGGCATATATAATAAATTTAAAGATGTGTGATTCATGTTGACTTTCATTAACAATCTAGTTTTAATTTTTCTAAGGTAAGTTCATTTCCTTTTCTAAAGTATTAAAATATAAAAATGTGGCAGCTGGATGGTTCAGTGGATAGAGTACTGGACCTGGAATCAGGAAGGCCTAAGTTCAAATTCATCCTTAGACACTTGCCAGCTGTGTGACCCTGGGTAAGTCCCTTAACCTGTGTTTGCCTTAAAAAGGAAATGGCAAACCATCCAGTATCTTTTCCAAGAAAACCCTTATGGACAATATTGTCCATGGGAGTCACAAAGACTCAGATACATCTGAACAACAAAAATTATTAAAAACAAATCCATGCTTTATTGTATTATTGAAATAGTCTAAACATAACATCAAGTATTATTAAAATGTAACAAGTCCAGAATGGCAAATATTTCCTATATATCTACAGGTATATTTGAGTTTAGGGAAATGGGAAATCTCTAGCTTAGCCCTGCAAATACTTTTTAAACTGAGGCCCCCACCATTCTTTCAGTCACTCACGCTAGAAACTCCTGAATAATCTTTATTTCTCTCTCCTTCAGCATCCATTTACTTGCCAAGTTACCTTGATTCTGCTTCTAAAAGAACCTGTTGAAACTATTCCCTCTTGCCCATTCATACTATACCACCATCTTTGTGAAGGACATCAGTGCCTCTCCTTGGTGCTATTGTAGTGACCTCTTGAACAGTCTTCTTTCTTCCAGTCTTTCTTTATATCAATTCATCCTTTACACAGCTGTCAAATAAGCCAGATGTCATCATGAGTCTGATAACACCTTAACAAACTTTCATTGGCTAACATAACTTTGAGATAAAATACGAAACTCCATTCCAAACATTTAAAACTTCCATAATCTATCTCCACTGTACTTTTACAGACCTGTTTCATATTAGTCTCCTCATGAGAAACAATGTGGTATAGTAGATAGTTAGCCTTGGAACCAAGATGATCTGAGTGTCAGTCCCATCTCTGTCATACCCTGGGGATGTGACTATGAGAATGTCCTTTAACTTCTCGGTGCTAGAGACAGCTCTCAAAGACTATAATTTGCAGTGAAGGTGTTGACTTGTATTAGTAGAGGGAGTCCTTATCTGGTAGTTCCCTATTCCAATGAAATCATGGGTCCAGTCCCCATCCCTCTTTCTCATACTGTCCATTCAAATCAAACTAGACTTCCGACTGTTCCTCAATTTCATCTTATGTTGTTCCAAGCATTCACAGAGGTGATGTCAGCTGGACTTCATTCCAGGTGCCTCAGAGATCGTATAACACAGTTAATAGGCAGCTGGACTTGGAGTCAGGGAAATCTGGGTGCAGCATATGACACATGCTGACTGTCATTTAACCTTTCAGTGTTTTGGACAACTCCATAGATTCTAAAAAGGTTAACATCTACATTTACCAGGGCCTCTGCTTGGTTTTCACTACACAAACATCATGCTCTTGGTGCTATGCCTTGTCAGGTACTCTCTAACGTACACACACACACACACACACACACACACACACACACACACACCCTTTTCAGTTTCCTTTGGTGTATTGTCTTCCCCCATCAAATTGTAAACCTTGAGGACAGGACCTGTATTTCTCTTTTCTTATTTGTATCTTTCAAGCTTAGCACAGTGCCTGGTATATAGTAGGTGCTTAATAAATATTTAGAATGTAGGATGTGTTCAGGGAGGACCAGTACCTTTGGTGTGATGGCTGCCAAACCCTTTTCCAGGCTCTTTCCACCGGTGATGTCCACCTGTTCCACCCAACTCTCACCTGTGTCTCCAAGAAGCTGCAGCATGTACAGTGGCCACAACCCAGTAAAACATGTCAGCAGACAGGCCAAACCAGGTTGAGGGCAACCAAGGGTTCTCCAACACACTGGTGAGTTAGCGGGGTGTCTACCCCAAGCATGTGAAGACTTCCTCTGGTGGAATGGGTGGATGAGAACAAGTTATTCCAATGGCCATGAAGGCAGCTGAAGCAGGTGATGTGGAGTACTTAGAGCTTGGTTAGACACCGAAGATGCCAAGGTCATCCACTGCATCCTGAGCCATCGCCAGCTGTCTTGACTCTGTCCAGCCACTGGACTATGATGACTTGGGAGGAGGGAGTAAGACTGACAACTTTGTGCAACTCTGCCTGACTCAAATCCAATTTATGCATGAAACAAAAGATAGCCCCCCACACCATTCCATTGAATATTGACTACTGATAGGTAGTAAGAGTTTCTGGGCATTCCTAAATCCCATGTAACTACCAAAAAAGTTCCCTGGCCCTAACACAGAGTTCACAGTAGATGCTTGATAAATTATTTTAGATGAATGAATAGATCAAGCCAAGCTCCAATTTTTAATCCTTTACCTCTCTGACTACCTATCTAGCATAGGGTAATGTATACAGTAAGCACTAAATTTATGTTTGTTGACTTTAATGGTGCATTAAAGAGTGCTGGCTCTGGCATCAAATTACCTAGGTTCATCCTATTTCTGATAATTATTTTTTGTGTGACCTCAGGCAAGTCATTCCATGGGCTCCAATTTTCTCATCTCTCAAGATCACCTCTGAGTTCTCTCAGCTCTAAATCTATGATACTCTGTATTTGAACTGAATTATTCTCATCCTTACTGAAACTGACCTGGACATTGAGTAGGGAAGCCACAGTGCACAGAGGATGGGACTGGAGTCAGGAAGATGAGAATTCCAATGTGGACTCAGACACTCTTTAGCTGTGTGACCCTGGGCAAACCACTTAACCTCTGTCTGCCTCTATTTTGTCAACTGTCAAATGGGGATAATAATCACACCTACCTCCCAGGGTTGTTGTGAAGAACAAATGAAATATTTATAAGGTGCTTAGCACAATGCCTGGCACAAAGCGTTTAATAAACTATTCTTTTCTTCCTTCTGCTGACCTAACCTGGCACCAAAGGAACCTTTGGTGTCCTCCTTCTCCTTCTTGGCTACTTCTCAGTTCTGAAGTTTCTCCTAAGGTTATGCAGATATGGATCAGCATGGTTCATATACACAAAGGCGCTCTAGACTTTAAATGTTTAAATACATATTTGGATCTTTAGGGATTTTGAAAGAGCTTCAATCTTGATCCATTTACCAGGCTCAGGAAGAAACTTTTAAACACTTCCAGTTTAATCCTGCTGCCTGGGAATTATTCCAAGCACATCCTATATATTGGGGTGGGAGGAAGGGAAGCATCCTATAGACTTGCTATAACAAAACCTTGGTGTCACCTTTGAATATCCTGAGGCTACACATCTCATTCTGTCACACCTATCGCTAAGACATAAGAAACTGATATCATTAAGGACCAGTTTAATGAGTTGAAGGATTGATATTTTTTAAAAAGCATCCAAAATAAGGATATCAAATGAGGTGGAAAATGACTTAGTCATAGTATGCTTAGAGCAACTTGGATTCTAAATTAATAAGCATTAGTATTCCATATAAACTCATCACAATGTACACATTAATAAACAATAACAATGCTAGATAAAAATGCTAAGCTGAATATGTAATACACAAAAATATCATATGCTGTTCCTTGGGATTGACAGTTCAATATCTACACACATTTTGAATTCACTTTACTATTGTCCCACGAGAGGCAAAATACTCTAATACCTGCTCTTCTTCAACCAGCTCATCATGTCACCTCAAACATACCCTTCAACTTTAGTGAACTATTTTCACCATACTCTACTCTGTAAAAATGAAAGGTGAGAGAGACCTAGTTGAACATCTGATGCATCTTAAAACAACGCTCTAGGTCCACCCTAAGATCTAATTAACTAAATTATGCAATCAAGTACTCAAATGCAAATTGATCTGTAATCTCATCAGTTTGGAAGTTCTCTCTAAACAAAGTAGATCTCAACTGGCCCATGGGTGATTCTTGTCCGTGATCTCCCATAAATTTGCTCAGGACACTCATCCAATTTGCTGGAGGGCTTCCTCACCTTTTCCTAAAGTCCTGAAATGGAGAGGATCTTAGAAAAGCATGTGAACCGTCCATTAACATGTATATTATGGTAAATTTATATGGGATACCAGTGCTTATTAATTTAGGATCCAATGACAAACCCATCTTCTTTTCCTATCATATAGTTCCCAGATGACGTCTTTCATTCATATTATTCTAATGTCCTTACTGGTTAAATTTTGCTGCCTGTTTACACCCACCATCATTCTTTTCCATCATTCTTTGTGATGTTCCTTTTCAGTTCTTTGCAGATGGTTTATTTGTCATCATTGTTCAATCATGTCCAGCTCTTCGTGACCCCATGTGGGATTTTCTTGGCAAAGATACTGGAGTGTTTTGCCATTTCCTTCTCCGGTTCATTTTCCAGACAAGGAAACCAAGGCAGTCAGGGTTAAATTACTTGCCCAGGGTCACAGAGCTAGTAAGAGTCTGAATCCTGATTTGAACTCGGAAAGATGAGTGTTCCTGATTCCAGGCCTGGTACTGGCACTATGGCACCACCCAGCTGCCCCTTACATCCAGTATTAACTAGCATCACACTACAGCTCCAGGTGTAGTTCTGAGTAACCCAGTCTAAAGGGAAGAGGATGGAAAAAGTGCAAGTGAATTAAAGGAATCCACCTACAGATAATTCAGCAAACTGTACTTTCTCTGTTAATTTGTACAAAAAAACCCCATACATTCCATTTCTGTGCAAAATATGGAGAGTTTTCCAAATAATGTGCTTTGCTTTTGCCTGTTAGAAACAGCTTGGGTATTCGATGTCCATACTACTGAAATTATTGGAACTTTTTACTGAAAATATTGGAAATTTCTATTACAAGTATTATAAGCATCTGTTAGTTCTTTTACTTCCTTCCATATCTATTTCCAAACATTCAAACCCTCTTAATTGATGTTCATGGGCCAAGTAAATTCTCTCCTCCAAAGGTCTACGAGATAGAATCCGTTCACCTTGGCTGTTTCACACTTTGAAATGTCCAAGTAGAGTGGTGACTTTCTTTTGTCTCATAATACACCATCGAGACTCACTCTTTTTACTCAGTTCAAACTTACTTCCAGAATTCCTTGGAAAGTCTTCTTCCTTATTACTGTCTCATGGTAGAAAGGAACAATTTCTAGGAGCATGATCCAGTTGTGTGCATATGCACACATATGCAAATCACTTCATTTCAATAATCCTAATATTCTTAATCTATAAAAGGAAGGAATTAGACAAACAATCTCTGAGACCCTTTACAGACATCAAAGATGTTTCAGGTATGAAGGCTTTTCAGTCACTGTGCCTTTTTTAACAAAATATTAACACATTTTACCTTAGCTGTAATTACCTTGATTGTAATGAGTAATCCTTCAAAGGGTTCCCAGTTTTCTGAACTGTTCCATTATTTACAAAGTGTTTGTAAAAAGAAGGCTTATCTTACATACTCTCTGGAATTTCAGAACTACATATCTTTTAAGGAAGCATCTCTTTCCACTAGCCTTTCTAAACAGCTCCCCAAAGTGGTGAATGAGAGATGCCATTCTGGGACCAAAATTACAGTTGGGTTGGCCATATGACATTATTCCTGAAAGTGCAATCTTTTGGAAATCATGCTGAAAGAGCAAATCTGCTTTTCCAGTGGAAATATGATCATTTAAAAGTGGTATTTTGAATATGAACCATGTAAGATGAATTCCCAGTTTATTACAGAATTGGATGCAAATGCATACATTAAAGGAGACAGAATGAAGTGCACTACTGTGTATATAGATTTCCAATCTGAACACAGGATTTTCTTATCTCTGAGCAGGAAATGTGTGAGATGAATTTCTCACTTACAGATTAATTTACACTTTAGTCATCGGGGCTAGAAGATAGCCTGTCCTACTTATTGGCCTAGGATGGTACTAGTAATAGTGTGTGCATTTATATAGTGCTTTGAATTTTTAAAGTACTATATGATATTAATTATTTCATCTAATCTGTGTAATAATGCAGTATTATTTACCCCTTCCTCAATAAGATAGAGGAACAGATGCAAATCACTTAAATCGAACACTTGAAATAAGTTACCTGGTCTGTATTGAGGCTATTTTATCATATATCTCCAACACTTTGGGTTCCTACGTAAGCTAGTATCTCTTTGTTTCAATTTTTCTTTAAAACAGCGATAATGTCTGACCTCACAGTAGCATATTGTGGAAATTAATTGCTTTTGAGCAAAGCACTTTCTGTTCCCCAGATGAAAAATATTAGTAGTAAATATTTCAATTGATTAACATGATTAATGATCATTTTCCATATCATTTGTCAAGGTTGGTCATGTCAGAGATATTGAATAATGTATAAAACTGGAAAAAAAATTTCTATCACTCAAAGAGCTCTTGCAATCCCACCTTCTCCATTTAGTCATTCATAATTCATGGGAAGAAGGGTGATGATTCTACCCTCCCCGCCTTGCTCAGTCAGTGAGTCTAACTTCAGTTTCCCAATATTTTCACTATTTACTTAATAGTGAAATAATTTCCTTTCTGGTAGTATTTTTAAAGTATTCATACAATCTTCAATACTTGTGATGTGTTTGCTTAAATTTTAAGCTATAAGCAATCAAGGGAGAAGGGCTCTATCTGTTTAATTTTCTTGTAATGATGACTTATATAGTACTATAGATTATTTACTTTAATTTCTCATTAAATATTTTTGAGATTAATTTACTTATTAATAAATGCTTTTTGATGATGATGAAAATACTGCAAGCAGCATGGATCACTTGGGGAAGTAATTCAATTTTATCTCATTCCTTAAATTACTTTTTCAACATAATTATTATACAAAATATATTGCATTAAGCTTTAATTATTCTGCAAATACCTCTAAGTTGTTTTGTCTTTGAACTAAAAGTAATTTAAGGAGCTTCAATACAAGAACCAAAAATTGGAAGTGTCAGGAGTACATAAGCTTAAAATTACAATGGTGCTAAGCTATTGTTGATTAGTCCAAAAAATGAAACATGGCAACCAAAAATGTATACGTAAGGAATGGTTTATAGCCACATTCAAACAAAACTAAGTATACTTTGATTTTTTTTTTAATAAGAAGTCAATTGCCATTGGAGGAAAAATTATTTGGAAACATATTTTTCTTACCCAAAAGCTAACTCATTAACACTCTCTCAGTCCCTACCTGCTTCTCTCTCTCCCCTTGTCCTCCTCTCAAAAGACTAATAGGTATGAAATAATCAATAAATAACTATTTATTAACTATGCACCAGGCATCGTGCCAACATACCATCATAGAATCACTAGCATCTAAGTCACACTATGCAAAAGGCAAATTCAGATTTAGGACAGCTATAGTACAAAACTTTAGACTAGCACAGCCCTGTAAGGCAACACCCTATCCTTGACCTGATGATTCTTGAATTTGGCAACAATATTCCTTGGAGTTTTCAATTTAGGATCTCTTTCAGGAGATGATCAGAGGATTCTTTAGATGACTATTTTGCCCTCTGGTTCTAGGATCTCAGGGCAGTTTTCCTTAATGATTTCTTGGAAGATACTATCCAGGCTCTTTCTTTCATCATGGTCTTCTGATAGACCAATAATTCTTAGATTTTTCTCTCCTGGATCTATTTTCCAAGTCAGATGTTTTTCCAATGAGATATTTTACATTTTCTTCTATTTTTCCTTCTTTAGATTTTGTTTGACTGATTCTTGATGCCTCATAGAGTCATTAGCTTCTACTTGACCAATTCTCATTTTTAACAGGTTGTTTCCTTCTTTTCTATTTGCTCAATTTTTCCTTTCAAGGAGTTATTTTCTTCTGTTAGGTTTTGTACTTCCTTATCCATTTGACCAATTTTACATGTTAACAGAGTGTTTTTCTTCAATGAATTCTTTTTCCACTTTGTCAATTGTATTTTTAAAATCACTGGGCAATTTTTCTTCTACCTCTTCAATTGGCTTTTAAAATTCTTCTTGAGTGCTTCCAAGAATGCTTTTTGGACTTGAGACTAGTTCATATTCCCTTGTGAGGTTTCAGATGTGGGTATGTTGTCAGTGCTGTCTTCTGAATTTATTTTGGTCTTCTCTGAACCCATAGTAAAATTCTTTACTTTTCTGGTTTGCTTCTTGCTCATGATAGTTGTCTTTTTCCTGAATTTTAGAGAAGATCTCTGCTTCTGGGACACAGGGGACTCCATTCCACATTTCTTGTGCTGGAAGCAAGGAGCCAGGTTGCTGGCTTTGTATGCTGAGGCCTCTGGTTCTTTTCAGCTAAAGCTCTATATTTCTGTACTTTACTTGGTGCTGAACTGGTTGGTATGTGCCAAGGCCAAGGTGAGGTGAAAACATTCTGAGTTTCCTCAGGGGTTACAGTGAAGCTCTTGAGGTATGAGGGGTGGAGGAGGGGTGGTCTGGCCACTGGAGGTCTCCTCCTCCACTAGAGCTGAGCTAGAGCACAGGTAGGCTCAGCGATGGATGGACCTCGTCTGTGCTGGTGTCTGCTCAATTCCCTGGCTGTGCTAAGGCCTGGGGTCCTGGTGTTAGCGTTTACTAGCTCCACCCCACTAGGGCTCAGGATCTTCTGCTTGTCCACTGAGTTGGGGCTGGCTAGGACACCTCCCATTCTGACATGGTCCCCTTCAGCCACAACAAGAGGCACCCTTCCCATTTATCTCCCTAGCCTCCAGAGGCAGAATATTGGTATACCCCTTCTGCTGGCCCCACAGTTCCAGGATTTTTCCTGGGGCAATATTCTCTGGGTTTCTCAAGGTCAGTAAAGGAGGATGAGAGCACTTACAATTTACTGTTGGCTCCCACAAGTTCAAGTAGGTGACTTTCAAACATTCATTCTGTGGGCTGATCGACCCAGGAACAGTTGCTGCTGCTGCTGCCATGGGCCCTGCATTTCTCTCTCACTCAGCTCTGCCAGACTCCCATCCTATGGTGAGAGGTTTGGGAATCAGCACTGCCAGTAGTGGTTCAGTTCACCCTGGTTGCTCCCACTCTGACATGGCAGAGTCTGTACTGGTACAACCTGCCCACTCTATGCTCCCCAGAAGGTCTCACCTTATCCAATGACTCCTAAAAGTCTAGGAAATACTTAACTCAGTGGACTCTTGAAATATCAGGATAATTCCAAAGACATCCTGTCATGAGTCTGGGTTCATTCTATGTAGTGGATACTTCATTTAGTCAATCTCTCCTCCCCATCAACTAACTTCCTTTCCTATACAATTAGATACCTGAGGTAGAGGCAGTACTAAATGGATGAAAAGAGGTATTCATCTATATAATGTAATTTGAGGCAAAATACAAAACTATACCTTTTCAAATATGTCTTCTTCCTCCACCATGAACCTTCCACACAACTGACCTCACTATTCCCTATCCTGAAATGTCTACAGTTAGACGTGTTCATGGCACAATGATAAGATAGGGAGAGTGGGGAGAGTAAAATTATCCAGAAGGTCAATGTAAAGCTAAAAATGGTCTAAGAAAAAAAGGTGTGTATACATGAGCAAAGCTGAGGAGACTGGTGGGAACCCTGCACTGATCATCAGTTTTTAGACTGAGTCCCTTTAATATATTAGTACCTATAAAATCTTGCTACAAATGAGCAAATTAGTCTACATAAGTGTTTCATAAAAATCTTATTCCGAAGACTCAGTGTAACATAGAGGTCATCAAAATATGATATAGAGTTAGAGCTGGAAAGGATTTTAGAGATCATTGAGTGTCACTCCCATTTTAAAGATAAGGAAACTGAGGTCCAGAGAAGTAAAATGACTTCTCCAAAGGCACAAAGATAGTACAAGGTTAAGAATGAAACCCAGGTTTTCTGGCTCCAAATTCAGTGCTGTATGTTTATAAAAGTTATGTCACCAGAGCAGAGTGATGGTCGATTTTTGAAACTGGAAATTCCTCAACTATAACCTTAGATAGATATTTGTACTGCCAACTTCTGAGGGTTTCTGTAGAAAAGAATTTTGTTTTTTGGATTTTTTTTAAATGCTCCATAAAAATCAGCTGTCATTGTCATTAGCCTATTCTCTCTTTTTCTATGTAGTCCAGACTAAAACAATTTAATGTCTTGTTATTAATAATCTTTTGTATCTAATGTTTTATGGATTGTGGCAGAGACATACAAAATAACTTTTTTATAGTTGAATAAAAATATTAAGATGTATATTCATCCTCTGCTAACTTATTGAAAGTGTCATTAGTACAGATCCAGTAGCAGACAGGACCCAAGGATATGACAAGTACTTGTGACAGGGTCAACAATTCTTTAGTTGATGTAATGCTTGCCATAATGTATGCTTCTTATTATAAATATAAGACAATAGTGTTGCTTCTTAGAATTCTGTAACTTACAAGGGTTATCCTTCCTCACACTGAGAAATGCAAATGAAATCATACTGCTTGTTGCAGAGCATATACATGTACGTACACATTTATATATAATCATATCACTTACCAAGGCCTTGTTGGGATCTTCGTGTATTAGTTAACTTTCCTCATCTCTGTGGATTCTGCATTAGTATTTCATGTGTAGAATCTCAAAAGGGGGAAAAAATAAACACATAAACCTCTCTATAAGGCCTTTGATTCCTCACTTGAGACAATAACCCAAAGATATTTTCCTGGAACTTTCTAGACAATTGACACATATACACTTAAGGGTTCATTGCCTCCTTACTTTTTTGCTCTAACTTCTAAAATCAGGTGAAATGTTCTCCCCCTCTTTTCTCAATAACTTTATATATAAACTGCCCTTCTGGGCCCAGATATCCTCATAACAGCTGACTTCATAAATAAGACCTTTCATATTATACTTGTTAACTAATATTGGGTAAATCAGGAAACATCTCTGTTCCAAACTCTCATCCTCCTCAACCATTTACTTCACTCAGAAATCCCAAAGAATATTTCTGCAGTTGGAGACAGAGGATTACACTTTACTCTCCACAATTCAGCATCCTAGAATACCTTAACAGGAGAAAGGATCAATAACATTTACATAAGAAATGAAGCTTTTCCTATACAAAAAGGTAAAGCTTAGAAGCTTCTATTCCACTTAAATCTGAGGAACTGTCACATCATTGCTCCAACCTGAGCAGAGGCTTAGAAGCCCACAAGGTCCCATCAACCCCCTCCAAATGACTGTAAAGCATATAATTTTTAAAAATCTCTTTTGAGTCCATAAGCCTTTCACACAGATTTTCTTTTTCCTCTCCCTGGGGCAGATGATTGGAATACCATGTAGTCCCTCAGTTGGAGAGGCATTTGCCACCAAATGAAGGAATTGAAATGGGTAAGAGAATTTGATCAATGGAGTTAATATCATATTCAGTCAATTTTAGACAATAGTTGGTGTATGATCCGAATATAGTTTCTATAAGGATTATTGGCTGACTTCTCCAGGATTCTTTATGACATTATATGTTCATTCATTAAAGATAAGAAGACACTGTTGTATCATTCTAGGCACCAGATCATTGATATTTTGCTAAGTATATGATAGATACATCAGCAATCAATTTCTACAGACTGCAGCATTGTGTGATAACATCTATCAATTTCTTGCAAAACCTACTTTGGTCACTAATTTTGGATTTCTTAAGGATAACCCATCTATAATTTCTGGTGACAATCCTGAATTGCCATCTTAAGTCCTTCCATTCCCACAACTAAATCTATATTGACAGATGTTTGTTCATTTCTCCTTTTATAATACATTAATAGCTAAGCTCACAGAGGTGTTATGTGTAATAAATCTTTTGATTTGGCTCTGGGATTATAGCTGTTGCATAGGCTCCATCTGGAGAAAACGTGCTTTTTACCATATTTGATAAATCCAAAGGTATAAGCTGTTAGCAGCTTCTACTACTGCTTAGTGAAATAATACTTCTTTATTTCAAAACTATGTCTGTATATTTCTAGCAGTAGCAGTTGATGATATGCTGTGTAGTAGTAGTAATAGTTGTATAGTAATAGTCATTGTTGTGTAGCAGTGGTAGTAAGAGTCATTGTTGCTGTTGTGTAATAATAGCAGCAGTAAGAGTTATTGTGTAATAGTAGTAGTAGTTGTGGAGTTGTAGTAATCATTGTTGTATGGTAGCAGTAGTCCTAGTAGTAATGTTTGTTGCTGTAGTGTAGTGGTGCTAGTAATACATATATAGTAGTAGTTATTATGTAGCAGTAGTTGTTGTTCTTGAGTAGTAGTAGTAGTAACAGCAGTTTCTAACTGTAGTAGCTACTGCTTTTTAGTAGCAGTAGTAAGTTATTGTTGACATAGTAATAGCTATAATAGTTGCTGCAGTAGTATTCATCATTACTGTTGATGTGTAATAGTAGTAATAGGTGTGTAGCAGTAGTTAAAATTTATAATATTAGTAGTAGTAGCAATGGTTGCTGTGTAGCCGTGATCATAGTAATGGTTGTGTAATTGTAGTTGCTTAGTAGCAATAGCTGCGTAGTAGCAGCTGTCATTGCATTGTAGTAGTAATAGTTGTCGTGTAGTGGTTGTAACAGTTGTTGTGGAGGAGGAGGAAGAGTAGAGCAATTGTAGTTGCTATAGCAGCAATAACAGCAGAATCTTGTTCTTATCTTTTTCAATGTGATTCAGATAGAAATAATGTTACAAGTTGACAACCTACCAAAACTCTTTTATATTTAATTTTCCACAGACAGTTACAAAGAGAGACAAAGCAACTATCTTTGTATTTAAATAAAAACATTAGGATGTAAATATATCCTCTATAGGTTACCTGAAAGCATCCTTGACAAAATTACAGGCACAGACAGGTTAGGAAGCATGATATGCACCTCATCTTGTCCTCAGATAATTTTCATCTCCTTTACTACATCTATTTTTAAAAGTCTTTTGTTCCATGTAGCTTGGAGATGATGAAAATTTGGCATCACAATACCTATAAAAATGTTGTTCTAAAATTTTATGAATCAATGTTATGTGCGGGCAAATATATGACCAATTATTCCAGCCTGGGATCATGGTCCAGGTTCATTAGTTTCTTGGTTGAGTTCTTTAAGATATTTTGAGGTCTGTATGTATAGTATGAGGATTAATCATCTGCCAATCCATGGAAGATAGAAAGTTTCGGATATGTAATTCTAGTTACCTGGCAATGTCTTGTTAAGTATTGAGTAGATGTTCAATTTTTATAGCTTCAGTGATATGTTGCACGATATCTACAGTTTCCTACCAAAAACTACACTGGTCATTACATTCAGATTCCTTCAGGATAATCCCCCTATAATTTCTGATTTCAGTGACCTGCTCTCATATCACATTTAATTGCTATCATAGTCATCCATTTCCATAAGCAAATGCATGATTCAATCATTTGTCCATTGTTTCTTCATAGATACTCTATTGACTGAGTTCACGTCTGTTTTGCCCATTCTGAGCTTTTCAGTTTACTCTTGGATATCTTTTTTTACCACCTCTACATAGTGGTAAACTATCTTTTTGTTATATTCAAGAAATTCAACGATGTTTACCGGGTATCCACCTCTACTTTTTTCAATAATGGCACATTTACTTTATCCAAAAGTGTTTCTATAACATTTGACATGTTTTTCATGTGTTCTAACAATGTGTATTCATCCTTTGCCTCTTTTATTTTGGTGAAAAAATGTTCATCTTTTTTATAGAATCTTTAGAGTGATAAGTCCTGAATTTCATAACTATTGCTTAAGTTTTTGTTAGAATGCTTTCCAAATCTGCTAAGGTCCATTTTACAATTTTGAAAATGTATATTAAGAAAGATATTATATATGTATTCATCATTTTAAACATGTATTTCCCATTCATTCTTAGCTTTGTATTGCAATTTTTATGATAAAAGGACAAGGTTGCTGCTATGAGAAATTACAAATAACTCATATTAAGCAATAACTTTCTCCTCAACTTTATGTTCAATATATCTTGCCTAGAGAAGAACAAGGTAGTTGTAGGTATCTCTTTCATCCTTTAGTTCAAAATAACCTCCAGATGCAACTTTGAAACTTTCATGGTCCATTTATCTTTGGCACATTTTAAGAATTTTATACTTTAGTCAAAAAAAACATTTTTTATATCATCAAAGAAAGATTCCATGAAATGAAAATGTTGTTTGATTTATTCTTTAGACAAGCCATTCAGCTTCTTGTTATATCCATGTACATTAAGTGGTTTATGTGATTTGATTCAGTCTTTAATTTAGAAGCCATATTTGGTTCTATTTAGCACAGGTGATAATGGATTCAACTTTAGGCAGAAATCCAGTGGACTTAATTCGTGTCTCTGAAAATGGCATGTTTTATAAAAATTGCTTTACACATTATGATATGGGTGGGGTGTTTTAAATTTTCATGGAACAGTTTTGCATGCAAACATCAAATACTTCGGCATCTTCACTATATATGGTTCTAATTTATACATCTGCAATGTAAGAATAAGCTATGAGTAAGGAACTGAGTCAAAGGTTTGACAGTAATGAACAAAGGCAGTATAAATATCACAAAATATTTTGACAATTTTTTCAATACATAATGAATCAATAATAAGTTGACCTTTATATGCATGACAGTATTTGTCACAACTTCTTTAGTTCTCTTATCATTATTTATAGATTATTTTTAGTAAAAAAAAAATGCTATGAACACAATAAAAAAGTGAGTAAACATATAAATGGTCTAGATTTTGAGAGGTAGCTTGAGTAATTAATGCTTCCATTAAAAAAATACATACCTTTGGAACAATAAATTGGATTTAGAAAGTATGTAAATAAAAAAATCATGCAATATTAACAAAATATAGGCTCCACAACTTCAAGATAGCTATTGAAAGATAAATGATTCCATGTCTCGTACTGTATAAAAATCAGGTTAAAACTTTACAAAAAATTTTCTAAAAAAAGACAAATTTCACAGAGCAATAATAGTGGCTGAAAATAAATATAGGTCATGGGATTTAACCAATACAACTGACATTACCTTAAAACACAATATACCTTTAGAAATGGCTGCATTAAGTAGATGTGTTTACAGAAACAGAGATGTTCATGAAAGCAATTTAGGACCAGGCTACTGTTACCAAAAATTATAGATGCCTTATTCCTAAAAAGTCCAAAAGTCTATGCAGATATCGCATGAAATGGTGGAAACTATGCAATATACCATATAACAAGATAGTATTATCTGCATATGCAATATAAATATTATCTTCAACATTATTATTGTGAAATTTTTAGCACCCACAAAATGACAAGAAAGACCCAAAAAATAACCAGATTTCTACCCCCAGGGGCTCACTGTTTTTCATAAAATAATAGACAATAAATCTTCATAGTATAAATAGAAACCACAAATTATCCTTGAGCATTTAATAAATAAGCTGAACTTGAACCAAAAGATTATCACAAACAAAATTATTCCCTAATGACCAGGACATAATATTAACTCACAAAATTTTAAGAATGCTTTTAATAAATGTTGTCATACCAAACACTCATGAATGGAATGAAGTTAATGAAGACTTCTCAGTGCTTAAAAAAAGACTTTTAGTAGATGGCTAGGCCTAAGTTTCTGGTTTTACAGAAATCATATGCCACATCAACATAACACAACTCCCCTTAGCTTGTCATATCAGCGTAACACAATGCCCCCCTTGGGTTGCCACATCAACATCCACATTAACATAATACCTACTGGTTTCAATAGGGTCCAACTCTTTGTGATCCTATTTGGGGTTTTCTTGGCAAAGATACTGGAGTGGCTTGCTATTTCCTTCTCTACCTCATTTTACAGATGAGGAAACTGAGGCAAACAGCATTGTGATTTGCTGTAATATTAATTTAAAATGGAAAGATTTTTCTTATTTTGGACCCATATGATCTGCTTAAATTGCCTGGAAGTGTGGGTCACATATGGGAGGAACTTGCTGAAAAAGTGGAACCGGAAGAGTGGAGCAGAACCAGAAGTGAGTGAGTAGAATCAAGCAAGACTGGAAAGAACACAGGCAACTGACGCAGACCCAACTGACACATTGTAACAGTTGACAATTGAGAAGACCCTGGCTGGGGGAGGAGAGGTTTGAGATGACACATTGTTACAGTTGATAGAGGGGAGGTTTGAGAATGGCTTTGCCCTCTGCTGTTGGTCATGTTTAATAACCTTTTTGTCTCCATGACAAATTTTGTTTTTGGATTTGCCTTTCTGGTGCTTAAATAAATGTTTTTCTTCTGTCTTCTATATGGAGAATCTTTTATATTTTGTGATTGAAAACTATGCTGGCATATCCATAGTCACCACCAGTGCTGTGAATGTTGCCTTTGCAATACACTTGCCCCAGCTCACAGAACAAGTCATCTAAGGCCAGATTTGAACTCATGAAGATGAGTCTACCTAATTCCAAGCCAAGTGCTCTAACCACTGTGCTACCTAGCAGTGTATATATTTGTATCATGCTAAAGACTAAAGGAATCAAGCATAGGTTAAATAGCTACTTATTCAACTGAGATGAGAATGATTCCTTCTCTGGTATGGATTGGACTAGATGACTGTTGAGATCTTTGTTCTCACTCTGTGATTTTGTAATCTGATAATTATTTGCACACTTCTTATGTTCCCATTTATGAGTTATACCACCTTGTCACTGTGAGATCACCTGATTTTGGTGAGATGGTAACTAAAGACCTTAGTGATTCCTTCTTCCTCAAAGATCCTACCATGATACCACATCATGCCATGGGCATGATCCACTTTCTCAAAGACTAAAGCTCAAGCTCAGCAAAATCATCCTAATCTAGAATAGTTTTGAAGTCTTGGTGAAGAACTGTGTCCATTGTAAATGAACCAGCCCAGCAATGTTATCACCAGCATTGTCCTATAGATAATGAATTCTTTAATCATAGCGAACTATGAAGCATTTAAATTATAAAATGACCTCTGGTATTGTACTATCCCTTTCTACTTCCCCAGAGATGGTGGCAAAATGGTAGAGAAGTAAGAAAAGGGTGCTAAGAACCATTTTTTATATCCTCTACAAATATGAATTTAACTAACCCTTAGTGGTCCAAATATGAGATCTTTGCTCAGTGATGAGAATTAGCAAGAGGATCTGAGCATTTTTAATACTGACATTCTTGTTATAAATAAAAACAGAAAAGATCAATAATTTGCATCTAACTGTAAGGATTGAGCTAATTCAAAATTGGTAGGGATGTTTTCATTTTGATTGCAAAGACAAAAAGAAGCCTAAGTTTTCTAGGGTACATGGTCATATAACCTTGTAGAGATCATAATGAGAACAGAACAGAGCTCCACCATGAGGATAATTACTGACTGTGGGATGAACATCTGTTTGGAAGGATAAAAAAGATTAGACAGATTTTATAAAGAACTCTGAAATACTAAATATTCTTTTAAACCAGGAGTTCCTAACTGGGGTCCATAAACTTGATTTGTTAAGAATATTTTGATACCTTTTAAAATACAACTGTTTTTCTTTTTAATTCTGTGTATTATATTTTGGACTATTAAAAATATTATTCCAAGAAGGAGTCAAGTGACTTCACCACATTACCAAAAAGGTCCATGACACACGCAAAAAGATTAAGAATATGTGCCCTAAAACCAAGCTAACATGTATCTTGATCCTGAGTGAATGGAATGTGAAGGAGAACAAAGGTGAAAACAAACTCTATGTTGGAAAATACAGTTCCAGATTCAGAATGAAAAAAGTCAAAGTGTCTAAGTTACTCAGAAGCCTCACACCTTTATATCCTGAGTACTTTCTTCAAGCTGGAAGAGGGTGGAAGGTGCTGAGTATAGCAAGTATTAACCATCACAAGAATTAAAATTGATAATATTTTCATAACGCATTTCAATCCAGCAAGCATTTATTAAGATTCCACTGTGTGGCATAGTATTCTGTGAAGTCATAGGGATGAGGAAAGAAGGAAGGAAGGAAGGAAGGAAGTTATTAAGCACCTACTAACTGCCAGGCATTGTGCTGTGTACTTTGTACATATTAATCACATCTGAACTTCACAACAATCTTGGGAAGGAGGTACTATTATTATCCTTGTTGTATAATTGAGGAAACTGAGGGGAGGAGCCAAGATGGTGGAGTAGAAAGACTCACTTATGCTAGCCCGAACCCACAGCCCATAAATTTCCTGTAAAAAGAACTCCCCACAAATTCTGGAGCAATGGAAGTCATGCAGCAATGCAGTGGAGGAGATTTCTGTTCCAGAGAGCCCTGAAAAACCGACCCCAAAGGTCCATCGCACACCGGACAGCAGAGCCCAGCCCTGGCTGCATGGCCCTGAGAAGAGCAGATCCAAACAGGCTTCAGGGACAGAATCTCTGGCCACGAAGGTCCCTCCACCCACAGGCGCTACAGGTCAGTGAGAGAGACTTCTGGCCTGGCCGAGAGGAGAGCGGGGTGTCTCCATAACTCAGGCACTCTCGAGAGGCAGCGGCAGAGGCAGCAGGCAGCCAGGGGCTCCCAGAGCAGCCAGGAAGTCAGGGCCATTACTGAACGTCTCTGCATAAACCCCCTGAGGGAACTGAGCCTGGGAGGAGGACCTGCCCCCACCTGAGCACCAGAACTTAAGATCACATTGAATAGCAGCCCCACCAGCTGCTGAAAGCCCTGAGGCTGGGGAGCAGCATTTGAATCTCAGATCCCAAGCACTAGCTGGGCAGATCTAGGCGGAAGTGGAGAGGATTCTCAGAAGTAAAGTAACTGGCTGGGAAAATGCCCAGAAAAGGGAAGAAATACAAGACCATAGAAGGCTACTTTCTTGGGGAACAGATGTTTCCCCCTTTCATTTCTGATGAGGAGGAACAATGCTTAACATCAGGGAAAGACAGAGAAGTCAAGGCCTCTGTACCCCAAACACCTGAAATAGATATCCAATGGGATCAGGCCATGGAAAAGCTCAGAAAGGATTTTGAAAATCAAGTTAGACAGGTGGAGGAAAAACTGGGAAGAGAAATGAGAGAGATGCAAGAAAAGCATGAAAAATGGGTCAATACCTTGCTAAAGGAGACCCAAAAAAATGCTGAAGAAAATAACACCCTGAAAAATAGGCTCACTCAATTGGCAAAAGAGGTTCAAAAAGCCAATGAGGAGAAGAATGCTTTAAAAAGCAGAATTAGCCAAATGGAAAAAGAGGTTCAAAAGCTCACTGAAGAAAATAGTTCTCTCAAAATTAGAATGGAACAGATGGAGGCTAATGACTTTCTGAGAAACCAAGAAATCACAAAACAAAACCAAAAGAATGAAAAAATAGAAGATAATGTGAAATATCTCATGGGAAAAACAACTGACCTGGAAAATAGATCCAGGAGAGACAATTTAAAAATTATGGGACTACCTGAAAGCCATGATCAAAAAAGAGCCTAGACATCATCTTTCATGAAATTATCAAGTAAAACTGCCCTGAGATTCTAGAACCAGAGGGCAAAATAAGTATTCAAGGAATCCACCAATCACCACCTGAAAGAGATCCAAAAAGAGAAACTCCTAGGAACATAGTGGCCAAATTCCAGAATTCCCAGGTCAAGGAGAAAATATTGCAAGCAGCTAGAAAGAAACAATTCCAGTATTGTGGAAATACAATCAGGATAACACAAGATCTAGCAACTTCTACATTAAGGGATCGAAGGGCATGGAATAGGATATTCCAAAAGTCAAAGGAACTAGGACTGAAACCAAGAATCACCTACTCAGCAAAACTGAGTATAATACTTCAGGGGAAATATGGTCTTTCAATTAAACAGAGGACTTTCAAGTATTCTTGATGAAAAGACCAGAGCTGAAAAGAAAATTTGACTTTCAAACACAAGAATGAGAAGAAGCATGAAAAAGTAAACAGCAAAGAGATGTCATAAGGGACTTACCAAAGATGAACTGTTTACATTCCTACATGGAAAGACAATATTTGTAACTCTTAAAACTTTTCAGTCTCTGGGTAATTGGTGGGACCACACACTCACACATATACACACACACATGTACATATGCACACGCACACAGACAGAGAGCACAGAGTGAATTGAATACAATGGGACCATATCTTAAAAGAAATTAAGGTAAACGGTGAGAGAGAAATGTAGTGAGAGGAGAGAGGGTGAAATGGAATGGGATAAATTATCTCTCATTCAAGAGGCAAGCAGGAGACTTTTTAGTGGAGGGAAAAAGGAGAGCTGAGAAAAAAACATGAAGTTTACCCTCATCACATTTGACTAAAGGAAGGAATAAAATGCACACTCATTTTGGTATGAAAACCTATCTTACAATACAGGAAAGTGGGGGAGAAGGAGATAAGCAGGGTCGGGGGGATGATGGAAGGGAGGGCAATGGGAGGAGGGAGCAATTTGAAGTCAACACTCAGGGAGGGACAGGATCAAAAGACAGAATAGAAACAATGGGGAGCAGGATAGGATGGAGGGAAATATAGTTAGTCTTACACAACATGACTATTATGGAAGTCATTTGCAAAACTACACAGATATGACCTATATTGAATTGCCTGCCTTCCCAAAGGGAATGGGTGAGGAGGGAGGGATGGGGAGAATTTGGAACTCAAAGTTTTAGGAACAACTGTTGAGTATTGTTCTTGCTACTAGGGAATAGCAAATACAGTTAATGAGGAATAGAAAGTCATCTGGCCCTACAGGACAAAAGAGAAGATGGGGACAAGAGAAGGGAGGGAGAATAGAAGAGAGGGCAGATTGGAGATAGGGAAAATTAGAATGTTCAGTGTATTGGGGGAGAGGGGATAAATGGGGAGAAAATTTGGAACCCAAAATTTTGTGAAAATGAATGTAAAAAGTTAAATAAATAAATTTATATTAAAGAAAAAAATAATTGAGGAAACTGAGATGGAAGTTAAGTGTCTTACACAGGGTCACACAGCTACTAAGTGTCTGTATAGCTACCGTAGCAGCTAACTGCTTCTGAGAGAGGGGAGGGGAGAGGAGGGGAGAGAGGAAAGAAGAGGAGGAAAGGAGGGAAGAAGAGGGGAAGGAAGGCTAGGGGAGGAGATAGGAGAAGAGAAAGAACAGAAGAAAACAAAAGGTCAGTCCATATCCAAAAGATGCTTACATTCTACCATAGAATTTGTAAAGTATTCCCCAGGATCTCTCCCAGACGCTACCCAATACAGGATTCACCAAGTCATTCACCAGAATGCCCAGTGATACCAATTCCCAGGGGAGAGGGTAAAGCTACAAGAGAAGAGGAGGAGTCTGGCAAGAGAATCGAAGTACAAGTAAAGTAAAGCTTGACTGGGATACTTTCTAAAATGGTGCTTCAAAGGGAGAACCACCACTCAAAAGAGGAGAGCCTCAAGGTAGAGGTTTCATGAAAGTCATTTCACAGACTAATACCTCAGTACCTGACAAGGAAATAAAAAATGGGACTTAGGACAATTAAACTGGGATGAATAACTGGGGCAGATGAAATATGCATTGAAAAAAATCTATTGTGAAGGCAACACAATTTTGAAGACTCTCCAGAATGGATTAAGTTCTCAAGAGAAGAAACCTAGACTATCTATAGACATGTGAATAAGTGCTCCAAATCACTAACAATTGGAGACATACAAACTAAAGCAACTCTAAAACTCTACTTCACACCCATCAGATTAGAAAAAATGACCGTCCCCTAAAGAATAAAAAATGATAGATGTTAGAGGACGAGGAGGGAAAGGGGAACGCTAACACATTATTGGTTAGCCTGTGAATGGGTACAACCAGTCTGGAAAGCAATTTGGAACTACACACAAAAAGTGACCAAACAATACACAGTCTTTTCCCCAGTTATATTCAGATGGCTAATGTCCAAAAATCAAGGAAAGAGGAAAAGACCCTATATGGACAAAAATATTTACAACAACTTTTATGGTAGCCAAAAAAATCTGGAAACTGAATGAATACCTATCATGTGGTGGAATGACCAAAGAAATTTTCAGAATGTGTCCCCAAACAAGGAAGGAATATTTCTCATTCATATTACCTACATATTTATTTTCTCACTTCAATAAAATATTTATAATGAAATATCTATGCTATTAACATGGAGTATATACTTTATGAAGTGTAGCTAGATAGCTCAGTGAATAGTGCTGGAGTTAGAGTCAGGAAAGCCTGAATTCAAATCCAGCCTCAGATACTTACTAGCTGTGTGACTCTAGGCAAGTCACTTAACCTCTTTTTGCCTTAATTCATTGAAGAAAGGGATAGCAAACCACCCTAATATCCCTGCCAAGGAAAACCCCATGGATGGATAGTCCAAGGGGTCATGAAGAGATGGACATGACTGAATGACTGAAAAAACAAATACTTGATGAAAATATAGGAAAGGCAGAAAGGAAACTTATAGATAATTTTCTACAGCAAACATCTTCATATTCACAAAATTGACAAAAGTTTTTGTTCAATTATTGACTTGAATTGGCTGAAAGGTTTAGACAACAAAGGACCCCACTGTGTTTACAACTTGCTGATTTTTTTAAAGGGTATATATTTGATTCTACAATTGAATTATAGTCCAAAAAGTTCTCTTGCAACAAACTTGCCATAGGTTCTCATGCCCATGAAGATAAGATGACACCACAGAGAAAACTGGTCTAAGGCTTCTCTGATCATTAATGTGAAGTGTGAGTTTGAAAGAAGGAGTCGTGCTTATCACTGCGGTGGTGAATGGCCTAATCAGAGTACAAAAGAAAGAGGGATTCTCTCCATATGCTCATTTTTTGCAGAAGGCATTGTGATGACTGCATCCAACCCCAGAATACTACAAAATTTCTTCAATGAGATGGGCAACTGCTCAGAGGTTGGGCCAGCAATCCAAAACCAAACCAAACAAATGGATGTTGCCCATATTGTGGCATGCCATTCCCTTGCCAGCTCATTGAATTAGTCCTTTGGTACATATATCTTGGGTAGCCACTAGGAATTAACAACAAGCCAAGCCCAGAACTGGGCTTTCCTCCAGGAGGAAGAGAGTGGGCTACGTTTCATTTGGGACTTTGTGAATCATTTTTGTTTCCCCCAGTGTGAAAGTAATGGATGTGTGAGTTATTGCTTCTGTCAGTCCATCAAGAAGCATTTATTATGCACTTACTCTGTGCCAGATGCTGTGTTAAGTACTAGAGAAACTAAGAAAAGCAAAAACACAGATTCTGGCCTCAGTGGGTTCACATCTAATGGGAGAGACAATGTACAAGCAAATATGTACATAGGAGATGCGTACAATACAAAGGGGGAGAGGGCAGACTAGGAAAAGTCTCTTACAGAAAGAAGATCGATTTTGAACTAAGCCTTAAAGGAAGCCAGGAAAGGCAGGAGGCAGAGGTAAGGATACCTGGAAGATGGAAAACAACAACCACCACCTCTAAAGATCTTTAGTGACACACCATTAGCCAGCTTTCATTCACTACAATAGTACATTGCACTACTTGGCTTGAATCAGGAATTATTGACTGTCAGACATGCTGTGCCATCTGTATGGGAAGAATTTTAACAGGAAGATAGCTAAAAACTGATTCTCAGGTAGCTGTGTGACCCTAGACAAGTCATTGAACCCTGCTTGCCTCAGTTTCCCTATCTGTAAAATGAGTTGGAGAAGGAAATGACAAACCACTATAGTATGTCTGCCAAGAAAACCCCAAAAGAGATCACAAAGAGTCAGATATGACTGAAATAACAAAAATATGTGCTATCTGTAGTAAGAATTTTGACAATAGGATAGCTAATAACTGATAGGTGATAGCTGACATTTAAATAATATATGCATCGATCATTTGATCTTCATAATATACCTTAGAGGCAGACAGTTACATGCTTAATAAATGCTTATGCACACACATTTATATATATATATATATATATATATATATGTATATATATGCATATTTTAACTTATCCATGTATATCATTTTCCTCCAATAGAGTGAAGGCAGGAATTTTTCAATTTCATATTGTATTCTTAGTGCACAATGCCCATCCATGAGAAGTTATTTAATAAATGCTTATTTATCATCAAATATAGGTCTATCTGGAGAGCAGATTCCTCAATTGATTAGCATTTTTTAAGCACTTAATATGTCACGTTTCTTAAATCTGCGTAATTCTAATGATTAGTCCATTACTGGCCAGCTGGATTCTATTAAGTGATACCAAGTCTCAAGTAGGAAAGAAGTACATGGTTTCCTCCTCAGGAGAGGCAGTACTGGACAGCGGATAGAGCATGGGACTTAAGTTTTAATTCTACCTCAGATCGTCATTAGCCTCGTTACCAAAAACAAATCACCCAATGTTTCTCAGCCTCAGTTTTTGCATCTTAAAAATGAGGTTAACAATAAAAGCTGAATCACAGGGTTGAAGTAAGGTTCCAATGAGTTAATAAATGTAATATTCTTTGTAAACTTTAAAGCACCAATAAGTGTCAACTATTATATTGTTATTATATTCTATCAATATACCATTAATTATAACTAATAACATTGTTACAATTATAAATTACTAATAGCAGGTTAACAGTGTCATTTATTAATAATGATGAATGTTACTTTTTTAAAACCAGTCATTTTCGTTAATTTAATTTCAAAGTAATATACTGGTTGGTTGTTGAGAAAGATTCACTTCTTAAAAGTTTAGAAAGTTGTGCAATATCATCTCCTTCTCTGTAATTACAAATAACACTGATATACTTAACTTTTATACATCAATTATGATGCTACAATTGTATGACCAACAATTTTCAACGTTGTTAAACATAGCTTTTGCTGCACTTTTTTGGCTCATCTTCAAGAAAGAATCATTCTTATATAACACAAAGAGGTGAAAAATCTTAACTGAAATTATTTCCTTAGCGATCTTATCTTTTGATGACAGATGCATATGTATATACATGTGTGTGTGTGTGTGTGTGTATATATATATATATATATATATATATATATATATATATATATATATACATGTATATATACATATACAGGGGACACATCATTTAACTTCATTTTCCTCATAGCCAAAATGATGGGCATGAAGAAGATGACTTCTATGTTTTTTCTAAGTCTGAATTCTATAATAACCCCTATGGTTATCCAGAGTAATCTGAAAATTATCTAGAAGGTATCTAGAAGAAAATACCCTCTTCAGGAGGAGCCAAGATGGCAGAGTAGAAAAATACACAGACACTTAGCTCCTATCCCACAGCCCATAAAACACCTGTAAAGAAGAACACTCAACAAATTCTAGAGCAGCAGAAGCCACAGAACAATGGAGCAGAGGATATTTCTGTTCCAGAGAGACCTGAAAAACCTATGGGAAAGGTCTGTTGCATACTGGATGTGGAGCAGAGCCCAGCTCTGCCTTGGCCACGTGACACCCAAGGCTTCAGGGACAGAATCTCTAGCAGTAGCACAGGTCCCTCAACCCACAGGTGCCAAAGGCCAGTGAGAGGGTCTTTTCGGCTGGCCAAGAGGGGAGCGGGGTGTCCCCATGACTCAGGCCCCCTCGGGAGGCAGGAGTAGAGGTAGCAGTGGACAGGGGCTCCCAAAGCAGGCAATGGCCCGAGTCCATTATTGAAGGTCTCCTCATAAACCCCCTGAAAGAACTAAGTCCTGTGTGGTGGCCCTGCCCCAACCTGAGCAACTGATCTTAATCTCACACTGAATAGTAGCCCCACCCCCCCACAAAAGCACTAAGGCTTGGGAGCAGCATTTGAATTTCAGCCCCCAAGCGCTGGCTGGGCAGAACTGGAGGCAAGGTGTCTGTGGAGAGGAAACTCAGAAATCAAGTAACGGGCTGGGAAATGCCCAGAAAAGGGAAAAAAAAATAAGACCAAAGAAGGTTACTTTCCTGGGGAAGAACAAGGCACACTGTCCTAGGAAGTCAAGGCCCTTGCCTCCAAAGGGAACTTGAATTGGGCTCAGGCAATAGAAGACCTTAAAAAGCAAGTTAGCAGCTTACTAAATGAAAACCAAAAAAATGCTGAGGAAAATAACAGCTTTAAAAAGAGGCTAACAATTGGAAAAAGAGGTCCAAAAAGCCAAAGAGGAGAAGGAGGTTTTAAAAAGCAGAATTAACCAAATGGAGGAGAAGGTTCAAAAGCTCACTGAACAAAATAATTCTTTGAAAGAGAGAATTGAGTCAGGGAAACGAATGACTATGAATTAAACCAAGAAGTTAGTAAACAAAACCAAAAATTTGAAAAAATAGAAGATGAGGTGAAAGAACTCATCAGAAAAACAACTGACCTGGAAAATGGATCCAGGAGAAATAATTTAAAAATTATTGGATTACCTGAAAGCCATGATCAAACAAAGAGCCGAGACATTATCTTCCATGAAATTATCAAGGAAAACTTCCCTGATGTTATAGAATCAGAGGGCAAAATGGATATTGAAAGAATTCATTGTTCACCTCCTGAAAGAAAACCAAACAGAGAAACTCCTAGGAATATTGTGGCCAAATTTCAGAGTTCCCAGATCAAGGAGAAAATACTGCAAGCAGCTAGAAAGAAACAATTTGAGCACTGTGAAAATACAATCAGGATAACACAGAATCTGGTAGCTTCAACATTAAGGGATCGAAGGACTTGGAGTGAGTGGGATATTTCAGAAGAAAATACCTTCTTCATCTAAAAGTCATGGGATTCAAGGTGCAAATTATCCAAATGGAAAATTTCAAAAGCTTGAAGCTAGTAATAAATCCATAATTATGTACATGTTTTACTATATACACAATACACTAAAACTTCACAAAGACTTTTGAGACACCTTACTCTACGATTTTAATGGTATAAGGAGCTCCTGGTGTGGAACTTCCTCTCCAGAAAGATAGACAGATAGATGATAGTTAGAAAGATAGATGATAGATAGATAATCAATACTTATATATTCTAAAGTGTGTGTGTGTGTGTGTATATATATATATATATATATATATATTCAAAATGAGTTGTACTTACATGGCCATTATTTTCATCTATTTATCCAATGATTATAATTTTTCTCTGATATTTTGGAAGTAAAAAAGAGTCATTCACTTACACAAAGTGGTCATTTGTATTATTTGTTTTTAAAAACACTTCACATATCATTGTAGGTTATTAAATGAGGGGAAAACATAAAACCTACCTTTGTGATCATTCCAAACTTCATAGCAAACTAAGCTTCTTGAAGTTTATTAAGTTCTAATCATTTTTCTTGAAGGATTAGCAGCAATTATCATTAAGGTTCAAGCATTTAACTGTGACTGCTGCAATAAATCTTATTAAAATAACTGAAACATACTCTTTTTTTTTTTTTGCATGTGGCAACCTGTCTCTGAATCACAACCATCTGCACACAGTTATTGCCTGGTTCACACAGATGGTAGCAAAACAACTCTAAAGCTATACCATTCTTTAATCATAAGTTCTAACTGTACTGAACCAACCAAAATCTGAGTCAGACCATTAGCATTTGAAAGACTATGTGATCACTGTAATTAACAAATACACTTAAGATTCCCAGTACAAAGTGTTTTATTGGTTTCTGAATGAAAGAAAAAAAACCACTACCATTTGCACTGGGCAACCCCTTGTTCTAATCTTTGACAGCCCATAAAAAAATATCATATGTTAACAATAGCATAGCAGGCTTCAAATTTTTTATACTGCACAATTCCTTTACAGATTTAAAATGACAGAGGAAGAGAGTCGAATAATTTATTCTTTCTAGCTCAAGGCATAAAATCATGAATGCTCTAGGTCAGTAACTGCAGGGCTACACTAAACCCCTGTCACTCCAAATCAGTTACAAAGTGAGCATCTTAACTCTGTGGTTCCCCTTCAAGGGAATATGTGTGTGTATCCATGTTTTCTGAAAAATGTTTATCAAGCTCAGATCTTTTAACAGAGGGGGCCCCTGAGAACAGTCCTAAATCAAATAGCTGGTTATTATTTTTCCAGGTAACATAGTATTGACCACACAGATTCCTCCATGATACAATAGGAAGTGAGTGAATGAGAAGGGATTATGGTAGCTGTGTGTTTGTTTGCTTGCTTTAATTTCTTTTTTAGTACAAATAAATCTGCTATTATATCTGATCACTTTGGAGTCCTATGTTTTTCCTCTTTGAGAGTGAATTTTTTTCCTTATTATTATTATTTTATAAGAGAAGAAAAGTTTTTAAACTCAAAGGACCTCATTCCATTAGAAGCCAGATGCCTATGAAACTCAGAATTGCCATTAACACAGTGCTAAATTCAAATTAAGAGGTATTTTCTGCTGAATTACATTTTTAAAAAGATAATCATCATATATTACATACACTTAGGAACCAAATGACTTCGTTTACATCTGAAACAGAATAAGAGCCGAAAATAGTTCATGAAGTTCTAATTCACTGCCTTGGTTGTTTTTTAGATTGCTCCATCCAAAAGGTTTTTAAAAATAGCTACCATTGGCAGTTCTAATGTTCTGTAGCTGAATCCCCAAATATTTGCAATAGGTCATATGATTGCCATAGGAGGGTCTTAACAATTGACTATAATAGTTTTAAGGGGAAATGATAGACTGGCTTGACATTTAAATGGATAATTTTGTCTATTAAATCTTTTAAAAAAATCTTGATTAACTTCAGAAATGTTTCTCACTTTACCCAAAGAAAGGCTCGTTATGAAAATTTTTACTGAGTTATATACAATATGCTCATCTGTGTGCCCTGGACTTGTTTATACTTTCCTTTCAAAGCTGTGTGTTTATTTCTCCACTCTAGTTCAGCTCTAAAAAGCAAAAATATGAAACAGATGTGGTGACTTTCCGAGCAGCGCAAAGCACAATAGTACTTTTTTGAATTGCTTAGGCTAAGCAGTTACCTCCCTGAGGCACATCTGAACTATCAGAGATTCTCTGCAGCCAAGCACACAGCTTGCTACCTGTCAGGGAGTGGAACTGGCAAGGAGCAGCTGGTGGAAGTCAATAGACAACACTCCTGTTTCTCTCAGCAGAAGCTCATGGAAAACTACATCAATAAAGGGCAAGTATCAGCCCAATGAATACAGTGCCTTACCTTAAAAGTTGCTGATTTATCTGGTCACATATTTCAAGGCTTAAGTTGTGAAACTTTGATGACAATACAGATGAGTATGTACATACCCACACCTACACACATATGTGTGTGTGCACACACACACAAAACATCACTCAAATGATGTGGTCTGGGGCAAAAACAAATCTTCCCATTCACTTGTCTTGGTCTTAATTCCATCAACCCTGTGTATCTCCAATATGTATATATAGATATAGATAAATATTGATGTATATCAGAGAGCAAAATATATGGATGTTTCATCTTGAGAATAAGGACTGAACCTTTGATTCAATTGCAACTTATAGGAAATGATGATAATTATGATAAAAAATTTCAGAATTTGCTCTAATTATGTTATTAAGGTCAATAGGGGTGCACATAGTGTTCATGGAGGACTAGCACCACTGGTGTGAGCACTTGCTTAGGCTTTTCCAGGGCTGTCTATCCACCTTTGGTATTCACTTGCTACCTGATTCTCACCTGTGACTTCAAGAAGCTGTAGAATGTACAGCAGCCACAGCCTAGGCAGATGAGCTAAATCATGTTGAGGGTAACCAAGAGGCCTCAAGCCTAGAAGTGAGGTAGGGGGATGTCTACTCCAAGCATGTGAATATTTCTCCCAGCAGAATGGATGGATGAGAAAAATTTGTTCCAACAACCATGAAGGTGACTGAAATGGATGCTGGGGACAGATATCAAAGCTTGGTCAGACATCAAAGATACCAAGGTTATAACCACTGCATCACAGGCCATTGACAGTCTTCCTTACTTTTATCCTGCCAGTAGACTTAGAAGACTCTGGAAAAGAGAGTGAGGCTGATGACTAAATCCAATTCATACACAAGTCAACATATTACCCATCATCCACTACTTTACCACAACACTGCCATGTCATTGGTTGTCTTTAAAAACAAAGGACAATCTACAAGTGCAATATCATATTTGATCTCATAAAGGATGTTAAAAAAGAAATGGTTCCTGGTCTCAAATGAATGAATCCTAAAACAGTTAGAACGTATGTTCTCCATGAATTTCTATATTTACAAAATGGAGGGGTCCAAATCAAAATGAAAAAAATTCTTCCCATAGGAGGTCTATTATTGGTTATCATGACAGGCTAATGAGGTCAAGTTCACATATTTTATCAAGACCTAAGCCAGGGGGCAGAACCAAGATGGTGGAGTAGACAGACACATATACACTAGCTCTTCTCACACAGCCCATAAAATACTTGTAAAGAAAGATTCTCAACAAATTCTAGAGCAGCAAAAGCCACAGAAAAATGGAGTGGAGAAAATTCGCATCCAGTGAGACAGACTTAGAGCAGAGCACAGCCCAGCCTTGACCACACCTGGAGGAGGACCCGAGCAGGCTTCAGGGTCAAAATCTCCACCTGCTGTAGGCATGGTTTGCAGATCCCTCAACCCACAGGTGCCAAAGGTCAGTGAGAGGGTTTTTTCAGCTGGCTGAGAAGGGAGGAGGGTCTTCCCATAGCTGTAGTCTCAGGGGGTGGCAGCAGCTCTCACAGCAGCCTACATCCATTGTTGGAACCTAAAACCTTTGGGGGAGCTGAGCAGCTTACCTCAGGCTTGTGTGGCTGCCCTTCCCCCACCTAATGCTCCTGGAGGAATTGAGCAGCTGATCTTTATCTCACACCCAATGATGGTCTTGCCCCCACCTAAAGCCCCTAGGGGAATTGAGCAGCTTATCTGAATCTCAGGCCCCAATGCTGGCTTGGTGGGACTGGAGGCCAAGTGGTTGTGGAAAGGAAACTACTATTCACAGATTCCGGGCACAAAAGTTTCTTGTTGCTCCCAGACCAGTGTACACTTGTGATTGTGCCATCTTGGAGGAACTGAGATCTTACAGATCCCCAGAGTATACCCTACCCTTGACAAAGAACCCAAAAGTCAAGTAACTGGTTTGGGAAAATGCCCAAAAACAGGGGAAAAAATAAGATGATAGAAGGTTACTTTCTTGGTGAACAGATATCTTCTCCCATCCTTCTGGGTGAGGAAAAACAATGCTTACCATCAGGAAAAGATATAAAAGTCAAGGCTTCTGTATCCCAAAAATCCAAAATAAATATTCAATGGTCTTAGGTCATGGAAGAGCTCAAAAAGGATTTTGAAAATCAAGTAAGAGAGGTAGAGGAAAAATTGGGAAGAGAAATGAGAGAGATATAAAGCAATCATGAAAAGTGACTCAACAATTTGCTAAAGGAGACCCAAAAAAATGCTGAAGAAAATAACACCTTGAAAAATAGGCTAACTCAATTGGCAAAAGAAGTTCAAAAAGTCAATGAGGAGAAGAATGCTTTAAAAAAGCAGAATTAGTCAAATGGAAAAGGAGCTTCAAAAGCTCACTGAAGAAAAGAGTTCTTTAAAAATTAGAATGGAACAGATGGAGGTTAATGACTTTCTGAGAAACCAAAAAATCACGAAACAAAACCAAAAGGATGAAAGAATGGAACATAATGTGAAATATCTCATTGGAAAAACAACTGACTTAGAAAATAGATCCAGGAGAGACAATTTAAAAATTATGGGACTACCTGAAAGCTATGACCAAAAAAAAGAACCTAGACATCATCTTTCATGAAATTATCAAAGAAAACTGCTCTGGTATTCTAGAACCAGAGGGCCAAATAAATAGTGAAAGAATCCACAGATCACCTCCTGAAAGAGATCCAAAAAGAAAAACCCCTAGGAACACTGTAGCCAAATTCCAGAGTTACCAGATCAAGGAGAAAATATTGCAAGCAGCTAGAAAGAAACAATTCGAGTATTGTGGAAATACAATCAGGATAACACAAGATCTAGCAGCTTCTACCTTAAGAGATCAAAGGGCATGGAATATGATATTCCAGAAGTCCAGGAACTAGGACTAAAACCAAGAATTACCTACCCAGCAAAACTGAGTATAACACTTCAGGGGGAAAAATGGTCTTTCAATGAAATAGAGGACTTTCAAGCATTCTTGATGAGAAGACCAGGTGTTTTGGGGTGGGGGAAGTGGAGAGATGGGGAGAAAATTTGGAGCTCAAAATTTTGTGGAAATTATTGTTGAAAACTTAAAATAAATAAATATTTTTTTAAAAAATACTTAAGCCAAATACTTCATTTTATCGCATGGCCAGACTGCACTGCCAATTCAAATGAACCAATCCAAAGGAATGTTGCAAGTCTCTTTTCCAGCTGGAAATGAGCTCTCCTTTCTCTATATTTAGTACTTCACTTGTTGTTTAACCTTCTACCTTCATTGGTAGATATTTCAGTACACGATAGATGTCTCCTCATATATTGTATTGTCCCTGGAGGAAGCATCAGATGCGGTTTTTATCTGTCCTCTACAGGATCTATCATGGTGCCGTATTCAGATACTCAAAAGATATTAGCTTAATTGAGTTCTGAAAAGGTATTATGGTGCATCATCACTGAAAGGAAAGTTTATATCCTACAAACTTACCCTACCTACCTACATACCCTACAATGAGGAGAAGAATGCTTTAATTTTTGTAGCTACCCTACAAAAATTAATTTTTAACTATATCTATCATTCCCTGGGTGTAAATAATTCCCAATATAGGAAACTCCTTCTAAAATGCAAATTCTCACCATTTGTGAAAATTATAACCTTAAAGCTTTGCATAAGGTACTAAGAGGTTCTATATGTATGATGAGATTTGAACCCAGGTATATATGACTCTGAAGTTAGTTCACTATTCACTATTTTTTATCACACTGCTTCTCAATCAGATACTGGTAACATTATTCTCATATGAATGACATTATAATCATTCTTACATATATTGTATCCATAGGCATAAAATTAATGTTCTTTATAGGTACACAAGACAATCTTCCTTCAAAAGAGTTTGGTAATATAAGATAAGGTATTCATTGAAGGGACAAGAAGGTTATTAGAGATGTATATAGACAAGATTCTTTGAAAGTAGTTGCAATAGCAGTAGATAACATTTATATGTGCTAAGCTCTATCACTGTGCTAAACACTTGACAATTATTATTTCAGCTGATCTT
Organism: Bettongia penicillata ogilbyi; assembly: GCA_023548195.1. Taxonomy (NCBI): domain Eukaryota; kingdom Metazoa; phylum Chordata; class Mammalia; order Diprotodontia; family Potoroidae; genus Bettongia; species Bettongia penicillata. The sequence continues at coordinate 6,318,586 of JAJHZJ010000322.1, read as the reverse complement.
CTCAACAACCTTGGGAGGTAAATGCTATAATTATCCCCATTTTACAGATGAGGAAACTGAGGTAAACAAAAGTTAAGTGACTTGCCCAGGGTCATACAGCTAATGAGTATTTAAGGCTGGATTTGAATTCAAGTCTTCTTGATTCCAGGCCAGGCAATATGTCCACTCTGCCACCTAACTGCTCAATTATAATTCATATTGCCATTATTATTCATAACTTATTCATGTTATATGTAGTCATATGTAACTATTCAATATCATTCATAACATTAAATGTGCTATTTGACTCCTGCAATTTAGGGCTACAAAACTCAGAATCACTATTATACAAATTGTAAACTTCTTTTGTAACCTAGAAAGGGCATTTGGGGGGAAATTTTTAAAAGAATATTATTTCACATCATGTTTCTCATCCCCATATTAGTTTTTCTCTAAAATAAGAAATGTCATAAAATGATTCATATACAAATATGTAGCAGTGAAAATCTAAACACCAAACACTGATAAGAAAGAAAAATCAGAACTTGCACATTGAATAAAGCTTGGGAGGAAGAGTATGTCTGTGATGATCAGTTATTTTCCATCTCATTCATTCTAAAAGTTGAATCTGAGGGAGAGGGCTTTCAAGAGGCAATTTAACAAATCTAAAGAGACAAGAGCTGACCCAACGGTCACAGCACCATCTCAAGTTCAGTGATAGTCCATGGAGTGAGACTGACAATCCCCAAGACAATCCTAACAAGACTCAGGAGGCAGAAAATGCTCCACTAACCCCTTCATTGACTTCTTCAGGGCAGAAGCAATACCAGATAAATACAAATAGGTTCAAACAAGTCTACTCTCTTTCTGGTCTTATGTTGGGGAAGCATTGTTCATCTTAACTATAAGCAAAGAAAATTAAAAGGAGAGATAAAGGGAAGGCAAGAGTCTTATTTTCCCCACTATCTTAGCAACTTTCTTACCACATTCTATGAAATGGGAACAAGGTGAGCAAGGCTGATGATTATATGCTGCTAGTCTTTCAAATGCTCACTCTGTCAATGAAGGATAATACAAAGATATGAAGAAGACATGACTCTTGTCTACATAGACCTAACTTTCTAGTGTAAAACAATAAGTCATGAATGTAGGTCTGAAGTACTCTGACAAAGCATTGAACCAGAAGCACAAAATTAACATGAACTTCCAAATGGAGTCAACTGTGCTGAACATCTAGGGTATCTCAGCGGCGTAGTCACCAATAAGTGGCACTCTTTGAGAAATACTCATAGCAGGCTCCCTGTTGCTGTCCTGCATGGAATGGGCAGGCAATAATATCCTTGGTAGACTTGTTACTGTTTGTTCTTTGGTTTTGAAGAGGGTCAATAACGTCCCTGAGTGATGCTTTGACTTCTGCATGAATTGGATTCAAGTGAGGCAGAGTTGGACAGTCATCAACCTCACTCTCTCATTCCGTGTCATTGAAGTCCAGTGGCAAGACAAAAGTCAGGACGCAGGACACTGCACAGGATGCAGTGGATGACCTTGGCATTTTTGGTGTCTGACCAAGCTCTTAGCAGACCAACACCTGTTGCAGCTGCCTTTATATATATATATATATATATTTATATATATTTATATATATTTATGTATACATTTATATATATTTATGTATATATTTATATATGTATGCATATATGTATACATATGTATGTATATATATTATATACATATATATATAAAATCTCACTTGAATCTCACAACAACCCTATAAGAAAGGTGCTGTTATTATTCATATTTTAGAGATGAGGAAACTGAGTCTGAGAGAGGTTAAGTGACTTACCCAGAGTCACACAGCTAGTAAGTCTAAGAGGTAGATTTTGAATTCAGGTCTTCCTGACTCCAAGTCCAACACTCTACCTAACTGCCTCAGAATAAATTGCCCCAACTATAAAATGAAGGTTTATGGACAACCCTTTGAGCTTGTCCAATAACAGACATCCTGGACAGACATTACAAAGACAATGGTGTGCCAGAACTGACAGAAAGAAGAAGATGGGATGTATTTCCTTTGGGACATTGAAGGGTTGTTTTAATGATTGCAAGACTTTTTCTTTTTTAAAAAAAGGCCAATAATTTGAACACCAGTACTCTTATGGTACATTGCTTTGCAGAGCATCATGGAATGAATTTTAGAGTCTCCAAAGAACCAAAGTTTAGGGTCATTCAAAAGATGATGGAGAAACTCATGATAGGAATAAACTGGCTTTGACACATTAAAAATTAGTATTATGCAGATGAAACTATGTAAACTATGGACTTTTATGAAAAAAATGTCTGAGATCTTGGTTTTTCATTGCTGGCTCTTGCTTTGGATTTTATTTCTTAGGAATTGAGGGATACCTCTCTTGGCGCTGTTCATCCCTACATGTAAGTAACCTCAGCTTGTTACATTTGTGTAAATGTTTGCTCTCCTCTTTTAAATTTTTAAACTATTTTAAACTTAAAGCTTTTTGTGTTGTGTTTGCAAGAATTCAGGTTATTCTGGGCCTGTCTTACCTCAGGGCTTGGGACTGGAAGACTTAGGGACCCTAAAACTCAGTTTAAAAAATAATAATTTTACTTATAGTAGGATTAAAAGGACAAAATTCACTAAAATCTCACACTCTCCCTTCCTCCTTCCTAGTCACCAGTGGATCAGAAAGATGTCCCACAAAGAGAATACTGCCAAATTACAAGCATACTAACTCTGCATAGGCTGGGCTTTTTATCCCTCGACTCTCTGGAGCAACCAAATCATGAGGACAAACTCTTTGCCTCTTTAAAGGGAAACTATTACAGGCTGCTTTAAAATAAATTCTGTGTCATTAGACAAATATGTTTTACTATCCCTGATTAGGCATACTCCATTCTAGCATAAGACCATGTTGTAGCTGCAATATATGCTGTATTCCCACTTCATATGCCCCCAATGAAATTTAAACTCCTTGAAAGCAGAAATAGTTTGTGTGTGTAATTGTGTTTATATGTGTGCATGTGTAAGTGAGCATACATATACATTGGCATACATTTCCAATGTCTAGAACACTTCTGCTCATTTATAAAGTATTTATACTAATAGCTACCCATAGTACTTTAAGATATGTAAAGCTCTTTATATATGTCATCTTATTTGATATTCAAACAACCCTATAAGGCAAGGGCTACTATTACTCCCATTTTACAGGTAGGGAAACTGAAACAGAAAAGGTTAAGTGACTTGCCCAGAGTCACACAGATAGCAAGAAGGTCTTTCTGATTTCAAGTCCAGCACTCTATTTACTATTACAATCTGGTTGCCTATTATAGCCAATTGTTTTAAGAATTTAGATTGCACATCTCTATGTCTTGATTCATCTGTTCCAAATCCTGTAAAGAGAGTTGGGAGTCAATCATTTAAAATTTCTGAGAAATTTAATCCTTTGTCTTAAGCAGAGAAGACTGTACTTAAAAAATATTCTATTTTGATCCAACTTTATGTAATGGCAGACTGGGCAATGGGAACCCCATCCTCAGAACATACATTGTCCCCATTCTACTTCCATGAAATGGCACAGATTGACCACAAGGTGCATTGTTACTTCTATCTGTAAAAGGAAGGATTATTCCTTACATGCATCATGAATGAACTAAACGACTCAAAACAAGTCCTACTTATTTTGTATCTCACTTGAAAATTTTACCATGATGCAGACTCTCCCTCTGATTCCAAAAAAAAAAAAAAGAAAGAAATCAGACATGAGTTTGTGCCAATTTTGAGTGAGATTCAACATGATCTGTCTGAGATCTCAATGCCACTGTCTGAGTCTGTATCCTTCTTTGTGCTAGAATATTTCCCATTGAATGGACTGGCTAAGTTTTCCTCACATTGGGTATAAAAAAGCCTGCAGGCATAAAGTGATAAGGTGCCTGAATAATTTATCTTAAAACTTTAAAGGCATCCATAGTATCACCTATGCTTTATAGGCTTTGAATGGATCAGTGTCAAGTACTAGAAATCAGAGCTCAGTGATCCTGCACATAGAAATGTCCCCAAATGAAAAATGTCACATGAAGCCGTTGGCCTTGGAGAAAGTAACCCATGACTGGTTTATTATGGGAATTATACATTTCACTTTCTAATAAATCTTACAAATGTGTTCGATGAAGAAAAGGGTTTGCTTTCTATTAATTCATGGAAGTCTTCTATGACTGTGAGGCAAACTAATGGGAAAGGGTCTGCAAATCCAACTCTATTATGTAAGCATTTTAAGAACATTTTTCTCTTGGCAACAGAGGCAACAGCACCTCCAGTTTACATTTTATGTCCTTCTGTGGAATGTATTCTAGCAGTAAAAATGACTCGGGGTATTTTGTGACACAGAAATGCAGTAATTCAAACATAATCCATTCCCTAGGAAAACCCAATTTCTCTAAATTTGAGATACACTGCTGGGATATCTCCCAACTAAATTTGAATTTAAGAGTAAATTCATCCCTTTTTACATATTTGAATCATATGCTAACCAACTCCAAATGACATAAGAGTATAGTGTCCATGTAATCTCATACAATCCTAGAGACTGGTAAACCTGTTATATTTTGGAAGTAGGGGGATCTCTTATTTAGATTGACCACTACAACATATTCAACCTAATCCCTCAGAAAGTACTTTTATTGGAAACTTGGCATCACCTCTGCTTGTCAGCAAGAATTCATTAAAAACCTTCTGGGAAGGAGTCTTACACTGACATTATTGCATATAGTATCTAAGAAACCATTAGAGAAAACTGAAGAATTGTTGGGCCTTTTAAGGAAAAGAAATTAAGTTTTCTAGGTCATTGGGGTCCAGCTTATAAATTGTTTCCTTCCCTTAATTAAGCATCCTGAAAAAATTTGATTTCTTTTCCAACTAAGCCATTCATTTCCTTCTCACAAATAGGATCAGTTTCTAAATATTTCTAAATAGTTATTTTCTCATTTTTAAAAATTATGAAGTTTAATCATTCACAAACCTGATCATAACAATGATCAACATTTATATGGTACTTTGAAGTTTGCAAAGCACTTTAAATTTATTATCAGAATATCAGAATAACTTTCAATAATAAAAGTAATTACCTTCTTCAACTGTAAGGAAGCCTAAACTTTTTGAGCGTGACAGTCATAAAATAGTAGACTTCCTATTACCACTGGACATAATTAAGGTGCCCTACAGAGCGAGGAAAGTGCTGGATCTGGGATCAGAAAACATGGTGCAAATCTTAGCTCTGTCAATTACTACTTGTATAACTCTGAGCCAATCTCTGAACCTCACTTTCCTCAGGCACAAAATGAAAAATTTAGATTTGATGATCTCAAATTTTTCTTCAAGTGTTAAACCTATAATTCCATATACACAAGTTGGCAAATCTGTGATCTTATTGTTCCAATAATATTGGTTATCATAAGCTATTCATGTCTTCTCATCCCATGTGATATTTATCAATGACATCCTATAAATATCTTCTACAGAGGGTGTGTCCACCATGTGAGAGACTTTTTCCATATTTCTTAACATCATCAGTGGCAATAGAGCCCACAGGCTATCCTTGGGCTAAGACTTTGATACATGAACATCCTATGTCCAAGAAGGTAGCTTCTTTTCTGCTCATATATTTTTGTATGCCACTTCAGGTGAACAATTCTTGATTGGTAATGTTACAAGCTATTTATACCCACTATGAACCTCTCCTTAAATATAATCCTCACTATCCCTTACTCAGCTGTCTCATCTTGGCATGGAAACAATCCCAAGTTCTCAATACAAGCAAAATGAAGCCCTACCAAGATGGAAAGACTTTCAGTATTAACTCAGTGAATGACTACTGTAAATATAAGTGATCTAAGATCCATTCCCAGCTAAGTTCAAAGAGGTTTCTTCATACAGGGTTTGCCATCACATACTCAATTTGGCAGGATGTAGCAGTTTACAATGATTGTGTTTACTAAGGCACATACAGGCTGAAATCTCTCAATGGAGGGAAAACCCACATATATTTTGAAATATGAAATTACAAATTCAAAAAAGTACAATTTGCATAAATATATAAATTAGTCTTGCTTTATGTACTAACATGGTCATGGGAAGTTTACATGTATATATATATATAATTTTTACCATTCAAGCATTAAAAATACACTGGAGAAATACACTATTTTGTAAAATGTAATAGTTATAAAGTCTGAATTTCAGGAATAAAAAAATACTTAGAGATAATCTAATTTAACCCTCTCATAAGGTCTTGATTCTCTATTTCAAAAAATAGATCATCATATAAACAAAATAATTTTCCTAGAGCTCATCTTTTTTCTATATATTTCCAGATTTCTGTATAACAGATGTACTTAAAGTGGAGAACACCTGTAACAACAGCAGCAATAATAATGAATATGTGTTCTGTAATCCTGAAGCATTGCAATTCCCTATGCACTCACTTAAGGAAATGTATGGAGGGAAGTGGTGAATAAGATAGAACTTTATGGATTTTTGACACATTTCTAATGTATTGACTTTACAGGAAAAATATCCATCTTAGTAATCATCTCACTCCATCTTTACAGATGGTGGAGAGTTTTAAGGGAAATGCAGAAAAGTGCACTGATTGGTTCCTACCTTCCATAACCATGACCCATTTCCTGAAACCTTGTTGATGGACCTTAGCAATGGACTATTTCCCATCAGTAGTTAGAAACTTCCTTTCGGAACTCTCCAATGTGTTTCGGAATCTTAAGATGAATTATTAATATAACTGCACTCAGAGACCTTTGTGATAAACACATATTTTGTAAGTAATAAGTAATGTCTAATATCAAGTGAATACCAATGCAGCAGAGATTTCTGGGAACGGGTTGCTGTGCAGAATGCCAAAGATTGAATTAGCTAAGTTAGATTAATATATACAAATCTCCATTTCATCAGTTGATTTAAAGTTATATTTACTGAGATATTCAGCTTAGTTCGCACAATGGCAAACTAACGTTGTTTGTGGGCTGTGCAGTAGAATGCATCAAGGATATCACCTTACCACCAGGAAGCCACAAATAGAGAATGATCGAGCTATTCATTGAATTTATTTTCTGCATTTATCGAACTATGCATTCAAGGACCGTAACAGAATATTGTACTTGTTCCCCTGACTATTTTCCCCTCCTTTTTAAGACAAGAGTCTTTTCATATTCTGCTGTAATTAGTTAAGAATTGCATTCTGGATACACAAATGTGCATTGATAATAAAGTGGCAAATATAATAACCCAGCATGCCTTACAGTTTTGGATCCATCATTTTACCAGCAATCACAACCTCATATTTGCCTAATTTTAATGCATTTTTCACTCATATTCATAATACAATTTACTTTCAAATATTAATTTATAATAATTTCAATGATGCGGATGATCATATTGGTGATAGTAATGAAGACATTACAAAGCCCTGATCTGTTAGAGCTTAAAAACATAACTTAAAAGATGTTCACAAAAATGGATTATTGTCCTTTAATACCCTGATAAAAAGTTCCTAAAAGAATTTGGATCTATAAAATTTGCCTAGCCATGCATATAATCTCCCATTTCAACTTGGGTCAACGTTTCCAGACTTTTCAAGTTAAACTACTTCAAAGCAAACATGGGGAAATTTGCTGCTCAGTTTTATTAAAAAAAAAAAATTTCAGGAACCCAAAGAGCTAAAATAATGTCTTATACTCAGTCTACTAGCATTAGCCTAAGAAACTCAGTAGAAGCCAAGAGAAAGCCTGACTTCCAATCACTTTTTGTCAAGAAATTCTATAGACATCATTTAGGATGTTGATTAGTATAACAGCAAAAATAACGGAAAATTATTTCTAATGAAGACTATTTAGCAATATTCCTGATGGGAGAGAGGAAGAAGCTAATCAGGAACTTTATATTCTGCAGATATAAACTCTCAGGGGGGATTCTTATGAATTCAGATGCAGCAAAACAAGAATTTTTTGTAATAATCCATTTGACTTCATTTTCGTTAAACTGACAACCACCTCTGGTTGTTAAAGGCTGGTCACCTTTAGGTCACCATAGACACATGGTCTCCTGCTTTTTTCTATCTCCAGTCTATCCTTCAAACAGTTGCCAAAATAATCTTCCTAAAACCCAAGTATGACCATGTCATTCCTGTGATCTTTCAATGACTTCCCATTGCTTCTACAAAAACTTTTCAGGATGGCATTTAAAGCCCCCACGATGTGACTCCAGCCTGCCTTTCCCGTGATTTAATTTTGGTTCTGTTTGGTGAACCCTACATTTCAGCCACTAGTCAGCTGTTCTACCTTCTTTCTCCTTGCCTTCAGCCAGGCTGTCCCTCATACACAGAATGTACTCCCTCTTCACTGCCTCCTCTGGGAATCCTTGGCTACCTTCAGGCTTCAGCTCAGGGTCCACTTTCTGCACAAAGTCTTTTCTGATTCCCATCCCGTTATTAACCAAGTCAGCCCTTTTCAAAGCATTTTGTACTTACTTACCTATTTTAATGCTGTGTGCTCCAGGAGCACACAGGCAGAGACAGTTACAATCTGTTTTGTATCCATAGTACCTGACACAGTGTTTTGCACATAGAACATAAAAAATGTTTGTTCAGTGATTGACATGAGCAAGATGACTGTTATTTAGTCAACCCATTATAGAACCTACGTTGCTGTGGTCAACAAAAAGTGCATCATTTAGTGGTCAGCCCTGTGCTAGTGAACCTCTTTGAACTTAACTTGACCAGTCCTTTGAAGAGATAGTCTGCCATCTGATCCATAATTCTCACATTACAAATAAATGATGTCTGTGGGAGAAAAATACAATTCATCTTGCTTATCGAGTCCCCCTCATATAATTGAAGCTGTGCACATTTGTCCTTACAGTTAATATATTTCAAGATCTCTTCATTTGAGTTTATTATGCAATACCTTTAGGATGGGTGATTTTAAAAAATCCTTCAACTTTTTGTTTCTGAATAAAGCAACATGCAATTTGATTCAATGAATATCTTTGCATATTTACTACATGTAAAGCACTTAACACTCTCATCACCTGATGATTTTCACTTATGCTTGACTGCTGGTTTCAAAGTTAAGTTTTTTGAAAAGTAATGTAGTTTTTGATCCATTGAAGAAAGCTTCAAAAAGAGGGTAGCATAATGTAGTAATATAATAACTTAGATCATTTGGATTGAATTGTTTGGGAATAAACCCCTAAGGTCACGTTTCTTCTATGCTTTGAGATGTACTGTTTTCAGATTAAGACAAACTTGAAATATTTTCACACGTATAAAGGGAAGCATATCTAAGCATTCCAAGAAACTCTAGATTGCCTTTAACCAGCAAGGGGAAAGCAACTCTCAACTAATATAAAATCATAGGATCTTCTATCAAAAGAAACCCCTTCTCCCCAATTCTTTACCTCCCATAGATTCAGCATATGGTCCTTTACTCCAGTCTGTGATGAAGAGGTGACCATTCTGCTTGCCTCTATAATGTCTCTTGATTCCATCTCCTTCCATTTTTTTTGGCAGAAGTTGTTCCCACTGTCTCCTCATTGTCCTCTCTCTAATCTTCAGTCTCTATTTACTGGTCCCTTTCCTGTTGCCTACAAATATGGTCAAGTCTTCCATATCTTTTAAAAAACAAACCTCATGAGCCCCTACCATTCCCCTAAGCTATGTTCCTATAGCTCTCCTTTTCTCAGCCAAAGTACTTGGGAAAAGCTGCCTATACACACTGTCTTCACTTAATCCCATCTCAGTCTGTTCTAAACCCTCTGCACTAAGGATTCTGACCACCACTCAACTAAAATTTATGTTGCCAGATCTAGATTAACACTAGATTTATGAAATGCCAGCTCTAGTGGCCACCTCTTTGTCATACTGGAGACTGTTGAGATCTTTCCAAATACTTTTTGGGGATTTGGGGGACACTGCTAACACTTGATGTTCTCCTCCTACCTGTCTGAATGTTCCTTCTCATTCTTCATTACTGGATCAATGTCTAAATCAAGAGCCCTAACTGTGGGTGTCTACTCAAGGCTCTATCTAAGGCCCACTTCTCACGTCTCATTCTCATCAACGCTCCTGGGTTTATCACCTCAATTCAGATGAATCCCAGATCTACCTACTCAAGCCCTGTTTCTCTACAGAACTCCATTTCCTCATAGCCTATTAGATATTTTGAACTAAATATCCTACAGACATCTCAAAAGCAACATGCACAAAATAAACTTATCTTTCTCCCCATACCCACCCCTCTTCTGAACCTCACTATTTCTGGTAAGGGTCCTCCATCCTTCTAGTTGCATGGATTCACAACTGTAACTCTTCACTTTCTTTCATTCTACATATCCAATCAATTTTTAGATTTTGTTATTTCTTCCTTCACTAAATCTCTCATATTCATCTCCCTCTCTCTACCTGCACAACCGACACTCAAGTTCAGGACTTTAACGCCTCTTACCTGGACCATGCCAGTAGCCTTTTATTTTTTCTTTGTTGCTTCAACTAGCTCCTCACTCTAGGTCATCTTCCATGTACCTGCCAAAGCGATTATCCTAAAACATAGGTCTGACCACGCCACCATGCTATTCAGGAAACTCCAGTGGTTATTAATCATTTCTAGGATGAAAGATAAACTCTTCTGTTTGTCATAAAGCCCTCAAAATTATACATTACTCCCCTTCAGGCACTTTAAAAGTCACATGAAATGAACTTACTGAGGTTGCTCACACAATAATACGCTATCTCCCATCTCCATGGCCCTGGTCATCTCCTGGCTATTCCACTGCCTGGAATGAACTTTCTCCTTACCTCCATATCTTAGAATTTCTAGCTTCCTGCAAAACTCAGCCACTTTCTACATGAGGTTTTTCAATTCCTCCAACTGCTAGTGTCTTTCCCTTCAAATTACCTTGAATTTGTTTTGTAGATGTGTTGTAGGTAACTATATATATACAAATATTTGCACATGTTATCTTCCATATTCCATTAAAAAATAAGCTCCTTGAGGTCAGGAATGGTTCTTCCCTTTTGTCCTTGTGTCCCTAGTATGTAGCATAGTGCTAGAAACAAAGCATTTAAAAACTTTTTAGAGATTAACTAATTCATTAAATATTTCTAAATATTTGATTCTTGGCCCTGGCCTCTTTTCTTCTATTTTGCCATGGTTGCTACACAAGCAGAAAAGTACCACATATTCACTCCATAAGCTGAAAAGAACTGAGCATCATTCTGTATTTTTCTTTATTTCATGGGTCGCTATGGCCAAAGAATTCATAAATAGGTGACATCTATTGGCGATGAACCTCTGTATTTAACCATGCTAGTCCTTGGAAATCCATTCCAGTCTATATCCATGTGAACTTTTCCTGAATGGTAGAACTTTTCAGTGCTGACAGCCCAGCTAGATCAGAATTAAGTCAGTGCCACAATGAGGCACTACAGAATTTTGGGGAGGTCCTTTGCAAAGGAGTGTGTCAATTAATCCTTCTTTAATCTGGATGTAACCTACCTATGCCATTATATTTCACTCTACAAGCCTTCAATAATTCTAAATTCTAGCCTGACTGAACTATTCATAGTTCTCAAACACCATCCTTAACCACAACCACCACCATGCAATTGTATACACCATCTCACTTCCCACTTCCCCTCACAATTCTCCTGTGGAAATCAATTTTTTCTTTTACAATCCAGCTCATGTACTACCATAAAGATTGCTCAGTGAAGTCCTCCATAAAAGCCCTCCACTTGAAAGAGGTTGTCCCATCTTACATTTCTTCTACTGATCCTTCTGGGTCTTTTCTTTGTGCTTGTAGCTCTGTGTCCACACCTTTATACATTGGCCACCTGAGGACTCTCATAGATTCAAGGCATGCTCTAGGTGTGGGATTAGTATCCACTTAGAACCATACATAGCCCACAAAATCCAACTAGAAGATATTTTAGTTTGGAAAAAAAGATGTTTAATTAAATATTATCAATCACAAGAGAATATTTCTAGCACTAAAAGATACACTCTCCTCCAGGTTACCACACCATTAGTAAGAAAAGGGATACATCTCACAGAGGAACACACATACAGGAAATAGCATGTTGGAGGAGAGCAAATGAACCAATTTTCAAAAAAGAGAATCTCGAAACTATAGGCCACAGAGCTTAACTTCTATTCCTAGAAAAAAAACTCTTCAAGCAAGCATTGAGATAGCTGGCAAACATTTAGATAGAGAAGTAGTGATTACAAAGATTCAGCACTGTTTTATTAAAGACAGCTCGTAACAAACTGACATCATTTCCTTTTTATATAGGATTACTAAAGTAGTAGATGAGGGCAATTGTGTAGATATAGTTCACTTAGATCTTAGTAAAGTTTTTTCAAATATATATAATTTATTAATTTTCAGTTTTAAACATTTACTTCCACAAGATTTTGAATTCCAAATTTTCTCCCCATCTCTCCACTTCCCCCACCCCAGGGATAGCATGCACCCCAACCACCCATTTCCCCAATCTGCCCTTCCTTCTATCACCACCCTTCTCCCATCCTCCTCCCCTCTATTTTCCTGTAGGGCAAGATGGATTTCTATACCCCATTGCCTATACAATTTATTTCCCACTCACATACAAAAACAATTAACATTAATTTTTAAACCTTTGAATTCCACATTCTCTCCCTTTCTCCCTCCCCAACCACCCTCATTGAGAAAGCAATTCAATATAGTTCATACATGTGTAGTCATGCAAAACACTTCCATAACAGTTATGTTGTGAAAGACTAACTACATTTCCGTCTATCCTGTCCTGCCCTCCATTTACTCGATCCTCTCCCTTGACCTGTCCCACACAATAGTGTTTGCTTCTGATCACCCTTTCCACCAATCTGCCATTCCTTCTATTATCTTCCCTCTCCTATCCCCTTCCGCCCTGCCTTCCTGCAGGGTAAGATAGATTTCTATACCCAATTGAATGTGTGTTATTCCCTCCTTAAGTCAAATCTGATGAGAGAAAGACTCACTTATTCCCTCTCACTTCCCCCCTCTTCCCCTCCATTATAAAAGCTCCTTCTTGCCTCTTTTATGTGAAATAATTTACTAAATTCCATCTCCCCTTTCTCTTTCTCCTAGTACATTCCTCTCAACACTTCATTTTATTTTTTAGATGTCCTCTTTTCATGTCCAGTTCACCTTGTGCCCTCTGTGTGTGTACATGTGTGTGTGAACATATATGTGTATATGCATATGCATAAACATGCATATATGTATATACACGTATATGCATACCTATGCATGCATAATACATGCTATATGTATTATATATACTATATGTATTACACTACTATATGTACATACAGTTAGTTATATGTTATATGTATATATTGTGTGAATGTTATACATACTATATGTATTATACATACTATGTGTATGTGTATATATGTATGTATGTATGTATATATTCCCTATAACTACCCTAATACTGAGAAAGGTCCCATGACTTACAAATATCATTTTTCCATGTAAGAATGAAAACAGTTCAACTTTAACGGGTGCCTTATGGTTTCTCTTTTCTGTCTACATTTTCATGTTTCTCTTGATTCTTGTATTTGGAAGTCAAATTTCTATTCATCTCTGGTCTTTTCAGCAGAATACTGGGAAGTCCTTTATTTCATTGAAGATCCATTTTTTCCCCCTGAGGTATTATACTCAGTTTTGCTGGGTAGATGATTCTTGGTTTTAATCCTAGTTCCTTTGACCTCTGGAATATCATATTCCAAACCCTCCAGTCCCTTAGTGTAGAAGCTACTAAATCTTGTGTTATCCTAATTGTATTTCCACAATACTTGAATTGTTTCTTTCTGGCTGCTTGCAATATTTTTTTCTTGACCTGAGAACTCTAGAATTTGGCTACAATATTCCTAGGAGTTTTCTTTTGGGAATCTCATGAGGTGATTGGTGGAGTCTTTCCATCTCTATTTTACCATCTGGTTCTAGAATATCAGGGAAGTTTACTTTGATAATTTCTTGAAAGATTATGTCTAGTCTCTTTTTTTGATCATACTTTTCAGGTAGACAAATAATTTTTAAATCATCTCTCCTGGATCTATTTTCCAGGTCAGTAGTTTTTCCAATGTGACATTTCACATTGTTTTCTATTTTTTCATTCTTTTCATTGTATTTTACTATTTCTGGATTTCCAGAATTTTTTATTCTTTCCAGTAATTGCTGTCTCCTTCCCCTTGTTGACCTTCATGAACCCAGAGACTATCTCCTTAGGGGAAACCCTGGATAAGTGGGAGCAGTAGAAGGGGTAAACAGACTCTTAGCCAGAGAGGCTGGAAAGATCACTAAGTAGGGTTCCTCTTGCCATGCTCAGTGCAGGATCAGAGTTGTCCCAGACAATCCCACCTCAACAAACTGGCAGAAGATCCTGAACCCCGGGGATGAGGGGTAGTGAAGCCAGTAACTGCCAACACCAGGACCCCAGGAGTGCCTCAGCACCCCAGTGGAATTGAGAAGGCACAAACAGCTGACCTTTTCTCTGAAACACCAAGCAACTCAGCACCAGGTAAGCTGCAGCATTTTAGTTTCCAGCTGAAAGAATAAGAAGCCACAATACACAAAGCCTCAAGTTTTAGGCACAAGAACTATGGGACAGAGATCCCTGTGCCACAGATGCAGTGATCTACTTAAAAAGCCATAAAAAGGTTAAAATATGAAGCAAAGAAGAAAAGAAAAGACCATAGAATCTATCTATGGGGACAAGGACCAAAACACAAATACCAAAGAGGTCAACATTGAGACTGTATTTCCATCTGAAACTTCAGAATGGAATACAAACTGGTCTGAAACACAAAGAGTCTCCTTGGAAGAGCTCTGGAAGGATTTCAAAACCCAAATTAGAGAAATAGAAGAAAAATTGGCCAATGATTATTAAAATATGAAAAAAGAATTCACAGAAGAGAACAGCTCCTTAAAAAGGAAAATTGGACAAATGGAAAAGGAAGTACAAAACTTAACTGGTGAAAATAACTCCTTAAAAGGCATAGTTGGACAGAGGGAAAAGGAGATAAGATAGCTGAAGAAAACAATTTGATAAAAAATAGAATTGGGCAAGTGGAAGCTAATAAATCTATGACACATCAACAATCAGTCAAACAGAACCCTCAAGAATGCAAGATAGAAGAAAATGTAAAATAACTAATTGGAAAAACAACTGACCTGGAAAATAGATCCTGGAGAGAAAAATCTAAATCTAATTGTTCCACCAGAAAGCCATGATGAAAAAAAGAGCCCGGACAACATCATCCAAGAAATCATCAAGAAAAATTGTCCAGAAGTCCTAGATCCAGAGGGCAAAATAGTCATCAAAAGAATCCATCGTTCACCTCATGAAAGGGACCCCAAACTAAAAACACCAAGGAATATCATTGCCAAAGTCCAGAACTGTCAAGTGAAGGAGAAAATACTGCAGGCAGTCAGAAAGAAACAATCAAATTTCAAGAAGTTACAGTCAGGGTCACACAGGTCCTTGCACCTTCTACATTAAAAGACTGAAGGAATTGGAATACAATATTCTATAAGGCAAAGAAGCTGGGACTACAACCAAGGATTAGTTACCCACCAAAGTTGAGTATAATACTTCAGGCAAGGAGATGGACATTCAATGAAATAAGGGATTTTCAGACTCAGTTAAGTATAGAAATACAACTAACTCTATAGGCAGTAGTAGGGGAAATCAGAAAGAAAAGGGAGAGGAGACTAAAATGGAGGGAAGAAGTAGTAAGGGAAAAGGGGATTGAAAGGGAGGGGGTTGCAAGAAGGGAGGAAAGACTGAGGGAGGTGGTGCTCAAAAATTAAAATTCTATTGTGGAGGGGAAGGGAGAAGGGAGAACTAAAAGCATAAACAAGGGGAAAGGAGATAGAGTGGAAAGACACATATATAGCAATCATAACTGTGAATGGGATGAACTCTCCCATAAAACGGAGATGGATAGCAGAATGAATTAAAAACCATAATCCAACAATATGCTGTTTACAAGAAACACATTTGAAACAGGGAGATACACATAGGGTAAAGGTAAAAGGTTGAAGCAGAATATATTGTGCTTCAGCTGATGTAAAAAAAGCAGGGGAAGCAATCCTAATCTCAGACAAAGCAAAAATAGAAATAGATCCAATCAAAAGAGATAAGGAAGGAAACTATATCCTGCTAAAAGGCATCATAGACAACAAAGCAATTTCATTACTAAACATATATGTTCCAAGTGGTATAGTATCCAAATTCTTAGAGGAGAAGTTAAGGGAGTTACAAGAAGAAATAGACAGCAAAACTATAGTAATGGGGGACCTTAACCTCCCTCCTCTGAACCTGATAAATCTAACCTCAAAATAAACAAGAAAGAAGTTAAGGAGGTGAATAGAACTCTGGATAAGGTAAATATGATAGATGTCTGGAGAAAATGAATGGGATAGAAAGAATTTCAATGGTACATAGCACACATACAAAAAGTGACCATGTACTAGGCCATAAAAACCCTACAATCCAGTGCAGAAAGGCAGAGATAGTCAATACATCTTTCTCAGATCTCAATAAAAATTATATGTAATCAAAGACCATGGAAATATAAACGAAAAACTAATTGGGAACTAAACAATCTAATCCTAAAGAATGAATGAGATAAACAACAAATTATAGAAACAATCAACAACTTCATTCAAGAGAATGACAGTAATAAGACAACCTACCAAATATTATGGGATACTGCAAAAGCAGTTCTTAAGGGAAGTCTTATATCTTTGAGTTCCTACATGAATAAAATAAAGATGAGATCAATGAATTGGGCATGAAGTTTAAAAAGCTCAAAAAAGAACAAATAGAAAATCCTCAAGCAAATACCAAATTGGAAATATTGAAAACCAAAGGAGAGATTAATAAAATTGAAGTTAAGAAAACTATTGAACTAATAAATAATTTCTTGATTTCTTATAAAGCCATTAGCTTACATTTGCTCTGTTCCCATTTTTAAGGAATTGCTTTCTTCAGTGAGCTTTTGAACCTCCTTTTCCATTTGGCCAATTCTGCTTTTTAAAGCATTCTTCTCCTTGTTGGTTTTTTGACCTCTTTCGCCATTTGGATTAGTCTATTTTTAAAGGTGTTTTTTTCTTCACCATTTTCGAGGGTCTTCTTTAGCAAGCTGCTGACTTATTCTCATGATTTTCTCGCATCACCCTCATTTCTCTTCTCAATTTTTGCTCTACTTCTCTTACTTACTTTTCAAAATCCTTTTTGAGCTCTTCCATCATCTGAGACCATTTCATATTTTTCTTGGAGGTTTTCAATGTGGGAGTATTGACCTTGCTATCTTCCTCCACTTGTATGTTTTGGTCTTTCTCTGGTTGTATGCATTGATCTTCCTTATCATAAGAAAATACCTTTTCCCTAAGAAAGTAACCTAGAGTCTTATTTTTTTCTGCTTTTGGGTCATTTTTCTAGCCAACTACTTGGTTTTTGAGCTCTTTGTTAAGTGGAGGGTGTTTCAGGGGTTTTGTGCAGCTATTTTCAGAGATATTTCTAGGCACCTGTAAATCCTCAGTTCTTTCAAAGCAGGACGATCAAAGGAGAGGTATTTACTCTTGTCCTAGCCTGCACTCTGGTCTGTGAGGAACCACAATCATTCTTGTCTGCCCCAAAACTGTGAGTAGGATTCCCTCTCCACAACCACCACCACCTCTATCATGCCAGTGTTCCTCCTCATCTCAGGACTGTCACCCAGGACTGTTTCCCAAAAGCCACTTGATTTCCCCACCATCTGTAGGCCTCTGAGAGCTCCAGCAGTAGTCGCCACTGTAGCAGTGGCAGCTGCTGCCCCAGGGGTGGGGTTGGGCCTAGGGCTGGACCACATTCCTCTCTCACCCAGGTGAGAGAGCTTTCCCACTGACCTTTGAAGCTATCTTTGGCATTTGTGGGTTGATAAGTCTGCAAACTACTACAACTTCCCTTGATTCAGTGCCCTGAGGTCTGCTTCAGTCCTGTCTATGCTGGTATGGCTCACACTGGGCTGAACTCTGCTCTGAACCCGGTGCAATAGACACTTCCTGTCAGCCTTCCAGATTGTCTTGGGCTGGATATCTATTTCACTCCATCATTTTGTGACTTCTGCTGCCCTAGAATTTATTTAGAGTCATTTTTTACAGGTATTTTAAGTGATGTGGGGGGAGAGCTCAGGCTGGTCCCTGCTTCTACTCCACAATCTTGGCTATACCCCCAATCTTAGTAAAGCTTTTGATAAAGTTTTTTATAGTATCTTTGTAGTATCTTTATGGAGAAGATGGACAGATACACACCAGATTACAACACAATCAAATGAACTCTTACTAGACTGAATAGCCAGATTCAGAGTAGTCATTAATGATTTGACAGCAACAAGGCAATAGGTCTCCAGTGGAATACTTAAGGGATTTGGCCCTTTGCCTTTTAACATTTTTAATAATGACTAGGATAACAGCATAGATGGTATGCCCACCAGAGTTGCAAGTGACACAAATCTAGGAAGTCTACCTAACATTCTGAATAATAGATCTGATTCAAAAGGATCTTGAGAAGCCAGAATAATAGGCTAGATCTAGTAAGGTATAATTCAATAGAGATAAATTTAAAGACTTGCACTCATACAAAATAATCACCTTCACAAATATAAGATGGGAGGAGACATAGAAAGACAAAAAGTATTCTTTTTTAAAACAAATCTGGAGGCTTTAGTGGTCTCAAGATCAATATAAATCATTAGTATAATATAGTGACCAAAAATCTTAATGTGATGTTGGGCTAAATTAAGAGGTTATTTTCCAGTAGTAGAGAGGTAATAATTCCACTGTATTCTGCCTTCATCAAACCTCTTCCATATGACTGTATGTAGTTCTAGGCATGTTTGGTTTAAGAAAGATATTGAGAGTGTCCAAAAGAAAGGAAACATAATGATGAAGAGCCTTAGAAGCAATGTCCTATCCCCAGCACCTATGCAAATTAGATTAGTTTTCCCTTAAAAGGTATTTAGATTAGTATCAAGACTTGGACATCTCAATGCACTAAGGCTATTGACATAACTTCCTAGGAAATTGAACACAAAGCAGCCACAAGGAGCCCCAGGCCCATTCTCTGATGTGTGATTGGTGGAAAACAATGGGCAACTCAGTTCAGGGGCGTTCACTCAACTGAATCAATTTAGGATGCCCTCATTAAAGTAAATCTCCTTGTGTTACCTGTTGGGTGAATTACAACTGTCTCGTTTTGTGCTAGTATCTAAATTACCAGAAGAATGGCCTGAGTAGAAGTCATTCCCTATCAATGAATCATTTTATTTAGTATTTAATGTCTATTTTTTGCTTGTCTCTGGGCTAGGCACCAATCCTGCAGAGACAAAAATGAAACAGTCCTTGTCCTCAGGGAGCTTACGCTGTATTGGAACAGGTAACATAAATATATATTCAAATTATACAGGATAGGTGCTGAACTTGTGATTTTATTGATGCAATAAAATATTGGATGAGTTGACTTTCTCAGCCAGTACAAGCTGATATTTTCTCTGCAACTTACAATCTTAGAAAGCTTCTTAAAGTGTTGCGAAGTCCAGTGACTTGTCCACAGTCATCTAGCTGGATGAAAAGTGAAAAGACTTGAACCATGGTCATGACTCCAAGGCCACCTGTCTAGTTAACTATATCATATTGCTTTTCATATGCAAAATATATGCAGGATGAATAAAAATCAAATGATAAGGGGAATGGACCCACAACAGGGAGTATCAGGAAGGGCTTAATCAATGAAGTCACAAGCAAATGAAGAAGGAGAAGAGAGAGGAGAAGTAGGAGGAGGAGGAAGAAGAAACTTACCCATATTCTATGATATTATGGAAAAAGCACTGTCTGGAATCAGAGGATTTGGATTCAAGTCCTACAGTTGACACTATTTGTGGGACATTGAATTAGCCCCCAAATCCTGAACTGGGCTTCAGTTTCCTCATCTATAAGATGAGGCAGTTGGGCCAGATGTTCTGCGATTTCCCTTATAGCTCCAGAAATAGGATCCCATAAACCTATCCTTCCTCTTAGGGGCAGCCGGGTGGTATAATATAGAGAGCACTGGGTCTGGAGTCAGGAAGACCTGAATTCAAATCAAATCTCAGACAATTACTAGCTGTGTGATCCTGGGTAAATGATGTAACCTCCAGTTTCCTTGATAGTAAAATGGGATAATAAAAGCACCTACTTGTCAGAATTGTTGTGAGGACCAAATGAGGTGATATTTGTAAAGTCCTTAGCACGGTGCTTGATATGGAGTGATTGTTTAATAAATACTTTTTTTTTCCTTCTCTCCCAGACCTAAACCAGAACACTTAGCTATGTCTCAGGGCATGGGTAATGGAGTTGTTCTCATTTTCATCTACCTCCAACTTCTCTCCCCTTGTTCCAATCCCTCAGGAAACTATTGTAGGGATGACTCATTCTCCCTAAACATTTCCTAAAGCCTAGAATTTTAATTACCATAAATTGATGTGATTATCTTACCAATTCCCAGGCAGGCAAAAAAAAAAAAGCATTATCTTTGATTTCTCACTTTTCTTTCCTCCTTACATTTAATCAGTAAAACCTTTCACTTTCTTCCTTAACATGGTATCCATATATGTTCCTTCCTCTTTTTACCAGGACTGAGACTTCACATTCAAGCTGTGATCATTTGCTGACTAAGGATTTGAACTCAAGCCTTTCTGATTCCAAACCCAATACTCCTCTCTATTACACTACTGACCTGCCTCCATTTTTTGCTTTTCTCTGAGCTAGACACCAATCCTGCAAAGACAAAAATGAAACAGTCCTTGCCCTCAGGGAGCTTATGCTGTTTTGGAAGAGGTAACATATAAACATATATTCAAAATACACAGGATAGGTGCTAAACTTGTGATTTTATTGATGCAATAAAATACTGGGGGAGTTGACTCCCTCAGCCAGTACAGGTTGATATTTTCTATGCCACAATCTTAGAAAGCTTCTTTTTTTAATATAAATTTATTTATTTGACTTTTTACATTCATTTTCACAAAATTTTGGGTTCCAAATTTTCTCCCCATTTATCCCCTCCCTTCACCCCATTACACCGAGCATTCTACTTTTCCCTATCACCAATCTGCCCTCTCTTCTATCATCCCTCCCTTCTCTTGTCCCCATCTTCTCTGTTGTCCTGTAGGGCCAGATGACTTTCTATTCCCCATTAACTGTATGTCTTATTTCCTAGTTGCAAGAACAATACTCAACAGTTGTTCCTAAAACTTGGAGTTCCAAATTCTCCCCATCCCTTCCTCCCCACCCATTCCCTTTGGGAAGGCAGGCAATTCAATATAGGCCATATCTGTGTAGTTTTGCAAATGACTTCCATAATAGTCATGTTGTGTAAGACTAACTGTATTTCCCTCCATCCTATCCTGCTCCCCATTGTTTCTATTCTGTCTTTTGATCCTGTCCCTCCCCGAGTGCTCACTTCAAATTGCTCCCTCCTCCCATTGCCCTCCCTTCCATCTCCTTCTTCCCCACTTTCCTGTATTGTAAAATAGGTTTTCATACCAAAATGAGTGTGCATTTTATTCCTTCCTTTAGTCAAATGTGATGAGGGTAAATTTCATGTTTTTCTCTCAGCTCTCCTCTTTTTCCCTCCACTAAAAAGTCTCCTGCTTGCCTCTTGAATGACAGATAATTTACCCCATTCCATTTCACCCTCTCTCCTCCCACTACATTTCTCTCTCACCAATTATCTTAATTTCCTTTAAAATATGGTCCCATCCTATTCAATTCACTCTGTGCTCTCTGTCTCCGTATGTGCGTGCATATGTGTGTGTGTACATGCATGTGTGTACATGTGTGTGTGCATGTGTGTGTATGTGTGTGTGTGTGTGGTCCTATAAACTACCCAGATACTGAAAAGTTTTAAGAGTTACAAATATTGTCTTTCCATGTAGGAATGTAAACAGTTCACTTTTGGTAAGTCCCTTATGACTTCTCTTTGCTGTTTACTTTTTCATGCTTCTTCTCATTCTTGTGTTTGAAAGTCAAATTTTCTTTTCAGCTCTGGTCTTTTCATCAAGAATGCTTGAAAGTCCTCTGTTTCATTGAAAGACCATATTTCCCCTGAAGTATTATACTCAGTTTTTCTGGGCAGGTGATTCTTGGTTTGAGTCCTAGTTCCTTTCACTTCTGGAATATCCTATTCCATGCCCTTCGATCCCTTAATGTAGAAGCTGCTAGATCTTGTGTTATCCTGATTGTATTTCCATAATACTGGAATTGTTTCTTTCTAGCTGCTTGCAATATTTTCTCCTTGACCTGGGAATTCTGGAATTTGGCCACAATGTTCCTAGGAGTTTCTCTTTTTGGATCTCTTTCAGGCGGTGATCGATGGATTCCTTCAATACTTATTTTGCCCTCTGGTTCTAGAATCTCAGGGCAGTTTTCCTTGATAATTTCATGAAAGATGATGTCTAGGCTCTTTTTTTGATCATGGCTTTCAGGTAGTCCCATAATTTTTAAATTGTCTCTCCTGGATCTATTTTCCAGATCAGTTGTTTTTCCCATGAGATATTTCACATTCTCTTCCATTTTTTCATTCTTTTGGTTTTGTTTTGTGATTTCTTGGTTTCTCAGAAAGTCATCAGCCTCCATCTATTCCATTCTAATCTTGAGAGAACTATTTTCTTCAGTGAGCTTTTGAACCTCTTTTTCCATTTGGCTAATTCTGCTTTTTAAAGCATTCTTCTCCTCATTGGCTTTTTGAACCTCTTTTGCCACTTGAGTGAGGCTATTTTTCAAGGTGTTATTTTCTTCAGCATTTTTTTGGGTCTCCTTTAGCAGGGTTTTGGCCCGTCTTTCATGGTTTTCTTGCATCTCTCTCATTTCTCTTCCCAGTTTTTCCTCCACCTGTCTAACTTGATTTTCAAAATCCTTTTTGAGCTCTTCCATGGTCTGAGCCCGTTGGATATCTATTTCAGATGTTTGGGATACAGAAGCCTTGGCTTCTATGTCTTTCCCTCATGGTAAGCATTGTGCTTCCTCCTCAGAAATGAAAGGAGGAGACATCATCTGTTCCCCAAGAAAGTAGCCTTCTATGGTCTTATTTTTCTTCCCTTTTCTGGGCATTTCCCAGCCAGTTACTTGACTTCTGAGATTGCTGTCCACCTCTGCCTCGATCCACCCAGCTAGTGCTTGGGGTGTGAGATTCAAATGCTGCTCCCCAGCCTCAGGGCTTTCAGCAGGGGGAAGGGCTGCTATTCAGTGAAAGATTAAGTTCTGGTGCTCAGGTGGGGGCAGGGCCATCTCCGAGGCTCAGTTCCCTCAGGGGGTTTATGCAGAGACCTTCAGTAACGGCCCTGAGCTCCTGTCTGCTCTGGGAGTTCCGGGCCACCACTGCCTCTGCCACCACCCCCCTCTCAGCCAGGCCAGAAGTCTCTCTCACTGACCTGGAGTCCCTGTGAGTGGAGGGACACTCATGGCCACCGGAGATTCCGTCTCTGAAGCCTGTTCGAATCGGCTCCTCTGGGGCTGTGCGGCCAGGGCAGGAGTGGGCTCCGTGTCCAGTGCATGACGGACCTTTGTGGTCAGTTTTTCAGGGTTCTCTGGAACGGAAATCTCCTCCACTGCATTGCTGCGTGGCTTGCACTGCTCCAGAATTTGTGGGGAGTTCTTTTTACAGAAAATTCATGGGCTGTGGGTTCAGAGTTAACATACATGAGTCTTTCTACTCCACCATCTTCAGGTGACTCACCTAGAAAGCTTCTTAAAGTGCTGAGAGGTCCAGTGACTTGTCCAGAATCATCTAGCTGGTATGCAACCACCCTTACCCCCAGTCTCAGCACTGTCCCTCATGTGGATTACTCTACCACCTCACTTCCATATCCCAGATTTCCTAACATGCTTCAAAACTCAGCTCAAATGCTCACTTCCCATTCTCTTCCCTCTAAGACTGCCTTCCATTCTACCCTGTATACATCTTGTATATGGCTAGTCATTATCTTGTTGTCTCTTCCATTGAACTGGGAGATCCTTCGCGCAGGGACTATGTTAATTTTTCTTTTTATCCTCAGTGCTTAACACAGTGCCTGGCACATAGTAACTGCTGAATAAATTCAGGCTGCCTTGACTGAAAAGCAAGAATGTCCAGTAGTCTGGAGAACAACCTGTTACCAGGATATATCAACGTCAGGAAGTACCTGTCACTATCTACACCTCTACATTGTTGCTCCAATCCTTTGCAGACGTTTACCTTCACATAAAGACCCCAAGCTAGCCATCCTTAGAAACTGGCTCCTGTCCTAAATAAAGCAACAAAGCCCTTTATCAGAGCCCAGCCTTCACTGCCATTCCTGTCTGTGGTGTGGGTTTCACAACTCCAACTGCCTTTAGGCATATTAATTTAGATTATCTTTTTGCATCATCTCTTCCTCCTCAATATTCCCCCTTTGTAGATGTTTCATGTACTCTTCTAGTCATAATAAAAAATCATTGCATTATTTTTCCTTCTGCCTCTATTTCTTATTTCCCAATTCTGATGTTTTCTTTTTCAGAGAATTTGTGGTAGAATTTCTGCCTTTTAATAAATTCTGTTGTCTCTTCCCAGATTTGCTTATTTCATATTTAAAAATTTTAGTAACTCCCTTTATTTCTGTGATGTTTTAACTAAATCCTTGATGACATTTCCAAACCACTCTGAAGGTTCTTAGAAGCACATTTTTTCTACTTCAGCGAACCTTGAAAATTTGGTTCTCACATAAACCTCTTAAATGCAACATGCCCCAAACTATTTTCCCAATAGCAACTCAAAGGAGTCAGTCATTCAAACAACAACCAAGATCATTTTTTTCTTTTTTATCAACGTAGATATCAACTCCTCTGAACTCTTTAATAGCTTGACATCCCTTTATAAGTCTAAAACAAGTCCTCTCAAAAATTGCTAAGTCCTCCCAAAACACAGCCCCAGAAAGCCAAGCTATTTCTTATTCTTTCTATTCTCCACCTTTCTTGTTCACCTTTCTACCTGCCTCATTCATGATTCTCTTACTACCTCCCTAAACTTTGAATGTTCTCCCTATAAAAACCCATAGTGCTTTTCCCCTTTTTACTGCCATGGTACAACTGAACTCCTGCTCTCTCCATATTGCCTTTCTTTACCAACTGAATATAAGGTAGTCAAAAAGACACATACACAGCTTCATGGGGAGAAATATAATTTGAAAAAAGGAATAATTTCAAAGGAAAAATATCTTGCAACAGAGGAAACTGAATTCAAATCCACTGAGGAAAATAAAAGAAATACTACTAAATTTTCAAGGTTCACTGAAGTAGGATTGGAGTGCTTCCTTTAGAATGGTTTGGAAAAGTGATCAAGGAACTCAGTGAAAATATCAAAGAAACAAAGGGAGTTATTTATATTTTTAAATAAGAAATTAGCAAATCTAAGAAGAGTCAACAGAATATTTTTAAAGGCAGAGGTACTCTCTACTACAAATGTTCTGAAAATGAAAACATCAGAATTGGTTAAAAAAAAGCAAAAGGAAAAATAATTCAATCATTTTTTATTATGACTAAAAGAATACATGAAACCTCTACAAAGGGGGAATACTGAGAAGAGATGATGCGAAAAGATAATCTAACTATAACATCTTTCAAAGAAACATAAGAAGAAAACCTAAAAACTCTATTTTAAATCATAAAAAACTACTCAAAATTTTTTGAAGCAAAGTACAAATTATGAAAATCCACAAAATATCAATAGAATAAAACCCCAAGTTTAAGCCATGAAGAAGCTTCTTAAACAAATTTCAGAACTACAGGACCAAAGGACAAATATTGCAGGCAGAATGAAGGGGAAACTCTCAAACTCAGGAGAGTCATGTGGAATAGTTCAGGATCATTCTGTCCTTACAAAAGAAATCAAAGGAAATTTTTGAATAAGATATTCAAAAGTACAAAGGAACTCAACTGGCATACTAATATATATATATATATATATATATATATATGTATATGTGTGTATATATATATATATATATTCTACTAGCCTAAATCTAAGCATCAAAGAAAATAATTCAACTGTCAGAAAAAAAGAAAGTATATTAGGCATGCTTTCAAATTACCTAAGAGATGAACAGAGCATTTAACATGAAAACTGAACACCAGAAATTAAAAATTTTTATATAGTAACTAAAGACTCAGAAATTAAATATTTGTTTTCATATGGTCAAAACTAGACAAGAAATGACCATGAAGTAGGTGATATTTGTGTTTAGTGTTTCATTGTCTTAAAACAACTTTCACTCTGAAAACTATTGAGAAGACAAAGAAAGCTAAAGAATCTAAAAAACAAAAGATATAGTAAAGAAAAATGATGATAATGAAAAGAAATGAATTAATATTTTAATCTAAATAATTCTTAATTCCTTAATTAGTAAATCAATATTATAGGCGAGTGGGATGATGCAGAAGAATACTTCTCAGATGGAGAAGAAAGAGAGACTGAAGAGGGGTACGGCTAATTCTGATCAGGACTATAGAAAAGTCATAGGGAGAAGATTTTCATTTTCTTCCTTTGCTTTTAGAATTGTAAGCAAATAAGGATAGGAGAGAGAGAGAGAGAGAGAGAGAGAGAGAGAGAGAGAAAGAGAGAGGGAGGGAGGGAGGGAGGGAGGGAGAGGGAGAGAGAGAGAGAGAGAGGGAGGGAGGGAGAGAGAGAGAGAGAGAGAGAGAGAGAGAGAGAGAGAGAGAGAGAGAGAACACAGGTGGAATGAAAACAGGCTACAGATAGCAGAAAGGATGCTATCTGATAGCATTAACGAGTGACTTCTCAGAGGATAAAGTGGATAATGCAAAACTCTTACAACAAACTGCTGGATACTACAGCTTCTACAAGATATAATTGAATATCTCAATATTTTAGCTCCAATCAGAGAGGGATACATTCTAGCTGTGTCAATTAACCTCTCGTTGCTCTAGGCAGCTCTGATACTATAACATGCAGAGAAATCAATAATCTCTATTAAAGGAGTTTCTTCTGAAAGTTTCCTGTATCATTTAAATCACAGGTGTAGACCCTTTGACTGCAGAACTTTTTTAGAGTAAAAGCAAGTTATGCCAAAATAGCCTAGTTTCATTTCTGACAGTGATTAGATTGGTAACTCACAGGAATGCTGTAGACACAGAAAGATCAGATTTTATTATACCAATTGATATATAGAATGTGTATGTTTCAAACACAGTTTATCTGTAGGTTCACATGGGTTTGTCTAGACACCTCGGGAATCTTGCCCACCATTCTCCAAGAGAAACTCTTGATTCCTTCCTGGATGGGTACAAGAGACAGAGTCACAGGGCTGGCCCCATCAGCCTTTCCTCAGAGAAAGGATACTAAACCAGAATTATATCTCTTTGCCATCCCCCAAAATACGCTGGTCTAGGGCAAATTATTTATTTTTTAAATTCAAGCCTCTTTCCTGATCACTATCCCTTAAGCAGAAGTACCCTAAATTTATGTCTGAAAATTTGACCCCTTTCTACCAAATGTTAGTTATAAATAAAAAAACCATCACAAATAGGAAATACTGAGTAAATCCATTTATCCAAGCAGATAGCAAACAGAAACCAGAGAAGTTATACAGACTAGAATATACCAGACATATTATGAGGCGGCTAACCTGGACTGGATTAAGTGGATAGACTCTCTCACTGGGAGCAAGATATCTCAGCTCAAGCAAGCAAGTTCCTAATTTCATCCAAGAAGAAATTCTTGAAATATCTAGGAAGGCATGGTGGGAATCAAATGCTGGCTATTTTTTGTCTCCCTCTCCAGAGTCTGGACTAAAGCATGCTCTCCCTCATAGCAAGAAAGAAAAAGAAAGTCTTTCCTCTCTCAAGCTCATACATCATCCTAACTACTCACACATATACAGAGTCATCATCATTTTCTCTACCAGTGAGTTTTTTGAATTTTTTTTTAAATTTTGGAAAACCAAAGCATTTTATGAAAATGCTCCAGACTTGAACCAGGGTTATAGCATATCATATCATGATATCCTTGAAGACAATAAGGAGAGATGTAGACAGTTGATAACACAAGAACTGGTTCAATAACTCTAAAATAGTCATTAATAAAGCAATATGAACTTGGAAAGATTAGAATTTAGAGTTCAAGGGAAGCCTAGATGCTACCCAATCTAATAATTTTATTTCATAGATGGGGAAACAGAAACTGAGGAAATTTTCCTGGCACTCCCTAAAGTCATACAATAATAGAACTGAATAGGTGGGATTTGAACCAAGGTATTATGACTCCTGCCCACTACATCACTACATGTATATAATAGACTTAAGATTTTTACTCTACCTCCTTCCAGAATTATGTGATGGATATTATGAATGTAAGTGTATATACCACTTAGAGGTATCATATGACTCCTCAGAGTCAGAAAAACCTGGGTTCAGGTCCTGCCTCTGACACACACTGACTGTGGCATCCTGGGCAAATTCTGGAACCTCCCAAAGTCCCAGACAAATCTCCAAGACTACAAGTCACCAGTTACTGATCTGCAATGGTGGATGGGCAGAGGGTTCTGCCCCCAGTGAAATCAGAGGTCTAGAACATTGATTTTTCTTTCTTATTTTTCTTTCCTTCTTCCTTCTTTCCTTCCTTTCTTTCTTCTTTCCTTCTTTGTTTTCTTCTATATATATGTGTGCATACATATATGTATACGTATGTGTACATGTATGTATACAAATATGTGTGTACATATATGTATACGTATGTGTACATGTATGTATACAAATATGTGTGTATGTGCCCTGCAAAATCATGTCAGCATTGAAACACCTCCTAGGTAGTCACTGTCTCTGGGGTCCCTCCCTCCCTCTCGTTAAAAAAGGGGGGGAGGGGCAGACAGCAGAGTACTCCTCCCTGATCTTCCATTTAAGGAGAGCAGCCCAGGACAGTCACCTCATCACCTGGCTACACTCAGCTGGACTTCATGACCCCATGCCCCCTCCTCCCACTCCCTACCCTTACCCCTTTTTCAATTTCTTTTGTGTATTTTCTCCCCCCGCCCCCCGTTAGATTATGAGTGACTCAACGACAGGAACTGTCTTTTGCCTTTCTATTTACTATTTCTATGTGGATATATAGATAAATAGGAACCTATATATACACACATGTAAGTATGTAAATGGATATGGATATACATTTGAACATATATTGATGTGTATATATAAATACACATGTATATAGTTATATAAATACTTATATACAGAGTGAGAGGGAAAGAAAGAGAGGGAGGGAAAGAGAGGGGGGAGGAGAGAGACAGAGAGAGAGAGAGAGATAGGGAACAACTTGCTCTGAAACTAATTTCCTGTACTAGAACTAACAGGTCAAGGTTTCTAAAACATTGTTTTATAATCTATAGCTCATAAGCTCCTACCAGTAAGCTTGCTTCCATATTAGCTTTTGGAAAATGGCATTTGCCAATTGGTATAATAAGAGCAGATGGTACAAAAGCCTGTGAAATGTTTTTCTGCTCTCCTATAGTATACATAGATTCAGGTGAACAGTGGACTCAAGCTTGGTCATTTCTACTCCTGATTGCTAGAAATCTCTTTCTTTCCTTTATGCAGTTTTCGTATTCCATTTAAGCATGCTCTCACTTCCCATTGAGCTCCTTGCAGAAATCTTCTCTACGTGTGTCTAGGTTGTCCTTATTTCTGAATGTAAACATTGCTGCCAGCCACTGCTGTCACGGAGAGGCTTCTAGGATGCTGGTGAGAAGTTCAAATCCTACAACTTTCCAAAGTTTACAAGACCTTCCTCCACTAAAAGGAAAGAAAGAAGACAAGTAAATTGCTGTCATGACTGAGCTCCAAACTAACTTGCTATTTGATCCAAAGCCCACAGTGTATGACTGGGCATGTATTATGTTCTCGCTTGGTTGATTGATTCAATACAGTTCTTCTCACTTGATAAAGTTGGATCAGGGCTAGAATTCATTATAAAAGTGATTGGAGATAATTGACTTCATCAATCCCCAATCTTACATATATATGTATCTATTATAGAGGTAAATTTGGTCAGTGTGCTATGTATGTCATCCTTGTTATTGATAAAAAAATAACACATTGGAAGTTTATTTCAATACCGACATAAATTCATTGTCATCTCCAACAGTATAGGTCATAGCATATACATGTTTTTCATCCTGTGGAATTTTTTCCCATCTCATAAATCCCAATGGTTCTACCTGGTGGCTCAGGAGGAGAGAGAGAGAGAGAGAGAGAGAGAGAGAGAGAGAGAGAGAGAGAGAGAGAGAGAGAGAGAGAGAGACAGAGACAGAGACAGAGAGACAGAGAGAGACAGAGAGAGAGACAGAGACAGAGAGAAAGACAGAGACAGAGAGAGACAGAGACAGAGAGACAGAGACAGAGACAGAGAGACAGAGAGAGCAAGTTTTGCCTCAGTCTCTTGACATTATGTGGCTCCAGCATGGCCACCTATTCAACCTCACCCCCTTGTGTCTATAGATCTTGCCAATCTTGCCAATGATATTCTTTAAGCTAGTGATGTCAAAGTCCATTAGAACCGGGACTATTAAGCTGTAAACAAGATCCCTGAGGCTGCACATTAACTTATTGACAAGTTAACATTGTCTGTGCTCTACTATATTTTTAGTTATTTTGTCAAATATTTCCCAATTACATTTTAATCTGATCGAATCTGCACTCAGGAGTGTTGTAGGCCATATTTTTGACACCCCTGCCTTAAGTCACTTCTCCTCTATAGCCACCAAATGTAGGAGGCACTCAATAAATATCTGTACCCTGATTAACTGAACAAATGAACACTGTCTATTAGCAAACATGACTCCCTTCTGCCTGTCTATACCATGCATCTCATTAAACTATTTAAAACCCATATCTGCTTTGTGCATGCTAAATGAGAAGAGTCCAAATAGAAATTTTAAATTCAGGATACCAAATAGGGAAAAAAATCTACTGAATAGCTCCCAGGATCCTAATTATTTTATCCATTAGTCATGGTTCTTTTCGACCCTTCAGATTCTAAAGAAAAAGCAAAATATAAAGGATTTGGGGGAAATTCGAGACAGAATGAAATAAAAAGAAACAAAGAAACCGAGGCAATGACTACTGAGTGACGTTTTAACAAACACACATGGGGTAAAGATCAGACAGAGGGCCTTTTTGAACTACTAGCTTCAAGAATTCACTCTGAAAGAATATTAATATTACCAGATTTCCTTATGGCAGAAAACAGGCAGCCTTGTGCAGCATTTATGAATATTCTACTTTATTATGTCTTATTGCTCATATTACAATGCCAGACAGATGTTCGCCAGCTGACAACACAACTCTCAGAACTGCAGGTTTCTCTAGAATACCTGAGATGGCGGGGTACTTGAAGATGATGCCCAAGTTCATGAGTTCATTAGCAACTGAGAAGAAAATTTTCTGTTTCTCCCTCTCATTTACTCTAGCACTTGGGTTGGGTTTTTTGTTGTTTTGGGGGGTTTTTTGCTTTTATATACATATATCCAATTCATGTTTTATAGCCATGTTATATTGGAGATTTTTCCAGTAATCATTAAAAAGAAAAAAGAAAAAAATAGGAAATGAAAATATGTATGCACATACTATAGATGTGTGTATGTATGTATGTGTTGATACATTTTTGTCACCATTCAACCAGAAGACAAAATTATGACATTCTTGGTTTCTAAAATGTAAAATGATAGATGATTAAGATCTCTTTGACTTTTAAATTGAGTCAAGATAACTGATGTTTGTTTCTACTTAAGCAAATATAATTTTATAAACATCTACTATATTCATGGGGGAAGGGGAGTTCCATGGGTGTATAAAGAGAATTGTCCCATTGCAAAAGCAATGCTATTAATCTTCTTAGTTTTAATAGATCATTAGTAAAGTGAAATTTATTACTGGGCGGCTAGATGGCACAGTGGATAGAGTGTGGAATCTGGAGTTAAAAACCACAGTTTGAATCCTGCTTCAGACATGTACTAGTTGTATGACCCTTGACAAGTTACTTAACCTCTCTGTATCTTAATTTCATCTGTATATTGGAGATAACCTACTTCACAGGGTTATGCTGAATGGATTAAGATGTAAAGCACTTAGCACTATATAAACACTACCTATTATCATCATGGTCATCTTAGAATTTTAGTAAGTAACCACAAACAAATGATCAAAGGTGAACATCTACTCAAACAGCATAACAGATGAAGAAAAAACCATATTCTGCCCCATACCAACATAGGATGCACTCTCCCCTGGGTTATCACTCCACTAATGCCAAGTACATATGCCCAGAGAGCATATGGAACCAGGGGATCCTCATGGAACCCTCAGTGGTTTTTTAAATGTTTCACTTTGGTAGGATCCCCATTCTCCTTGTCCTTCTCCTCATAGAGAGAGGGGATTGTTGTGTCGACTTTCCATCCCAAGCAGCCCTATTTCCCTCTTTGGAAGTCTTCAAGTAGAGACGAAGATAAAGGCATGTTGCAGAGGAAATTTCTGTTAAGGCACAGGTCAGACAAAAAGTCCTTCAGTTCTGAGATTGTCTGATTTGATGAATGGAACATTCTTATTAGCAAATACCCAGATCACACAAGCCTGAAAGGAATGGGGTCTTTTGGAGTACAGAGTAGAACTTTCTCCTGAAAATGAGGGAGTCCACTCTCTTGGAAATGGAAGTCTATCCCTGTGCGTTAGGCTTTGCTTACTGTTTGAGAGAGCCATCAATCCAGGCCAAAGGCACATGCCTAGGCAGAAATAAAATAGGTCATCATTTGTTTCAGTCCAGACAATGAGTTGGATTTCACAGTCACCAGTAGTGACCTGATAATTATCTATTTTAATTTAGTCTTAGAAACAAATGCAACTCTCCTTGGGGTACACAAAGTGCCAAGTACTGTGGAATCATGAGGCAGTGTGGAACAAGAGGGGTAGCTGGTGGATGTAGAGTGCCAGGTATGAAGTCAGAAAGATTCATCTCTCTGAGTTCAAATCTGGCCTCAGACACTTACTAGTTGTGTGACGCTGGGCAAATCACTTAACCCTGTTTGCCTCAGTTTCTTCATCTGTAAAATGAACTGGAGAGGAAATGGCAAATTACTCCAACATCTTTGCCAAGAAAACCCCAAATGGGGTTACGAAAAGACAGACATGACTGAAAATGATTCAGCAACGAACAACAACATAAAATTATAGAAAAACTTGGGGTCAAAAAAGGGGGAAGAGGAAAGAGAACAAACATATATTAAGCACCTACTACGTGCCAGACACTGTGCTAAAAGCTTTATAGACATTATCTCATTTGATTCTCACAACAACTCCGGAAGGTAAATGGTACCATCATCAAATCTATGCAGACAGAAGCAAGAGAAACTTGAATTTGAATCCAAGCTGTCTTATTGGACCATTTGCTTGTCACTTAATCACTCATCTACATAATAGGAATAGCATCATTTATATTTCCCATACTTCCAGATATGTTGCTTCCACCCAGGCCAACAGTTCCATTCCTTTCCCCAGTGGAAAACTGGGCTCCGCTCAGATAACTTTCCAGATTGGACAGTCCAAGTTTGGTCCTATCTTGCTCTGTTCCAGGTCTCCCTAGCACTTCTCAAAAATCTCCAGTCATGCATCTCCCATATGTTGTCTTCTCCCATTATAATGGAAGGATCTTGTGCTCTAGGATTGTGTGGCATGCTTTTATTTGTATCTCCACTCCTTGGCACAGCATCTGACACAAAGAAAACATTTAAAAAATACTCCATCTTCCTGGCAACCCTCTCACACATGGGCTTCTCCAAAGCCAGCCAAAGTTCAGGGCACTCTATGAGTCAGTTGCCACACAAATCTATAGCTCATGAGCCTGTACCTACGCATTTGCTTTTACTAGTCAATGAAAGGAGATACATGTTCAAGGAAAAAGACATCTACTCAAACAGTATAGCAGATGAAGAAAAAAAACCATATTCTGCTCCATACAAACATAGGATGCACTCTCCCCTGGGTTATCACTCCACTAATGCCAAGTACATATTCTCAGAGAGCATATGGAACTAGGGGATCCTCATGGAAGAAATGCACATAGGCAACACGTGTGGCCAAATAGTACTTGCACACACCTGTATCCTGAATGTCCATGGCACACATGTGAAGGAGACACATGTAGGGATATTCATGGCTGGGGAGACAAGCTTCTAATATTATAGAAGAGCCAATGTCTTCTGATGTTACTGCGATGCTTTCTTCTAGCCTTTCTTTCTCTTTGTCTCTTTCGTCTTTGTCATCTCTGCTGTACGTTTCCATTGGACTTATAGATGAAGAATTACTCTCTGCTATCATCTACTGGACTTTAGTTATTTTAGCATCTTCAGGACCTTCTACTGTTTTCCACTACCATCTAATTATGGACAATGGCTAGAAGGTTTTCCCTCACAAGGAAGCTCTTGCAGGAGATAGGCAAAGACTTTAGGTCATCACATTCAGCCAGGCAGGAAATAAAAGCCATCAAAATGTTCCAAGCTAAGACTCAGTTTTGCTCTCTGAAAAGGCTACAACCTTTTCAGACTGTTTTTCTCCCTAGGTGAACTTGAGGGTGTTGGTCTCAGACAACTGTCTGACTTGGGATTAGAAAAATTCCTTTTCATTCCTGTTAAATACTGGATTATGAGTATGTATTCCCCAAAACAGTTTCAAGGACTCCACCCATCAAAATAGTTCACAGATGTCGGGAGAAAAGACTGGGGTGATGAGGTTTCTCTCACTACCGAGACCCTCTCTG
Organism: Bettongia penicillata ogilbyi; assembly: GCA_023548195.1. NCBI lineage: Eukaryota > Metazoa > Chordata > Mammalia > Diprotodontia > Potoroidae > Bettongia > Bettongia penicillata. Next base: position 6,283,643 of record JAJHZJ010000322.1, on the reverse strand, counting down.
ACTGATATACAAAGAAGGTGTGTGTGTTTGTCCTTCTTTGCCTAAAGAAGATCATGCCATCAGAGAAATAATGACACGACTTGCACTTGACTTTGTTTTGAGTGAGGGAGGACTGTGCAGGTCACCAGTCTCACTTCTCCTCCAGAGCCATCTGAATCCAGTGACCAGATATTCATCAGGATGACTGGAGATGACCAGGATGAGGCAATTGGGATTAAGTGACTTGCCCAAGGTCACACAGCTGGTGAGTACCAAGTATCTGAGGTGAGATTTGAACTCAGGTCTTCCTGACTCCTGCACTGGTGGCTCTATCCACTGCACTACCTAGCTGCTCCTATACAAAGAAGGAGGTGAATAGAAAAGGCAGAGTCTACCTGATCTGTTCTGCTTTTATTATGCATTCCTGCAGATAACTGTTGTGCAGCATTTCCTCAACACAAAACTTCCCTATAATCCTTTTAATATAGCAACAAGATTTCATTTGTGTGTATATTAGTGAAAATATCAGTGCTTTTTTAGAGAAAAATAATGTTATTTAGTGAAGCAAGAAAACATTAGACTTATTCTTTCACAACCATTCAAGCATCAAAGGAAGTCTAGTCAGGTGGCTAACAAAAAAAAAACTTAAATAGAAACAAAAATTATAAACTCATCAAAAAGTATATCAAATATCTACAAAATAACATTGGAAAGCATTGTTCTGACAAAGAAATCTAGACTTCCAGCACATCACAACACATCTGTTAGTAATTATTACAAAGATTTTATTCCCTAATTTTGAATAATGATTGTGTTCCTACCTTTTAGACTACACAGACATACATTGTACATGACATTAATGTTACATTTGGTTCTCATTATATGCATTTCTCATTAACAACTAATTAGTCTTGATTTTTTCCCTTGAATTAAATAGCATTAAAAGAAACAGACCTTTAAAAAATGTCAACAGCAGTCATCGATTGGAGCCAATATTAAAGAAACAAGTACTACTAACCTGTGATTAGCCTCTCAATCTAGTATTTTTAAAAGACCACACGATCAGAGGGCTGAAATTGATAAGAAAAAGAAATTAAATGCTGAATTTAGCCCCATTTCTCCTTTAAAAAAACCACAAAGTCAAAAAAAGAAAGATGTGATACAGTACAAATAGAACAGAAACTTGATATTATTAGTTTTGGGCCATTAAAACGTTTTCCTCCCTTTTCCTCTCTTCTCAGGTGGAGAACTGAACACCGCCCGTTTCCTGAACAAAACAGTCAAACCATAAGATATTATTGCAAAATGAAAAATGAAAATCAAATGTTCAAAGCATACTTTTTGGTTTATTCCAAACAGCAACTACCACATGACAAAATCTTGGAAAAGACAGATAATGATCATACCATATTCAAAGTGTGAAAGAATGATAGAAAATTATATATCTACTTCTCCACTTTATAAGCTACAAATGTTATGCACCACCTGTCAGAAAAGAAGGGCTATGATATTCAGTAGTTCTTGAATGCCTATGGCTGACCACACTATTCAGAAATATCAGGTATTATCTACGATTCCATGTCTAGTCCATTAATAATTTTTTAATGCTTCTTAGAGTTGCCTTAATTACTTCTGACTAGAAACATATTACTTTTTATTGCTTACACTGCCAGCAATCGTGCATCATGGGAAGAGGATGCCTAGAGCTTTTAAGATTCCCTGCAGTGTGAGAAGGTGGACATTCTGCGTGTCCCCAGTTTTACCCTGCCCGTCAAGGGTTCACAGTAAAACAGTCCTGACATTGACCTCTCAAAGACCTAACAGCTGAAACAGCCTTAACAAGGTATTAACAGTGCAACGTGCTCCATAAATGATTACCAGCTGCAGAACACGGAAGGGGGAGAGGGGGGTGGAGGAGAGGGGAAGGGGGAGAGAGGAAAACGGAAGGAAAGGACAAGTCCATTTCGTAGCTGGAAGATACAGAGGAGCCACCAGGCAATTCAGAATGCAGACTGGGGTCAGAGCTTGCTTAGCCCTGATTTTGTTGGGTTTTTTTTTTAGGGGGGGATTTGTTTTGTTTTAAGTCACAGAACAATAGCCTAAAACAGAACCACCGATCAAGTGTGATACCAAATTTAAGAATGACTGACTAAATTCATTTCTGCCTCATTTTGAAATTGAAGAAACTAAAAATAATAAAATATTCTCTTTTTTTCCTTCTTTGTCACTGAATTAACTTGGAATTCTTTCCTAAGAAAGGCTTGCTATCTTCCTAAAGACCCTGACTTCAGCTCTGGTCAAAACCACATCTGGGGTGCTGGTGGGGGGACGTGGGGATGCAAGACAAATTAGACAGAGTCCCCAGGAGAGCGACCAGGATTTCAAGGGACCTCAAGACCATATCAGTGAAGACTACGTAAAAGAAATAATGATGGATAACCCATAAAAGAAAAGATTGGGGAAACACAAAATAGCTTTGCTCAAGTTTTTGAACGCAAGAACCAGAAACTATTGGTGAAAGTGGCAAAGATGCAAATGGCAGCCTGATGACCTGATATTAATCAGAATATTCCTAGCAATTAGATCTGTACTGGCATTTCTAGAACTTAGATAAACAGATAGATATATAATATGTGTATGTATGTATGTATGCATATGCATATATGTGTGTATATATATGCATTTGTGTATATACATATATATTATGTATATAAATATATATAAATCTTATTTTATCCTCACAAGAACCCTCAAGGGTAGTTGCTGTATTATCCTCATTTTTCTGGGTATGTTTGTAGGTGACATTCTTTTCAGGTCCAGGTTAGACTAAGTATTCTCTAAATTCCCCTTTTTTTCTGAGATTCTGTGATACCACAGCAGGGAAGAGGGAGAGGAAGGAAGAAAAATGTTAGAAGGAATAATTCAGTAGAAAGGATGCTAGTTTTGGGGTCAAAAGACCTAGATTCTTCTGTTCCAAGTCCTGTGGCTCCTGATCTGTACCATTTGAATTCAGGTTTTACTACTTCTATTGTGCATAACCTTGAGTAAGTCACTTAACCTACTGGGGTCACAGTTTTCTTATCCGGAAAATAAGTCATTCAGTCAACAAGCAATTATTAAGTGCTAACTACTTACCAGGTACCATTCTAATGCTGTGGACAAAAAAAAGGCAAAACCAGTCCCAACCACAGGTTGGGTACCTACAACTAGGTACCTAGGTACCTACAAGCAGTCTCTGAGGGAAATAACTAGGTACCTACAAGCAGTCTCTGAGGGAAGGCACTAGCAGTAGGAGGAAATTGGAAATGCCTCCAACAGAAGATGAGCTTTGAGCTGAGTCTTGAAGAAAGGAAGAGGGATAGTCCTCCAGGCATGGAGAAGTCAGTGCAAAGGTATAGCGTCAGAATATAGAGTCTTAAAAAGAATGGAAAGGTAGAAGGGCCAAACAAGACTTTCTATTTTACCCTACAGCCATTGGAGTTTATGTACGTATGTATGAATGTATGAAAAGGCACACATGTGGTCAGACTTGTGGAAAATCACTGGCAGCTGGGTGAAGCAAGGAACAAAAGTAGGGGAGACTTGAGACAGTGAGACTAATTAGAAGGTTATTACAATTGTCTCAGTAAAAGTACATGCGTAGTATTTATTAAATAATTTTCCAAAAAATATAAACAGGATGAAATGGATAGTTATGGTTTTACATGGAATTTTCTTATGTTGTACCGTGTACAGGAAAATGTGCTTTTTTTGTCTTTTTGTATTGAAGTTCAAATGAATTAAAAAAATGTTTTTTAACTAATGAGGGCTTATACAAGGGTGGTGGCTGTATGAGTGGAGAAAAGGGAACATATATAGGAAAGAAGTTCTCTGATCACATGAAGTTCTCTGTTCCAGCAGTATTTTTAATCAATATGTTCTGAAATTCACTTTTATTTGTTGAGCCATTTTAGTCATGTCCTACTCATAAAGATCTCATTTGGTGTTTTCTTGGCAAAGGCATTGGACTGGTTCACCATTTCCTTTTCCAGCTCATTTTTTACAAATGAGAAAACTGAGGCAAGCAAAGTTAAATGACTGCCCAAATCTGAGGCCAGATTTGAACTCAGGAAGATGAGTCTTCCCGGTTCTAGGTTCAGTGCTCTATCCACTGCACCACAAAATGAAGGTATTATTACTGTGACCCCAGTGGTGGCATATTTCAAAAGAAGCCCCTATGAAAATAGAGAAGCTAAGACATGGAGTTAAAAGTCCATCTACCATGGAATATAATTATAGCACAGCTCCAAGTGGAGTATCAAACTGCTTATTTTGTCTATAATTAGAACATGTGATTTTTTTCCAAGGGTAGGCACTAGTCTGTTATCAAGCACAGCTGTGAATGTCACTGTTTCCAAGCGTACTCTTGCCCCTGTCAATTTTATTGGCAAATACCTACACCTCAATTGTAAATCAGCTTGTATCATCTGTATGTACTTAGACTTAGAGCTCACTCTAAAGTTCTGGCTTCTCAATTGAGTTTTTGGTTGTTTTTGTTTTTAGGGTTTTTTTGGCATACTCTTGGTCTCTGTTTTTCATGTGTATCCAGTCCTGGTTCACTGGAATTCAGAGAGCACTGGACTGTGGGCTCCCCTGATGAGAGATGCCAAGGCTGACTGCTCCTAACAACATGTGCAAAGGGCAGCATCAGGTCATAGGGAACCACACTGACAACTTAGCTCTACGGGCACCTGGGGAAGGCAGCAAGGCAAAGCTAGGGCTAGATCAATGACTGGGCACCCCTGGTGGAGAGAGGCCAAGAGGTGCTTCCTGGCGACTGGCTCCTGGTCCTGCCAGCTATTCCTGCAGTGAAAAGACTGACCCCTAGACATAGACCCATATGCATGTAGACCGAAGGCAGGGAAGGAAAGGTGGGCATAATTAAATCATAGCTCCCAGCTATGTCGGCTTATGCTGCATAGGGCACTTCAGGGTTAGGGGTGGGTAGGGAAAAAAAGTATTGTATTGCCTCCCTGAGCAGTGTGAGGTCAGAAAAGTCCTACATGAAGATTTAAAATATGTCAATCTGTGCCTGAGTTCCCTCGCAATGCTTCAAATTGATATAGCTCTGTAGAAATAATATATGGGATAATAATGAAAATTGAATAAATAGCTCCTCTTCCTAAGGACCCCAGGATTCAAACCTTAGTTTCCTGTTATTCAAAAGACTAAAAGCTCTAAGCTAGAAACTCTCTAAAGACAAGAGGAAATAGTTGGATGAAATCAGTAATAAGAGCCCTGAATGACTGAAAGAAAAGGATGAGACAGTCTGTCGCTGTATCAAACCCGAACATCTGGTCAATTTGGTAGGGGGAAAAAAATCAATCAGACCAGTTGTTTGATGACATGCAGTCGAAACAAACAAACTGATTGACTTTTTTTTAACTTTCTAACATTTGCACTGGTGTCAAGTAGCCTCGATCTAGGTGCTAATGATCTGAGAGAGTAATTGGAAAGAAACAAGCAAAAAGGGAGAAGGGTAAACAACTGGTAGAATTATTTAAGAAAGCTGGATGGAGACAGTCATGATTGTGCAGGAAGCTCAATAATGAAGAGAGGAAAAATAAGGAATAGTCAAAGAACAGCGTGTTAGAGGAAAAGAAATCATAATGGAAAGAAATGGTGAGATGAAGTTCCTGTCAGGGTCGCTGTGTCAGGGAGCTGGAAAGCATTGAAAATGAGAACAAGGGAGAGGAAAGCAACCTCTAGAGAAGATAGACATATGGGAGGAAAAAGTAAAAATTAAAGGATAAATAATCAAATGAGCGGAAAATGAAAAAAAAAAGTAAAACATACCTAGGAGTATTAAATAAAATCACAACCCAATAAGCACATTCTTTTTATGAATCAGAAAATTTACACATAACAATGACTGTCAAGAGAAAAAAATAGTATACAAGCATTTTTATTTGTCCTTTAAAAAAAGTCTACGAGTGATTCTATGTGTGGATATGTATGATATACATACAAGGCAACTTGGATGATACTTCTTTTGAAAACACTTGGTTTGAGCTTTCAAATGCCAAATCTCAATGGGGAAAAAAAACTATTTTAGATGAATTTTTAAATTTTTGGAGTTGATGACAGAACATGCCAACATTTTAGGGTCTATTATACCTTAAATAAAAATCTCCGAATAAAAAGTCCACTACAAAGTTAAATTCACAAACTTTCAGGTCTAGACCCAGTGCCTACTTTTCAGTACATAAAATAAACAAATGAAAATGAGTATTTTTAAATGTTAAATTTAAAAATACATTTATGTATTCAAATCTACAAGTTTTGTTGGTTTTTACTCAATTTAATTTTATTTTCAGGTCTGCAAGAAAAATAAAACGCATTACAAACATATGTAGTCAAGAAAAACAAATTCCTACAGTACCTATGTCCGAAAAGAAGCCTCTGTTTACACTCTATGTTCATTCCCTTTCTACCAGGAGAGGAGAAGCTTGTTTCACCAAGCATCCTCTGGAATTATGGTTGGTCATTGCAAATTATGTTTGGTTACTGTCCCACAAACATTCCCAGTTCCCAAGGAGCTCACAGTCCAATTAAGTCATTAATACTATTTCTTTTCATGCCAAAAAAGCTGAACAATTGGACTGATCAAGTTCAGCACAAATATCAGAAATGTAATACAGAAGTTTCTATATGTAAATTTAAGCTCATCTTTTAAAAGTGTATTTCTTTGGAGAATCTAGGAACTTGTTTCCTTTGACTATACATGTTTATTACAGAGAATTTTGTTTTTCTTGCTTTTTCAATTAGGGGGATGGGATAGGAAGGTGAGAAAAAAGGTGCTTTGTTAGAAAAAAATATATAATTTTTTTTTAAATAAAGTATTGCTTGTGGGGGGGAAATGAGCATTGCAAAACTAGGAAAATGTTTAATCTTAGTCTTACAGTGACATCTAGTGTTTAACAACTATGAATGAAAAGTCTCTTTTTCCCTAACTGTAGAAATGAATTTGCTTTACTAGGAGAAGGAGAAAACACATTCTGATGACATAAATTCTTCGTGTAAATCTGTGCCTGAATTGCTTCTATGGGTTGTTCTGGTTTTTTTTAGATATCACACATTTATACCACATTTAACTTCATATCCATCATTGTCTACTTATCTTATTTCAATGGAAAATTCTACAAGGTCAGTTATTATATTCGTGTCCTATCCATATTTTTTACACATATAGCAAGAATATAGAGAGTGGGAGCTAGGCTTTTAGGAGAGAGAATACTCCCCTATTTTAACATCTCTCCAGCCTGTGAGTATGCAACTCTGAGTGTTAATAACCTTACCCTGTCATTCAAAGTCCACAAATTACAATAACTTACTTCTCCACCTTTATCTCCAACTATGACCACATTACAAATCTACTGTCCCAGGCAAACTCATCAATCACATTAATTCTTTTTTTAGTGACTCTACTTACTATATCTGCCCATTTTGAATGACCTCTGCCCTCCCTTTCTAGTTATCATTTTCCTTAAAGATCCAAGTGAGTCCCTGACTGCACACTGTTATCCCCCATTTTACTAAGCACTTTTATACCAAGGGACTATCTTTGATGTCCTCAACAATAATAGGGCATTTAGAAAGAAGGGATGGTTTGGAAGGAATGTTAATGAGTTCAGTTTTGGACATGTTGAGTTTCAGATGCCCATAGGATGCCCTGTTTGAGATGTTTTAATAGGCAGTTGTAGATGAGAGACTGGAGGTCAGCAAAGATCACAATTAGGGCTAGATACGTGTATTTGAGAACCACCAGCATAAAGATCATAATTGAATCCATGAGCTGATGACACCAAGGAAAATAGTATGGCAGGAGAAGAAAAAAAGACCCAAGACAGAAGCCTGTGGGACACCTAAAGTTGGCAGATGGGACCTGGATAACGTAAGAGATCGGCCAAGGAGACTGAGAAGACCATTGACACAGATAGGAGAAGAACCAGGAAAGAATAGTTTTCCAAAAGTCTGAGAAGAGAGCGTCCAGGACAACAAAACAGTGAACAGTGTGTTGGCACTGCAGAAAGACACAGGGCTGTAGAAGGGAGAAAGGAAATGAGGTTTGAGAAAAGACCGTTGGATAGGATAATCAAGAGATCGTAGTCATGACATCCACTATTCTGAGATGTCCATTCCAGCAGAAGTAGTTTGCTTGCTTCAGTTGATGGGCAAGTAGAGGACCTTTTCTCACTTCTAGAGTATTGCATTCCATTCAAATATCTAAACATAGCAAAAGGATGAATCTGTTTTGTTTTTTTTATTAACTTTGTATTAAAGTTTTCAATCATGTTGCATGGGTGGATACCTCTCCTTACTTGTAAAATGTGAAACCATCACTGATTGGACATACTTCAATAAAAATAAGTTTATACACATTATAAATTCTAATTTGTAATAGTCAACAAGAGGAAATATTGTCTTGGAGGCTAACCTCCAAAGGTGTGTTTCCCCTGCAGATGAGGAAACTGATGAGGTAAGCAGGATTAAGTGACTTGTCCAGGGTCACACTGCTAGTGAGTATCTGAGGCCAGATTTGAACTTAGATCTTCCTGACTCCAGCCCCAGCTCTCTATCCACCATGCTACCTAGCTGCCCTAACATCAAAATACCTCTAATGATTTTATATATATATATATATATATATATATATATATATATATATATATATATATGTTAGTCATGGAATATAGCAATTGTAAATCCCCCAAATGACAACAGAGAACTGTTTGGCAGTAGTCATTGGGTGGCAGTAACGAAAAATGCATAATGAAAAATTATGCAGAAGAAATGCTATATAACAGGGAAATATATGACCCAAAGAACAGGTGATTGATTATAGAGGGAAACAATGGATATTCTACATGTTGTCCCTGAATCCATCTAGGGAGATGTCCAATATATTGGATGGACTTTCTATGGATGAGATATGAGAGATCACACAAAAGTTGCAGGGTATGAAAAGGCATGAAGAGATTGCAATCTACACCACTGGATTGAGTACCCACGTCAGGAAGATAATGAGATCACAGATCTATTGAAGCCATGCTCACAAGATGATTTCAAACTTAGAAGTATGAGATCTACTGGGGGGAATACTGGTGACTTCTAAATGAAAGACAAAATGGTACAATAGAAAGTGCAATGGTTATGGAGTAAGAAAATTCAATCTGGTTTAAATCTCACCTCTGTACTTACTACCTGTGTGACCAAAGGCAAGTAAGCTGCTTAACATCTCTGAGCCTTAATTTCCCTATCTGTAAAATCATAGGGATTTGACTAGACAGTTTCAAAGGTTATTTCCAGTATCAATTCTATAAAACAATCAAATTCTGAAGAGAAATATAGAAAAGTGGGAAGAAGAAAAGATCATTTAGACAAATATAAATCAAAAATCTTAAAATTCAGAATTTTTAATTTCATGGAAATATTGGTTCAACCTACCTAAATAGAAATTAGAAGAAACTTTAATGGGCCCCCATTTTCTCAAAGAAGCATTTTCTAAAGAAAAAATAAGACTTTGCCCTCCAATTAACATGTATATATGTATATAAATATATATGTATATATATGATACAATGATACACAAGGTCATATATTTAGAGCAAGAAAAGACATCAAAGATCATATCAATAACTATGTCTGTCAAGGTTCACACCAGGGGAAAAAACAACTCATGAATTCATTTCTGCTTATATTTAACTATAGCAAAAGATAATCATTTATTATTTAAATTGAAACTTGTGCAGGACATTAAAACGAAGGTAGCAGGGCATTAAAATGTTGACTAAATTTAAGTCCTGGGGCAAGCCCAATATGCCTAAAATTCAAGCTCATTATCACTCACTTGTAGACCTGAATGATATCAAAAATTTGCAAAAGCTTAGTTATAACGTCAGTGGCATGGTTATACTCCATGTGACTTCTGAAATACTGGCTCTCATTCGTGTGGGGTAACTGTTATGTTAAGTGTAAATGCTTTGTTCATACCTTTAAACACCAAAAATAGACCAGTGGGTTCTCAACCAATTAGATCGATTTTTTGCCCTTTATTTTTCCCTCATTGAGTTCAGTGTGTTTATATTGAAAATAACATTGTCAAACCTGGTCAAAAACACAAGAAAAATTATTTTAAAAAATACAATATTGTGTGTGACCATATCTTTAAGTAAAGTTGGCCTTCAGTGGGCTGTGAACATCCCTTATTAAATAGTGCCAACATCACAGCAACAGATAGGTTAATTTACCAAGAAGAATCTCAATATCCATCATGCTGCCACATTTGGCCTTGCTGTGGCTGTATGACAAACCTGCTGCAGCTCAATATCCCAAATCTCAGTCAGGTTGTATTGTGTAGACCTTGGATAGACTGTAGTAACACAAGCACTGAATTCATGTCATTTCTTTCCCTCTACTACCGACCTTGACAGATATGGGTCCCCAAACTAAGAGATAACTCTCACTAAAGCAGGAATGATAATGTTCTGAATCTCTTTCATCTGATAGGATTTATTCTTCCTCACACAGAACTTTCATGATAATAGAGAAACAAAATTACCCTAAGACATTCAGGCCTAACTCCTAAAAATGAGGTATGATGTTAAAAGTGGCATCAGGACATTAGGTCACGGTTTTTTTTCACTTCTTAGGAATGAAAATGGCTCTGTTTTCCAAATATTGACATTAAGGAGCTATCCAGAGGGCATCTTCCCCATCCTAGGCACCCAGCACATCACAATATATGAAATTTATTGTATTCAGCACATAATATAACACTCAGCTATTTGCATTTTTAAAATTTTGTGCAAAACTGTTTTCTTCTATTTCACATAATGCATTTTCCAAGATCAACTTTTCTTTACTTAATTTAGGAGTTATCTGAACCTAAGAATCGGAGAAAAAATACTGTGCTGCAAAAGGATTTAAACTATCTACTAGGCACAATGAAAAAATATATATATATAAACAGGGTTGAACTATTTCCAGAAAACATTTGTCTAGTACACACTGGCTTGCCCACACTTGTTTAGGTTAGGAAGTGAAGGAGTAGTACAGACAAGAAGTCATTAAGCCTCTTACCTGACATGGTGATAGCATGGATGGGACCTTTTCATTCCCAAAGATGTCCCACTCCAAGTAGTTCTGCCTCAGGAACTAATATTCCAGAATTTTGTCCATCAGGCAAACTGAGTAAACAATAACCAACCCTTTCTTATTTTTCAATTCACTGTGAATAAAAAATGGGGAGCTTGATTGCTCCAAATGTCCCTTAGAGATACAACAGAGGAAAGAAAGCATTAATAAAAAGAATTAGTAAATGTCATTATATTCTCCCTGTGCTCCCCCCTTCTCCCTCCCTCACCCCCTTCCCAATCCTCTCTCTTCTCTCCCTTTCCATCTCCTCCTCCTCCTCCTTCTCCTTCCTCTTCCTCTTCCTCTCCCTCTCCTCCTTCTTCTTCTTCTTCTTCTTCTTCTTCTTCTTCTTCTTCTTCTTCTTCTTCTTCTTCTTCTTCTTCTTCTTCTTCTTCTTCTTCTTCTTCTCTCCCCTCCTTCCTTCCTTCCACTACCCACATTCAATTTTTCTTAATATGGAATGTTTTGTGTTTTTTACGATTCATGGGGTGATGAGCACCTGAGCTAGCCTAGTTCTGAAACATCAGAAAGTCATTATGCTAAAGCCATTGCAGAGCCACTAAGGCTCTGTAAGTCTCTACCAAAATGGAAAGGTTTTGAATATTGTTCTGGGCAAGGAATTGTATCTATTTTCTAAGAATCAGCCAAGCTAAATACAGCAGAGTTTATCAGCAGAATATTGTCTCATAAGTAATGGATCATTTATCCATCTACCCAAGAATCAGATAAGAAAAAATTATATCTCTAGCCCTGTACCTGGAAGTTGTAAGTGCTTAATAATGCTAATTGATTGACTACAATATTAAAGAAAAGTTGAGGAATATTTTTAGGAATCAGAGGTGAAAGAGTCACCAGTTTTTCAAGTATGTGAAAGCTATAAAATTCTACTAAGATTCTGGCTCCTTCAAGACACTTCTAGGCCATCCCTGTGACATGTGGCTATGTACCTCCCCTCCAATTCCATTTCTGAAAACAATGATCAATTAAATGCCAACATTCCTAGACAGGGCATCAGTCATTTGCCCTATGACTACAATGGCCATTCTCTCTGACTTTCAGTTCAAAACACCCCTCCTAAGCCAACTCTCCCTAATATGCATTGCTTTCCCTCGTTATAATATAAGATCCTTGAGGGCAGGGACCATCTTGCTTGCTTATATTTGGACCTCCAAGACTTAGGACAGCTCCTGGCACATAGTAGGTGCTTAACAAATGCTTTTTCATTTTTTCATTCTATGAGTTTTTTCCTGTAATTGGCCTACATTGAGAAAAGCACTAGAATAGTAATTAGAACACCCAGTCATTCCCAGCTCTATTATTTTATTAATTCTGAAATAAAAACCACAAAAGGAGGCATTTCCATTATTTTCCAAGTGGATCTCTACAGCAAACTATTCGGGCTTGTTCAAACCTCCTTTGTCCATTTCAGATAAAACTGGGGTTTCTTGGATGCCCAGTCCCTGTACTCTTTCTTCCATGTTTTCATATTACTCAATTATAAGAAAAGGTAAATTTCAACCCTTCTTTCCCCTTTCTACACTAACGTATCCTTTTTCCTTTCCCCTTCTCTTTTCCCTTTTCAAATCCTGCAGACTAAACCAATCAACTCCAAATACTCTGTTTTTCTTATTCAGCTCTCTCAATATTCTTTGAAGACACTAAGGTCTAAAGGGACCCTTCTTTATTTTCTCCTATTAGAATGTTAGCATCATATAACACCTTCTGAATTCTCAAATAAATATACTTTTTCTATATTTCTCTGGACTCTTGTATTTGTATTTTAAAGTTCCTATCCAACTCTGGCCTTTTCATAAGAAATGTTGGAGTGTCCTTTATTCCATTAAAGAACAATTTTTTTCCTTTTGTACAATAACACTCAGTTTCCTAGGATGTTATTCTTGCTTGAAAGTCTATCTCTTTTGCCTTTTGGAATGTCTCTTCTGATTTTTAGTAGAAGCTGCTAGGTCTTGGGTGATCCTTAGTTTGATGCCTTGGTACTTGAACTTCTTGCAGCATATCTGATAGAAGAGTCCTGGATTTTGTCTAAGACATTCTTGGGGGGCAGAAAGGGCACTTCAGAAGTTCATTTCAGAAAGTGTTTTCTGGATTCTTCCCAGCTGTACTTGGCCTTCTCATCCAAATAGATCTGCCTTGTTTTCATTAACAATTGCTTGAAATGTAGTGCCAAGGCTTTTTTTTTTTAAACTCATGGGTTTCAGGCAGTTCTTAAATTTTCTCTTATCCTGTTTACAAGGTCAATTGTTTTTGATATTAGTTATCTGAAGTTCTTTTTCAGTGTTTTGATTTTGTTCTAAAATTTCTTGCTGTCTCATGGAATTATTGATTTCTATTTGTTCTAGTCTTATTTTTAGAGAGTCTATATCTTAAGATAAGATTTACTACTTTCTCTTCTAAGTTGCCTATTTTCCCTCTAATTCTTTCCTTCAGATATTTTATTTCAGTTTTTAACTTTCAGTTCTTTCTTCTGGCTATTCATGTAGTCCTTATGGAAAATTGATTTTTCCCTTTGAGTCTGTGCCTGTAATTTGTTTTCTTATTCCTTTAATTTACTCATCTCTCCAGCTTTGGTTCCTAAATTGAGACTTTGTGTCAGGTCCAGTATCCATCCCTTGCTGTACTTTGAGGTGGGGTGATCAGCCTTACTGGATATTGCCCCTGGGTTCTTACAGTGACTCCACCTCCACCACCTACAGTGACACTTTGAGGGTCATAGCATTAAATCTTCAAGGCATCTTAGGGACCTAGGCTTGGTCAGCACCACTCTGATTGCTACCAAACTTTTGATTTAGACTCCACTGGGGTTTTCTTGGGGAGTTTTCCATGCTTGTCACCTCTAGACACAGAGTCTTCCAAATTACAATGCCCCATCTCTGGTCTCACTTGTACTTTAATGGAAGCATCCCCTATCCTACTTCTCTTGGGCTTCTGCCTGACAGTATATTTTGGAGTGGTAAATATCACTTAAACTATAGGTTCACATTGGGGAGAAAGGGAATAAGTACCTACTATATGCCAGGAAGTGTGGTAAACACTTTTGTAAATGTTATCTCATTTCACCTCATTTGGGTCTTATCATTGGATTTCTTAATCATTAATTGGTCTGGTGCAATCTTCAGAGTTTTGCTGGAGTAGGTATGTAGAAACTCTGCTTCCTGTTTAGGCACCATCTTGACAGAAAGGCTACAGCTGTGACCTTAGGATCACTCTCTAGGTTTCAATTTCCTCCTCTGTAAAATTAGAATTGGATTAATTAATCTCTTCTTAGGGCAAATAGGTGATGCACTGGATAGATAAAGTGATAATTGCACAGGTCTAATGTCAGGATGATTCATCTTCCTGAGTTCAAATCTGGCCTCAGACACTTCCTAGCTGTGTGACACTGGACAAGCCACTTAATCCGGTTTACCTCAGTTTCCTCATCTGTAAAATGAGCAGTAGAAGGAAAAGATAAACCACTCCAGTATCTTTGCCAAGAAAATCCCAAATGGGGTCACAAAGAGTAGAACACAACTGATAGGACTCATCAACAAAAACATACCCTTCTTAAGATTCTGCAACCTTGTAGCATTAGTCTTTAGTTGTAGCATTCGATTCATATGCTAGGGCTTGCTCAGAATCCCTTTTGACTTTTGCAAAATTTTAACCATCTTGGGCCTTTATTGCTTTTTTATACAGTAGCCATATTTGTTTCTCCTTTTCTTCCTGTGTAATCATATAAATAGAGTATGGAAAGAGAGAGAGAGAGATAATGACCACCAATTTCAGCCACAAATTGAAACTAGTAAATGCTTACACATTTAAAAGATCAAATTGAGTATGAAAACAATCTTTGGTGAGATTGTTATATCTAAGAAAGCATACAAATTCTAAGGTTTTCACACTAATGTCAGAAGCTAATAAGTAAAAAATAAATAACAAAATTATATATTTCCTCTTCCAGTCAAGAGCATAGAGTTATTAACTTAATAAAAATGCAGAAGTGGTTTCTTATGAAAAATCTATATGCTGACAAAAAAAATCTAGCCACAAAGATCAGAAACATTTATCAGAAGGGCTCATGTTCCTGATAAATATTTAAGTGTGTGAGGCAGAACCATTGAGAACAGTAAATACTTTATAGCTGGCACTTTGTCAAAACTATAAGTGGCTCTGCCTTAGAATTTTACATCATCCCTGAATTTACAGTCATTTGATAAGTGGCATAGGACAAGAATTACTTCTTTCTAAATCTAAACCAGGTAATAAATCTACCATCAGGATTCTTCTTATTGTCTGTTATCATCTGATGACAATACCTTTTACCTTCATTGTCTTGGCAGAAATATGACATGTAGAATTGTAATGTCACATCACTCACTGTGATTTAACACTATCCAGCCCATACCATTTTAATCAATCAAAATTGTCGCTTTTTAGTATAATGATTCTGTGGTGAATTCCCAGTGTTTAATATAATAGATAGTCTTATCTACTGGTTGATTTACAGTTTCATTCCAAAGTCTAACAGCTCAGAAGGCCATTCTTAATCTTGAACATCTTTGGAATTAGCAAACAAGAATCATTTGAGGTTCTAAAAATGCTAATTTCCGCTACAGGATGGGAAACTACAAAAATATTTAAAGTGATAATAGGTAAAGTCACTTGTAAGAACACAAGCCAGTTCTGTGAAATAAAGACCCAGGAGTACCTGTAACTCATGCCCCGTGCATTCACAAATGGCCATGGCATCTGTAACCCTCTTACAAGAACTCTTGTGTACGTGAGTTTGCTTTTAAAACCACTGATCAAGATAGCAGCTGTTTGACATAAAGCACTTCTCTTCCTTTTATCCAAATAAGTATATACACAAATTTTATAATCTTACTTGTTATAACCATGAAAAAAAATTCTTTCATTGATTAGACCTTTTAAGAGACTATTTGGAATTTCCTAACATTCTTCAAAATTATGAGGGGCATGGATTAAGTGATTCAAGATAGATTCCATTTTTGTTACCATCACCCACAATCACTATGATAAACCATCAGGCAACAGAGCAAACAACAAAACTTTATTACTTGAGATTCTTTTTGTGGGATATTAAAAAGCCTGTGATTCTTCATGCTGGAAACTGTAATCTTACATCAGCAGATACTAGAGCAAAATGTGTTTGCATGACCAAATGGTGTATTCTCAGTTCCGAATAGCATGACTTGTTTAATTAAGGCTCAGTACATTTTGAATGACAGAGAAACAACTATTTTTGCTGTAATATAAACCAATAAAGGCAAAGATGACTAAATATATACATATTATTGGTAAAGTGATTTAAATAACCACTTGAAATAATTAGAGTAAATAATTCATTATCACTTGAGGTAATTAAAAATAAATGTTTTGGTTTCTTGAAGAAAGAACTTCAAAGTGGTTTGCCAAAGCATAAATATCAAATATAATTATGAAATGTTAACCCCCATTGCTAACATCCAAGTTGATATAATTCACTCTCAGCAGTGTGAGGCCTCACTAATACTGTTGCTATTTTAGGAAGCTGATATAATACTCAATCAACTATCTCTCCCCATCACCACTCCTGCCAGTGTTATCTTGGACCAGTCACTTGGAAGATTGCCTGACTTTATGCAATTCAAGTATATTTGCCATGATGCCCAACTTTCCAGTCTCAACAGTCTCAGCTGGCAGAGAAATGCAGAAAAAATATGGGAGATTCAAGGAAGAATGTTGGTGGAGAATAGGGCAATGCCATAGGGTGAGAGAAATTGGCACCCAGAAAGATCTGGGGCAGAGACTGACGAAGATAAGACAAATCGTTTGGCTGATAGTCCAAAGGTTTACAAGCAAAAAGCAGAAGTTTTCACCTTGAGATTAAAAACCTTCTATTCCCTGAACAATTAGTATTTATTAATCACCTGCTATATTCTAGGCATTATTTTAAGTGACGGGGATATCAAAAAAGGCAAAAGACAGTCCCTCCTCCCCGGGGGACATAGAGGAAGATTGCTAGAAAGACAAAGAGCCGTCACTTCCAATAAAAAGGATTGAAGAGCTGAGGAGCTCAAACATACTTTTTGAAAGCCCTCTCTACACCAGAAACTATGAAAAGCCCATAAACATCACTAAAGACATAAGGAATAAGATCTCTATTTCCCCAAAAATTGGCACTTATGTAGAGTGTACAGAATGTACCAGCATAAAGCTGACCCAAAATACGTGTTGTGCCAATTGGTACAAGTGACTAGGGGGCAAACTGAATGAATACCCAAGGAAGGAAACATTTATTAAGCACCTACTATGCTCCAGGTATTATGCTAAATGCTTTTACAAATATTGTATCATTTGATCCTCGTAACAACTATGAAAGGGTAGGTGCTATTGTTATCCCCATTTTACAGACGAGGAAACTGAGGCAAACAGTATTTAAGTGACTTGCCTAGGGTCACACAGCTAGTCAGTATCTGAGATCACATTTGAACTCAGGTCTTAGTAACTTGAGGGCAGTACGCTCTCCACTACAGCACTTATTTTCTTCTAGATGACAGAACAAAGACTCGAATCAAAGTTATATGAGTTTGAATAAAGAAGGCTCTCTGCAGGGGCTTAGGGAAATTGAGGGTAGAGATTTGAAGTGGAATTCTGAAGGAGCAAATCGAGCACATAGATACATTTGCTATTCCGTCCAACACTGGGGAGTGACAAGTGAGCCGACACGGGAATAAGTTTTGAGGATGAGTCAGGGGTACAGGCTGTCAGGAAGAAACCACCAAGAATCCACTGCCTTTATTTTAAGGGAGAGTTCCTTTCTCTTTCCCTATCAACAATTCTGAGCACAAGAGTAAGTAAGAGACAAGTTCACCTCCCCTTTAACTACCACCCTAGAGAGATCACGTTGCCATGGGGATCCCAGAGTAGCAACTCTACAGATAACACTAGTTCCGGAGAAAGCTGGTCACCCTACAAGACTACCCACACTCATGTCCCCCCTGTAGGGGACTGACTGCAGTAAACTGAGAGAGCTCTACCAGCCTTGACCCTCAATCATCGACATCAATGTGGGACTGGTCTTCTCTCCTTACTAACTAGCTCCTTCAGGCCCTGGGGATTTGGGCTCCAGTCACCACTCTTGAGCCCTCCTCCTTCAGCTCCATAGCCTGGATCCATTTTTGCATACTAATTCTGTCCACTGTTTTCCCAGGGACATCCAGGTTGTTGCATTCTCCTGCTAAATAAATTGATTTCAATGAAAACCATGGAACCCACTCAGTCATAGTTTCTGATGAGATGTAGGTGACATAGGAAATATGTCAGAGGAATTGGAGTCAGGAAAAACCTGAGTTCAAATTCTGCCTCAAACACCTAATCTTGCTTTCAGACAGGCAACACCCCCAGTTAATGGACTTAGAGGGATTCCTGTGGAAACCCCAAGTGAGTTTTATGTATGGCACATCAGCCATACATCTGTTAACTAATGAACCCATCAACCCCAGCAGATGAGTTTCCCTGTTATGCAATAGCCCCAGTATCTCCTGGCCCATAGCTTAACATGAAACCCAGCTGCCTCAAATAAAAATTTTGTGCATCCCTTGTGTGATTGCAACAAGTAGGATCTTTTGCTGTTTTTGTTTTAGTGTAATCAAGTGCTTCTGATTAAATCATGTGATTAAAGATCTTCCCCACCATTAATGGGCCTGGCAAGATTTGTAGGAAGGCCCACACTTTTTGCTAACCCCTCATTTTCATTCACTCCATATATCCAGTCAGCTATCAAATCTTGTTCTCACCATCACACCTCTCCTTTACACCTCCTTCTCTCCATTCCCACAGCCACCACCCCAGGGCAGTCCCTCATTACCTATTGCCTGAACTGTTTCAATGGCCTTCTGATTGGTCTTTCTTCCTCAAATCTCTCCTCACTGCCAAAATGATTTTCCTAAAATACAGGTCTTATTTGTACAAAAATGCTTATGACAGCTCTTTTTGTGCTTGCTAGGAATTGGAAATTGAGGCAATGCCCATTAACTGGAGAATGACTGAACAAATTGTGGTAGATGATTATAATAGAATACTATTGTGCTATAAGAAATGACCAGCAAGAAGATTTCAGAAAACCTGGAAAGACTTACTTGAACTGATACAGAGTGATATAAGCAGAACCAGGAGAATATTGTACATTGTAACAGCAGAACTGTGAAAAACTTGGCTATTCTCAGCAGTTCAATGACCCAAGACAATCCCAAAGGAATCATGATGAAAAATAAGAACTGAAAGAATATGAATAAAAAACAAAGCATACTATTTTTCACTTTGTTTTTTTATGAATTTTCTTCCACAAAAATGATTAATATGGGAATGTTTTATTTGCATCATTGTAGATGTATAAACTATATTATAAAATTGCTTACCATCACAAAGAGGGGGCAGGGGAGGAAGAGAGGGATAGAATTTGGAATTTGAAACAAAAAAAAGCAATGTATGTTAAAAATTATTTTTACATGTAATTGGGGGATGAAATGAAGTATTTTTTAAAATAAAAATAAAGTATAGGTCTAACCATGTCACCTCCCTATTCAATAAGCTCTAGTGGTTCTTCCCAATTAATTCTAGGATAAAGTATAAACCTCCTTATTTGGCATTTAAACCCTTCAAAACTTGGTCCCTTTCTGTCTTTCCAGTCTTCTTACATGTCACTCTCCTCCATGCTCTATATGGGCAGCTAGGTGGCACAGTGGATAAAGTGCCAGGGTTGGAGTTCAGGAAGACTCATCTTTCGGAGTCCTAATCTGACCTCACATACTTACTAGCTATGTGACCCTGGGCAAGTCATTTAACCCTGTTTGCCTCAGTGTCCTCTTCTATAAAATGAGCTGGAAAAGAAAATGACAAAACACTCCAATATCTTTGCCAAAAAGACCCCAAAAGAGGTCAAGATGAGTCAGACATGACTGAAAAATGACTGAACAAACATGTATTCTACAAGTCAGCTACAGTGGCCTTATAGCTGTTTCTCACACGCAAGAAACCATCTCTTGATTGGACCTTTGCATTGCTCACCATGACAGTGATGTCCTCTCTCCTTACTTCTGAATCCTCAGTCCTCTGACTTCCTTTAGAATTCAGCTCAGTTTCCATCTTCTTCATGAGACCCTTCCTAGCTGCCATTCTTTCTAACACTACCTTCAGTAATAGATAGATGTGTGTATATGTATATATATATATATATATATGTATATGTGTGTGTATATTTATATGTATATGCACATGTGAATATGTATATAGATATATACATGCATACATGTATTTTGTATGTATATTGCCTCCACCACTAGAATGTGAGTTTCTTGAGAACAGGGACAAAATTTCTATCTTTTTTTGTATAGCTCGGTACCTGGGACATAAGTGCGAATGAATGTTTGTTAACTGGCTGAATGACAAGTACACCAAAAAGGACAGCCTTCCACTTGTGCCTGAATTGTCTACAGTCTCCTCCCACAATACACCCTCTCAATCCCAGAACTTTACTCTCTGTATGACTTGGCCCATGAGAAACCACTTAGCTTGAAGGCTGGTAGGGAGAGACATAACCCAAACTGATATCCTACTGCATCATGAAGGGGGCATGCATTGTGGAGTGGGGGAGGGGGGGAATCAAGGGATGCCAAGCCAAGGATCCCAGGTAGTAAGAAGGCATCATGGTCTATTAGAACAAGGGGCTCACCCTCCCCACCCATACACCAGTTTCCAGCTTTTAGAACAACGTTGCTCCTAGTAGTTATGTTCATAAAGCTGGGGAATCCACGTCTTGTTTCAGGTTCAGGAGAGGAATGGAATGAGTGGCAGATGGATGCTTTAGATCCCTCAGGAATACCTCAAGACTTAGTGGAGCATCTGGCACACCACAGATGCTTAATAACTGCTCACTTAATTGAAGTTTGACTACCAAGTGATGCTATTTCTGTTGCAAGTTTCTCTCATAGTTTTCCAGATATTCATAAACTTATTCCTTTATTGCCTGGGAATTACCAGGTAGTAGTTTATCTCAATGACATTACGATGTTTCTTTGCAATTGCTCCCTTTTTTAAAAACTGTTCTCCAGTCACTGAACCAGAACTAGTTGTTCATAATGCTGGAGAAATGTCCATCTAAGTAAAAGGAGCTGGAGTTTCTCAGATGGAGAAGAGGCTATAAGGGAAGTGTTACTACACCTGCCAACTGTGGTGACAATATGTAACAGTAAGTCCCCCAACATACACAGGGGGACTGCTATCACAGGTTCTTAGATCTGCATTCAGAAAAGGAAAGCAATTTTCAAAGGATTAACAATCACCTTAAACAAGCACTTGTATCATTTCTTTAACCAAGCACATATATCATACACCTAGTTCCAGGAGGGTCAGCACTCTGAACTTCAAAGAAAATACAGAGAAATCAAAGATCAACAAACATGCCTGAATTCAGATGGACCCCAACTGTATAACCATAGTTACCAGAGAGAAAAGCACTGATATGTGGGTTTTCAAAGCTGGGGAGGGATGGGGAGCTCCTTAAAGCAGCTTCCCAGAGTCCTCCTCTGGCATTCAAACTTTCTTACAAAAACTAAGCCCCAAAGTAAAACCTCACACTTAGAGTATTTATACACTGTTTAGAGCTAGTTGGCATAACCCTCTGATCCAGTGCCTCAATACAAAAAACAAAAGGTACGTGGGACCTTGCTACAAAACAGCTCCCCTAATCAAGTCCCAGAATGGGCAGGCCCATCAATGGGTGGAAGTATATCTTCTTTAATCACATTATTCAATCAGAGGCACTTTTAGAAAAACAAAAACATCCAAAGATCCTAATTTGATTGCCATCACACTCCACCCTTCCAGAATCCTTGGCCTTATGATCTAAATAGCCATAGATCTTGGAACCAACAGAGGCATTATACTTCTTGATTATACTAAAACAAAAACAACAAGATATCCTACTTTGCTTGACCTTACACAATATTGCAAGGAAAGGGAACCACATTGGCCAAGTCCCTACAACGACTTCAGTATCAATCTGTAGGAAATTAATCTTATATTTCTCAGTATTGACTGCTCCCAGGTCTACACAGGCATCCAAAGAATTTTTTATGAATTCTAGTAACATGCAGGAAATATTAGATGTGTTCTGTTTGACCTCAGGGGCAGAACCAGAAGCAATGTGTAGAAGTCATAATGAGGTCAATTTAAGTATGATGTCAAGAAAAACTGACAAACAATTTGAACTGTCCAACAGTAGAGTAGGAGGCCTTCGGAGGTGGTGAGGCTCTCCTTCCATGGAGGCTGGACAACCACCTCTCATCTATGGTTTGGACTAAATGAACACTGAAGTCCCTTTCAGTTCTTAAATACAGTGATCCAGTGACAAAAATGGATGAGCTGAAATGTTGTTTACCCCTGCCCCTCTGACACCATTTATATGGTGACATACTCTTTTGGCATGGCAATAAAGGGTATCTTATCCAAGCTGGCATCTCCATCTCCTGACGTCATTCAATCCTGTGCATACTTTTTCTCATTTGACAAATACTAGCCAAGTATAATTACACAATTTCAAGAAAAGTCCTGCCAGCGATTAAAGTAGTATTTGAGTACTGGGGCCATCACCTGAATAAGATCCAGAATCACAGTGCCCCCAGCACATCTAACATATCAGAAAATTAAGCCAGCAGCAGATAAGGGGGCCCCTTTTTGTCCTACTGGTTTAACTTTTTCCCTATGGATTCCTCAGGACACCACAAGCAGCAAACGGATGCATTGACTGGGAGGAAACATGGAGATGGACAAACACAGAAAAACAACTCTGTTTTTGGTTATTTGCCTGTTGTAGTTTAAGCAAGACTTTAGACTACAACTTGTGAGCATTGCCACATTATATCAAATCAAGTTACCTAATTTATGTCATGGTTCAGGCATGCCCTGCTTAAAACCCACCAGAGGAATGTTCAGCTGCCATTTGCCTATGATTCTCAGTCTCAGGGCTGGTCAGTTAGAAGCAAATAATCATTAGTAAAATACCCTACTGCCATGCCTCCTAACCCCAGAGTGACTGATTCATCCTTCTCCCCCAGCAGAGTTCTCCTACAAAAAATAGTCTTCATCTTTGATACTCCTTTTCACCCGAACGATGGTTTAAGTTCACTTTTATCTCCTAAACACTACCTACAAAGCAATGCCAGCAGAAAATGAGGGGCTGGTTATGGGGTGGAATTAACTTCAAAAAACATTACCAGGAACTAAAATGTCCTGTGAGAGATGAGAGGAACAGCATAGGGCCTCCAGGGAAAGAAGTCTTTGTAGGTAGGAGTATACTCTTAGCATCTCAAAAAGTAATAACTTATGTTAATATAATGTGAGTTTTGCAAGTCTTTACACACACAATCATGTTACCTCAAGATGTTGGGGCTGCTATCTTTTGGTCCCTTTCTGGTCTGATGGCCTGTGGGCTGCAATTACTCACCTTGACTTAAAACCACACCTGCTTCAATAAGCTCTGTTGTAGCCTGCCCACAGGACTGGGCTTACATCCACCAGACTTCCCTATACAGTCCTATTACTGGTAGAATAGTAAAAAGAAATTCTTCTCACCCTAAAACACAGTGATTTCTTCCCATCCTTGCCTGAACAGAAAATATACACATCAGCATAAAGGACATGAGAATTGGCCCAGCTCTTATTCAACTTAGTGATTGAATTTAATTCAACGAGCATATTTAAGCCTGCACTGTGAACTAGGCACTGTGCTAGATGTAAGGAATAGTACCTTTAGGTGCTAGATACTAGATGCTAACAATACAAAGACAAAGGAGTAGAGTCTGTGCTCTCAAAGGGCTCACCCAAGTCCAATTCCCAGGAGCAAGGGACATACAGGGAGGCAGAAGAGTAACCACTGCCCCCCATAGAGATGGTAGCTGCCATAGAGAACAATGAGGGAGGCACAAGTTTATATTTTCCATCTGAGGCCAATGAAAATGAGGCTGGAAGTTGTGGCTGGCCTTGTAAGGCTGGGCATGAAAATATAATTGAGAATACAGAATAATGAATGAAGAAAATTGTTTTGACCTCCTGTTGCTTACATAAATATCGAATACATGTGGAGGAGGGAGTCGATATGTATAAACATATGTGTAGCTACATACATGGGGACAGCTAAGTGGCTCAGTGGATAGAGTGCTGGTCCTAGAGTCAGGAAGACTCATCTTTCTGAGACCAAATCCCACCTCAGACATTTCCTAGTTATGTGACCCTGGGTAAGTCACAATTCCATTTGCTCCAGTTCCTCATCTGTAAAATGAGCTAGCCAAAGAAACAGCAAACTACTCCAGTATCTTTGCCAAGAAAACCTCAAATGGTGTCATGAAAAGTGTTGGACACAATGGAAAAGAGACAAAACAACAAATGCACATACATTTGTTGGTATCAATATCAATGTTTGTATATATACATCCTTATGGCTATAACACTCGGATCTCTTTCACTTCATCTTGAACTACATATAATTATATTTACATACTATCTATACAAAATAAATATATCACATATACAAAATAAATGCATATATTACACAAAGTAAATATATAGTTTATTCAGATATACTATTATACCCACATGTACAAATACAAAATGAATATGTAAATAGAAGACAATGGGAGAAGAGGCAGTAAATACCTAGAGATATTAGTAAGTTTCATATGAAAGGTGACATGAACTGAGCTTTCAAGGAAAGTAAAGATTCTAAGAGGAAGGAGGAAGGTCATTAAAATAGCCTCATGACTGCATATTATGATTACCGTATTCAGGAAGATAGTTGGAAGGTGACGAGTGCCAAAAAGCTTCACCCCCTCTCGCACAAAATGAAATTGATTATATTTTAACAGAAAAAAATGGCTGATAACCAATGGGGCAATCATTTCAGAATTAGCTCTAGAATATTAATTGACTAATCATTTCTGCATTAAAGAAAGGATTAAAATGGCATGAAGATACTATAGGAAATCACAACAGCCTTAACTTGAGCTGTTAAAACAAGCTTTTTAAACAATATTGAAGAAAACGTTATAGGTCCTGGTTAAAGATGGAACCAGGGCAAGTGTAAGCAGCAGAAAAGGCTGATTAGCAAAGTCACAAACTCTTTTTTTCTTACACTTCACATGAATTGCCTCTTCAGATAATAGTCTCCGCCTTTAATAAAAGACCATTAGTGGCCATTAAGAAACGCTGCTTTACAAGGAGGTCGAAATTTCATGAGTCTTAAATGTCACACCAGGGAGCCACAAAGCCAGTCAACATTTTCATATGGAAACACCTGTACTCAAGGAATAAGGCATGACAAATTAAGACTGACTTTCTGAATTGCAATATAAACTAAATGAAGAATAATGCATGGATTTGCTTATTTGGTCTTTCCCGCTATTGGTCTTCAGCCATAATAGTCTTAAATACTATATAAGCGGCACTGTCTTCAACACCAAGCAGATAAAAAATTCATTCCATTTACAAAAATAACGTAGCTGGCCATTCGAATCATTCAAATTGAGATTGTCAGGCTATTGTTCCTTGCTCTGATACAAAGCTCTCATCCCATTTTTCTCTATCTTCCTGTAGATTTTCTTTGAAGGACTATTTGTTTTCAAAGTTTCCATCTGAATGTTTAATGAAAAACATTGGATAGCAACAACAATAACAGTAAGCATGTGTAAGTACTTCGTACATAGCACATGTGTAAGTAAATGTAAGTACTTCATATATAACACAAGAGATGCTGAAGCAACAGGATCTTTATCCTAAACGACATGAGCAAGAAATCTCTCGTACAAATCCCGACTTATTCTAACTAATTGAACTCAAAGTTGCCAAAAGAGAAGTAAATTTCTCAGAGTTAATTAAATTAGGATGATTATGAGATGCATTTTTCAAAGCGATGTTTAATTCAGTGTTTATGTAAGTAAGCATTAGTGATTACATTTTTACCATATCATCTTTTATCGCTTAGGTATACCAGTGGCAGTCACCAGAAACTTCAGTGGATCACCACTGGTACTCAAAAGTCTGTATTTTACATCCATCAATACTGTAGTGATTATACATATAGAAAATGAAGGCCTTTTAAAGCCATTTTCATAGGCTTCAGTATTTTCAAAAACAGGAACTCAAAAGTCACAGAGAAATTCCAAAATATTTTTTGTATTAATTCTGTGCAGTTCTGATCAGTATACTTTTAATATAATGAATAGTTGTTAAACTTTTATTTTATTGAACCAACATTAATACTTTTCCTCTACCTGTGGTTCCCTTCAAATCTGTCATGGCTGGCTTCATATGTCTTCTTTCAGCAAAAGTGTGTTGCACATATTAATATCAATATATGTATATATGCACACATATGGCATGGTTGGGATATCTCTAAGACTTGGGTCTCTTTCATTTCTTCATCTTGAACACATGTAATTATATTTACATGCTAAACATACAAAATAAATGCATATATTTGGATAAAATAATTATCATTTTTTGGTCCTAGAATAGGCAGTATAGCTATATAAAGAGAACTTCCATTGGTTTCCAAGAGTTTAGAGGTAGCTTGGTAGCAAATTATGAATTACTGAATGAAATATTATGTCCCTGAGCATCAGTGTATTGAATGATACTTTATACATAAGATGATTCCTTTGATGCTATCTTCATTCAATGTTCCATAATTGCTCATTTCTCCTTCCTATTGACACTGGGTTTGCTTAGATCAAATATTCATCTTTGAATCCTGCTTCATAATTTTCTGGCTCCAAATCTAAGTTCTGACATTCATTTGCTACACCAGACAATGCAATTATTATCCTCAAATGTAATCAATGTATATTTCATTACAAAAGATGATAAAGAGTTTAAATGCTCCTCAGTAATTTTCACACATGGAAGAAATAAACTATAATTGATTTTACAGAAATAAAATTCTTTTCCTCTATTGGTCTAACCTCAAAAGCAATTTTATGATACAAATTATTTCATTGGTATAAGATGTACTGTCACTTTGGGGGTTTTCCTTTTTCACCTTATATTGTCAAAAAGCATTAGCACCCTTTCTATTTACTGGAGATGGATTTCTGTAACACAAAACTTGCTAAACCACTAGTATCAAGAAATGAAGTCAATAATATGTTCTGAGTTGTATTACCCTGAAAGAAATTCAGCATAAATAATTATGTGACATGGATACATTATTTGACCCAGATGCTTCTATACATGTGGTATATAACAAAGTTTTGTTTCATTAGTTGGTAAATATTGATACAGGTAAAAGAAGCCATCAGCATAGAATGGATGTTAAGGTGGTTCTACCTTGCTAGAAACAAGGCTAGACCTTTCCCTGTGGCCAAATACTCAACCTACTTCCTAGTTAAGCACAGAGAGGTTCACCAAAAAATGGCCAGTAGGTGCTCATTTTGATGGCAGTAGCAATTCATGAAACAAACAAACAAAAAATTTTAATAGCCCTTAATCCTGTGTGGCTTTCTTCAGCTTCCACAAAGGGTGGCAGATAGAAAAGAAGGATATGGTTCAAAAACACATTTAGCTTTTAGACCACTTATGTTCATTTTGTTAATTAAATTTTCAGTACTCTGCTGTTGTTCAATAGTTTCAGTTGTGTCCAACACTTTGTAACCCCATTTGGGGTTTTCTTGGAAAAGCAGTTTGTCATTTCCTCTTTCAGCTCATTTTACAGATGAGGAAACTGAGGTAAACAGGGTTAAGTGACTTGCCTGGGGACACACAGCTAGTATCTGAGGCCAGATTTGAACTCAGGAAAATGAGTCTCCATGACTCCAGACCCAGCACTCTATCCACTATGCCACCTAGTTGTCCCATTTTTTTTTATTTTGAGGTTTTTTTTAATGCTGTCGCCTATTATTTCTCTCCTCAAAGATTTTCCTTGAATTAAATATTTTTGCCTTCTAAATTTTTTGATCTCTCTTAAATATTTTTGAGAGACCCCTCATCCTGATTTTTTAAAAAAATTTTTAAATTTAATTTTTAAATTTTTAATTAATTTGAATTAATTTAATTTTTTATTTTTAATTTAATTTTTTAATTTTCATTCATTTTATTTTTAATTTATAGAATAAAACAAGCAATTCCATAGCATAGCATATTTTTTAAAAGATAATTTCACATGAAACTGCCCATCTATTATGTACAACTTGATATTGTTTTTAAATATATAATAAAGCTATGTAAATTTCTTTTTTCCCCTTCTTTTTCTTTCCCTCTACCCTAAAGTTGGCTACAATTAGACACAAATGGATGTATGTGTGTGGATATGTGTGTGTGTGTGTGTGTGTGTATACACACACATAAGTAAAAATATTCTATATACACTTTTATTTATCAGCTCTTTCTCAGGATACAGACAGCTTCTTTCTCTATAGGTCCCTTATAGCTAATTTAGGTATTTATAATAATCAAAACAACTTATTTACTCAAAGTCTTTCTTAGAACAATATTTCTGGGGGTAGAGCCAAGATGGTGGAGTAAGAGCAAGGCCTTGCTTGAGCTCTCCCCCCCATACCCCTAAAAAACCTATAAAAATTAGTCTAAACAGATTCTGAAGCTGCAGAACCCATAGAATGACAGTGTGAAGCAAATCTCCAGCCCAAAACAGTCTGGAAGGTCAACAGGAAGCATCTATCATGCCCAGCAAAGCAAAGTACACTGTGAATTATGTGGCACAGACAGAGCCTGAGTAGGCCTTGGCAGGACTGAACCACTGGAAGCTGTGTCAGTTTTGATCTCAAAACTCAGAGGAAAACTTGGAAAGTCAATGGAAGAAGGCTGTCAGATCTGTGTGAGAGAGTAGAGTAGTCCAGCATCAGTTCCAGGGTGGTGGAGAGGGCAGAGGAGCCCATGGCAGACAAAGAAACAGTGGCTGTTTCTAGAGATCCAGGTCCACAGATTGTAGGGGGATCCAGCAGCTGACAGTACACTCCTCCACCCCCACTGGAAGCAGAGAACTACTTTGACAAAGAGCTCAAAAGTCAAGTAATTGACTGGGGAAATGAGTAAAAACTGGGGGAAAAGATCAGATTATAGAATCTTACTTTGGTGACAAGGAAGATCAAAACATACAACCAGAAGACAACAAAGTCAAAGCTCCTTCATCCAAAGCCTCCAAGAAAAATATGAATTGGTCTCAGGCCATGGAAGAGCTCAAAAAGGATTTTGAAAATCAAATAAGAGAAGAAGAGGAAAATTTGGGAAGAGAAATGAGAGTGATGCAAGAAAACCATGAAAAATGAATCAACTGCTCGGTAAAGGGGATCCAAAAAATGCTGAAGAAAATAACACCTTAAAAAATAGACTAACCCAAATGGCAAAAGAGATCCAAAAAGTTAATGATGAGAAGAATACCTTAAAAAGCAGAACTGGCCAAATGGAAAAGGAGGTTCAAAAGCTCATTAAAGAAAATAATTCTTTAAAAACTGGAATGGAGCAAATGGAAGCTAATGACTTCATGAAAAATCAAGAAATTATAAAACAAAAGCAAAAAAATGAAAAGCAATGTCAAATATCTCATTAGAAAAACAACTAGAAAATAAATCCAGGAGAAACAATTTAAAAATTATTGGACAACCTGAGAGTTATGATCAAAGAAAGAACCGAGACATCATCTTTCAAGAAGTTATCAAGGAAAACTGCTCTGATATTCTAGAACCAGAGGATAAAACGGATATTGAAAGAATCCACTGATCACCTCCCGAAAGAAATCCCAAAAAGAAAACTCCTAGGAATATGGTAGCCAATTCCAGAATGTGCAGGTCAAGGAGAAAATATTGCAAGTAGCCAGAAAGAAACAATTCAAGTATTGTGGAAACACAGGTAGGATAACACAAGATCTAGCAACTTCTACGTTAATGGATCAAAGAGTTTGGAATATAATATTCCAGAAGTCAAAGGAGCTAGGATTAAAACCAAGACTCACCTAGCAAAACTGAGTATAATACTTTAGGGGATAAAAATGATGATTTAATGAAATAGAGAATTTTCAAGACTTCTTGATGAAAAGACCAGAGCTGAATAGAAAATTTCACTTTCAAATACAAGAATCAAGAGAAGCATGAAAAGGTAAACAGGAAAGAAAAATCATGAGACTTACTGAGGTTGAACTGTTTACATTCCTACATGAAAAGATAATATTTGTAACCCTTGAGAGTTTTCTCAGTACTAGAATAGTTGGAGGGATTATATATATACATATATATATATATATATATATATATATATTATATACAGAGGGCACAGGGTGAGTTCTATATGAAGGGATGATATCTAAAAAAATAAAATTAAATTAAGAGGTAAGAGAGGAATATATTGGGAGAAGGAGAAATGGAGAAATAGAATGGGACAAACTATCTCTCACATAAAAGAGGCAAGGAAAAGCTTTTTCAATCAAGGGGAAGAGGGGGGAGGTGAGAGGGAAAGAGTGAACCTTACTCTCATCAGATTTGGCTTAAGGAGGGAATAATATGCACACTCAGTTTGGTATGAAAATCAATCTTACCCTACAGGAAAGTAGGGGGGAGGGGATAGGGAGCATGATAGAAGGGAGGGCAAATGGGAGAAGGGGGTAATTAGAAGTAAAGACTTTTGAGGAGGGACAGGGTCAAAAGAGAGAATAGAATAAATGGGGGGGGGAGGATAGGGTGGAGGGAAATATAGTTAATCTTCCACAACATGACTGTTACAGGAGTTTTTTTCATGAGTACACATGTATAATCTATATTAAATTGCTTGCCTCCTCAATGGGGGTAGGTGGGGAGGGAGGAAAGAAGTTGGAACTCAAAGTTTTAAAGATGAATGCCAAGAACTGTTTTTACATGCAGCAGGGAACTATGCCATACAGCAATGGGGTACAGAAATCTATCTTGCCCTACAAGAAAATAGAAGGGAAGAGGATAAGAGAACGGGGTGAGGGTGATAGAAGTGAGGGTAGATTAGGGAAACAGGTAATAAGAATGCAAGCTTTCTTGGAGTGGGGGGAAGAGGAGAGCTGGGAAGAAAATTTGGAACTCAAAATCTTGTGGAAATGAATGTAAATTTTTAGTGAAACTAAAAATAAATTAATTAAAAAATAAAAACAATGTTGCTATTACTATACACAATGTTCTCTTTATTCTGCTCATTTTGCCCTTCATTATTTTGTACAAGTCTACCATTTTTATTACTCCAAATGTGAGATTTTTTGTGTAGCTTATGTGGGTATGGTTCAGACTCCTAACTCTCCCCAGGCTCTCCTTGAGCTACAGCTAACTCACTCACCCCACCCACATCCATGCTTCCAGGTAAAAAGACATAATACCCCAAAGGGAGTGGCCGCCTACAACTCTCTCTGAATCATAGAGATAAACCTGGTAGGGAGTGGAGAGAAAGACACATGTCTACTATGTACAACTGTAGTTCCTGAGCCCCAATAAGTGTGTTTCCAATTTAAATGAATAAGACAATTATTCAGACCTTTAACTCTTCATCATGAAAATTATTGAACACATATAAAGCAATAATAATCATAAAATAATAATTCCCCTCTTCCCATAAACTTGGATCATACTACCTTACACATAATGTCTGTGGGTAGAATTGACACAAACTTACATAAACTTAGTCATAAAGCACATGATTAGGGAAACCCACATAACAAGGGCAATTAACCACTTCAGAGTAGTCCTTAGTTTTCTTGGTCCTCTAGGGAACATTCTGCACCATTCACCATCTACTGAACAAAGATGTTTCTCTGCTACTCCCTTGCCTTTGAAGCAATATGAAGCTCATTTATCAGTGTCCATGACCTACAACCTTCAAAATGTCTTAAGCTGGCTCCTTTGACTGAGTGTTGAGTCAGAGTTAAACTTGGTAAGTTCCCTTAAGTCCAGGTTTTGCAAAACCATACAGGTCGCTTTCTGGGTAGTGGGGTATTTCCCTCTTTTGAACCATAGAGGGCAGTAAAGGGTAATGTAAATGATCCTGGAAGGCAAGCTACAGATAGTAAAGGAAGCAAGATAGCCTTTCCCTACTGAGCTCTTCAAGCAGCGGACCATTCTGCCTTCTCCAATCAAGAACCAGAATCAGAGCTTTCCCCCAAACAGATCCTTTCCTTGCATCAACTACAGATCTTCTGTCTCCATTGCACTGGTTTCATCTGGGCTATGCTGAGATCTCTTAATTCTTGTCGATTGGTTTCTGATGTCTCAGTTGATGACTTCTAATTCCCAACTTTGCTCCAGGCTTCTTAATTGACATCATTGCCTTAAATCAAGGTTTCCTCATATTTAATGACTTACCTCTCTTAGGTTGAGGAAACCAAAATCTACACTTCTTCCATACACAATGCAAAAAATCAATGTACAATTTTCCCACAGTTCTCTGAATCAGAGCAATAAATTTCTACATTCTAAAAACAAGGATATGTAAATTTGCTCCTGAGAAAATAATGCATGGTAACTATCAGCCTGTATTTTTTGCATCATAGAAAGAATGCTTTCACTCAGATTGACTCAGAATTTTCTATGTTGTCATCAAACTGTTTTTCTCTCTATTTATCACACAAATGTCCCTTTTGTGTTCCTTTTAATCTACATATAAGGGGGAGGAGTTAACTTACTCTTGTCAAACAATCTGATGCACAAGAGTAATTGAAGCAAATGAATGTTGAGATTCTCGATAAAAATGAAAAACAAAAACTAAGCGATACAAAAAAGTTGTAGCTCAGTAGAACAATTCATAGGTTGTTCTTGGAGAAGTGAACCGAAATAATGAATAGGGTTGATTTTACTGTGTATTCCACAGCAATAAATACGTAGTTATTACTTTATGCAGGATTTGGTCATGTCAGCCTAAAATGTCCATGATTAATACAAGCAACAAAAAAGACCACAGAGAAAATAAAATATTTACAATTTATGCTAAAATATAGTCAATTTAATTTTTTGTGATATTGTTCATTGCTTTCATGTATTCAGAACTGTAAAAAAGAGGATGGATTAAATGGATTCCACAGCTCTTAAACTGCTTCCTAATGAAAAAGGCTAATCTTTTAATACCAATATTCCAGTCTTAGGACAACAGAAGGGTGTGCGCTTGGTGGAAATGGACTGCCAAATTTTGTGGCTTATGGTTTTCTTAATAAGTATCTTGGAAATCTGCGGTATTAAACTCAAATAGAAAAGGATCCCTCTGGGCATAGACTTAGAAAACCACAAATTATCCATGTTTTACTACATTTTTATTACTTTGTTAAACATTTCCCAATTGTATTTTAATCTAGTTCCTAATGCACTGGGGAGTTCAGCCTGTGGGTCTTAAGTTTGACATCTCTGGTATGAAAGATACCATGCAGAGTAATACTAAATGCTACATATACTAATAAATACTAAAACCAGATACTAAAAGATTCAAGGAAACCTCCCAACACAATGGTAAGATTCTCTGTGTAGGACACACAGAACATGGGCAAGATTCAAAATGAAATATAGAAGGATTTCAGTCTTTACTAGCACCAAGAATATCCACGCTGATTAGATCACAACTCAATCCAAGTAAGATGACATCACAACATATGACCCCAAAAAGATGGTTGTCTAAGGTAGAAATGTCCATAAAGTCTTATTGATATCAGAGATTGTCACAAAAAATAGACAAAGTATATGGATTTAGGCAAACATAAATGCACTTTTACATCTGCTCAATGAACTTTTTCAAATGAGGATGGCTATTTGAGTAGCGAATGGAGATAAAATGATTAAAAAAAAAATGTCCCACTCACTTATTAGCAAGGGATTCCAATTATTTGTTACATCAATGTGAAAATGTTATCATAAAGGGAAATTTAGGTTAATTAGTTATTACTGCCTAGCTGCAAGAAGAATATTAATTATGGAATACAAAATACCTGCAAAAATTTTCATGAAATTGACTTCATTTCATAAAGACCAAGAAACATAAGGATTTTTCTAGCTGGTGGAATGGATTTACAATTTTGACAAATGTACACTATTCTTTCCTCTCTTAATGACAAAACAACTACAAGAGAATTAACTATACAAGGAAACAAGTTGCTCTCAGTGGAAAACGAAGTGGATTTGGCTATGAAAGTTCGTTTCACATCTTACACATATTTTTGTGCAATCTAAGGGACAGAGTACAAATCCTGGAGTCAGGAAGACTCATCTTCATGAGTTCAGATCCAGTTTCTACAGTCAATGCAATACCCATAGCGGCTGCTATGCATATGCATAAGTATTCCAAGAGTTTATTTGCAAAATATAACAAACTCTCCTCCTCTAAGATAAAACCAAAATATTTATTTGGAACTTGCTATTAGGATACCAGAAGGCAAGATTTAGTAAGGGACTCATCACCAATCCAGGGAGGCTGCCATTTCTGTCAAGCCTCCCCAGAAGCAAGTTTCCCTAGGCAAGTTCTTCCCTCTGCAGGTTTCTCTCTCCACTCACTCCTTTCCCTCCAAGCAATACAAGATATACTGTTTCCAATCAAAGACTGGGCACTTGATTGGCTTAGTACCTGAAATCAGTTGGGGCACCTAGGTAGTGCAGTGAATAAAGCAGCAGTCAGGAGGATCTGAGTTCAAATCTCACCTCAGACACTTGACACTCACTAGCTGTGTGACCTTGGGCAAGTCACTTAAACTCAATTGTTTCATCCTGGGTCATCTCCAGTCATCCTGATGAATATCTGGTCACTGGTTTCAGACGGCCCTGGAACAGAAATGAGGCTGGTGACCTGCACAGCCCTCCCTCACTCAACACAAAGTCAAGTGCAAGTCATGTCATTATTTCTCTGATGGCATGGTCTTCTTCCACAGCAAAGGACAAACACACGCCTGAAATCAGTACTTAATTGGAAAAGTGTGTGAATTCCTGGGGGCCCTCCGTCTCTGTGCCAGAGCTCCCTGTGAGGACTATTAAAGAGTGGAATGATTTTATATCTCATTAATCTTACAGCCTCAGACACTTACTAGTTATGTGTCCCTGGACAAGTCATTTAACCCTGTTTGCCTCAGTTTCCTCATCTGTAAAATGAGCTGGAAAAGGTAGTATGGTATCTTTGCTGAGAAAAAATCCCAAATATGTTACACAGAGTCATACAGGACTGAAAGACAAAACAACAAGAGCAATCTAAGCTCAACTCTTAGATGTAATTCACGTGACTTGCATCCATACATCCTTCTCTCCCCTCAAGAGCTTCACTTTTATGGATAAGTATTGATAAATCCTAAAATTTAGAGCAAGAAAGGACCTTAGAGGTCAGCTAGACAAACACTCTCATTTTACAGATAAGGAAATAGAGGCTCTTATCTAAGATTACATAAGCAATAGGGAATAGAGAACAGCTTAAAATGGGGTCCTTTGATTGAAATTCCTCCAGATGTTACCATTACACTGTCACCCCACCCTTTTCTTGCTCGTCTGGTCTTCCGAAATGGAGAAAGGCCCAAGGTCCCAGAGGCAGTACAGGAAAGCAAAGGCCTTTCCAGGTTGGCTATTTTGTTGTGTGCATTGAACAAATACACTCTTTCTTCTGCCTTCTTGACACTCAGATTAGTAATGATGATCCTGACCATATACAAATGATAAGCAACTTTAAAATGTGCTGCCACCCTGATTGATTATTAAAACACTCTACTTATTTTTCCAGTGCACAAGTAATAAGCTTCACTGTTGGAGCTGTCCATTGACCCAGCCATTCTGTAAAGCAATTTGGAACTATGCTCCAAAAGTGCCATGCTGTGCATGCCCTTTGACTCAGCACTAATACTAGGCATGAGGTGGTGTAGGCTCCCTGGACCTGGAATGAAGAAGACTCATCTTTCTGAGTACAAATCTGGCCTCAGACACTGACTCTGGGCAAGTCACTTAACCATGTTTGTCTCAGTTTCCTCTTCTGTAAAATGAGCTGAAGAAGGAAATGGCACACTCTAGTGTTCTTGCCAAGAGAACCCCAAATGGGGTCATGAAGAGTTCGATGTGACTGAAGCAACCAAACAACAATAGCAAAAACTAGGCCTGTACCCCAAAAAGATCAAAGGAAAAGAAAGATGTGGAGCAGTTGTTTACGAAGCAGCCAAGAGTTGGACGCTAAGGCTCTGTCCTCCTACTGGGGCACAGCTGAACATATTGGGGCACCTGAATGCAATACGACTTTATCGTGCCATGAGAAATTATGAAATCAACGGTTTCAGAGGAAACTGGAAAGACTTCTGCGAACTAACACAGAGTGAGAGGAACAGAATGGACACAAGCAACGTTGTCATAAGACAACAACTTTGAAAGACTTTAGAACTCTCATCAACGCAATAACAAATCAAGAGTCAGAAGACGAAAGATAAAATATACCTCTCATTTTCTGCCAGAGAGATGATGAATTTAAGATGAAGAGAGAGATGTATGTTTTCAGGAACAGCCAATGGGGGAATTTGTTTTGCTGGGCTATGCATGTTTACCATGAGGGATTTGTTTTTTCATTTTGTCTTTTCAGTTCAATGGGGAAAGGGAGGTGGGAGTTAGTGGGAATGGCACCTGATAAATGCACGTAAAAATAGATATTTATTAAAAGGAGGAAATTACACAAAGAAATGTGAAGATGAAGAAAACCCTCTGACTAGAGAAAGCAGGGTTGGTTTTACAGAGGAAAAACACTTGTACTGTGCCTTGAAGCAACAGAGTTCAGCTGATGGAGACTGGGGGCAGGGAGCAGTTGCTGGGGAGCCTATTACAGTCTGGTGGATGGTGTGAGCAAAGGCAGTAACATACAGAGCTAGTGGAGAGGACAATGAAATACTCTGAGAGAAAATGTTAAAAACATAACAAAGAAAAACAAACAAGCAGCTCACAGAATACAGAGGACCCCGCAGAACGAGAGAAAGCAGCACGAGGTGGATATTTCATTCTGGGGGCTCAGTGCACAATTTTACTAACGTTTCATCTTCAATAGGGCCAACCAGAGAGAGAGGAGAAAAGGGAAGTGCTGAAAGCAGCTGGGCAAGGAGACCTATGAACCCCCAAGAACCATCACAGTAGCAGAGCCTAAATTGAAGACCACCACTACTCATCTGTAAATGAGATTGTTTGCACAGATCCTGGTGCCATGACCTTAGATAATCTGTAACGTTCCCTCCAACCCCAGCACTCAGGCAGCTAGGTGGTACAGTTGTAGAGCACTGGACCTGGAGTCAGGCAGACCTGAGTTCAAATCTGGTCTTACACATTTAGCTGCATGACCCTGGGCAAGGCACTTAACCTCTGTTTGCTTCCATTTCCTGAAATGTAAAATGAGTTTAATGACAGTTATGAGGATCAAATGAAATGATATTTGTAAAACACCTAGCACATAATAGGAGCTATATAAATGCTGATTCTTTTCCCTATAGTCTTTAATTCTAATTGCTAGCTGGAAGATATTATGTGAGGAATAGATCAGTATCCTTAAGTGCTGAGGGATTTGGAATATAGATTTAGCGTAGAAAATTATCTTAGATGTCCAGCCCCTTCCTTTTATATATGAGGAAACTGAGGTGTGGCGCACGGCCTGCGTCCCAAGTGGCTCGGTGACAGCAGTAAAGAAGAAAGACACACGGGCAGGCAAGCCTAGATAGGCCAAGTCCGTTTATTGATCTGAGGGTCAGGGCATTTATAGACAGAAACTGCAAGTCTACATGACATACTGCTTGTCTCCTCTCCTAGTGATTTGGCCAGTCTTACTGTCATAAAGACTGTTAGCCTAGAGAGCATCTATTTTACTATCTCTTGTATTCCGTAGCTCTTGGGGGTGGGGGGGCTTGGAGAGTCATTCTGGATGATAATGGGCACAGTCTCAAAGAATAGTTTCCCTGAAGGTCTATCCTGGACTTGTTAACTGCACTCCACCCTGGCCTTCAACACTGAGGCCCCCAGGAAGAATCACTTGGCTTGCCTAAGGTCACTCAAGTAATGACTAGCAGAGCCAAGATTTGAACGCAAGAACTCTGAATCCACATCAGCATGCTATCTCAGTATAGAGATAGCACAACACCAATACTTGGGCACTCCCAGAGAGAGTGAAGGCACCAACCATCCTGGCATCTTGCACAGTCCCATTGCTCAATCGGAGTTTCTTAACCTGAGATCAGTAATTTCAAGGCCTTGGATTGGAAAAAAATTACTTTGCTGTTTCAATATAATTTACGTCC
Organism: Bettongia penicillata ogilbyi; assembly: GCA_023548195.1. Lineage (NCBI taxonomy): Eukaryota > Metazoa > Chordata > Mammalia > Diprotodontia > Potoroidae > Bettongia > Bettongia penicillata. Next base: position 6,245,212 of record JAJHZJ010000322.1, on the reverse strand, counting down.
TTTGTACTCCTATGTATTTTATCTTATACCTTTAAACGCATTGTTTTCATTTGGCTCTCCTAGCAATTCTGCACTGTAGATGCTATTACTATCCCCATTTTACAGTTGAAGAAATTGAGACATACAAAGGTTAAGTGCCCAAGGTCACAAAGATAGTGAATGTTTGAGGGCACATTTGAACTCAGGTTTTCCTGACTCTGGCCCCAGCACTATATCCATTGTGCCATCTAATTGCCCCCTACCAATTGATAGGACTTTTAAGGCACTTAACTACCAAAACTGATGTAACTAGAATAATCTAAATTTTTAGACCCATTGAGATCATCCATGTAATTTATAATATTCACAAAGTATTCAAAATATCTAAAAGAATGGTCTCTCCATTAGCTTTTGATGTTTGCTTAATAGATATGGAACGTGTGCGTATGTTATCAGTTTGCCAAGACAGCATCATTCATGTTGAAGACGCTAGGGACTTTGTTCCAAAAGAATTATGAGGACTGGAGAACATATGGACATTCACCTTTTACCTTACCACATGACTTTAAAGAGCTTCTTTCCCTTGGTGTTGTAGGCAGAATTGTCAGTGTCTTCAAAATGGCCTGAATCAGCCTTGGCAGGATCTTTGCTATATTCACAGCCAAGGAAAGGGGATTGCTCCTTCACTTTACTTCAGGTATGAGAACTATGCTAGAGGGAAAGGGCCATGGGGCCTCCTTCCTCCAAACACCACCTTCCAAAGCCACACGGACCTGAGAAATGATTCTGGGTCTTTGGTCTCTTTGTTCTTTTCCGTTCTAGGTACAGGGAATAGAATCTCCGGTCTTGATTGGGAGTAGGTCCAGAAGTCCAGGACTCCGACCTAGCAGAAGTTGGCATCACTGCCAGCTGCAGACATGAACTGAGTGGAACTGATACTATATAAACAAATTTGTAAACCTAATCTCCCCCCATATACACCACCCAGGTGGTGTAGGAATTATGTCCCTAGGGAAATTTCACTCCCTCAGAGGAAATGTTGTATATTTGTTCTTGATATATTTGTAAAGTAAATATCCATTTTTAAAAGCCAATTGATGTTAAATGGTTGAATGGAACTAGGGTTTGCCCCTACTATGGAGCAAACACAGACGGTGGGGACTTGAGTCAATGGCAAAGAAAATAGGCTCACCAATCACCAGAATAACTGAAAAGGGAGCAGTAAGGAGAGATTTTAACAGGCCTGGCTCTCAAAGTACCAGACAAAGAACTGGAACCTCAGGGGATGCCCATCAGTTGGGGAATGACTGAACAATTATAGCATATGAATTCAATGAAATACTGTTGTTCTGAAAGAAATGACGGAGGGGATGGTTTCAGAAAAACCAGGGAAGATTACATAAACTGATGCAAAATAAAGTGAGCAGAACCAGAAGAACAATTTATACAGTGAAAGCAACATTGTAACTGTGAAAGACTTGAAACTGATCAAAACGATGACGCACTACAATTCCAGAACACTGATGATAACAATATGCTACCTACCTCCACGAAGAGAGCTGCTAGACTCGGAATACTAAGGGAAGCATATTTTCTTCTTTCTTTTTCTTGCTTTTTCAATGGGGGTGGGGGACATGGCTCATATGGAAATTTGTTTCACATGATTATGAGAGGGGGAGGGAGGGAGCAAGAACGGGGGGGGGAGAGGGGAAGACAAAGTCAATCAGGTTGTATTTGGGATGAGGGAAGCACTCACTGAAGGAGAAACTCCTTGCATTTGCTCTGACAATTGTCACATTTCCCTGGCTCAAACAGCCTGGTGGTTAAGGTCAGAAGCTGGGGGTTGCGGGGGGAGAAATTCTTGATCCTGAAGAACAATATTTCCTCTTCTTTTTCTTCCATCAGATTATATTTCCATGACATTTTTATAACCTCATTATGTAATGGTAATTTTTTTATAGTGTGTTTTGTTTGCTTCCTTTCAGTTCCCTGCTGAAGCCTGGGATGGGTCAGGGTGAGAGCAGGGGGAACATTTTTCTAGCAGTGGCTTTGATGTGTAATTTGGGGAGTTTATGGTGCTGAGGGAGAGGCGGAGGTTGTAGTGGGCTGCTGTTTTTAATCTCCGTACTTGGCTATCAAGGGCATTTGCTTGTATCTTCTGGGAAATATTGTAACCAATAATACTTCAAATTATGTTGTCAGAAACATAAAAACAATTTTTATAACTGTGGTAACTGTGCACAAGCACAGATAATATTTTGTCTAATCATAATAAAGAGATCTAAACATGCCCTGATTTGTCGGTATTTGTGCTATTTCTCCATGGCGTGACTATCACAGTCTCCCCAAAGGAAATTTGAACGCCACAGTGGTTGGAGCATTGTGAGAAGCAATGGAGAGGAAACGAACTGATTCAGGTCCCACCTGGAGAGTTGCTTTTCACATCTCGTTAGCAACTATGCAGCTCACAGAACTATGAAGTTTTACAAATGGGAAGAAAAGAAAATACCTAAGACTTGTACAACTCATTTGGAGCAGACCTAAATTAGTGTTAATGCTAAAAATATTAAATATTGGAAGGTGGAGCCTGAAGAAGTCATCCCTTTACAATCTTAACTGTCAAAATTAAAATTATTTTTACCTTGGGGACTACATTGGATGAGAAAAAAATAAACAGTAACACAGTGCCCTCTCTCCAAACAGCACTATTAAAAACTACAGAGTCATCGATTGGTGGGGTTATATAAAGATTATCTCATCCGTCCTTCTCTGGACAGGAAAGTTTCAGCTACACCGCTCGTTTCTGGGAACCTCTGAAACAAAGAGATAATGAGCCAGGATTCATGGGAATGGGAAGCTTGTTGAAATGCAGAGACACATCACCAGTATTCTAGTGATCTTGGGCAAGACGATTTCTCTGAGCCTCAGCTTCCTCATCTGTGAAATGGGAATAAGAAGGCTTACACTATCTGTTTCACAGGACAGTTATGAACATTAATACACTATACATCTAACAGTATTGAATGCCATCTATGAAAACTGACATTGTAGTGACTGATATTGCACACTCACACACTGTCTCTCAAACACACACAAACTCTAATATTGTTCACTATAAAGAAATAAAGTGATAAATCAAGGAATTCATATAAATACTAAGAGAAGAAATATTAAAATGGATATATTTTTTATACCTTATTGAATATAAAAACAAAGGAATGGGTATATATCTAGAAAAAAATCCCAGTAAAAGAGTCAGATATGCAGTGGATCATGTAGATGTCAGTAAAAATGAATATCCCTGGAACTGAACATAAATAAGCATACTCAGGCATTGTACTAATTCTAACACTGACCTCAAAATAATTAAAAATTGACTCTTGCAACATAATACAGCTGTGCAATCACATTTAAACCTAATCATTTCATAGAGAGGAAAGTTGTACAAAAAAGGTCACAAACACTTTAATTTCATGACAGTAAATTTACTCTTTATTCCCAAAGTGAAAATGTCTAATTTCCAAAAGAGCAAACCAATAATTACTTATTACAAAAATATCTTAGTCAATACCTAATTTCTCTATATTGATTACTGTTTAAGACATTTAAAATATACCCTGGAGCAAGAATATATGTTTACAATACTATTCTCCCCCACTGACTTTTGTAAGTATTACAGGCATTGATTTAAGACATTTCCCAAATGCCAAACTTTATAGTAATCTTTAAAAAAACAGATGTTTGTCTACTTCTAAACAAAAAATTTAATTAAGAAGTATTTGAATTTTAGTCTTATTAAAGATCGCTGTGCATTATGATTGCAATTTCTGTCATCAAATACATTAATAAAAATGTCTTGATTAAACTGTGCGTTATGAATTCTGATTTCTCAATAGCATAACAATGGAAAGAAAAGAAACCATTGGAAAAACTAAAAATTCTGGAAACAATTAACGATTTTCTTTACTTCATAAGGTTCTCTTTCCAAGAAGAAAGACTGGGTATTATTTTCCCTTAACTTTCATTCTGTGAAACTTACAGCACTTTGTAATAAAATAAAATGATGCTTCATCAGTGTGTTACTGGGAGCACCAAAGCAATTTACAAAGTTTAGATCATTAAGTCTATGAGCCTCATTGTGAGGCAGGTATTAATATAGCTATTCTCTCCAGAGTTCAATGCACTTTATGTAACATGAAGTTCATTAACTATTTCAATATTTTGGTAAGGTGGGTAAAAGCACTCACAGGCTTAACAGAATCACAATATCTCAGAGTTATTCAGGACCTCAGATGTTATCAAGAATATGTCATACCTAAAGAGGAAGACACTCTACATCATAACCAACAAGTGGTAAGAAAATCCTTGCTTGCGAACCTCCTGGAAGAATTCACTACCTCCTGAAGCAGTTCATTCTGACTTTCTTTATTTCAAACTGAAATTTACCTCTTTGTAACTTGCACTTATTAAACACAATTCTGCCCCTTGAGGCCAAGTAGAATAAATCTAATATTTTCTTATGATGAAGCAGAGTGAAAAATAGCTAGTATTCACCTACCACCACCACTCCCCAGATGTTAGTTTCTACCCTACTCTACAATATTCCCAAGTGATCATCAGACAGTATGGTCTCCAATCATTTCATCATCCTAATTGTTTTTTTCTGCATAAATTCTGATTTTTCAATGTCCTTCTCAAAATATGGTGCTGTAACTGAACATCAGACATGGCCTAAGTAGGATAGAGTACAAAAAGACTATAGCCTCCTTTACTTTGTATCCTACGTATGCCTCTATTAATACTACCTAAGATCATGCTAGCTTTTTTTGACTGCTAGGTTACACTATAGAGCATTAAGTCCACAAAATCTCCCAGGTAGGTCCTTTTTATATGAGCTGTCATCTAGTCATGATTATTTATCCAGGGGTGGGGAACCTGAAGTCTCAAGGCCACATGTGGGCCTCTAGGTCCACATAAATAGAGGATTCAGTCAAAAGGTCACACTTGAGGACCTAGAGGCCTACATGTGGCCTTGAGTCCACAAATTCTCCCCCATTCTTATATGCATAATTTTGACTCAAGTATAAAACTTTGTATTTAATTTTATTATAATTAATATTTTAGGTTATTTAGGTATTATCTTAATTTTCATTTTTTAGATAATATCTCCAAATTAGGGACCACTGAGCTTCTTTGATTAATGGCAAAATTCCAAGATGTGATATTAAATTACTGATTAGGAAACATCATTAAAAGGAAGAAAGGATCATAAAGAACCATCATGAAATCATCAAGAGTGACTCCAGAAGAACCTTATTTCCTTTTCATTATGGTAGTTTTACATATTGAAGAAATGCTATGGATATATTTTGCCTAGATTTTTAAAAAGTTGTTCACAAATTCCCTTGTGCTATCATCGTGGAATGATAGAGAGATGTGAGCTAGAGGATGGTATCACTGTATGGATTTGGAATTGGCTTAATGTTTTGTTGTCAACTTGGAAGAAAATCTTTACTGAGAAATTCAACAGATCTGTTCTTGAATCTCTCTCATTTAATATTCTTACCGATAACTTGAGTGTCAAAAGGGGAGAGAATGGATCCATTTGGGCAAAAATATTGATAGAACTCTTTTTGTGGTGGCAAATATTTGGGAAATAAAGGGCTATCCATCAATGGGGGGATGGCTGAACACGTTGTGGTATATGATTGTGATGGAGTACTATTGTGCTATAAGAAATGATGAGCAGAATTATTTCAGAAAAACTTGGAAAGGCTTTCATGAACTGATACAGAGTGAAGTGAGCAGAACTAGGAAAACACTGTATACAGTAACAGCAATGTTGTACGATGAACAACTGTGAATGACTTAGCTCTTCTAGACAGTCCCCAAGATCTCTTGCTGAAAAATGCTATCTCCCTCCAGAGAAAGCACTAAAGGAATCTGAATGAAGATCAAAGTGTAGTAGTTTTCACTTTCTTTACTCTTTTGTGGGGTTTTTTTTTTTTGGTCTGTCTTCTACAAATATGGAAATATGTTTTGCATGAATGCACATGTATAATCTATATAAAATTGCTTACCATCCCAAAGAGGGGGAGGAAAAGGAGGGAGAGAATTTGGAACTCAACATTTCTAGAAATGAAGGTTAAAATTGTTTTTACATGAATTGATTGGAAATAAAGTATTATTTTAAAATAGCTTGAATTCAGTTATAGGTAGCACTATTTTTTAAGGTTAATTGATATTTGAGAAAAGAATTACTAAGCACTGAACATTTTTATTAGATTTTCAATCATTTTTCAGTTGTGTCCAATTCCTTGTGACCCTATGTGGACTTTTCTTGCCAAAGATACTGGAGTGGTTTGCCATTTCTTTATCCAACTCATTGTATAGATGAGGAAATGAGACAAATAAAAGTTAAGTGACTTGACCACAGCTAGTAAGTGCCTGAGTCTGATTTGAACTCAGGAAGATGGATCTTCCTGATTCTAACCCCAATACTCTATCCACCCTGCCACCTAACAGCCCCAGGCACTAACGTAGTAAACATCAAATGATATTATAAATAATGAAATGGATTATATTTTTAGGACTTCCCATTATTGATGTGGAGTCAGATAACTGTGCACAATGAAGACCATAAACTTGGCAGCAAAGATGATAATTAATAAGAATCAAGAAGAATAATGAGAAAAAGATACAGCATATAATTAAAACAATTTAACCTTGAACTATTTGAATAAATTTTAAATGCAAGAAATTATATCATTATCAACTATAATTCCATCCAAAAATTTAATCAATGTAAATTAAATCCATAACAAGGACACCAAAAGATTCCAGATAACATTATAGTCAACAAAGACTTTACTTACCCAATGGAAAAAGATAACTGATGAAGGCAACACTATGTTAGAATATAAGCTCATTTTTAAAGTCTTATAGAGAATGGACAATTATAAATAATTTTCACATCAAACAAAGAGAAGGGGGGGTGGAGCCAAGATGGCGGACTGAGAGCAATGACTCACCTAAGCTCTTGGACAAACTCCTTCGGATACCTCTGAAAGGAGAATCTGACCAAATTTTGGAGATGCGGAATCCAATGGGAGATAGACTGAGGGATTTGGTCCAGAGAAACCTGAGGGTGGCAGGAGGCACCAGTGGAGCAGCACTAAGGGCAGGAATCAAACTTAATTGAGCCAGTGAGAGCCACTGAGCACCAGATATCAGCGCAGCAGCTTCTGAGACCTTCAGCCCGAAGATTAAACATCGGTAAGTCACCTACTTGAACTTCCAGGAGCCAGGATGGCGGAGTGATCAGTAAATACTCTCTCCTCCCCCCTTGATGACCATGAAAGAACCATAAAATATTTCCCCAGAAAAATCCTGGATCGGTGGAAACAGCAAAGGGGCCAATAGTCTTATAACACCTGAGGCTAGGAAAATAGCTAAGGGGGATTCCTCTTACTATGGCACAGGCAAACTGGAAGGACAGAGGACTCATGGCAGAGAAAACTCACACTAGGACCCAGGCAAGCCTCAGTGCCAGGAGAAGAGCCCCAGGAGGGGTGGGATTAGCATCTAGGCATGCCTCAGCACTCCAGGGGAACTGGAAAGACAATAGGGAAGCTGGGATCACCAGCCCCTGAGCTTGCCTTTGCCTCAGTTCAGCTGAGGAGATCTCCTGTGACCAGCCCACTCCTCCCCCACACTTAACAAGCTAACCCCAGGGCTGATCGGGAAACACAAAACAAAAACCTGCTTTTAGCTTTTTCACACATCAGCTCAACAAAAAGTTCTGTAGCTTCTGACTGAAAGAACCAGAAGCCACAACACTCAATCAACATCATGAACAAGAAAAAGCAGAAGGGAGAAAAAAACATATAATCTTTCTATGGCTATAAGGACCAAAACACAAAGACCAAAGAGGTCAGAGCTGAGAGGGTACTTCCATCTGAAACTTCAGAAGGGACTATGAACTACTCGCAAGCACAAGCAGCTCTCCTGGAACAGCTAAAGAAGAAAAGAGAAGAAAAACTGGTCAATGATTTTAAAATTATAAAAAAGAATTCACTGATGAGAACATCAAACAAAGAGAAGTTATTTGTGGTAAAAACTAGTTTAAAGAAAGTTTGACAATCTCCAACTATGTAAAGTCATTCCAAGGGCATTCAGGAATGAGGATGAAAAGTTGACTACAAAACAAAAGAAAAATGGAAAATATTTGTAAAAATTATTATGACAAGCTATTTTTTTCCATGGAGCTCTATGAAACCACCATATTTGTACTCTGACGTCACAGGCCAATAAATACTCATAGAGGATGTAGTTACAGCACTACACAGAACAAAAACAGGACAAATAGAGAGTTGGTTATAATATATAGAGAAGAGATATATACTGGAAGTGAGGAAATTGAAAGCATGGTGAGGAAAAGAAAATATTAAATGCATGAAAAAGAAACTTGAACACCATAAATACTTTGAAAGGTAAGCAAAAGATAGTAATTACTGACATATACTTATTCTTCCATTGATAAAAATCTTTATGAGTCAAATATGTACAAATTGAGGACATCTTCATCGAGGGTTATTACTAGAGAACAAGAGAACTTTTACAATCAATATTCAATAATGGATAAGATTTTTGCCATTTCATAATTAAACCAAAAGATGTAGAAAATATAAGATTCCATAGTACATGTTTGTTGATTAGGAAAAAGTTTTTGACTTACAGAACAAAATGCTGCCTTAAAGACTTTTCCAACAAAGTGTCTCTCATCCACTCAACAAAGTCATTCAAGGTTCCTTGGAACTTAAAGCAACAAAAATTAATGCATCTAGCCATCCTCTATTAGTATCAGATAAAACATATAACAAGAGAATGTATGATCATCACAGGAATTCACGATTGTGATAGAGGAAAACTAGTAAAAAGTTCCCATCAAAGAAAGATTCCCAATAGATAATAAGGTCCTCCAGATGACCCTATTTGTGGATGACATAATGCTAATTTCATCAAACCCTGGAACTTTACAGAACTCTTAGTAGAAAAAAAAAGAAAAGATCCTACATGTTCCAAAATGTTTATAAAAGTTCTCTTTGTGGTAGCAAAGAACTGGAAATTGTAGGGATGCCTGTCAACTGGGGAATGTCTGGGCAATTTGTGGTATGTGATCATGATGGGATACTATTGTGCTGTAAGGAATGATGAGCTCAAAGATCTTAAAAAACATGGCAAGACTTTCATGAAATAATGAAGAGTAAAATGACCATAACTGAGAGAACACTGTATACAGTAACAGTAATATTGTTTTAAGAATGACTTCAAGTGATGTCATTTTGACTTATAAATACCCAAATTAAAAATAAAGAACATATAAAGAAAGACACTATCTGCATCCAGAGAAAGAGTTGATAAATAGAAGTATGTACAGAAGAGTATGTCTAATGGTAGCCATCTCTGAGGGGATGGGGAGAAGGGGAGAAATGGAAAAAAGAAAAAAAAGAAATTTACATGATAATTTTATTATATATTTAAAAGGCATAGCAAGATGTAGATAATAAATTTACAGTTTCATGTGTAATCATCTTTTTTATTATACTATGTTATGAAAATATTTGTTTTATTCTATAAATTAAAAATAAAATAATTTTTTTCAAAAGAACTTATTGGTAAAGAGTCCTATTTATTCAAAGGAGTTAGGCCTAACCATTCCCTCAGAGAAGACCAAGTTGATGAAGAATTTCAAATACAAATTTCAAATGTATGGACTTTGTTCATTATAATGTATAAAAATAAAAACAAAATTCATCTGAAGGAACATCAAGGGAAAAGGGCATGAAGGTGGGGAAGTACGGAGTGTGTTCACAGAATCATTAGTGATTTAATTTGATTGGAGCATAGAATATATGCAGGAGAGATAAAGGGAGAGAGATTATTTTGGGACTATACTTTAGAACACCTGGAATTCCAAAGAAAGAGTCCAGATACAATGAGAAGTAAAAGAAGGGTTTTCACTTCTTTGACCTTGGTGATTTATCAAGACTTCTATGGGTAAGAAGGTCCCATAACCTCTAAACATGAATGCTTCTCAACATCCTATTTGATGTCAGCCTAATAAAATACTCAGGATCTTATTGGTAATAAAGCACTTTTCACAGACTGAAATTCAATAGAACAAAGATATAGAAATGATAACAAATGAACAAAGATGTAGAAATGGATATATCTGTTGTTTGTCTTTCTTTCTCGAAGAGGACCATGATATCAGGAAAGTGATGTTATGACTTGCTAGTGAATTTGATTTAGTGAGACAGGACTATGCAAAGTTACCATCCTCACTCTTCGATCCAGAGCCATTTGGATCCAACAGCAGGGCAGATCAGGACTACTGGGTATGGCCGAGGATACGTGGGAGACCTTGGCCTTTTTAATCTAAGGTATCTCCCAGGTTTCAGCTTGTCTGAGGCAACACCCATTCAATGATTAAGGCTAGGTAAACAATGAGGCAAAGAATGGCCTCTTTCACCTTGCCAAAAATAAATAAATAAATCTCAATGGGGGAGGGGAAGACCATCAGGATTTCTGATCAAAACAGAAACAATTGCTATTTACACTCACTCTGAGTCATCCAAGCCAAACAATAACCAAATGAGGCTATGTATGTACATATATATAATAGCGATGTATATGTAGATATACATATATATGCACATACATATATATATATCTGCATATACATAACTATATATACATACGTGTGTATAAGTACTCAGACAAATATTCATATACAGGTTTCTGTTAAAAACAGAAAATATATTTATTTAATAAACACATACATAAAGCTAGAACATATATTGACCCTTTTGCAAAAATTACTAGCTTAATATAAACAGATGAATTTATTGCAACAGTTTTGATTAAATGAGATTTTACTTTTCAGAATTACCCACTAAAAAAATCCACCTACATGCATATATGAATGAAAGATGGAATTTAGATTACACTTTGAAAATTTTGATTTCAGCTGATGCAGAGGAGCTATGAACCATGGGGCAGCAGAGAGGCCTCAAGAAACCCTTCTTTTATGGGCAAAAGCAAAAAAAAAACTCTTTTTAGGGCCTTTGCCCAAGAAAGAAGGGAAAACATTTGTATAAATGTGCCCATTTCACTCTTTCCATCTCTACTTGTGTGATCGGAAGTCAGATGTAAGAGAACCTAAAAACATTCCTAGCCTTCCCATTTCTAGAGGAGAATCCTTCCCCCCTGTCAGGAGTTGGGGGACATGCTTCACTATCAGTCATCTGGAATTATATTTGGTCATCGCACTGATCAGAGTCCTTAAGTCTTTCAAAGTTGATCATCTGTATAACTATTGTTGCTTCTGTTCACTTCACTCTGCAAAAATAGAATTTAATTTAAAAGGAAAATAGGTCCCTAGCAATAAGTCAGTTACTCTATAAACCCATCCCCAGTTGCTCCTTAAAATCAGGGTGGGAAATTGAACTCTCTGCTGTTCATGCCAGAACCATACATAGTACCTTTCATTTAGGGTTACTACCACTTATGATACACAGACAACAGAGACAAATGTAGCTCATTTTTCCATTCCTTCGATACAGATGCACAATTCCAAGTGTCCCTTTTTCTTTGGTCATTTGGTTCTGTAAGAAGCTAACAACCATACGGGCACTCCTCCAAAGAGTCAGACTTTAACAAGCAGTCAATCAGTGATCACAATATTGCCACATTAAATAAATAAGCAGGCAAGCACGAGCATTAGGAAGATTAATCTGATAGCATGTGTAGGATTGATCAGAGTAAGGAGAGAGTAAAGGCATGGAGATCAATGTAATAGTCTAGGCAAAAGTTAATGAGGAACCAAACCTGACTGATAGCAGTAGAAATGCAAAGGATAAGATTAATAGAAGAGATGTTGAGGAGGAAGAATCCATTGCACTTGGGGACTGCTCAAATATAAGAAATAAGGAAAAAAATAAAACCTGGAAGTAATGCTGGCTTATTTCTAGTATACGTAGCTGAAAGAATGGTGGTGTCATAAACTCAAGTAGAAAAGTCATATGGAGTTGGTTTAGAAAGTGAAATGTTTCATTTGGTTTTAGACATATTGATTTTAAGTCATCATTAGTTCATAAAGGAAAAAAAAATCCAGAAGACAACTGCATATTCGGGAGAGGAAACTGGGAGAGATATGAGAACTAGAGATACAAATCTGAACATCTTATGCATAAAATTAATAGTGGAAGCCTTTAAAAATGAATGAGATGAAAACAAAGGAATAGATCTGGAAAAAGAGGAAGATACAAACGTTTAGGAATGGGTTATCATCATCAACTTTATCCAATCCACTCATCTGCTAGTTCTGTCCTCTCAAACGACTTTGTATTTATTTGAAGTTATTGTCTTTGCATTCATATTAAAAAAAAAAAGATGCCAAGGAGGATGAGGATTGAGAAGACGCTGTTGGATTTGCCCTTTATTATGATAAATGAAATTCTCAATGAAAGAACAGTTTCAGAGGAGTCATTGACTCAGAAGCCAGATCACAAGGAGTTAAGGAGTGAGAATCAGAAATTGTGGAAATGCTCCACCAAGAAGTTTAGTATAGGAAAAAAGAAGAAAAAAAAGACAGTAACCAAGAATAATGGAAATTTTTTTAATATATAGAAAACCTGAGCATGTTTGTAAGAGCAAAAGGAGTCAGTAGACAAGGAAAAATTGTGGGTGCAAGAGAAAAAGAGGGCAAGGTCTCGGAAGAGGTCATAAGATCATACATAGGTTTAGAGTTAGAAAGAACCTCAGAGTTCAACTCTCATATTTTCCAGATGTTAAAACATTCATTAAACTCTGTCTATCAACACACAGATACTATAGCACATATCAGAGTTAGGATCAGAATCCAGGTTCTCTGATTCCAGAACCTAGGTTTTTTCCACTACCTGGGTCCAAACATACAGGTAGAGGTTCTTTTCCTTTAGCAAGAAGGGTAGACATCAGAGACAGAAGCAAGAAAAGAAGAGCAGCCATAAAAAGAGGTTTTAAAGGATAAGAAGGAACCTGAGAAAAGTCAAAATGCATGGCCTTAATCTACTTAATAAAAGTAATAGCACTGTCATCTTCTAAGAATGAGGAGACTAGGAATTGACAAGTGAAGTAGAAGTTTGACACTATCACCAAATGGAATTTAATTAGACAACAAAAAAGATTAAAAATGATTTCCAAGCAATGATAAAGAGATAAAAAAATTAAATAGGCAGTATGAATCACCCTGGACACATAACTTGAATGATTTCCTCTAGCTATCCAGGGCTGAGAGTTAACATACATATGATATTTAGCATTCCCAAGGACTAGGGATTCTTCAAAAGAAGAAAGGTCAATGAGATAGCAATAGCAAAGATTCCAGTCTCAAGGAACTAGAATGGTTGAACATGGGATTCAGACTGGGAAGGAAGATAAAAATTGGTGGGATGAAGTCAGGTGATGAGAACTGGCACCAAAGAACTAGCAATTAGGTGAAGAGAAAGAGAAGGTATAGCAGAAATTAAGAAAAATAAAGACATAATAGTATAAAAAGTAGATTTTGAGTTCAAGATACTGATGGCAGAACAATTCAAAGAGGATGAGATATAAGTGATATGACAACCTGTGACTGACTGAGGAGGAGATAGGGATCACTGAAACTGAGATGGCAAGAAATTGTGGTACCAGGGGATTTTAAAAATCAAATGTAGATATTAAGATCTTTGAAGATGTTGGAAAGGAATAATTTATAAAGGAAGACTGAGCTAGGCATTGAAGTCATTGAAGAAGGGAGTATGTGCTGAAGCTTCACAGGTAATTACAGAAAGGATGAGAAGAGGATATTGGAATCAAATTACATGAAACTCCACTGAAGAAAAAGTGGTGAACAAAATAATTGCAAGGGGCGGAAAAGTGTGCTCACCTTACTTTCTGGCCCCATGAGCTGGTAATAATGGGAGGAGGAGCTACTACTGGAGAGGCTTTCAGATATGATGCTGTCAGAAGAAAATCAGATGTTTGAATATAAAATAAAATTCAAACTCCATTTGTTAACCAAGCCCTTGTCTACAATATGGCACCCGTGTTTCTTTCTAGCTTCATGAGCCACTATTCTGCTCTTTTGAATGCCAAATATAATGTTTGATTCTTCACTGTTTCTCCAACATACTCCATTTTTTTCTGTTTCTGGGCTTTTCCTCATGTCACTCCCTCTGCATAGAACAATTTCTCCCAGATAATGAAAATGATAGCATTTATGTAGAGGCTTACAGTTTATATAGTTTTTTGCAGTTATCATTTCAATTTATCACCATAATAATCTTGGGAGGTAGTTGCTATTATTGCACTATTATTACCCCCATTTTACAGGTAAAGAAAGTGAAGCAGAGGTTAAATGACTTGCCCAGGGTCATACAGCTAGTAGGTGTTTAAAGTTGAAGATGAACTCCGGTCTTCTAGACGCCTTTCCTACCTTTCCAAGTCTTATCTTCAGCAACCATCTCAAATGCAACCTACATCAGATGTCCCTCCCTGATTATTACAGTTGGGAACGATCTCTCCCTCCCACAATCCTTTATTTTGACCATTCATATGGTACGTATAGTCTACCTTATTTTGAAGTCATTTTTATATATCTCCTTAATTAGAAATTCTGTGAAGTCAGAGATTTTGCATATGTCCCTTTATACTACTCACTTTGCCTAGTACAATGCCTTGCATGTAGTAGGAGTTCAATACTTGTTAAAGGAAATGTTTTGTTCTGAGTTAGCAAACTGTTGTGCTGGAATGAGTACTGGGTTTGGAGTCAGTAGAGCTAGATTTGAATTTTACCTCAAGCTGAGTGGCATCAGGTAAATTTTTGTATCTCTGGGCATAAGTTTCCTTGCGTGGAAGATAAGAATGTTGGACTAAAGGATCTCTAAGGTCCTTTCTAGCTCTATCTACATCCTGTGATTCTACAAATTCTGTCACTAAGCAAAAGCCTAAATAATTACCATTAAAACCATCAAATTCGAACTACCAAGCCAACAAAGTTAAACTTTCTAACTAGATTTTCAGACCTGTTAAAGCCTAAAATGTCCAAATGAGACAAGTCAGGGAGCACTTATTATGTGGCTTCTATGTACCAAGCACTGTGCTAAGCACTGAAGATAAAAAGAAAAGCAAAAAATAGTCCCTGTCCCTGAGGAACCTACAATCGAATGGGGAAAGTAGCATGCAAGCAATCTGATACTGGCCAGTTACGTTCCTCACCATACCATCTCTCTTAAATAATTTTAAAATATATTTTTGCCCAGGAAAGTGAATAATGCTTAGTAAACCAAATAATTTTCTCCAGTTGAACCAAAACAATGCAAAATTCGATTTTAATTA
Source organism: Bettongia penicillata ogilbyi (assembly GCA_023548195.1). Lineage (NCBI taxonomy): Eukaryota > Metazoa > Chordata > Mammalia > Diprotodontia > Potoroidae > Bettongia > Bettongia penicillata. The sequence continues at coordinate 6,229,810 of JAJHZJ010000322.1, read as the reverse complement.
ATTAATTAAAAATGAGATGTTTGAAAGATCATATCTTCAGTACAAGTGACGAAGATGAAAGATAACTTCATGTGGCAGATAGTATTAAAAGGCAAGTAAGTTTCCAAACTAAATAAGCTTTTGGGGTCCAACTATTCAAAATATCAATGACTACCAAGCACTACGGAAATTGGAAATATTCACTGATAACAAAAACTGTAGAGTATCCAACAATTTTATATTTTAAAAAGATTCATAAGGGATAACTAGGTGGCACAGTGGATAGAGCACTGGCCCCTGGAGTCAGGAAGATCTGAGTTCACATCACTTGACACTTACTAGCTGTGTGACCCTGGGAAAGTCACTTATCCCCAATTGCCTCACAAAATATATATTGTATATAATATTTATTTAATATATTATGTTTTTATATATATGCATATACATATAACATAACAAAAATTCTACTTTCAGGGAGTTTTGACCAACAGAAATGCGATTCTTCTGGTTCACGTTAGAAATTAACCTTTCAGAGCATAAGGAGAAATTAGTTTCCACTGCCTTCTGCTTTTAAGCTTTTGGGTTTTGGTTTTGGTTTTTTGCAACTGCTTCCTATAGGATTTCTATAGGATAGCATAGAGCTTTCTTTGAATTCCTATAGCTGAATTCATTTTTCATCTTTCTTAGTGTATCTTAATAAAATATTTTTGTATAAAATACTCCTAATTCAGTTGATGAGGAAAGGGGTATTTTCCATAATTATACATCAAAAAACAACTGATAGGATACTTGTTCTTACATTTTCCAAGAGAACAACTTTGTTGTAAGACTGTTATAAGAATAAGAAATTTCACAAAGGCAAGGTGGATTCAATACCCAAACATTCAAACAGACCTTTGATTTCATAGGTTTAGAAATTACCTCCAGTAATGTAAATTGTAACCCATTAACCCATCCATGTCTACTCATCCTGTGCATTTTATCCATGCCATCCCACAGGTTTGCCTCAGGGACTCTATCTACTGTGCTGGAGGTCTTCCTCAATCTCTCCTGTTATCACAAGAATCTTAGTAAAGCATTCTGGTTGTCTATCAGTCCCTCATCCTAACCACAGGATCAGCCCAACTTCTCTTTTGAACATTCATTTCTATTTTGATACTTTTGCTATAATTTTTGGAAGAACTTTTTCAAATTTCTTTGACCACTCAAACCCACGTACTCAAGCCCACCCACCATGCACGTTCCTTTAGCCCTCTATGCAATATGCATTTTCAGTTCTTTGAACACTGCCATGCCTTACAAATGTACATTAAACTAGAATGAAGGTGAACTATAATTATAAGATAATTTCACTATAATTCTTTAGCTGCTTTCAAAGCATAATTCACTATCACAATAAGAGGGTGAATGTCTAAGAATTATATTTAAATGTTGTAAGAAACTTTGAAAATCTCCTGATCCAACATCCTTGTTTTACACATGAGGAAATCAAAGACCAGAAGAGGTTCCATAAGTTAACCCATATCAAACAGAAAAGTACTATCAGAGCAGGAACCAGACCCCAGCTTTCCCAGATCCCTGCTCACCATTCTTTCCATTTGAACCAGACTTTCAAATATTTGTTAAAAAACAATTAAGTGCATCACATTTCCACTTAACCTATGTCATGTGGATTAATGCCCTTTCCCTATCAAGGATATTCCCTCCCTTCCTTACAATCTTGAATTAAAAGGCAAACCAGCTGCACCCTTGTGCTCTTATAGATAGAGAATCCTGGGGCACATAGCCAAGAGGAAATAAAAACAAAGCAGAGTGAATTTTCTTCTGATTTACAGTATTGCTTTAGACTTTGGTCATGGGAATCAGTAATTAATTTCCATGCCTTTGAAAAACACACATGGTCAGACTCAGCTCAAAAGCAAGGAAGCAAAAATAAAGAAACACTAATCCTGACACTATTAGTGAAATTGAGTATGATTACTGAGGATGGGGCAAAAATTTTACTTTTTAAAAAGATTCACATTTGCAGTGGCAAACTATTGGAAATTGAAAGGATGCCCATTATTTGGGGGAAAGCTAAACATGTTATGTTTTGTTGACGTTCATCCTTCCTTGTTGCAAAGAACCAGTGACCACATGAAGTGATGTCTTGACTTGTATATGAACTGGATCTAAGTGAGAGTTGTAAAAGAGTCGCTGGAGTCTAGTGAAAAGACAAAAGTCAAGACAACTGATGATGGCCAGGGATACAATGGATGACCTTGGAGTTTTCAATGTCTGACCAACTTCTAAATGCTCCACATGGCTGCTTCAGTTGCCTTCATGGCTGTTGGAACAAATTGTTCTCATTTGCCCATTCTGCTGGGGGAACATTTCATATGCTTAGGGTTGAAATGACACTAATTCAACAATGAGTTTGAGGTCTATCACTTACCCTCAGCCTGGTTGAGTCTCGCTACCAAGGCAGTTTTGCTGTTGTCGTGGCCATTACACACGTTACAGCTTTATGGAGTCACAGGTGAGAATTGAGTGACAAGTAGAAACCATAGGTAAATTAGCAGCCCTGAAAAGAACTCAGCAAGCATCCATATAAGAGGTACTAGTCCTCCCTGAACACCCCAAGTTGTGGTATATGACTGTGATAGAATACTATTATGTCATATAAAATGACAAGCACAATGGTTTCATAAAAATCTGCAGAAACGTATAAGAACTAATACAAATTGAAGTGAGTAGAACCAGGAGATCATTGTATACAGTAACATCAATATTGTATTGGTGAACAAATGTAAAAGACAGCTATACTGTTGGTGAAGTTGTGAATTGATCCAACCATTCTGGAGAGAAATTTGGAACCACGTCCAAAGGGCTATCAAACTGTGCATATCATTTGACCCAGCAATAGCTCTACTAGGTCTGTATCCCAAAGAGACCAAAGAAAAAGGGAAAGGATCAGTACAAAAATATTTATAGTAGTTCTTTTTGTGGTAGTAAAGAGTTGGAAATTGAGAGAATGACCTTCCATTGGGGAATGACTGAACAAGTTGTGGTTGTGATGGAATATTATTGTGCTAAGATTTATGTGAACTGATGCAATATGAAGTAATTAGAACCAGAAGCACAGTATACACAGTACCAGTACCAGTACCATAAAATGATCAACTGTGAATGACTTAGCCATTCTTAGCAATACAAAGATTGAAGAAAATTTTTTTTTATTTTTTTCACTTTACATTTAAATACAAAAAGAAAAAAAGAACATTTTTACATACATAAAAAGATTCAATATAAAACCATGACTTTCCATTTCACAGTTTTACTTTAAAAAAAAAACACGTAATAAGTATCATACATTGTTTTCACAGCTATCCTGCTTTTCTATTCTTCCTTCTAAGTTTTCTTCTGTTCTCTTCTGTGCCTCCCCCTCTATCCCACCATACAGATGACTACCATTAGATACACAAATGTGCGTGTGTATATATATTAAAATTGTACTAAACATACTTCTATTCGTGAGTGCTTTCTCTGGAGGTAGATAGCTTTTTACTTTATAGCTCTTTTGTAGTTGATCTGAGTATTTTTGATACTCAAAATGTTTTAGTTGTTCAATTGTCCTTTGTTGAACTTCGTTATTCTTAGAACAATATTACTGTTGCTGTGTGCAATGTTCTCCTGGCTCTGCTTATCTCATTCTTCATTATTTCATGCAAGTCTTTCCGTGTTTTGCTAAAAATCAACCAGCTCATCATTTCTTATAGCACAGTAGTATTCCATCAAATATTTCACAACTGGTTTAGTCATTCTCCAGCTGACAGGCATCCCTTCAATTTCCAGGTTTTTTCCACCACAAAAAAAGAGCTGCTAGAAATATTTTAGAACACATAAGTTTTTTTTTTTCTCTTTCCCTAATCACCTTGGATAACAGACCTAGTGATATTGCTGGGTCAAAGGGGATACACAATTTTATAACCCTTTGGACATAATTCTAAATTGCTCTCCAAAATGGTTGGATTAGTTCACAGTTCTACCAACAGTGAATTTAGTGTCCCAATTCTTCCACATCTCCTCCAATATTTGTTATTTTCCCCTCCTATCATTTTAAGCTAATCTGACAGGTGTAAAATGATATCTCAAAGTTGTTTTAATTTGCATTTCTCTAATCAATAGTGATGTAGAGCATTTTTTCATGTGAGTATATATAGTTTTGATTTCTTCATAAAAAACTGCCTATTCATGTCCTTATCAATTGAGGGTTGATTTATATTCCTATGAATTTGACAAAGTTTTTATATGTTTGAGATATGAGGCCTTTATCTGAGAAACCATCCATAAAAAATTTTCTCCCAATCATCTATTTTCCTTCTAATCTTGGCTACATTGACTTTATACAAAAACTTTTTAATTTAACATCATCAAAATTATCCATTTTATACATCACAATGCTCTCTATCTCTTCTTTATTCATAAATTATTCTCCTGTCCATAAGTCTGATAGATAATATGATCCATATTCTTCTAATTTTCTAATGATACCTCCCTTAATAACTAGGCCATGTATCTATTTTGACCTTATCTTGGTAAATAAGATATCTATGTCCAATTTCTGCAAGACTTATTTCCAGCTTTCCCAACAATTTTTACTAAATAATAAATTCTTAATCCAAAAACTTAAATTTTTACATTTGTCAAGTATAAAGTTGCTATAGTCGTATGCTTCATATAGTATGCCTACTCTCTTTCGCTGATCTAACTTTCTGTTTCTTAGCCAGTACCAGATAGCTTTGATAATTACTGCCTTATATTTTATATATTGTCTTATAATTTAAGATCTGGCACTGCTAAACCTTTTTCCTTTACATTTTTTTCAATCATTCCTTACATATTCTTGATTTTTTTGTTCTTCAGGATGAATTTTGTTACTGTTTTTTTCTAGCTCAGTAAAATAATTTTTGGGGTAATTTAACTGGGAAGGCATTAAATAAATAAATAAGTTTAGGTAAAATTGTCATTTTCATTACGTTGGTTCTGCCTACCCATGAACAACTAATATTTCTTCAATTATTTAAATCTGACTTTAAATGCAGATCAAAGCACACTATTTTTTACCTTATTTTTGTTGGAGTTTTTTTGGTCTCTGTTTTCTTTCATAACATGACTAATATGGAAATATATCTTGCTTGACTGCGCATGTATAACTATAGCAAATTGCTTGCCTTCTCAATGAGAGGGGAGGGGAAGAAAGGACGGAGAGAATTTGGAACTCAAATTTAAAAAACAATAAATGTTTTAAATTATTTTTACATGTAATTTGAAAAAATATTAAAAAAGAAACAGCTGTTCTGATCAATATAGTGATCCCAAATAATTCCAAAGGACTGATTCATTATGAAAAATACTATCCACCTCCAGAGAGAGAACTGATGAAGTCTGAGTTCAGATGGAAGAATAATTTTTTTTTCACTTTGTTTTTCTTGCTTTTCATTTTGCAACATGCCTAATAATTATGTTTTGCATGATTTCACATGTATAATTGATACCACATTGCTTGCATTCTCAATGGGTGGGGTAGGGACAGGAAGGAGGGAAAAAATTCAAAACTTAAAATTGTTTTGAAATGTTTTAAAAAAGTGAATAATGAGTGAATGGAAACAGATTGTAAAATTTTCATAACAAAAGTTCTACTTTTAGACATTTTCCTTTCTCTTGTCATATGATACAGCTCTCTCTCTCTCTCTCTCTCTCTCTCTCTCTCTCTCTCTCTCTCTCTCTCTGTCTGTCTCTTTTTCAATTATCACTGACTGACTCATCAAATCACAACTGCAAGTTCTTTCAGGACCCAAGGATTCAACTTTTCATCTGGATCAGGTGATAAATTTGTCAAGATCTAGTAAGCACTGTACTTTTTATCTTCTTGTTTATCTTAGGAATCAACTCTCTATTAGTCATTTTTGTTTTATCATTTCCAGGGTAGAAGTAATTCTCCTTGGCAAAGGAAACACAAACAAATAAAAATTGAGTGATTGCCTCCTCTCTGTGGTCAGTTATTATTGTCCCTTACACCCTCTACCCCAAAGGGAAGACCTGTCCCTTCCTAGATCCTCCTTATGTAACCAATATACCTAAGAAAAAAAATTGTGCTTTCCTTTGCTTTCCTGGCCAGTCTCAGTTCTTTCTGAGCTTTAGCAATCCTGGCCCTATTTTAATGTGACCATTTCGCATTCTTATAATCCTTTGTTACCTGTCTTTGCTTTCATCCTCCATATATTTTGTTTTTAAAGTCTAAGAAGGTTGGTGAATTCCTTGTGCATCTATATCAGTCATTTCATACAACTCCCATGGAATTGTTCCCCTTTATGTCTTCAGAATTTCGTTCTTGAACATCTCCTATCCTTCCTGGTCTCACCTCCCTGCTAAAACCGAAGGCTAAATGGCTTGCCAAAAGTCACAGAGATAATCCTCTTCTGGCTCTGACATTTCATGGTTGATGGAGATATTGCAGCAAGGAGGGGATGCCGTTGCATAGCAGCAAGAGATATGTGCTTACACATAGATTGCAGTGAGATCCTGAAATCAATCAACAATCAGGAAGTATTTATTAAGTAACTGCTATGTGCAGGTACTGTGCCAAGAAAGAGACACAAATTTTGAGAAAAATGACCACAGTCCCTTGGCTCAAGGAGTTTACCATCTAATGGGGAAAGACCATACAAAAAACCAAGCTGAAAAAAATTGTTGGGGGGGGTGGCTGGTGAAGAAGTCCATCAAAGAAATCCCTCGTCGTGCAGTCAAGGCAGAAATGAGGTGTTTAAGCTCAGCTCTCTCCTTAAATAGAAAGTGAACTTTCCCAAGTAAGTGAATTTTACCCATTACTCCATGGATAACATCAAGCCCAAGAATTCACCCAATCCGAGAGTTTGGGGACTAGTCTTCTAGATTTGTAAGATTTACTCAAAAATATGTTCTTGGAGAAAGAAAAGGGTTATCAGTATGGCCCCTACAGCTAGAAGACTGAATGTGGAAGATCTGAGCCTTGCAAACTCCTCCTGGCTACTGCCATGAGCTCTTTGGATAGTATACACCTGGGATGAAGAGAGTACTTGTTCAGCAATCCATGAACTATCTTTACCATCCCAGACTAGGATAATTGGTTATTTGAGTGCTTTATGTTTTGGTATTTTTTGCATCATTTGCATTTTCTGTAGGGTGAAATAAAGGCAGTTCCATGGCCAGTACCCATATTGTACAAGTGCCTCTGCAGGAGCTGAGGCCTCTATCATCCCCCTTCCAGAGAAAACTAACCTTTTACTGGAGTAAAATTCCAGGGTGGAAACTATGAGCAAAAGACCCCTTTGGGGTCAGCCCTTAGGATTAATCCTGGTCCACATGAACACAGAGCCTTTGGCGGATTTTCAGAGGCTACACAAAATTTCATCACAGCAAAAATGTGTGAATATCCTATGCTTATATGCTGATATGATATCAAAAAAAATGAAAGCAATGTACCCATTGAAGCATTTCTAGCAGCAACTTTCTTTTTCTCTCTGCTTTCTTCCTCACTCCCATTTTTGCCTCTTCTGATTTTGACTAGCCTAAGCCACATGTCAAGTTTTCCCATGATATAAAGGTGAGCTATAATGGTTAAATCAACAGATGCTTCCTCATCCATCCTTAAAATTTGGTGATCCAATATCAAGAGCCATGACCCAAAATAGCAGTGTTTTTCACTAGCAACACTTACACAATGAAATCTTATAATATATTAGCTGACAGGAAAGAAAAGGATTTATAGCATTTGCAGATTCTAAGAAGCCAACACTAACTCCTAAGTTTTAGATGGCATATTGAACCCGATTTATTAAGAAATGGGCCATGGGACTTTTCATAATTGCAAAAGCTCTAGACCTCAGTTTGTGTCATTTGAAAGACTTTTTAAGAAAAAGTCCTATAACAAAGAGACATCTTGCTTCTGGGTACAATTAAGTGATTATTTTTACTGCTGAAAACAAAAAAAAAAGTCCTGTGTAATTAGCAAAATCTATTTTTCTCTCAGAAGTGTATATCAATATTAATTAGGTCTTGTGCTCTGATTGAAAACACTTTAAATGTCAAAAATGGCCAGGAGAAAACTTCCAAGATGTCTTCATAATTCATCTCTCCCTCCAACCCTATAGGGAACACCAGACTCAGAGAAGAGTCAAAATGACAGTGGGCCCAAAGGCAATGGAAGGACATACAGTAAGTGGTGGAAATAGGCTAGAGCACATTACTTATAAGCAAAGAGGGGTATAACAGACTTGATCAAGAATAGAGGTGGGGAACTTGCAGCCTCTAGTTGCTCAAGGGCGACCCTTTGCCCGAATCCAAACTTCACAGAGCAAATAGGAATTTCAGTCCGTTTCAGTCAAAGGGATGCACTTGAGGATCTAGAGGGTCACATGTGGGCTCAAGGCCACAGGGTCCCCACCCCTGACCTGTGGCCTGAATAAAAAAAAAAACCAGTCGAGTAGCAATATAGAAAGATGACAGAGTTCAGTTAGAATACTGGTAAACCAGCGAGAGCAAAAGAAGGAGAAGAAAGGCTCCACTGTGTTGGCCAGATACCGTAAGGAGGATGTATATAAGACCTGACTAAGACTCACACAAGCTCCCAAGGTATAGCGAGATTTTGGCTTTCATTAATACAATAGAGGGAGTATCCACATTGATGAAATCATGGTTCCACCAAGGAATAAAGTACCTAGGCTTGCATGATATAACATGTGAGGTAGTCCAGGAAAAAAAAAAAAAAGACTAGTTTTCTAGATCTAGCCTTCCTCTAACAGGTTCCCTCAGTTCTAAAAATGTACTCTCTTTCTCCGTGTTAACTCAGCCCCATCCCACCCTAACCCCCCATATACCTCTCAATATTAACTATTCTGTAACAAGAACTTCCATCTTCATTTAACCTCACTGGTATCTCTGTGTGGTGGAAATGTAATGATACATCTGAGGAAGCCTCTACCTCATTCCTCTAAAACATGAGTGAGAGATGCTACAGCAGTGAATCTCAGCTCATTATGTGGGAGACACCAGCTGTCCATCACTAAAGAACAGGACTGGCCATGTCCTCATATGACATAAACAGGGTTCCAGAGTCAGACAGTGTTTCTTGCCTTGATCATTGATCTCCTTTCTCCTCTGCCAAGCGTAAAAATCCTTCTCCGTCCAGATCTTCAAAGGAATTTGTGGAATAAGATAACAGCCTGAGAGGCTAACTCTAGGTTTTTAAAAATAAAAAATAACATCTCACAAATGTCACTTTGTCTTACTGGTTTTTCTTGAGTGGCAAAAGGTTGTTTTGCCCATTGATCCTATCAGCACCAGTGACAGGGAATTAAATTTAAGTGGATGGCGAAGAAGTCACCTAAAGTGTTGAAAGTAAGGGAAAAATCTTCCCAATGTTCTTTCAAGGACTACAAGTTCCCACAGAAAGTGATGGGAGGATAATTCCAAGGAAAATAACCTGAAGGTCTTCCTTCTAGAAGTACACGAATGTAGGTTCCCTTGAGACAAACCCTCAAAAACGGCCATGAGAGTGTTGGATTGAGAACCAGAGGACCTGTCACTTACTACCTGTGTTACCCTGGAGAAGTCTCTCTGAGTAATCTCTCCGAACCTGAGTTTTGCTGTTTTTTAGACATTTTCATTTGTGTCTCACTCTTCATGATACCATTTGTGATTTTCTTGGCAAAGATACTAGAGTGGTTTGCCATTTCCTTCTCCAGCTCATTTTCCAGATGAGAAAACTAAAGCAAACAGGGTTAAGTGGTTTGCCAAGGTCATACATTTAGACTCAAGAAAATGAGTCTTTCTCATTCCAGTTCCAGGGCTCTATCCACTGTACCACCTAGTTTATTTCCCTGAACTTGAGCTTACTCATATGGGAAATGAGGTAATTGAACTAGATGACCTCTAAGATTCCTTTGAGAAGCACTAAAATTTATAATCCTATGACCTCTCTCTTTACTCCCTACCCTGTCCTGTGTTATTATGACTGAAAAGGATGACATGAAACTCCCCCCAAAAAACTTACACCTTAACCTTTATAATGAATTCTGTTTTAATAGTATAAAAGTACCAAAGGAGAGAATGTTAAAAGAGAAGTACAACTTATTCACTTTAGATAGGCATCTGTAGCATTTATTTCAAAATACCAAAGATTTTTCAATTATAGCTCTAGTGAATTTATGTATCTCATTATAAAGTAATTCTGCTTAATTTGGGGAATTAGAAACTAGAGTTATTAGCTTTTGCACTGCTGCAGTCTACAAAGCAGGAAAACGTAAGTGATAATCTCATATTTTACACATATTCGGTATGTTATTAACAAGACATCCTATAGTTGTCAATTGGCCAGTCTCCTTGAAACTGGTCATTTTCAGAAGGGTGACCTATTCTCAATTGTGTGAGTTTAAATAAATCATGATATGATCCTGGGAACTTGGCAAGTACACCAATGATTTTACATCTGGCATCACACACCAGCTGCATGTTGAGGGAATGAAAAAATTGTCGATTTCTTTACCTTGCCTCATTAGTCATTATGTGGTGATGCATGCATTACCAGGCATATGCAGCCTATGGCTCTCCATATGGAGAAAAATTTAGCAATGTCATAAAACCTAAGCAGAACTTGCTGTGGTCCAGATATTTCAGAAAATTAAATGATTAATTTACTGAAAAGTTCATCTATAATTTAATAGATTTTTATTTGTTAGTAGAATTAGAAATTTAATATGTGATTGTGGAACCTGTTGCAAGAGTTTCTAAGGCAGAGATAACTTTAATCCCTGTCACAAGTAAAGTGTATGCTCAATATGGCACCCATCTTCAAGTCATCACATAGATGGAAACAGTGGTTTCTTTGCCAAATCGATGTCCAACACATTTTTCACTTCATTCTGGGTAACTTACTTGAAAATTTCTACTTGATGTAACTGATGACTTTTGAAGCTATTAAAGAGATTTTTTTTCTGTTTTTTCAAATATTACTAGGGTTACTTCTCTCAGATTTTGATATATGTGCAACTTTGTGAATTTGATTTTTAAAAATTGATTAAATCTTAAAATAAGAGGCAGTGTGGTATACAAAGGCCACATATAGGTCTGGCCTTTGAATTAAAAGTACTCCAGTTCAGGTCTTGCCTCGAATGAACTGACTTGTGACCCTGGGCAAGTCACTCAACTTCTCAATGCTGCCACCACCACCCCCACCCCCAAGCAACTTTCTAAGACTCCTAATTAAAGAAGAGTTATGTAGCTACATTGGTAGGGAGAGATTTTTTACTAGTAGTTCCCCACATTAAGACAAAAAAATTACTAAATTAAAATACTTCACTTGTATGAGCTTATATTGTATTTTAATTTGTTTTAAATTTTATTGTGCACATTTTAATTTTCCTACCCTAAACATTGAAATAATTTAATATTTAATAAATACTTTAAAATTAAAATTGAGATTTTCAACTATAATAATTTTCTAACAAATTTATCACATTCAACTAAACTAAAAAAAAATTTTTTAAGTAAAATGTGGCTGGTTGGATAGTAATAGTATTTATAACGCAAAGAGTTTATCGACAGCTGAAACCTGAGATTTTTCAAACCCATCAGATAAAATTATAGATAAGAAAACTAATATTTTGCTCTTCTGTTTATTCAATATTCATAAGCAATATCTATCATTCATCTCAAAATGAAATATGCCTAAATTCAAGTAGGACAAAAACTTCCTTGTTGGCCTCGGCTTATGAAAGACTTTTCTGAATGAGAAGTCAAGAGAAGATAATGATCTCTCTGGCTTTTGATGGTGATATGAAAAGGAGAAATGGCTGCAAAATAAATCGTTACAGTTCTAATCACTAGTCATTTGCTAAATCCGCCAACTAGCATTTGGATACTGGATTAGAGAGGTGCAATTAAAACTATTCTACCTTATTCGCACCTCCATTGGCTGAACTGAATATCTTCTCATCTTACAATTGTCTATTGTCCTACATGAATTCCTCAATACTTTTAATGAGCCCACACCACACCACGCTAGGTGATGTAAGGAATAAAAACATGGTCTCTGCTCTTAAGAATTTATAACTTGGTGGGAGAGAAAAGATGCATGCTCAAGAAAATCTAAAATGCAAAGCACAAAATAATAAATATAAGCCAGGTGTAAGTAACTATAGGAACTAAATGAGGGAGCAATCAGATCATGAGATACTGGAGGGAGAAAAGCTGATAGTTTTTCTATAGTGTAAAGTAATGCGTAGGTGTGTGATAGAAAACGAGTCTTGAAAACAAGGTTAAGGATTTGGAAACTGATTCCCTTGAATTGTTCAAAAATCTGCTCAGCGTCTATGAGATGGCTAGACAAAATTTTGTACCAAAAAAAAAGATATGTTTAGTGGACTTTCAATTCAATTATGAGCAAACAGTGTGACATAGAGCCTCAAAAAATCTAATACAATCTTTGCCTGTATTAAAAGAGAAAAAAGACCCAGAAGGGAAAAAATAATATCACTGTTTGCTGCCCTTTTCATTCCACATCTAGAGAACATTTTTCTGTTCTAGGCATCATGTTATAAGTGTTTTGTACCCCTCCTTTTCACATGTGAAGCCCTCCCAGAAAAAGGTATCCAGATTAAAGGTGCTCTAAGGATCCACATTCATTTAAAACTAGAGCTCATCAGTCTCCATCAATATGGTACTTTTACAAATCAGTCAGAGAACACAATTAGTTGAAATTAAAGCGCATTTTACCACAGATCTAGAAGTATGTTCTATAATATGCTCTGAAATAACTAAAATAGAAAAATTTCTTATTTCTTCTCTGATTAAAGATACCTCCCACTTTTGACTGGTTGAACTCATTTATAAAAACAGACACTTTACACTTAAAGGACACATGATTTATTGAAACACATTAAGGTAATTTTAAATGAGTTATGTACTCCTCCCTGATCCTCCCACTGACAACCCTCTGTGCCCAGGATATGGGAAGAAATGATTGTGGGCTTAGAATTCACTGATGTCAAAAACAACAAGCACTCAGAGAAAGCAGGAAGGAGGAAGGATGGCAAGAAGGGAAGGAAAGAAGAGAGGGATTTTGAACTGCCTGTCATTTGATTTCACTAGTTAGGGATTTTTCATAGCAGTGACCAGTGCCAACCAGTCTTGCTCCAATGGGTCCTCTCCTGTTCCAGATCCCAAACCTTCATAGCCCATGTATGACCAGCACAGTACTTCAGAATCAGTTCCAACTCTTCCATTACTCCACCCAGTTTGTACTACATTGGCAGTTCCAGTGGGGCTCTATACCAATTAGGCTACCTTGCCCTCCCAGGAGTTACCAATATCTCAGAAGCCTCTCCATTCTCCTCAGCATAAAAGTAATTCCATGGAATTGTGGATTTGGTTGTCTAGGTTCCTCACTCCTTACTACATGGAAGGAACAGAATGGAATCTCAGATTGGTATTCATACTCCAGGCAAAGCCTACATAACAATTCTAAGGGGCAGTACCAAGCTTGGATACCCTCATAAAAAAATCTTGCCTTGCTTCCTGACCTCTCAAGTAGCTTCAACAATTAGATGAACCTCATATATGGATGTGTCCTTCATGGATAGCAAGACAACAGTCTACAGAAGAAAAGAGCTCACTTAAGGTAAAGAGGCAATAGTGTCCTTTTCACCAGCCTCTACTTTGCACAAGGCTGATATGAGAGCATTGAAGTTGATAGTTAGGAAGCCCTGATTCCTAGAACTGTTTGATAGCTACAGAACAAATAAATATACGTTGACCAGTTGTGGCTTGGTTGGAAGCCATCTAAGTGAACATATCTGGAAAAACCCTGTAGATCCCAGACTTATGATTTCTTCCTTCATTGAAAGAGTGTAGTACCACCTTGGTCACCCAGGAGAGGCGTAATTTGAGTGGTACAAACATGGAGAAGTAGCCTTGTTGTCCAAGAAAAGAGCGGCCCAAACAGAACAATCAATGGAGAAGCAGTTCCATCCATCCATTAATGAGTTATAATGTAGACTGTTCCTGGCAAAACAAGAGACATCAGCATTCTTAGTACAGAGCTGTGAATCACTTGGGAGCTGTTTGTCTGTCTTATTACTCCCTGAACAAGGTGTAAGTTTGTGGTCATATTCCCCAACAAATACCTTCTGCTTCCAGTTGAAAGGTTATAGTAGTAGTAGTATTGCTTTACTCTGCTTAGTAAAAACAACAGACTACTTGTTTGACTGGGATGGGGGAGAAGAAGGATGGATTCTGGGGGAAACTGTGGTATATTTAAGAAATCAAATAAAAGTCTTCTTAAGTTTTAAAAAGACTTAGCAGAGTTCACCTTAACTAATTTCTGAAATGGAACATACACTAGTAGAGGCTCAGAAGCCTCAGTGTTTAGTAAATAGGAGAGGAATTTCTTCACCAGAGTTACTCTTATAACACTGAGTTAATTGTAGCAGTGCGGACACCCCTTCTGGAGACCCTTGTATGTGCCAATATGAATGCAGTTTGAGATAAGTGAACCTGTTTAGAGAAAGAAAGAAAGGGGATTAGTGCCAGGCACCTACCATACTTGTAATTTTAGCTATTCAAATAAATAGCATAGTAAGAAAAGTAGCAATAAAATATTTTCCCCCATCACAAACCAAAGGAGCACCTCATACTATATGTATGTAGATATATAGGGAGGTGGGTAGAGAAAGAGAGGGAAAGAGATAAACAGACAGAAAACATCAGTATTGTAGGTGGGTAGGGAAAGAGAGGGAAAGAGATAAAAAGACAGAAAACATCAGTATTGTAAGTGTGGCCAGCATGAACATATGAAGGGCATACATATTGGGAGTACATGTGGCCAAGGAACATACAGTAAGGGACACAACACACAGAGAACATGTGAGACCAGAGTCATATTGTAGAGAGGGAGTTCAAGCGTCCAATCTCATGAAGATGTCATCACTGGCCCTGTTACCCCCTATCTTGTATGGAATTCCACCTCTCCCAAGAACACAGTCTCTTCCTAGAATTGATTGAGTCAGCTTTCTGGGTGATCAACTCAAGTTAACAAGCCTTTATTAAACACCTACTATGTGTCACAAACTGAGCTAAAGGCTGGGAATACAAAGAAAGGCAGAAACAGTCCCCTTCTTCAACGATACTATAATCTCGCTGCTTGCAGTATTTTCCCCTTGATCTGGGAACTCTGAAATTTGGCCACAATATTCCTAGGAGTTTCTCTGTTTGGGTGTCTTTCAGGAGGCAATCAGTGAATTCTTTCAAAATTTATTTTGTCCATTCTAGAACATCAGGGCAGTTTTCCTTGATAATTTCATGGAAGATAATGTCTAGGCTCTTTGTTTGATCATGGCTTTCAGGTAGTCCCATAAGTTTTAAATTATTTCTCCTGGACTATTTTCCAGGTCATTTTTTTTCCAATGAGATGCTTCATATTATCTTCTATTTTTTCAAATTTTTGGTTTTGTTTACTAACTGCTTGGTTTAACTCAAAGTCATTCATTTCCCTGAACTCAATTCTCTCTTTCAAAGAATTATTTTGTTCAGTGAGTTTTTGAACCTTCCCCTCCATTTAGCTAATTCTGCTTTATAAGACCTCCGTCTCCTCATTGGCTTTTTGGAGCTCTTTTTCCAACTGAGTTAGCCTCTTTTTAAAGCTGTTATTTTCCTCAGCACTTCTTTGGTTCTCCTTTAGTAAACTGCTAACTTGTTTTTTAAGGTTTTCTATTGCCTGAGCCCAGTTTAAGTTAGTTCCCTTTGGAGGCTCTGGAGGCCTTGACTTCCTCTGACAGTATGCCTTGTTCTTCCTCATCCGAAAGGACGAGGGGAGACATCTGTTCCCCAAGAAAGTAACCTTCTTTGGTCTTATTTTTTTTTCCCTCTTTTGGGCATTTTCCCAGCCAGTTACTTGACTTCTGAGTTTCCTCTTCACACCCACTTTGCCTCCAGTTCCCCCAAGCCAGCACTGGGGGCTGAGATTCAGATGAGTTGCTCCCTAGCCTCAGGGGTTTTAGGTGGGGGCAGGGCAGCTGTTCAATATGAGATTAAGATCAGCTGCTCAGATCAGGGCAGGGCCACCACACTGGGCTCACATCCCTCAAGGGCTTTAAGATGAGACTTTCAACAATGAATCCAGGCTACTGCCTGCTTTGGGAGCCCCATCAGCTGCTGCCTCTACTTTCTACAGGTCTCCTGAGGAGACCTGAGTTATGGGGAGACCCCGCTCCCCTCTCGGCCAGCCAAAAAGACCCTCTCGCTGACCTTTGGTGCCTATGGGTTGAGGTATCTGCGCTGCTGCTGGAGATTCTGTCCCTGAAGCCTGCTCGGACCTGCTCTTTTCGGTGCTGCATGGCCAAGGCAGGACTGGGCTCTGCTCCGTGGTCTTTCAGGTCTCTCTGGGACAGAACTCTCCTCCACTCCATTGCAATGTGGCTTCTGCTGCTCTAGAATTTGTTGAGAGTTCTTCTTTACAGGTGTTTTATGGGCTGCGAAGTAAGAGCTAAGCGTATGGATGTCTTCCTACTTCTCCATCTTGGTTCCTCCCCGACATTATAATCTAACAAGAGAAAACATGATAGGTGATAGATAGATAGATAGATAGATAGATAGATAGATAGATAGATAGATAGATAGATAGATAGATAGATAGATAGAATAAATTTAAAATAATCTCAGAGGGAAAGTACTAGCATAAATGAGAACTGGGAAAGACTCTTTGCAGAAGGTGAGATTTTTAGCTGAAACTTAAAAGAAGCCAGGAAGAAAAATGAGGAAAGGGAATTCCAGGTTGAGGAGGCAGCCAGTGAAAATGTACAGATTCTGGAGCTGGAATGTGTTCTCTGAGGAACAGGAAGGCATCCAGCATCACTGGATCACAGAGCACCTTGAGGTGATTATGTTGTAAGGGGAATGGAAAAGTAGGAAGGAGCCAGATTATGCAAACCCAAACAGAGGATTTTTATATTTAATACAAGAAGTAATAGGGAGTCGCTGGTACTGATTAGATGGAGAGGGAAAAGGTGTGTTATGGTTGGCGTGTACTAGCATGGGGAAAGACCTGAGGCAGAGAAACCAACCAGAAGGCTACTTTCATAGTCCAGGTTTGAAGTGGTGAGGGTCAGCACCAGGGTGGTAGCAGTATCAGAGGAGAGAAAGAACCATCTGTATGAAAAATGTTCTGAAAGTAGAGTTGAGAAGACTTGGCAGCAGATTATCTATGGGGAATAAAAGTGATTATGGAGTCCCAGATGACACCTAGCTTGTGAGCCTGTTCTACTGTGAGGATGGTGGTGCCCTTGACAGTAGTGAGGAAATTAGGAAGAGGGGAGGATTTAGAGGAAAAGATAATGGTGCTCTGATCCCATGGTTGCTTCCAGGCACCAGCCTAATGGACTAGGTATTGCCAAGCATGTAGTTGTGGAATTTTTCAGCCTTTGATAGAAGTCCCCAATTGACATTCTAATTCTTTCCAATAAGAGGAATGGGTACACCAGCTCTCTTTTAGCTTGCAGCCCTAGTTCTTTTAATAATGAAAATTCAAGCTTTTCACACATCTAATAACAGACTAGGGAAAAAGATAAGTTGTTTTTCTCATCTTAAGAAGAACTCATCAGTCCCTGAAGCCTTAGGTATATAAGGGGTTTTCTCACCAGAAGGAGACTCTGCTTCCAAAGGCCAAGCTTTTTTGGAACAAATGCAGTCAGCCAGCAAAGTAGATGCTACAGGTATTTAATTTGTCTTTGGAACTCCCAACCAAATTGGCCTTCTTACTGTTCTTAGAATGAAGGAGTGGGATTCTTTCTGGAGTGTCATATGTCTTCACATATGTTGTACTGTTATTATATGGAATGGTTCTCTGGGAGGGGATGAAGGAGAGATTCTGGGAGAAACCATGGTGATGTAAAAAAAATCAAATTAAATTTATTTTTCAAAGGACTTGACAGAGTTTATCAGTGTATAGGAGATGAGAGGAACTTCCCTACTGGGGTTAGCCTTTTTCTTTTCTTTTTTCTCAGTGGTGTGGAGAGGGAAAGAAATAAAACTGACAAACAAGAATATATCAATCAATCAGTAAGAATTTATTAAGCATCTACTATATACCAGACATCGTACAAGGCACTGGGACATCAAGACAAACACTAAAAAAGAAACTTTGGTTTGTCTGGGAAATGAAGTAGGAGGCTGGAGGGGGAGGAAAATAAAAAACAAAAGCCCTTTGGGTGGAAATATAAGAGCCATTGCTTCACCTTCAATCCTTTTTTCCAAATTTCTGCTTTTATCATGTAGACAGAGCAGCTAGGTGACACAGTCGATAGAGTGCCAGGTGGAGTCAGATTAACTCGGTCTTCCTGAGTTCAAATCTGGCCTTCTGACATGCCTTCTGACTCTTCTTTCCACTGGACCTCAGATTGCGCAGGTAAGTGGTGCAGTGGATAGAGTGCTGAAACTAGAGTTAGAGAGACCTGAGTTCAAATCCAGCCTCAGATACTTGCTAACTGTGTAACTCTGGGCAAATTACTTAAACCTGTTGATCTCAGTTTCCTCTTCTGTAAAATGAGCTGGGGAAGGAAATAGCAACCCACCCCAGTATCTCTTCCAAGAAAACCCCAAATGGGGTCATAAAGAGTCAGGCATGACTGAAACAACTGAAGGAGTTTATTGAGTGGAGGTGGGAAGAGAGAACAGAGAGGCCAAGCCTATATTCTAGGACAATCACTTTGCTGGCTGTGCAGAGGACAGGTTGACATCAGGATAGACTCAAAGTAGGGAGATCAGTTAGAAGCCTGTTGAATAGCCCAGGGAATGGGTGATGGATATCTGAATTAGGGTGATAACTGCGAGTAGGAAGGAGACTGAGGATTGATTGTATGGAATGAAGTAGCATGAAGAGCCACGGATGACAAAAGGATGTGATCTGGATAAATGGAAATGGAAGAATAGGAAAATTTCTAGGAGGGGTGGGTTTGATGAGGTGCTTGGGTGTCTGTGCTTGGACCTCAATTCTAAAATCACATTTCTCTCTCTGTAGCCTCAACACACTATCCCAGTAAGTTTCTCTCCAGCCCAAGAACAGCCTGCCCTAGCAAAGCCATTATCTCTTTTCCTGACATAGTAGCCAGCTGCACCTATAGAATGTATCAGTTTGAACTAACTGTGTACTGGCTAAACTGGCTGTGTACTGGGTCATAATGACATTTACTACTCACTGAACAATCATACATATCCTAGGCTTAGACATACATATACTCCCTTACATTTATCTTGTCTAACAAGATATTGATGAGAGCAGCCTGGTATTCCTCAGTCCATCCTGACTGTTGACTTAGTGAAGTTTCAGACCTAAAACCACACCTCCATGTAGCACCCAGGCTATTTCCCAATGAACTCTGGGTAAAATACCTGTATAGTATAGATACTAAAAGTGCATGTTCCTTTAAGAACTAACTGTTCCTTAACCACTCCCTAATCCCATCCATGAATCAGCTAGTCATCACACTTGGCACATGTTATACTATATAATATACAACATAAACTTTGCTCGTTCCCCTCTAAGGTTGTAGGCTCCCTAAGAACTCTTGCCCACTAAAAAGCATAATAAATCTTTACCATCTTGACGTCAAGAAGGCTTGAGTCCACAAATTCATTTGAGGCAACCTGCCCCTGGTACTCTTGTCTTTGGGGTGGCGGAGGGGTCATCTCACCTCCCTTCCAACCCTCATCATATTTGGAGGCAAAGATAATGAGTTCTGCTTTGGACCATTGAGTTTGAGCTGTTTAGAGGTCACCTATTCCATGCCTCTTGTTTTACAGATAAGGAAACTGACGGCCAGGAAAGTTAAATGACTTGTCCAAGAGCACACCTATGGCAAGTGTCGGAGGTGAGATTTGAATTCAGATCCTCAGGTTTCACAGCCAGTGTTCTTTCCCCTGTAGTATGAGCACTGAGTAAAAATACAATAGGTAAATAAATCATTTTTTTAATGATTCTTAAAAAAAACCAGTTTTTACCATTCCTAAGCTAAGCTACTAGAAAACATTTAAAAGCTGAGTACTTCCCCTAGTTGTGACCAGATATTTTTACCCTTCATTTGTAGCAAAATAGCTTCTCCTTCTAGCTCATGCTACTGTTTCTAGGGTTGAAAGTTTAAGGGATGATTGATGAATAACAAAAATAGTAACTGCTACAATTATCTTGGCTCCACCTCCCCGACATTTGGGAGATTTCAAGTTCTCAGTTTCTCTCCCCTCTGTCCCCAAATTATCCAGACAAGCGACATATGGATCCCTGCAATTTCTATGTATATGCAATTCAAATGAAAGTTAAAAAGGCATACTAACCTCCCTGACAAAACAGGGATTGGGTTTGTCTCATTCCTTCCCTACTCCCCACCCTCATTTCTATCCTGGGAGATTCCTCCTGTACTCCTCCAGCTCACAGAGAGTGGAGGGAGGGGAAGAACTTCCACAGTGTTCCTCAGAAACAAAGAGAGCTAGGGAAGTAAAGCTCATGCTCAGCTAGTCCAATAATTAGGCAAAATTCACTGTGGCTTCCCATCTGCAGCAGTTCCTGCTGTGACATGGCATCCTCTCCCCTCGCAGCTGGTCAGTTTCATGCAGTCCTGCATCTCTCTCCTCCTCCAGCTTCACTGATAGTGTCTAGAAATGATCTTTTCACCTCTCTTTGTATCCCCAGTCCTTAGCACAGGGCCTGGCACAGTGTAAGCACTTATTAAATGCTGATTGACTGACACTGCTTAGAAATCCCAAAAGACATAAATTACAGTGGTCTCCCTATTATAATATTCTCTATCACAAAATGAAATGAAACGACCCCAGGGCCGTCTCTTTGTAGTAGAGAAGGATCCCAGAATCAGTTTCACAACTCCGTTCTGAATCACCCAGGCCTGTGGGGGATTTAAACGGTAGAAAATTCTCTCAGATTACACAACTGCTTGAAAGAAACCTCTGTCTGGATTGGGGTTGGAAGCCTGTGGCATAAAGGCCACGTGAGACCTTCTAGATCCTTAAGTGAGGTCTTTAGATTGAATCCAAATTTTTGTTCTGTAAAATTTGACTTAAGTCAAAAGGCGGCACTGAAGGACCTAGAAGGCCCCATGTGACCTTAAAGCCCCAGGTTCCCCACCCCTGACTGGATGTTCCACTGCCATTTCAAATTGTCTAAAATGGAGCTTCTCCTTCCTTCCTCCCAACTCCTTTTCTAGCCCTGTAAAACCCCAGAGCCATCCAGACTTAGGTAGGGTGCTGAAAGGAACCTTAGGGAGCATGACATCCAACACGGAATGCATAAAAGATCATGCACCAAAGCAATT
The DNA here is from genome assembly GCA_023548195.1 of Bettongia penicillata ogilbyi. Taxonomy (NCBI): domain Eukaryota; kingdom Metazoa; phylum Chordata; class Mammalia; order Diprotodontia; family Potoroidae; genus Bettongia; species Bettongia penicillata. Next base: position 6,208,442 of record JAJHZJ010000322.1, on the reverse strand, counting down.
TTACAGCCAGGATCTGAAACAAGGTCATGGGACTCCAAATCGAGCGCACCAAGCGGTAACCGTTGACTCTTCCTTCTCCCATGCCCTCCCATATTCCATCCCACCAGTTCTATCTCGTCCATGCTCAGGTTCAGGTCCTGTTCTTGCCTCCATTATTCCAATAATCAATCTTCACGCCTTCTGTCTGTCCTCTTCAATCCTTGCTTCACATCACCGTCCAAATAATCTTCCAAACACACAAGTCTGATGATGTTATGCTCATGCTTAACCATCTTCGTTGGCTCCCCATTGACTACAGGATAAGAAATTAAACTCCAAGCCTGGCATTCAAGGCCCTCAACAGGAATCCATGGAATTGTGCTATGAGAATTTTAATACAAGCCGATGTGAAATGTGCATTCTTCACAGCATGAGAACCAAACACTTCTCTTCCTAGGCTCACAGGATCATCTTTATCAGTATATCTAGCTTCATACTTATCCCCGCTTCCTAAGATTTGCAATTAATTACAGTACAACAAGCAATAGCATCTTAAAACAAATCCTTTTGTGGAAGGAAAAGAAATTCAAGGTCTGTTGCCAGTGGCAGAAGATAATCCCATAGGGTAGCATGAAGAAAAGTGACTGAGCTGTAGATAAAAGCACAGCTCCTGCTGTGGGACATTATACAGCCATCAAAGATACTGGAAAAATGCCAAAAACGCCTTCGTGCTAGAGACTGGAAACATAAGTTAAGTAGTCTCATGCACACTGAATGGAAAAGAAGAACAGTCCTGGGATTCTATCAGGCCTAGCTACAGTAGATGAGAGGAGAGCCCTTTCATCTTCAAGTGCAGGAGATCTGTTTTCTTCTTTAAAAGCAATGATAACACAGAGAAGGCCCTGATACAGGCAAGAAATACACCACAGCAACCCATTGTCAGCTCCATTGAGTTCGTACAGCTCTTTATGGTGCTAAACCTATTCAAACCCTCTACACACAATGACACCTAATTATAACACCGTATGCTTGCAAAAGATCATTTTTCACAATGCCTGAGATCTTTACACATGGCAAAATCTTTTCTAGTAAGCCTTCCCGTATGAAGCAAAGAATTTACTTTATTTGCCATCCTACCATCAGAGCATCTCAAAGACCTTTGAGGTTTAATATCAAAACTGTTGCGTTAATAATTTTTCCTATATTTTTGCATGTTTGGCTAATTAATTGGCATCAGGAGAATATATCACTTTACATTTAGATTTGAGTTTCTGTGGGTTAATTTAGCAATAGACATGATTTTAATTGGGTTTGAAATTGGGGTATAATGTCTCTAAGGAATTTCAGACTGGTCAGGGTAGACTACAATATTAATTACTGTACTTCAAAATATTAGCATATTTTCTGAATTCCTAAAAATCTCTCAAAGTTCCCACAGCAGCGATGAGCATTTTCCAAATCTTTATAATTTCTGAAGTGCTAAATTGTTTAGCCAGATTACTAAATGAGTGTGGCCCGTTATAGCTCATTATCTAACTATGTACAACAAAATCCTTGTAGGTAACAGAAGATGAGACAGGTGCAAAAATCTCAAAGAAAGGGGGTGTGGCAGCCTTCTCTCAATTTACTCTACCGATTGATTTTAAAGTACTGCTTTAGGAACACTGAAGGAACATGTATTTTGTCCCATATTTCTTGGAATAGTGAATTGATTTTTAATAAAAGACCTGATGAATCAAGTGGTGTTCTCAAACTATTTAATTCACTAAAGAAAAAATCAAGTGTCTTGAGCCTTTGCCTAAGAACTGACAAAAATTCTTTTATCAATTTAAAACTATTCAAAAGAAAAAGTAAAAAGAAATCTGAGATACTTTTGCTGTATCAATCATTTCAATCATGTGTGACTTTTTGCACCCCCTATTTGGGGTTTTCTTGAAAAGATATTGCAGTCATTTTCCATTTCTTTCACCAGCTCATTTTGCAGATGAGGAAACTGAGGCAAACAGAGTTAAGGGACTTGCCCAGGGTCATACAACTAAGAAGTATCTGAGGTTGGATTTGAACTCAGGTCTTTCTGACTCTAGTTCCAGCCCTCTATCCATTGCACCACCTACCTGACCAATCTGAGATATGGTAGAAAGAAAAGAGTCAGAAAGCATGGCTTCTAGTACCAGTTTTGCTATTTTATAAGAGTTATGACCTTAAGAAATAATAATAATAGCTGGCACTTACATGGCACTTAAAAGTTTGCAAAATACAAATATTGTCTTCTTTCATCCTCACAACAGTCTGGGAGATACGTTTTATAATTATCTCCATTTTGGAGGTGAGGGAACTGATGTTGAGAATGAGTGACTTGCCCAGGATCACAGAGGTAGTAAATGTCTGAGGTCAGCTCTAGTCCAAGTCTGTTCCGATACCAAAGCCAACATTCCATCTACTGTACCACCTGGTTGCCTGAGTTTCTCTGAATCTCACTGGTTCCTCATTTGCAAAACAAAGAAATTGTACTTCACAATTTCCAAGATCACTTCAAGGCAAAGACCAAATTGTCACTTTTTCCCCCATGAAGGATTGGCACCATGGACAGGTTTGCAACCAGAAAATTCAAATTCTGCAACTGCTCAGCTGCTAAGATGATTGGGCAAATCAGAACTTAATGCAAAATATATTTGCTATTTGATGTTAAGGCAATATACTGAGAAAATGCATGAGTCAGTCAGCTAGGTGGCACAGTGGGATAGAGCACTGGCCCAGAATCAGGAAGACCCGAGTTCAAATCCAATCTCCCACACTGCTGTGTGACCTTGGGCAAGTGATTTAACCCTGATTGTCTTAACAAAAAGAAAAAAAAGAAAAAGAAAGACCTAGAAGAGAAAAACCTGAGGTCAAATCCAATCTCAAAAATTTATTAATTATGTGCCCTTAAGCAGGTTGACCTCTGTTTACTGCAATTCCCTAATCTGTAAAAGGGATAATAAGAGCACCCATTTCCCAGGGTTGTTGTGCAGATCAAATGACATAATAATTGTAAAGCGCTTTAGCCTAGTTCCTGGCACATGGTAAGCACTAAGTGTCAGTGAATATAAATATCCTACACTGGTCTTGAATACAATCAGTACAGAATACCAAAAGTGATCAAATGAATGACTTTCTTTGTAAGACAGTTGGAAAATGCATTCAAGGGAATTGAGGCATCTGACTGGTAATAAGTTTTATTTCATATTTTAAATGCATGATATTACATATGTTATGACTGTTTATAAAATTTTTCTTGTATTATAAAATTTGGGAAGAAATTACATCAGAAATGCTGTTAAAAAAGTAATCTCTTTTAATCTGGATACTGTTAGATTATAATTGAGCTGCTAAAGAATTTGGTTAAACGTTTGAAAAAACTATTAAGTATTTAACTAGATATATTTTGCTTGAAACTGGATAACAATTTGCTATGGGGTAGGGAGGCAAGTAGCAAAGACCCCTTAAACTGTCCTTATCTGTGAAGCTTTAGGGCTTTCTATTCAAGCAAAGTCAAAAGATCTTACCAACCCTGCTAACAGTATGTTGTAAAATTCTAAAGTATCGAAGTCTGAGAAATCAGGACCATCCCCAAATTGTGGAAATTTACAAATTTATCTGATAGATTTTTTTTTACCTGATAGATTGTTTTTATCTGATTTTTATGTTTTATCTAATAGATTATTTGACTATCATGTGAAAAATTACGAAATTGTACCTGTTAATAAATGGTATGCATTGAAATTACATCTTTGAGCCAATGCAGCAACAATAGACCTTAGATTCAAAGACTTCATTTTTGCCTTAGGGTTAACAGATTGGAGTCTTACTGTTGGCAGCATTTTTCTGGGATTTTGAATCAATTTTCATATATTCACTGTAGGTGTGAAACTTCAGAATGAGATTATTCTTCATTTGTAAACGAAGGGAGAATAAGATGTCCTTATATGTGCTCATTGTTAACTGTTATTACAACATGAGAAAAATGACATCATAGTCCTAAAGTGCAATTAATGAAATTATTAGTTAAAGTAAAATCTCTTGAGATTGTAATCTGATATTATTCTGAGTTCTGATTTCAGGTATGATTGTCTGAATTGTCATGAAGTCACGAGTCCACCATCCAAGAGGGTGGACAAAAGGTAGATGTCTGTGCCTAGGAAAGTTCAAAGAACAACCTAGTGTAGACAAAGGTTGGATGATCTTGACTCAAGTTCCTCATTGTACCATTTCCATTCTGAACAGGAAATTTTCCGACCTGGCAAATTCTGAATCTGACCATGACACCCTGAAAACAACATGAAATGTTTCTGTATGATTGGCTGTGGTTCTTTACTGGAACCAAACAGAGCTAAGGATATTTTTCCCCTGTTATGATTTATGTCACTCTATTCCCTTGAAGAGACAGTCTTGATATTGTCATAACAACTTCTCTCCATTTTCCTTTCATAACAAATTTCTATAATCAGGGCAAGTGAACCATAGAAATTTTGTCATTTTAATACTATATCTATTAATAGATTAATATTGAAACATCTGAATTACTATAATAGGAAACTTATATGAAAAATCTTTCTATTTTTAATCTGACTTTGTAGTTAACTCCATATCGTAAACAACTAAATAAATGAGTTCTTAGGCTTGCCAACCCCTTCCTAATAGTTATGTATTTGTTATTCCCTTTCTGAGTCTTTCTCTTTGATGATGACTTCCTCAAGGACTAACCCTCAAAGCTCCTCCTAAACTGGGGAAATTAATTTTTCACTGGCCGTTATCTCTGCCCCAAATTATTTGTGGGAGAGACAGCTGGTGTAAGTTGGATGCCAGTTCCTTTTCACTGAAGCCTGGTAGAGTCCTGTGTACCATTTGGTGCTTTGCCTCAGTTCTCTCTTCCTTAGTCCTTTAGTTGAGCACTTTTGAAGTACAGCCCATAACTACTATAGACCCAGACAGAATTTCCCAAATTCTGTGGCATAAGAGCAGAATTGAGTTCAGTTACAAACTCCTGGGTTGCGTGTACAGCCCAGTTAGACTATGGTGGCTGATGATAGAGAGGGTTCTGAGCGACCACATTAGAAGTTAGGAATTCAAAGGGTATGCATGTAAAACCATGCCCCTTAAGGCTCTTCTCTGTATCTATACCCTTTCACTTGGAAACCCATTGGCTTCGTGGGTCAATTATCATCCCCATGTAGATGAATCAGTGATTTATATATCCAACCCCAGATTCTCCTACAGCTTCTATCCCTCCTCACTGAGTGACTACTAGAATTTCAAGCTGAATGTCTCTCAGAGACTCCTCAAACTCAACATATCCAAAACAGAGCTTTCTATGTTCCAAACATATCACTCTTCCAAATTTCCTTATTTTTTTCAAAGAAATAGGAGATCATTTTTTGGTTTCCTAGGTTGTTAAAAGGAAAAAAAAAAACCTTTGTTCAGATGTTCTCTTTGAGTAATGAGGAAGACTCAGAAAGCAAAAAGGATTTTATTCAGCATGCCGAGGCAGTAAGCAGCTCATCATTATGATTTTGAGTAGACCAGTCTACAACCCTTTGCTAAGCTCTTTCTTTGACTCTTTGAAGCAGTTGTAGCACCCTGAACAGAGTGTTAACCCAGCCAGTGGTGTCACTAGAGCCCAATCCACCAGACTTTCAGGTACCTGTTATGCCTTCACAGCTACCATAATGGTCTCAGGTCACACAGGCATCACTCATAGCTCCATATGCATGATTACCAAAGGTATTTACGACTGGGATGAGAGAGGCACAGCATAGAGTCCAAATGGAAAAGGAATCACTGTGGAAGGTCAGGTTCTGCAGATGTTTCTGTTGTAAATGACATTCTACTGGTTGTATCAACTCTTAAGAGTCTTGAGGCCATATGTGGTCTTCTACATCCTTGGGAGCAGTCTTTTGACTGAGTCCAAGTTTTACAGAACAAATCCTTTTATTAAGGAGATTTATTCTGTGAAGTTTGGATTCAGTCAAAGGGCTGCACTTGAGGACCTAGAGGGCCACAAGTGACCTTGTAGGTTTCCCACCCCTGCTTAAAACATTTCAGAGTCTCCTGGAAGAGATCTACAATCACTCAAAAGAGTTTGACCTGATCACCCACCCAAGAAAGATCAATTAGATGCAGAAGGCTGTTGCCAAGATTAAGACTTGCACTTGAATGCACAATCTGGATGACTGTCAGTATGCATATATCTATACCAGAAGACATCCATAGACAAATTGGGTCCAGAGTCGAGGAGTGGGAACAGAGCTACATGAATTGTCTCCAAAAAAAAAATTCAAGGCTCTTTTAATGATCCCAAGCTTCCCACCAAAGGAAAAGCCTATGATTTTTAAGATTAAAATATTACTGGTACTGCTGTATAACATTATAGAACAACATGGGATACAATAGTCTATGAAGATTCCAGCTTACCAATTTATAAGGTCATTTCTTTATCTAAGATGCTAGAAATGATTCAATGTAAAAAGCATAGAAAAAAAGAGTGGCAGCTACATTACAAGGAGAATAAAGTATTTTCTATTTCAGGCCTTATTCTAGTCTGATCCAGGACATACCCCCGAATGGGTCTATATATTCAAATTTGTTATTTAGAGTAGGATCCCATCTATAATCAAAAGCAACAAGTTATAAACTGAACTATGGCAGTATTCTCAAAGGAAAGTATTTCATATATGGTTGATTGTAAGAAATTCCAAGTACATCTGCATTAGAGAAAGGCTTTATGATGTATGTATACATATATGATTCATGACATATATGTGTGTATAATGACCACTCAGAGACAAACCCAAACCCCTCTCTACCCTTGGGCAGTCAATTCACTAAGGTTTGATTGACACTGCCCCATTGAGGAGCTCATCTAATATGTAATGAACTCATTAAGTTCATTCCTCAGACCACAGTTCAAGCACCTGCCAGGAAACCAGGGCCTAACCAACATCTTGCTGTCTGACTTGCCTTGCTACCCCATATGTATATACGTGCCACCTACTGCTCTCACTTTGGGAACAGTAATCAAACCATTGCTGTTTCAAATGGTGTGACAGCTGACTGGCTCATAAACCCAGTCCAAAGCTCCATTCTCTGGCCTCTGCTCCTCTATGTGCATTGTGTCTCACTTAGAACATAAACTTCTTGAGGTCAGGAGCAGTCTCACTTTTGTGTGTATCTGCACCGTGCCTGGCAGAAAGTAGGTAGCTACTAAATACTTGTTTGCTCTTTCATTCAAACTGAGTTTGAAATCTGTCTCTGCTACTAGTCATCTCACCTCTCTAGACCTCAGTTTCCTCATCTGTAAACTAGAGGATTAGACTGGGTAACTTCTAAGATCTCTTGTAACTACATTTGGGATCATATGAATTGGAGGGGCTTGGGGTATAAACAGAAAGATAGTCATGGTTTGCTAAATGTTCGTTATTGCAGTCTTTTAAAAGAAGCAGCATGGAGGGAGGAGCCAAGATGGCAGAGTAGAAAGACTCACATATGCGAGCTCCGAACCCACAGCCCATAAATTACCTATGGAAAGAACTCCCAATGGGTTCTGGAGCACTGGAAGCAGTGGAGCAGCAGAGTGGAGGAGATTTCTGTTCCAGAGAGCCCTGAAAAACTGACCCCAAAGGTCCGTCGGGCACCAGATGTGGAGCAGAGCCCGTGTCCTGGCCATGCAGCCCCAGAGGAGAAGATCCGAGCAGGCTTCAGGGATGGAATCTCTGGCAGCCACAAAGGTCCCTCCACCCACAGGTGCTACAGGTCAGTGAGACAGCCTTCTGGACTGGCTGAGAGGGGAGTGGGGTGTCTCCGTGGCTTGGGCCCCCTCGAAAGGAAGTGGCAGGGGAGGTGGCGGACAGGAGCTCCCGGAGCAGACAGGAGCGCAGATCCATTACTGAAGGTCTCTGCATAAACCCTCTGAGAGAACTGAGCCTGGGAGGTGGCCCTGCCCCCACCTGAGCAGCAGTACTTAATCTCTCACTGAATAGAAGCCCCTCCCCCTGCTGGAAGCCCTGAGGCTGGGGAGTAGCATTTGAATCTCAGACCCCAAGCACTGGTGAGGCGGGGGTGGAGAGGAATCTCAGAAGTCAAGTAACTGGCTGGGAAAATGCCCAGAAAAGGGAAAAAACATAAGACCATAGAAGGTTACTTTCTTGGTGAACAAATGTTTCCTCCTTTCCTTTCTGATGAGGAAGAACAATGCTTACCATCAGGGAAAGACATAGAAGTCAAGGCCTCTATATCCCAAACATCCGAAATAGATATCCAATGGTCTCAGGCCATGGAAGAGCTCAAAAAGGATTTTGAAAATCAAGTTAGACAGGTGGAGGAAAAACTGGGAAGAGAAATGAGAAAGATGCAAGAAAAGCATGAAAAACGGGTCAATACCTTCCTAAAGGAGACCCAAAAAAATGCTGAAGAAAATAACACCTTGAAAAATAGGCTCACTCAATTGGCAAAAGAGGTTCAAAAAGACAATGAGGAGAAGAATGCTTTCAAAAGCAGAATTAGCCAAATGGAAAAAGAGGTTCAAAAGCTCACTGAAGAAAATAGTTCTCTCAAAATTAGAATAGAACAGATGGAGGCTAATGACTTTCTGAGAAACCAAGAAATCACCAAACAAAACCAAAAGAATGAAAAAATGGAAGAGAATGTGAAATATCTCATGGGAAAAACAACTGACCTGGAAAATAGATCCAGGAGAGACAATTTAAAAATAATGGGACTACCTGAAAGCCATGATCAAAAAAAGAGCCTAGATATCATCTTTCATGAAATCTTCAAGGAAAACTGCCCTGATATTCTAGAACCAGAGGGCAAAATAAGTATTGAAAGAATCCATCGATCACCACCTGAAAGAGATCCAAAAAGAGAAACTCCTAGGAACATTGTGGCCAAATTCCAGAATTCCCAGGTCAAGGAGAAAATATTGCAAGCAACTAGAAAGAAACAGTTCCAGCATTGTGGAAATACAATCAGGATAACACAAGATCTAGCAGCTTCTACATTAAGGGATCAAAGGGCATGGAATAGGATATTCCAGAAGTCAAAAGAACTAGGACTCAAACCAAGAATCACCTACCCAGCAAAACTGAGTATAATACTTCAGGGGGAAAAAATGGTCTTTCAATGAAATTGAGGACTTTCAAGCATTCTTGATGAAAAGACCAGAGCTGAAAAGAAAATTTGATTTTCAAACACAAGAATGAGAAGAAGCATGAAAAAGTAAATAGCAGAGACAAGTCATAAGGGACTTACCAAAGATGAACTGTTTACATTCCTACATGGAAAAACAATATTTGTAACTCTTGAAACTTTTCAGTATCTGGGTAGTTGGTGGGATTACACACACACATACACACACACACGTACACGTGTGCATACACACATACACATATGCACACACATACACACATGTACGCACACACAGAGACAGAGAGCACAGAGTCAATTGAATAGGATGGGATCATATCTTAAAAAAATTAAGGTAAATGTATAAGAGAAATGTATTGGGAGAAGATGGAATGGGGCAAATTATCTCTCACAGAAGAGGCAAGCAGGAGACTTTTTAGTGGAGAGAAAAAGAGGAGAGCTGAGGAAAAAAAACATGAAGTTTACTCTCATCACATTCGACTAAAGGAAGGAATAAAATACACACTCTTTTGGTATGAAAACCTATCTTACAATACAGGAAAGTGGGGGAGAAGGAGATAAGCATGGTGGGGGGGGATGATGGAAGGGAGGGCAGATTGGTGATAGGGGAAATTAGAATGCTTGGGGTGGGGGGAGGGGACAAATGGGGAGAAAATTTGGAACCCACAATTTTGTGAAAATGAATGTAAAAAAAAAGTTAAATAAATAAATTTATATATCAAGAAAAAAATAAAAATAAAAAATAAAATAAAATTTAAAAAAAAAAGAGGCAGCATGCTATAAAGAACACTGGTCTAGGATTCCCGTATTCTCATACCCTCTCTGACACTTAGTAATTATGGAACCTTGGGCAAATCACTCAAATCCTCTGCATCTCAGTTTCCTCACCTGTAAAATGAAGATAGTTAAGTCTATCCCACAAGGTCATCTTAAGGACGAAAGAGAAGACATACATGACAGTATTTTTTAAACTTCCTTGTTGTTCAGTCATGTCTGACTCTGTGACCCCATTTGTGGTTTTCTTGGCAAAGAAAATGAAGGGATTTGCTGTTCTTTTTCTCCAGCTCATTTGACAGATGAAGAAACTGAGGCAAACAGGGTGAAGTGATTTGCCCAGAGTTGAACAGCTAGTAAGTATCTGAGGTCAGATTTGAACTCAGGTCTTCCTGACTCCCGGTCCAGCACTCTTTCCCCTGGGCCACCTTTGGAACACCATAAAATTTGAAAGTATTTCTAAACAAATCTATACATGCCATGATAGCTGAATTTCAAATTCCTAAGGAAATAATAAGCATGAGGGACAATGTATGTATCATATCATTTTTTGGTTTAGTATCTCCAGCACAGAACATGGTATCTTGCATATAGTGGGTGTTTAATAAAGGTGTCTTTTCTTGAATTGAAAATAGTGAGAAGAGGTAGAGGAAACAGTGACTGTATAGAAGTTTAGTGTGAGACTCAAGCCAAATCACCTTAAGAATATTTAAATATAATCTTGGAATAAGACAGTCAACACCCCTGAGCACCTCTAGGGGTTTGCCTCCAAGCTCCAGGAGTTTATCCTCAGGCTCTGGGGATTCACTCCCCAGACCCCAGGTGTACAACCCCCAAACCAGGAGTATATCCCCCAATTCCTATGTCCCCGGTATTGCAGACTCCTCTTCCCTCGGAACAACCTGGAAACATTCCTCCCCTCCACCAACCGAATGAAAAGCTTTACCCCTTCCCCTACCAAGTTGGTTTTTGTTTACATTGCATCATTTCCCCAAAGACAAATTCGGTGCTTTTTGTACATAGGTTTGAACTCTGTCCTCAGAGTAGATTAAATAGGTTTCTACCTTGTTTATATTGGGGAAAAAAAGAGAATCAATAGATAAAAATAGGTAAAGATCTGCAAAAATTTAGGCAGCATACTATTTTTGGATGTCAAGCTGAAGAGTTTATATTTTATTCTAGAAGCAATGGGAAGCCACTAAAAACTCTTGAGCAGGTAAGTGGCCTAGAGAGACCTACACTTTAAGGAAGAGTATTTTGACACCTGTGTAGAAGATGGATTGAAAAGCAGGAAACAGGAAGATTTAAAAGACTTAAATTTATTTAAACTAAAAAGATTTAAATAAATCCTTGATCCAGGTTGTAAGCTGTGTAACAGGAGTGCTGGGAAAAGGACAGATGCAAAAAAATGTTGAGGAAATAGAATTTTAAAACAAAAACAAGAACTTGGCAGCAGATCACAGTGTGTGAGGAAGAGGGAAGAATCTAGAAGCCTGGGTGTCTACAGTACAGTGGAACCATCAGCATAAAGATGGAGGTTAGGAAGATAAGTTAGTTTAGAGGGAAAGATAATTTGTCATGTTTTGGACATGTTGGAGTTGAGGTGACTATGGGCTATCCAAGTGTCCTGCAGACAATGGGTGATGTACAACAGAAGCTCAAGAGAGAGAGTTGGGTATGTACAGATTTGGGAGTCGTCTGCCTAGAGATAATTAAACCCCTGGCAACTGATGAGACTGAGCAAGAATACAGAGAGAAACAGAAGTGAGCCCAGGATCGAGTAGAGACATACGTCCACACATAGACGATCGAACAAGTGGGTGGTGCAGAGGATAGAGTGCTGGATCTGAGTCGGGAAGACCTGAGTTCAAATGTGAACTCAAATACTAGCTGTGTGACCCTGGGCAAGTTACTTAACCCTGTTTGCTTCAGTTTCTTCATCTGTCAAACGATCTAGAGATGGAAATGGAAAACCACTCCTGTATCTTTTTTCAAGAAAATTAAATGAGGTCACAGAGTCAGACACAACAGAAATAACTGAACAGCAACAGCTACAACAAAAAATGATCTAGCAAACAAAACAGAGGAGTAATCAGAGAAGGAGGAGAACCAGGAGAAAGCAGTGTCATGAAAAAGCATTGACTTCTATGTCTACATGTTGTCTTTCCCAATAGAATCTCTTTGTGATCATGGACTCCTTTGTTTTTTTTTTT